>CM068376.1:62809759-63452259 GCA_034769895.1 Magicicada septendecula
ACCTCCAAAATTATAAGACTATAGTGTTTACAGTGCTATAGATGAATAGAATGTAGGATGATCAAATCCAATCTTTTGAAATGAAAACTGACAGCACAAAGATGAAAAACTGATAAGGAATGATTCAATAAACATGAAGAAACAAATTACTACAATTATTAATAAAACAGAGGAACTCTTAGAAATTTAACTGAACCAAATTATTTCTATTTAAGACAAATTAAAATATAGATTGATAACCACACATTAGTCATAGGATTGCTAATTTCACAGTTCCAGAAAATTTTAACTATTGGCTATTGAACATTTGATTGAAAATATAGAATAAACCAAGATGCATTAATGTAAAGCTCTGTAACGGTACAGATTTGTATGCTAATTCAAATCAGTAAATTTTTCAATTGTCAGTATTCAACTGTGAGGTGCCCCTTGTAACCAGCAACATACAGTGTTATTGTTGATGTCTGGAGACAGCCCAGCTCAGACGTATTATTCAACAGCTCTCCAGCAGCAGTCTTTGTGTGTGAATCACAGTAAGCACTTCTTCACCAGGGTTTGCATCAGACAGTAAAGAGCAGTTTGACAAGTTCGTTAAAAACAGTGGCCTCGGGCGTACAAGATAGGCCGTAAAATAAATTCGGCCTATCTAGTTAAGTGTTAAAACATTTATAAAAAGTTCAACTGCAACTCATGGCCGCGCGGCCAGCCTATTAAACATCTAAGTGCTCGAGCAAGAGTTATGTCGGCCGACTAATTGTTAACAAAGTGGAAAGTGTAACTTAAAACTTAAAAATAAGACGGAGTGTGTCGCGGCAGTGCAAAGAATTCATGATCGACTGAACTAACATTTTTTAAGTGACACGAAACAGCTAACCACACGAGGCGGTGAGTAGTTAGTAAGGAATGCCGGGGATGTGTTAAGTAACTTCCATAACACTGTAGGAACAATTTAATAGATCTATTAAAATAAACACAAATATTGAACTATAATAACGGGGTTTTAGAATAAAAAAGAAATGTAAAGAGTATGAGTGAGCGTGTGTTACAAAGTGTTGGTTCCCAAAATAACGCTATTTTTAGGCCAGTTTCAGATTAGTTGATATTGATGGGTTAAATATGCATGTCTTTTTGTATTGCATTGCAAGAGTAGGGTGAATGTAAAGGGAAAACAAATATTGTAGTAAAGAAAGCCAATTTGTTAAAATACGCAAAATTTGTGTTAGCATAATTATTCCGAACTCAAACCCATATAACCTTGTCTGCAGCTGTTTTCGTCTGTAGGACTCTGGAAGAGAAACCCGAAGGTAAGATGTTATATTATTAATTGAATTAAATACTATTGTTTCACTGGCCCCGAACTAGGGACTCGAGTATATTTTTATTTACATAGAAATTTATATTGTTTCAGTGACGCCTGAGAACAGGGACGATTTGTGTGATTTATTTTAATTGCAAAAATCAGGCCAAATTAAGCTGCAGAACGGGTCATTTGGGAGTGAGGGCGATGTTGTAAAGGATTGTTGTGTAAGCTAAAGTGTATAATAGTATATGTAAAAAAAAACACCATATAAAATGAAGAATAACGATGATGAAGTCAGCATAACTGACTTAACTGAAGTCAATACAGAAAATAAATTTGATACAAATATCAATAAAGAAAATAGTTTGACCGAATCAACGGTCATGAGTGGGTTGGAGGTCCATCCGACTCCAATCTTAGTACAAAATAGAGAATTAAATGAGCCAGCTATTATAAATGACTCTGGGATTCAGTTAACCCCAACCTCAAGTAATAAAAATAAACAATTTGACAATAATGATGTGATGAATATGATGCAGTTGCTTTTAGAGCAACAGAGTAAAATGTTTAATGAACAGAATGTTAAGTTTAACAAAATTAAGGGGGAAATGAATGAAATAAATGTAAAAGTGACTGAGTCACAAAAGAGTATTGATGATAAACTGAATAAAATAAATATTACAGTAACACAACAGCTAGATAAGCTTGGGAGAAATATTGAAAACAAGGTGAGTAATAATGTTAGTCATGATGACGTAAACAAGAGTGAAATATTGTTGACTAAAATAAATGGTGATATGTTGAGTAATAGTTGTAGTGATAATGAGAGTAGAAAGTTAGTTGACGTTAGTAATGAAGTAGTAATAAGTACTGATGAGTTGGAGAAAGAATGGAGAGATAGTTTAAATGTAGAGTATGAACAGAGGGCAAATTTTTCTTGTGGTATAGGTGAAGAAAAAGCTTCACCAGTGTTGTTGGAGGACAAGAGTTCCTCGATAGTTTTTGTAGAAGACAAAAGGTCTTCAGAATGTCAAATAAGTTGTTTGTGTTTATCTGGTAGGGCCAGATGGTGTTTAAATAATTTAGTGGTGTTGCCCTCTGTGTGGAGTGAGAATATGAAATGGTGGGGTATTGAAAGTGATTATGAGCGAGATAGAGTGATAGATTTATTCAGATTAAGTAGAGATTATGAAGGGTTTGTAAGGGGAATAAATATTGAAAGGAATGATTATATTATAAACAATGTAGACTTACCTTGTTCAGTAGTAAACAATGACAATGAGTATTGATGATGAATATGTACTTGTGGGGAGAGTTAGTGTACTGGTAGTGGCAGACAATTGTGATAATGAGGTAACTTATTTGGGTGTAACAATAAATACTGACGGAGACTTTATAAAAAATACTAATGCAGACTTGATTTATGATAACGTAATAATGGGGGGTAACCCTATATATTATTATTATGGTATAATGGAAAAAATAAATTTTTATGGTTATTATACAAATGATAGCCATATGATGTGTATATATAAAAATGAACAATGTTATGTGAAGAAAAGACTAATTTTTGACGATGGGGGGTAGATATAAATTCAATGTATGGACATTTTAAATATTTTAGTTTATGGTAATGGCCTGGCTGATTTAGGTATTGAAGTGTGGTAAATAATAAAAACTATGATGAAAATTTGTAAATAAATGTGTTAGTGTTAAATGTAGTGTGCCAAGATTATATTGGTAGAATGTGTACAATAGTTTAGGTAACAATGTTTGTAGTATGTTATAATAATTAACAAGAGGTAATAATGAATTTAATTTTGCATTGTGTGTTTATATTAAAAGTGTTTTAAATAAAGTAACTAAAGCCAAATTGTTTTGAGTGGAGGTGGAATTAAAGTAATTTATAAAGGTTAATTTTATTAATGAAGTCAAAATAATTTTGATTTGAATTGTAACAAATAATAAGTGATTAATATGTCAGCACTAAAAGATTTATAGAAACCAAAAAATTGAAGGAAGTACATGTGTTAGTAGTGTTGTAATCAGAATGATGAGACTGAGTTAGTGTTTATAAAACCAGTCTGGCATACAACTGTTAATGTAAACAGGTATGTTATCTGTTGTGTGACCAATGTTTACAGTCATGCTGTAGTTACACTAACTCTCCCCACAAGTACATATTCATCATCAATACTCATTGTCATTGTTTACTACTGAACAAGGTAAGTCTACATTGTTTATAATATAATCATTCCTTTCAATATTTATTCCCCTTACAAACCCTTCATAATCTCTACTTAATCTGAATAAATCTATCACTCTATCTCGCTCATAATCACTTTCAATACCCCACCATTTCATATTCTCACTCCACACAGAGGGCAACACCACTAAATTATTTAAACACCATCTGGCCCTACCAGATAAACACAAACAACTTATTTGACATTCTGAAGACCTTTTGTCTTCTACAAAAACTATCGAGGAACTCTTGTCCTCCAACAACACTGGTGAAGCTTTTTCTTCACCTATACCACAAGAAAAATTTGCCCTCTGTTCATACTCTACATTTAAACTATCTCTCCATTCTTTCTCCAACTCATCAGTACTTATTACTACTTCATTACTAACGTCAACTAACTTTCTACTCTCATTATCACTACAACTATTACTCAACATATCACCATTTATTTTAGTCAACAATATTTCACTCTTGTTTACGTCATCATGACTAACATTATTACTCACCTTGTTTTCAATATTTCTCCCAAGCTTATCTAGCTGTTGTGTTACTGTAATATTTATTTTATTCAGTTTATCATCAATACTCTTTTGTGACTCAGTCACTTTTACATTTATTTCATTCATTTCCCCCTTAATTTTGTTAAACTTAACATTCTGTTCATTAAACATTTTACTCTGTTGCTCTAAAAGCAACTGCATCATATTCATCACATCATTATTGTCAAATTGTTTATTTTTATTACTTGAGGTTGGGGTTAACTGAATCCCAGAGTCATTTATAATAGCTGGCTCATTTAATTCTCTATTTTGTACTAAGATTGGAGTCGGATGGACCTCCAACCCACTCATGACCGTTGATTCGGTCAAACTATTTTCTTTATTGATATTTGTATCAAATTTATTTTCTGTATTGACTTCAGTTAAGTCAGTTATGCTGACTTCATCATCGTTATTCTTCATTTTATATGGTGTTTTTTTTTACATATACTATTATACACTTTAGCTTACACAACAATCCTTTACAACATCGCCCTCACTCCCAAATGACCCGTTCTGCAGCTTAATTTGGCCTGATTTTTGCAATTAAAATAAATCACACAAATCGTCCCTGTTCTCAGGCGTCACTGAAACAATATAAATTTCTATGTAAATAAAAATATACTCGAGTCCCTAGTTCGGGGCCAGTGAAACAATAGTATTTAATTCAATTAATAATATAACATCTTACCTTCGGGTTTCTCTTCCAGAGTCCTACAGACGAAAACAGCTGCAGACAAGGTTATATGGGTTTGAGTTCGGAATAATTATGCTAACACAAATTTTGCGTATTTTAACAAATTGGCTTTCTTTACTACAATATTTGTTTTCCCTTTACATTCACCCTACTCTTGCAATGCAATACAAAAAGACATGCATATTTAACCCATCAATATCAACTAATCTGAAACTGGCCTAAAAATAGCGTTATTTTGGGAACCAACACTTTGTAACACACGCTCACTCATACTCTTTACATTTCTTTTTTATTCTAAAACCCCGTTATTATAGTTCAATATTTGTGTTTATTTTAATAGATCTATTAAATTGTTCCTACAGTGTTATGGAAGTTACTTAACACATCCCCGGCATTCCTTACTAACTACTCACCGCCTCGTGTGGTTAGCTGTTTCGTGTCACTTAAAAAATGTTAGTTCAGTCGATCATGAATTCTTTGCACTGCCGCGACACACTCCGTCTTATTTTTAAGTTTTAAGTTACACTTTCCACTTTGTTAACAATTAGTCGGCCGACATAACTCTTGCTCGAGCACTTAGATGTTTAATAGGCTGGCCGCGCGGCCATGAGTTGCAGTTGAACTTTTTATAAATGTTTTAACACTTAACTAGATAGGCCGAATTTATTTTACGGCCTATCTTGTACGCCCGAGGCCACTGTTTTTAACGAACTTGTCAAACTGCTCTTTACTGTCTGATGCAAACCCTGGTGAAGAAGTGCTTACTGTGATTCACACACAAAGACTGCTGCTGGAGAGCTGTTGAATAATACGTCTGAGCTGGGCTGTCTCCAGACATCAACAATAACACTGTATGTTGCTGGTTACAAGGGGCACCTCACAGTTGAATACTGACAATTGAAAAATTTACTGATTTGAATTAGCATACAAATCTGTACCGTTACAGAGCTTTACATTAATGCATCTTGGTTTATTCTATATTTTCAATCAAATGTTCAATAGCCAATAGTTAAAATTTTCTGGAACTGTGAAATTAGCAATCCTATGACTAATGTGTGGTTATCAATCTATATTTTAATTTGTCTTAAATAGAAATAATTTGGTTCAGTTAAATTTCTAAGAGTTCCTCTGTTTTATTAATAATTGTAGTAATTTGTTTCTTCATGTTTATTGAATCATTCCTTATCAGTTTTTCATCTTTGTGCTGTCAGTTTTCATTTCAAAAGATTGGATTTGATCATCCTACATTCTATTCATCTATAGCACTGTAAACACTATAGTCTTATAATTTTGGAGGTAGGTCTCCTTCTCTAGAAAGCTTTGATTCAGAAACTGTCAAAGCAATTCACTCTGTAACACTCCATAGACTTCAGTTAACTTTATTTTTGAAAAGTGCTCGATTATGTATTATTTTATTTATGTATGTTTTGCTAGAGTATTTCTATTTGCTTGAATATTTTCTACCAGAGAATGGATGAACATGGCTGATTAGATTAGTGACCAACCAGCACAGTGATTGTAACATGTCACACTATGACTATAGGAAAGACTACCAATGTATGGTGTGTTTCTACATCCAGTTAACACTATTAATGTCAGTTGCTAAGAAAAAAGGTTGAAATAACAAGTGTATGAAACATACTTTAATTTTAGTATATTCTTAAGAGGCTTAATATGAATAATCTACTAAAGTCATTTGTTTTAAATGATTTTTATTAGAGCTCTTGAATTTTGCTTAGAATAGTCAAAGACCCAATAAGTTCTTTTTTACGGTTCTCTAATTTCATACCATGCTGTTTCCTCTCTCTCTATGTTAGTTCTCTTAACTTGTAATTTACAACATTTGAAGTTGTAATAATTTCTCAGAGCTCCAGTAAGAGGCACTTTAGTTGTTAACATGGACACATCTCACAAATGTTCATTTCTTACAATTTCTTCTCTTCACAGGACTAACAATTTCTTTAATAACTCAATTGTTTGTTCTGGAATTTTCAATTGCCACCCTTAACACTTTGGCCCCATCATAAAATAATTGTTGAGAAACAGTGCTTTTATTTAAGGATACTTTTCATTAGTAAATTTTCTCATTACATTTGTACTCATAAGATGAAGTTCAGAATTAAGAAAAGGTGAAACCAACTCATTAGATTGAAAAGCCTCTAGGCATACTTATACTGACTGAAAAAGGCAAGATAACTCAGACATTCTACATGTACACACAAAAGGCCGAAAACTAGACACTCTAGAACAATTGGAAATATACAAACACACGAAAACACATAAAAATGACATCCTAAATGAACAGACACAATTCAAATCACATGCATTATTCGGACATATCATACCCCACACACACACAATATCGATCTTTCAAAACTCAATACTGTTGCCAACAACAAGACGGACAGTGCTCCCAGTGGCAGCCTCTGAAGAAGCTTTTTAAAAGCAAAAACTGGTTCAGGCTATAAGGTAAAACTTTTGCGTGCTTACCCATAAAAAACTTTGTGTTCCGAGTCGGTAGTGAAATAATTATAATTAGTTAAGTAACGGACACGTCATGGACAACGAAATCCAAGGAAATAATTATACTTCTTAAAGTGCAACTAATTAGGATGTTTCTTTAATATTTAATGTTATTTATCATAATTATTGGCACAGTAACTATTGTTACCAACACATTACAAACTTGTTACCATAATGTATTCCTGTAAACTCATTGGATTGTACAAGGCAAATAACTTTTTATCATAAATCATTTTAACTGAGTTATTTTTACAGTTCAGAAGACTATGGGGAAAAGAATAGCAAGGAGAACAAAAATTAGTTTCTGTAGTTACTTATCATTTACGTCTAAATACTTAGTCTCTCTCTTTCAATACAGGCCAAACAGTCACTTGTTTCATGCTCCACATTGCTGGGTAGCGTAATCACCTCTTGTATGAGTCCTCTTAGGAAGATATATCTTCAACACTTACCTTTTTTAGTCATAATGTTAATTACTATTCGTATTTGAGTAAATAAATGTAAATTGTACTACCAATTAAAAAAAGTTGAAGAAATAAAATAAAAACAATTTAAAATAAGAATTTTGTTTCTTCACTTTCTCTCGGTTTTTTTTTAATCAGTGAGCTCAGGATGACCATACCTCAGTCACACCTACGGACACTTCTGCCTCCATCTTCATGGTTGGATATAAATTTGCTGCTGGCATTTTTTAATGTAACTATTTCAGTTTGAAAAACTTTTTTTGAATACTCATTTTACATATTGAAAAGCTTATTACTGTAGCACTGCACTAGCAATGGTGTAGTATGGCTTGCTTTATAATTATTGTTGGTTTTGGGGTGTAATTTTAATTTCAGTTACAAATTTGTATATGCAAAGAAGTTATTTATTTGTTCAGTTTAATTTTCTACTGCACCGATGCTCTGAAATTGTGATAGTTGCCTTTTTTATACATGGTTTGTTATGTTGGTAGATGGAGCTTTAAAGCCATTTTCTGTTTCTTAACTTAATAGGTTTCTTAATCTATAATGTACACATTAAATTTTCTATTAAGACCAGTGTCACGTTTGAACACTGAAATAAACAGACTAAGAGACTAAGAGTTTATATGAATAAACTATAACGAACAGATTGCATATGCCAAAAATAAAGGGCCAATAGGAAATGTGCACAATGGTGACTAGGTTAGTGAAATAAAACGCTTATTAGATGCATATATTTTTATTTACTTGTATTACCCTGAGATAATTCCCAAGGAACTTGTTCATGACGTGGCATCCACAAGCTAGATGATAATCTTTTCCTGACTGGACTCTTTCTTACCACAATAACTCAAGGAAAGCTAAAATTTGATTTAGCATTGAGATTATATTGGTTTCTGGAGTAAAACTCATCTCCAGAACCTGTACTAATCTCTGCCTCTGCACTATCTCATAATTCAGAGATATTGCAGCTTTGTGGCTTGGATTGTGACTCAAAAACCTTCACCGGTCTGTCATTTTTGGAAAGTACTTTCTATAATTCAGAATGGTCCATAACAATGACAGAATCATTTGAATCTAATATGTTGACCATGAGACAGCTGGACACACACACACATCATGAAGGATATAACATATAAATCAGTTGTTTAGAATTTTATAAACAAATATTTAATCAAGAAAATATATATTTCAATAAATGAATGCAACAATATAAATTTGTATTGACTTTTCTTCTTAATCCTGTGCTGTCCTAACCAAGGAATGGAAGTAAGTAAATGAAATGCCATAGTCTTGTTTGTTAGGCCAGTAAACTTTATTTAACGGAAAACACATACCTGTAAATATTACTTGTACATAACTATTATTCTGTGTGTCTTCTGTCCAGTTTCTGTTATGATATCATTTTTTGTCACAGACAAAAGTGCATGCAAAGCATTTACTACTACTTTTATCATGGTATTTCATACTCGCCTCTACGTGTTTTTCCTAGCTTGTATCTCAAAAATAAAAACATTCTGACTTGTATATAACATGCATGTTTGGAATAAACAGGTTCTTACAAATAATTATTTTATTTCCTTTTCTTGTTACTAAGGTTTTATGGCCTCCTTTACTGAGAAAGGTTTTATTGATTTTATGACATCCTTTGCATGCACTTATAATTCTTGTGTTTCTAATTTTTGCATTTTATTTCTAGCTTCACTAAAAGAAAAAATGTATAATAACCTCATGAGTTAAGTATATGATGACTGTCTTACCTCAGAAGGGGTATTGGCCAGTGCAGAGGCTCCTGGATGAAAGTCTTCCTCATCACCCAATGGAATGGCTATAGGCCCTTTAACACTGAACTTGAAATCTTTTCAATCTAACTTGCACTTAGATGTCTCAGTGCTACATCAGATGTTGTTCTCTTTAGACCTGTATAATCTACGCCTATACATAGCTCAAGAACAGAGCTAGCACTGAAGAGAGAACTTTCTGTTGAGCTATAGCTTTCTGTTGAAGATAATCCGCTTTAACAAAAATAAAACAAACTAAAATTACTATAAAGGGAAACATATTACATATCAACACATAAAACTGATCTTTAATATGCACTACAAAATATAATGGGGCATTTTAGCCAACATAATGCAGAGACAGAAAGATACAGAAACAAAAATACAGCTGTGCAGTGTATGTAAATAAAGGAAGTTCAGCCATGTGTGAAATTAAACTGTGACAACTACATATAGTAGTAACCTACAGACAGCTAAGTATTCTAGAATTGAAACAAAAAAATAACAGTGATTGAGGAGTTTAAAACAATAAAAGATGAAATAAGTGATGTTCAGGGAGATATATGCCTATTGTTATGACTGTGTACTTTACTGATCGTCATATGGTACAGTGGAAAACAAAATACAAGACATCAACGAAGTCACTAAAAAGCTTTAATTATTACAATTAACAGTTTGTATTTAACAAGTTGTTCAGCAAGATTATACTCGTACAATAATTCAAGTTAATCTGTCCACACAATAATAATACCAACTGTAAAGAATTGCACACTACAGTCACTTTTCACTAATACACCACTTGCGACGCACTGTGTAAATCAACCGACATAACACTGAACACTAAGCGACAGGTATGTGCCATTTATAGTCTGCAGGGTTCCATAATATGCGTCCTTACAAACACATGAAAATTCTAGAGAATACTTCAGCTGTTATGAAGCCATGGCAGAAACACACACCACTGGGGTAGTCAAGAAACCTCTAGAACGACATAATTGAATGCACGAGACGTTCCCCATTATGTAATACTGCCTTGTATGTCAAGCGTCATGTACAGATTACAGCTGTGGGAATAGGCGAGAAATATGTAGAACATACTGAAATGGCATAATACTATGTGTGTGAGGGAGCGAGAGAGTAAAAAGGGGCGTTAGAGAGAGAACAGAGAAAACAATAAAAAAGGTACTGATTTGCTTGATGTTCTAAAAATTAGGGTGGTTGACTAAGGTTTTGCCAGCATTTGTTCCGTTTTTAAATATCATTATGACAGTATGTAAAATAATGGCACAATGAATGGTAACATTTAGAATAGGCGTATATTTTTTGTTGAAAACAAAGTTATTGGATATTCTTTTGGAATAACTATGTTCATTATATTTTTTATTGACGTGTTTCTTTTTATTTCTGTTGTAATACAATCTTGGTAAATTTCAATATTTAATATGTTTAATTTGAATAACAGTCATAATTCAACTTAAAGAAAAAACAAGACTCGAAGATAGGATAGTTCTGTATTAATAAAAGTACTACCTCACCGAGTCAACAAAACATGCAGAAAAAATGTGAACTAACTGAGTTCAGAGACAAATGCGCATGCGCGTCTCACCCAACCAAGCAGTTTACAGTCATACTCAAAAGTTTGTCATTTGAATGTATGTACTCCCAGTGGTGAATATCGTGAGGTCTAATATTTGCGCTTGTTCGTGTTACAGAGTTTTTTCATTTGAATTTATATTTACTAACTGAGAGTATCGTAGCATTGATCTGCGGTATAATTAATATTTGTGCGTGTTCGTGTTACAGAGTTTATTCATTTGAATTTATATTTACTAATTGTGAGTATCGTAGCATTGATCTGTGGTATAATTAATATTTGTGCGTGTTCGTGTTACAGAGTTTATTCATTTGAATTTATATTTACTAATTGTGAGTATCATTGATCTGCGGTAGAATTAATATTTGTGTGTGTGTGTTCGTGTTACAGAGTTTGTCATTTGAATTTATATTTACTAACTGAGAGTATCGTAGCATTGATCTGCGGTATAATTAATATTTGTGCGTGTTCGTGTTACAGAGTTTATTCATTTGAATTTATATTTACTAATTTTGTGAGTATTGTGAGTGTAATTTTTATACTGTTCTTTTTATACAGCTTAAGTTCCAGACTTCAACACCACACTTTTAAAATTCATTAACTGTAGAATTGAAAGATGACAAGTAACAAACAAAGGCCTACAATTCGCAGTCAAGGACGCTAAATAGTTGGGCGAGTTATTGAATTTTTTGATGAAGAAAAGAACAGTGGTTGTTATAAGTACCCAATAAATAACGCGACAAAGCGAGCAGCAGCTGCAACAGGAAAGTCAGAAACCACCATTTGTAAGATACGGAAAGAGATAAAAGTGTCAAAATCTACTGGTAGAAAACTGAGCACTCCTGGAAAGATACGTCAGCAGAGTACAAGAAAAATTGTTTTAGATGATTTTGATTTATGTGCAGTCCGCCGTACGATACAGAATTTTTATACTATTAAAAAGCAGGTTCCTACGTTGCAATCGGTTCTTTCTGAATTAAAAAGTGACATACATTTTGAAGGAGGCAAGGAAACTTTACGCAGAATTATACATAAGCTTGGATTCCGATTTAAAAAATGTAAAAACAAAAGAAGTATATTGATGGAGAGAAACGAAACAGTTGCATGGCGAGCAAGATACCTACGAAAGATTAGGAGGAATGACACCTGTGACAATAAGCGACCTGTTATTTTTCTCGACGAGACATTCATCCATCCCACTTACACAGTGAACAAGTGTTGGCAGGATCCTACGACTAGTGGAGTTTTAAAAAATAATAGTACTGGACAACGCTGGATTATTGTTCATGCAGGTTGGGAGAAAGGTTTCATTCCTGAAGCCTTTCTTATGTTCAAGTCACAAACTACAAGTGGAGACTACCACCACGAGATGAACTTTGAAAATTTTTCCCGGTGGGTTAAGGAAAAACTGTTGCCAAACCTTCCAGAAAAGTCTTTAGTTGTTATGGACAATGCACCATACCACAGTGTACAAGAAAACAAACCGCCGACTACAGCTTCTCGAAAAGTGGAAATCCAGGAATGGCTAAGAAAAATGGGAGTCAGTTTTTCAGAAGATATGACGAAAAGTGAATTATTGGAAATAGTTCGTTTTCGAAAGCCATCACCAACGTATAAAGTAGATACGATTTTTAAAGAAAAAGGGCATGAAGTGATAAGATTACCTCCATACCACTGTAACCTGAATGCCATTGAGTACGTATGGAACATAGTTAAGGGACAAGTAGCAAAATTCAACGTCGATCAGAAAGCAGGTGATATTAAAAACCTCACCGAAAATGTTATTGCTTCTATTTCAGAAAGTGACTGGAAGAAAGCTATACAGCATGTAAAAAGTGAGGAAGATAAATACTGGGAAACTGATGCTTTGATGGAAGACGAAATAGAGAAGATTATAATATCGGTTGGGGGAGAAGAATCTTCTGACACTTCCACTGATACAGACGACGACAGTGAATGCTTTAGTAATTTATCGGATGGATGTGAAATGTCTGGTGTTGAAGAATTAGAATAGAATGCCACTTAATATGAAAACTATATCAGTGCTTTCACAACATTAAAATTTGTGTTGAGAGAAGTGAATTTGAGTGAATAGTCCAACTATTTTTTTTTTTCCTACTAATTATTGACAATGTTATGTTTTTCCGGTACAAATTAGCATGTGCGTTTTAATTTATTTCTCGCGGTATTATGTTTTAAAAAATAAGACAAAGTTATAGTTTTAGTGATATAATTGTTTGAAAGACACGTGAATGCAACTTCTCAAGATACGCTTGTAAAAATTTCATCAAGGTAAGATTTTTTCCATTATTTATTAAAAGGTAATTTAATTCATAACCACGAATCAGTAGTGATAATAATTCTGTCTTTAATACTAACGAATAACACACAATAATTAGTATATGGGCATTAGCCAAACTGAGAATTACAGAAAACGTAAAAAGCAAAGTGTCATTACTTCATTGTTTACATCAAGTTCCAAATAAATACAATTATGACTTACTCAGTGATACTGATCATTGTTGTTTCGTACGTAAAACCTGTTCTGTTGGAGACAGAACAAAATCAGTCATTTTGTTTGAAATATTTCTCTTATATATCCTACCATAAAAACTATTATGAAAGTACCTTTGTAAATTGTCTTTGACAGAAATAACTTTACCTGATCCACAACAATAACGGCCTACCCTTTACCAATATACCGTTATTGCTTTGTAAAATTAGCCACTTTGTTCAGACTTATTAATACCTACCGACTTGTCAACCTGTCCTTTGTAAAATATTAGATCTTGTTGTTCATAACGTCCTGAAGTATCAGTAATAGGTAATTCATTATTTCCTAGTATGGAACACTTATTTGTAAATTAAATACTAAATAGAATAATACAGTGGTAAATTTAAAGAATAATTAAAGTTCGCTATAGACTCATTAATTACATATTTTAATCCGATTTTAATTATTTCAAAAATCTAAGTACTTTACTCAATAAAAATAAAACAAAAAAGCAAACCAAAAATGGTTTAACTTTTAATCAGTTAATTTTGTTTTAACTTTAATCAGTTAGTTTTTGTAACTATTAACTGTAACTTTAACTTAGTTAGTTTGTTTGGACAGTAACTTTAACTTTGATCAGTTAACAATTATTATGATCTTTCCCAAGTCTGTTTATAAACTTGCTAATTGAATAGAAATTAAATTCACTTGTTCCACATAATTTCACTCGTTTATAGAACTACTATTTGTAATAGCAAAACCTTTCTCTACCAGCTAACTATTCATGTTGTAATTCGAAAAAGCATGAGCAAAAGTAACATAAATTTATACATGTATGAAGAGTACAAAAAAAATTAAACATTGAATAGCCTTATTGACATATTAAGCTCCAAACTGAAGTAACAATAATCCATTTATGTTGATCAACAACAGAGACACAACTAGTTATGGTTTACAGGTCAATACCTAATTGAAATTGTGGAGTTTATTGCTCATATTGTTTATGTTTATGGTCAAAGTAATTTAATAATTTATGAAACGGTGTAGAATAACAATTTTGACACCATATGCGTACAGTTTAAGTATTAAAATGCTCTAACTTTAATTTTTGCACGAGTAAATTATCTAGTCGCGTATGAGTTTTACTTTGACTGTACAAACGTCAAGCAGCGTAGGGAAACGTACTGAACCCCCACGCAACTGGCAGTGCCAGTGCTGCTACGCTTCCCCTCTCCAGATTCTATGTTAACGGAGCCATGTAGTAGTTTGTAGATGGATATCTTGGTTTTAACAATGTGTAAAGACAGCTGAAAAAGTGGCTGGTTTTATACATATGTCATAATTCTTACAGTATGTTTATTCCAAACATACTGTAACTCCTTCACAAAATATACACAAGAATGAACTTTAATGGGGGGCTTACTAGACCAGGGATATGGGACCTGCCTACTAATGAAGAAATCCTGGGTTTGATCACAGGAGCACCATAAAATCAAGGTGCATTTTTCGGCTGTCCCAGGTCGACTCATTTTTTGTTGAAAGTTGGAATTAGTAGAATGTAAAGTGCATATTTACAATTTATATTCAATCACCTTATCCACTTCCATAATAATGATAATTACTGTCTAAAGATTTACCTACAACATTAAAAAATTCAAAAATAAAATTTAAAAATTATTTGTGTGGAAAATATTTTGCTCTGAGTTGATAAACTGATAAACTAACTGCTTTACTCAGGTGTGCCCTAAAGCATGCATTTGTAATTAATATGTGATGAGCAATTAATTAATATCTTAATAAAGACAAAAATCTCAAGAATCTTATGATTCTATTAGTTCGCACATGAACATTAATTATGAGTGCGAAAATATGAAAAAAGGTAATATGTGAAAACCAACGTGCTAACTCAAAGGTTACATGTTTGAGATGGTCGTAGACAATCTGCAACCTGTCGATTTGCCTCCAGTATAAAACCCCCTTTGATTATGAACGAGAAAACAGACTCTTATAATTTGTTCATGCGGACACTATGTCAGTTTGCTAAGCAACATAAAAAGAGTCTCTGATAATAGTTCACGGGGACGCTATGTCCGATTGCTCAGCAACACAAGACTGATGACAATCATTCTGTGATGAGGAACACTTTGTTCAACAGACAACCAACAACAGACTCTGGCACTGGAAACATCATCATCATCATCAAGGGAAAACACACACCATGGTAACTCAACAGTGAAAAACAAGTGAAAAATGAACAATTATTTCTTATAAACAACAGTAAACAAGTATAACAATGGTATAAAGAAAAGAAGAAATACATAATTTTAATTACAAAATTTTAAATAATTAATAGAACTTAAGTATGTAATTTTATCTTCTGTTTTCAAGTAATTTTTCTACTCGTAGTTAGTTAAAATGGGTGCACAATAAGTAATGTTTATTGAAATAAATTAAATATTGTTATCAATTAAAATAATACAAATAAACTTTTAATTTTTATAATAAATATTTAATTGATATCAGATTTGCAACAATGAAAATAATCACTTGAATTTTATATTGTAATGTCAGACACCCAACTATTTAAAATAATTTTGTAATTATTTTTTCTTAACAATTTTTAAATTTTGTAATTTTTTTGATATATATGTTTTATGTTTGTTATTTACATGTTCATATCTGTGTTTATTTTATTTCTTTGCATATTATGTATGTATAATTTATAATGTGTGTTCTACATCTAAATGTGTAAAACAGCTTCTTGTAAAAGGCAAATTTTATTAGACTTTTTTTAATTTTAAAGAATTTGTGTTTTTTTTAATATAACATAAAATATTTTACCAATATTTATTCCATGCCACAAAAATCTTTCTCTTCTCTTCTCACAACCAAAGTTATTATGCAACACAAGGGACTTAACGTAATGAAAACAGAAATCCCACAACCTAGCTGGTAAGTTATTTGATAGTTACGTTGAGTACTTCAGATTCACAAAATATATAAAAATTGTAATGTTGCAATATATTTATAACTCAATTTTATTTATAAAACACATGAAAAAGAACAGAATAGTCTCAAAGTCATTAATTCTAATCTTAGTAAACTTGTTATAGCTCTGACCTTACAACACGTCTTATTCTTTAAAATATTTTACAGGTAATATTTTTTATTAAGGTGTGAGAAGTACCATTTAAAAAATCAGCATATTAATTTGACTAAAACCAATCAAAAACAGAAGACGTGTTATCAATTGAAGTTAGCATGCGACTCTTCCTCAGACACCGGTGTTGTGTTCATGCAACTCACACCCCGACCCCCACCACATCACACTCTTAGGTCATCCTATCCACACAGTGAAGGTCTAGATGCTAGTCAAATACAGTACCTCTTATTCAGAGCCCAGTTAAATTTCTTCTTGTAATCCAGACATCATACACCCTTGTAATCCGGACACTTTTATTTTTACTCTTTTACTTTATTTGAAATGGCATTTGTCATATAAAAAATTCTCCTAGTTGTACTCTCTGTTCATAAAATTATAAATCTTTTGCAAGTTTTAGGGCACACCTCAGTAAAGCAGTTAGTTTATCAACTCTGAGAGCAAAATATTTTCCATACAAATCACTTTTAATTTTATTTTTGAATTTTTTTATGTTGTAGGTAAATCTGTAGACAGTAAGTATCATTATTATGGAAACAGATAAGGTGATTGAATATAAATTGTAAATAGGCACTTTACATTCTACTAATTCCAGCTTTCAAAAATGAGTCGACCTGGGACAGCTGAAAAATGCACCTTGATTTTACTGTGCTCCCAGTAATCAAACCCAGGATCTTATATATTACGCAGGATTTTTGTTGAAATATCTGGACTTACAAATTGGTCTGACCCTGTGTACTCTTGGAAGGAGATGGTATCTGAATCCGTAATAGGAGTCCATTTTTAGGCTTCATTTTCAGTTTCTTCTGACATTGAAGTGTTACTTGAACACAAATCAGCATCCATAGTTTCCTATAATTGGGATCTTCATCAGTTGATATGTCACAACTCTGAGGGACTGTCACAAGTGGTTCGACTGAAGTGCTGGGCTTAGTAGTGTACTGCTGTTGTAAGCCTAGTACTCTGCTGAACACTTGATGAACTAGGCTGAGCAGAATCTAAAAGATCAGTTTTTGTATTACAACTTAATACACTTATAGAGTCCACACAACCTGTAGTTGCTTGTCATTTTCGGTTAGAAGTAACAACTGATGAGTATTCACATCGTTCTTCAGCACTTGATTATGTATGATAGAGTCCTAATATTTTCATAATTTCTGCACTTCTACCAGCATGAATAATTTTACATCTAGGCATTTTTATTTAGAAAAACAAGAACTAAACAATGCAAAACGAATGTAAATGAAACAAAGTCACATGCACATCTGGTTAGGTTTGATACAGAAAAGCAACAGACGCCACACAGACATTGGAATGTAGGTGGGGCACATGCCGCCTCTCCCACCATTTCTAAACACCCCGTGCGGCACACCAGTGGATTGCTATGTGTGTGACTGTAACAAATAGACGGCGTGGCACACCAGTTCGCTATAGACTCATTAATTACATATTTTAATCCGATTTTAATTATTTCAAAAATCTAAGTACTTTACTCAATAAAAATAAAACAAAAAAGCAAACCAAAAATGGTTTAACTTTTAATCAGTTAATTTTGTTTTAACTTTAATCAGTTAGTTTTTGTAACTATTAACTGTAACTTTAACTTAGTTAGTTTGTTTGGACAGTAACTTTAACTTTGATCAGTTAACAATTATTATGATCTTTCCCAAGTCTGTTTATAAACTTGCTAATTGAATAGAAATTAAATTCACTTGTTCCACATAATTTCACTCGTTTATAGAACTACTATTTGTAATAGCAAAACCTTTCTCTACCAGCTAACTATTCATGTTGTAATTCGAAAAAGCATGAGCAAAAGTAACATAAATTTATACATGTATGAAGAGTACAAAAAAAATTAAACATTGAATAGCCTTATTGACATATTAAGCTCCAAACTGAAGTAACAATAATCCATTTATGTTGATCAACAACAGAGACACAACTAGTTATGGTTTACAGGTCAATACCTAATTGAAATTGTGGAGTTTATTGCTCATATTGTTTATGTTTATGGTCAAAGTAATTTAATAATTTATGAAACGGTGTAGAATAACAATTTTGACACCATATGCGTACAGTTTAAGTATTAAAATGCTCTAACTTTAATTTTTGCACGAGTAAATTATCTAGTCGCGTATGAGTTTTACTTTGACTGTACAAACGTCAAGCAGCGTAGGGAAACGTACTGAACCCCCACGCAACTGGCAGTGCCAGTGCTGCTACGCTTCCCCTCTCCAGATTCTATGTTAACGGAGCCATGTAGTAGTTTGTAGATGGATATCTTGGTTTTAACAATGTGTAAAGACAGCTGAAAAAGTGGCTGGTTTTATACATATGTCATAATTCTTACAGTATGTTTATTCCAAACATACTGTAACTCCTTCACAAAATATACACAAGAATGAACTTTAATGGGGGGCTTACTAGACCAGGGATATGGGACCTGCCTACTAATGAAGAAATCCTGGGTTTGATCACAGGAGCACCATAAAATCAAGGTGCATTTTTCGGCTGTCCCAGGTCGACTCATTTTTTGTTGAAAGTTGGAATTAGTAGAATGTAAAGTGCATATTTACAATTTATATTCAATCACCTTATCCACTTCCATAATAATGATAATTACTGTCTAAAGATTTACCTACAACATTAAAAAATTCAAAAATAAAATTTAAAAATTATTTGTGTGGAAAATATTTTGCTCTGAGTTGATAAACTGATAAACTAACTGCTTTACTCAGGTGTGCCCTAAAGCATGCATTTGTAATTAATATGTGATGAGCAATTAATTAATATCTTAATAAAGACAAAAATCTCAAGAATCTTATGATTCTATTAGTTCGCACATGAACATTAATTATGAGTGCGAAAATATGAAAAAAGGTAATATGTGAAAACCAACGTGCTAACTCAAAGGTTACATGTTTGAGATGGTCGTAGACAATCTGCAACCTGTCGATTTGCCTCCAGTATAAAACCCCCTTTGATTATGAACGAGAAAACAGACTCTTATAATTTGTTCATGCGGACACTATGTCAGTTTGCTAAGCAACATAAAAAGAGTCTCTGATAATAGTTCACGGGGACGCTATGTCCGATTGCTCAGCAACACAAGACTGATGACAATCATTCTGTGATGAGGAACACTTTGTTCAACAGACAACCAACAACAGACTCTGGCACTGGAAACATCATCATCATCATCAAGGGAAAACACACACCATGGTAACTCAACAGTGAAAAACAAGTGAAAAATGAACAATTATTTCTTATAAACAACAGTAAACAAGTATAACAATGGTATAAAGAAAAGAAGAAATACATAATTTTAATTACAAAATTTTAAATAATTAATAGAACTTAAGTATGTAATTTTATCTTCTGTTTTCAAGTAATTTTTCTACTCGTAGTTAGTTAAAATGGGTGCACAATAAGTAATGTTTATTGAAATAAATTAAATATTGTTATCAATTAAAATAATACAAATAAACTTTTAATTTTTATAATAAATATTTAATTGATATCAGATTTGCAACAATGAAAATAATCACTTGAATTTTATATTGTAATGTCAGACACCCAACTATTTAAAATAATTTTGTAATTATTTTTTCTTAACAATTTTTAAATTTTGTAATTTTTTTGATATATATGTTTTATGTTTGTTATTTACATGTTCATATCTGTGTTTATTTTATTTCTTTGCATATTATGTATGTATAATTTATAATGTGTGTTCTACATCTAAATGTGTAAAACAGCTTCTTGTAAAAGGCAAATTTTATTAGACTTTTTTTAATTTTAAAGAATTTGTGTTTTTTTTAATATAACATAAAATATTTTACCAATATTTATTCCATGCCACAAAAATCTTTCTCTTCTCTTCTCACAACCAAAGTTATTATGCAACACAAGGGACTTAACGTAATGAAAACAGAAATCCCACAACCTAGCTGGTAAGTTATTTGATAGTTACGTTGAGTACTTCAGATTCACAAAATATATAAAAATTGTAATGTTGCAATATATTTATAACTCAATTTTATTTATAAAACACATGAAAAAGAACAGAATAGTCTCAAAGTCATTAATTCTAATCTTAGTAAACTTGTTATAGCTCTGACCTTACAACACGTCTTATTCTTTAAAATATTTTACAGGTAATATTTTTTATTAAGGTGTGAGAAGTACCATTTAAAAAATCAGCATATTAATTTGACTAAAACCAATCAAAAACAGAAGACGTGTTATCAATTGAAGTTAGCATGCGACTCTTCCTCAGACACCGGTGTTGTGTTCATGCAACTCACACCCCGACCCCCACCACATCACACTCTTAGGTCATCCTATCCACACAGTGAAGGTCTAGATGCTAGTCAAATACAGTACCTCTTATTCAGAGCCCAGTTAAATTTCTTCTTGCAGTTCGTATCATCGGACTGTTTACTTTTAGTTGTTAAAACTGGGGTTAGTTGAATCCCAGAATCAACATCTGTCTCGCTTAATTGTGCTTGAGCAGCAATTGGGGTAGAATGAATGATTACATTGCCCCCAACAGCTGTTTCTGTAACAGCGCTCGGCTCAGCTGTCCGCATATCACTTTCATTCAGTGACTGTGACTCAAGGTCACTTTCACTCATTATTGAATTTACTATACTGCTCTTCTCTGTGTTTTCAGACATTTTTTATTTAATCTATTTTGTCTTACGTAACAACTACCAATGATCAGTCTTTTTTCAAAACTGATATTACAACATCAATTTACTTTCTCCACCGTATTCCGTTCAATGTACTGTCACATGTAGGCCGTTGTAATAACTTTTTTGTTATCTTAAATCCTGGTCACGCGGCAACAATTGTAACTTTATTTTTTTGGTATTTATTCTATTTTATTCAGATTACAACTCCCACTTACCTTTCAACTTGGATCTGGCCGGATCGAGTAGTGGTGGTACACCCATTTCGTTTGACGAACTATGACAGTACATAAAACGAACTAAGGTTTTGAAAGAAACTAACTCTCGATTTTTTGGAAGAGAAATTATTTTTGTTTAATAATCAAATAGTGCGATTTTATAACTTTGTTTTCCAAATCAATTGTCTTACATGTTTTTAAAGGTTGGGTAACTCTGGTTTATACATCTTATTTAATAGCCTTACATAATATTACTTACGTCTAAGAAGATAGCCCAGCTGCTCACACACTCTCACATATATTTATCTTAATTTATCAAAACACCCTTAACCAATATTAGATACACGAGCGAAATATTTATTCTTTACAAGTTCCCGTCTCATTTTATATGGCGCGAGGTCGACCGAACACGTGCCTTCCCGGTTACATTATTCGTTATTAACTGCTTTTCAACGGCCACTGCACTGCACTCGTCTATAACGTAGTCAATTCCTCGGGTCCCGGTCGGTATTCACGATATGATTGAGTTAGGCGTATTTAGAACACCACCGACCGGGGCCTAAACCAAACGGTCATTCTCTGTAGCGGTGTTGGCGTCCTGTTGACTGTATGGCTGTGTGTAACAGGTACAACTACCTGTTCCTGCATGGAAGTTGTTCTTCCATGCCATGATGTTTTCGTCGTCGCTCCTTGTTCCTGCTGTCGTGTAACCATTTTATGCGTGGCATAGAGCTGGTATATGTGTGTGTCCAGAGGCCGATATTGGACTTGGTTCCGCTGATGTCACCAACAGTAGGCGGAGTTAATGCGACTTCCGTGAGGTCTTATAGAAGACGACGAATATTTTTTTACGCTCTCGCCATCTTGAGTTGTTTGTCAGAGCGTCACTTGGAGCGTGATTGAGCAGTTGCGTATGTGCGCTGCCACACACAGGTACAAAGTTCGAAGAATTTTGTGGAGGTGCAACTGCTCTGCCGCATTCCTCAACAACGACTGCGTCTTATTGCGTTGTTTCATTGTTCTGTTATACGGACAAATACGTTGCACAATACAATTATTTCGCAATGTTTTATAAAGCTCCCGACCGAAAACGAAATGAATAAATATATAAATGTCCCAAACGGTTAAAACAAAAACACCCAAAATTTGACCCGCTACAACATCCGAATTAAAAAACACTGGTAGTGGATAGGGGAGAAAGCTATGAGATGGGAAAACAATAATATGCCCCCATAGCTATTAAATCGAACACGTTCAAATTTAATATTGGTCCTGCTGCGGTTAATTAGAAATATTTTGTTATTTTTCTAAATCATAACCAAACTAAAATTATTTATTCTTAAAAATGATTTTACATAAAAAAATGGAGCCCCTGTCGGGGCCCACCTTGAGCTCGGGGCCCGGTACAGCTGTCCCCTTTGACCCCCCTGTTACTATATAACTGCCCCTGACCCTATATGAGGACATCTTATGGCAATGCAGTTGTTTGTTAATATGTCCTCATTCTTTTTTTTTTTGATTGCCTACTTGGTTGGTGATGCGTTGTTGCATGATGTGATGGTCATTTTTAATCAATTTGTTCACAGTAGTTCAGTCAACAACTTTATCACAATAAATGGCTTGGAGATCTTGACGAATGTCAGTAGAATTCACTTTTTTGGCTGTTAAAAATTCAATCGTTGCATGCGGGTTTGGACACATTGACATAGTGGGTGTACATGGCTCCATGAGAACAGCTACTGACAAAGATTTGGTGGTGAAATTCAACTAGTCTTAGAATGTTTGTTGTGGGTGAAAGTAGGTACAGGGTAGCAGTACATGTACTCTGTATAATGGTTTGTTCTTCTGTTACATGCAGCTGTACATTACGTTTCAGCTGCCGCTTATATGCCATGTATATTGTGCTTCCTGAGTACTGATTCTGTCGCTGTTACCACTGACAAATCTAGGAATTTTCTAAGGAGGTGCTACCATTATCTTACCCAACCACCTTCACCAATTGGTTATTCACCAATGGTATACAAGGATTAAGCAGTAATTAGTCCCTACAAAAGTGGTTTGAAATAAGAACAGTATTAAAAATGATGTTCCATTTGCACTTGGTGAAAAAATAACACCAAAGTGTTATAAATCTGTTAATAAATTAACACAAAGTTACAAAACACTCTTGATAGTTTAACAGAATTACTTTATTATCAAAGTCTGACAATTGTTTCTGAAAGCAAGGCTATTTCCAAAGAGTTACATAAATAACTAAATACAATACAAGTTTTTGGTGTTAAAAATGTGTTCATGTATTTAGGATAGACTTTAGAAGTGGAGGAAGTAGTAAACGAAACCAGGTAAATAGGAAAACCCATGTACAACAGAAATGCAACATACCTTAAAATAAACGTCAATTACTGCTTTTAACAAAGGAGATACATGTAATTCTACTTGTTCATTAGTAATATATTTGTTATGTTTGATAGGTTATACTTTCTGAATTTGAAATATATCCATTCTTTCCCCTTTATCTACACCATAAACATTTCTAGGATCGGTTAGTTAAACAACATGTATATACATATAAACACCCAGTCAAGTGTGTGCCCACTGGGTTGGGTTGCAACTGGCAGGAAAGTTGTAAATATAATTTTTCAACTTCAAAATTTTTTCTGGAATTTAAAAGACTTATTTTTTAACATTTTATATTCAAAGTGACTTCCGCCTTAGTTTTTTGTTAAAATATCTACATATTCTTTTTCTAGATATTTACTAAGAATAACAGTAGCCATCATTATATCACTGAAATTAAAAATTTTAATAATGAAATTGCAGTTTGAAATAGAATGTAACAATTTGCTTTAGCTGGAGTGGGGTTACCATCTCACATTACAAGGGCTCATGCAATCTTAGGTATATCTTATTGAAAGTCTAAAATGGATTCATGTTTTTCACTCCAACGGGTCTCACAGTAGCCCTGCATTTGATTGCCCAGAACAGTTTTAAGTATGAAATTGTGGTTTAAAAACATGTTAAAAAACACCAAATTTTTTTGAAAGCTACCAACTGTATTTCTTACACTCTGAACTCTTCTATATTTTGAGATAGATAGATTCAAAGCATGGCTTTGGCACACACAAAGAGAGGTAGTTGTTGCTTCTTTTTTCATTTCTGATGCTGCCCCTCTTGTATCTGATATATTATAACGGAACCAAATATTAACTATTTGGGGTTATATGTTTACCGCATACTGAAAGCATATTTAAATAAAAATTAACAGTTAAAACTCCATTTGAATGTAGCGCATTGAAAATAATGCTGTGTAAAGCAACGCACACGTGGTCATTATGTAATCAGTTCGCTGTACAAGGAAGCGACCACACCCAAACTGTTAATTATTAATATCTCGGAAACTAATAGATAAAGGCGAAATCCAATATAGCCAAAATGTTTGCCGAGATATTAATAATGACGTGTGCAAATTTGATGCAATATAATTAACAAATGAAAGAGTTAATTAAAATAAATGAATAACTTCTGTAAAAATAGAGTTACAGTAAAGAGATTTTAATGTGTTATAAAGATAATAATTTCTGACAGATTGTATATTTTAGATTTCACACAACTTGATTTGCAACCAAGTTATTGCAAAATTAAATAAGTACAGGATATCCTTAGCGACAAATTGGTTCCGCCGAATAATTATGTTAGATAATAATTCTATTCTCCGTCTGTGGGAACCAGACTTCATTCTCACGGACCGAGGGAATTCTAAATTTTATGTAGTAGGGAGAGTGCGTCGACCAATGAAATCATTTCATGCAGCCCCGGCTAGTGCGGTGTTTTATGGTTGATAAATCACTCTTCTGTCAGTACTCACGAAGTTAAGACGTAGTCCTTCGATCGTCTAGTAGCCAAAGTGGTGAAGATCAACAAGAAGACTCTACGTGGTCAACACACACGCAATTACGAACACACTAAGTACAGATCATCTGTATAGCTCGTAATTGTTGTGTAAAGGCGAGATACTCTTCAGGACATCAACTAAGCTTATTGTGTACTACCAGATAGTCATAAGCACGCAAGAGATCCACCCGACTTCAAGACCAGACTTCAAGAATACAGCAGAGAGGCCGTCTAAATTATTGGTGAACAACTGACGAGCAGAGCGACACCCGAACGAAGCACACACACACACACGCTGACGTGCAACGTGCGAATCGACGAGGGATAGGAAGCAGTTCCAGCAGACAACAGCAGACGTTAAAATATTCACAAACAGCAAGGAAGCAGAGTGTTGCCGAATTTTGAACTCCACGACCGAATCCAGCAGTTCTAAGCAGATTACTTTCTCTAACCAAGGACTCGAATCGACGAGGGACAAATCGGGACGACATCCTCTTCAGTAACAGGAAAGCAAAATCTATTTATTTATTTTTCAGATCAAATTTTCTATTTTTCAATTAAAACATTGTAATTCAAATAATTCAGGTGCCAAACAAAAAGCAAAGACTCTAGTAATTAAAAAGTAAATTCGTTGTGATAATCTGTATAGCAGTTTAAGGCTTTAGTAAGTTATAGTTAAGAAATAGAAGTAGTATAAAAGCGCTATACAAATCTTAACTGACAATCTAATCTTAGATCATACTGCAGTAGATCAGAAGTAGAATCACTAGAAATGAAATAACGTGAACTAGACTGTCACGTCTAATTTATTTTAATTAATTATTCTAATTAATTTCAGAGTTCTATATTTTGTTTCATGAACACTTAGATTCAAATTTAATTAAATAAATTTAATTAAATTCAAATCAATTAATAAAATAAAATTTAAATTGCAATTAACTCGCCAAAGACGAGTTCAGTTTCTTTCAACTATTAAACAATCGAAAAACATCGATTCATTGTATAGACTATAAGAAAATTCATAATATTATAACCATTCTATTCTTGTGTGTTGTTGGTGTAATAAACAACGTTTTATTACCCCATATAACAGTGTTTTATTGTTGTACGATAAAGCCTACCAGTCTCACAAAACTCTCCCCCTTTAAAGTAACCCATTATGTGTGTTGTTGTAATAATTTGAGATTACTAGCTTGCGAACTTCAAATCCAAAATCCACACGCCCTAGTCGGAAGAATCTGCAAGATCAGACAGCAGGTGGGTACTCACACACAACATTACATTACAATAACGCATAGTAGAGGTAGAGTTATAATATATACACTACACCTATCACATTCAATTTCCACACAGTATTCAACATTCAGTCCCAAATCTCACATACTTTTCAAAATAATTTTCTCCAAATTACCCCTGAAATAACACGTTTACAATTAGATCAAGTTGGAGCAATTAGATTTAAAGAGATCTAGAAAGCCTACAAAGTCTTCTTGTACGGTGTTGCCATGTAAATACTGTATGAAAGACTTAACTGCACAGTGTGTGAAACGTCTGTTGTTTCATCAGATATTATACTATAATACTTAGCTACACTTACTCTTTGTTTAATTTCTTCTAGGATTTCTTCATCACAGTTATATATTATCTCGTTTGTTGTGGTTTTACTAATGTAAGTAGCGCTAGACACAGGTGGTTTTAAATGTTCTTCTAATTGGACATCACCACTGTCAACTTGGAAGTGCAATAATGATCTAAAGTTGCCATCATTTTGTACAGGATCCTCATTCAGATCAAGAATTCTACCATCATCTCTGTGGCCTCTCAAAGGTATTATTTAGTGACCATATAATATAACAGTTTTTATTATAGGGACAAGATGAGATCTGTTTTTACATGTACTTTCCTAGATTCACTCAAACAATTTCTCACTTCCTGTTGGGGATTTAAAAAAATATAAAAAATATAAATAAAATATTTATTGTTTAATATACAGTGTTTTGTCTGCCTCCTAATGTCTGGTAGTAAAAAATAGCACAAAACTTATATAAAAGTCCCTTATTTTCTTTACAAAATATAAAGCATGGGTACTTTTCAAAGTGACTATCATTTGAATGCCTTTTTTCTTCTCATCCTCTTTTAATGTGTGTAGATGTAGGAAAGATATAATCTTTTCCAGGGGTCCAATGGTTTTTTTAAGAGTTGATATTTTACATAATCATTCAAATTAGGTGCAGTCATGGATCCAACGTAAGCACAAATATTATGTGCTAAATGATTTTCTAGAGACGGATTGGTGAGAACACTAACCTGTGGTAATGATGCAGTGCCAGTGGTTTCTGATTCGAAGCATGGAGTTATAGATAGTTTATCACATGGTGTTTCTGATGTACGCTGTCTGTTTTCTCTTCTTTAATATAAAGAGATCCATGTTACAGTGATCTGATAAATATAACAATTCTAGGCTTCTGAAACAAAACACATACACACTTTTCACTGACATGATTTACGTACGATCCATATTACATCAATGCAGCATGTTTTTCACGGTCTCTGGAGTAGCGAAACAAAATTCAAACATACACACAAAGTCAAATTGTGTACTAAAATAGTTCACTTGTTTACATCCGCTAGGTGACTGGTGACAATACATGCTTACTCCAGGCTGATAAACTGAGAAAAGCAAACATATTGTATATATATATATATATATATATATTGCAACACATCTTTTTATGATTTCTTTCATTATGGATTATGAGTTTTACATGGACCTGGTTAGGGTATATCATGCCAACACTTACCTGCAGTATATGGTACTTTTCTGCTTTGCCGGCTATTAGGTGTGGGATTTGGGCTTATTAGGTATCAGGTAACGAGTTGGGACGATGTGTTTCCAAAAGAATTATTTTAGGAAGCTGAGTTGTATAAATTGTGAATAAATGAAAACTACCTTTTTAGTCTATCATTCCAATGATTATAATTGTCACCCTCAAGGTGCTTATCTTTAAACAAATCATAATAATAAAAAGAATTTCAAATATTTAACACAATTTACGGCGGGTTCCACCATTTATATTCTTTCTTGAATATTACTTTACCATATTTTCTCTAGTGATATATTGTTATAATGCTTACGTCTAACAATCACATATTAAAATCATATATCTTAGTACATAATTTATAAGTTCCTGAAAATAAGACATACAATACACAGTATATACACAAAACATATAACATGGAAATACTGAATTGGTTTCATTCTATGAAATCCGTAACCCTGTTCTTTATACATGAGAAAATAAAATACGAACTTTTTAAATGAATATAACAAGGGTTATAGTTATCGTTATCTCTATGGTAATTATTATTAATCTAAACATTTTTATTAAGGGTAACTCCCTTTTAATTATTCTACTCTTCAGCCTGCTTGGCTATCAACAATAATTAATATGAAACAATAAAATTTGTGACATCTAATATCTTGATAACACTCTTAGAGCTTCTCTGCACTCTCCCTTAATTTATCACATTTAATTTATCAAATATAATTCTTTATACAGTGCACAATCTCATGAAAACATTTGCTTAGAGTCTTTCTGCACTCTTATTAACATATTATTATAATAATCACACATTATCTAAATGTTCTGTCTTTTCGAATAAATGTCTCTATATGATATACAGTACAACATTTAAAAGTGTCTTTAGGCTTTAGTCATACCGCCTATATAATTAAATGTTTATCAATTATTTAAAACTGTTCAATTTCGCTTATAGCGGCTTTTCATTTACTTTTTGTGTTTTACAACATTATTATGAACCCTGAACCATATCAGGTCACCTGTTTTGATGATTTCATGTTACACAGATGTACACGGGTCTCAGGCGTCGGCGTTGAGTACAGCTATTCCTCTCGAAACCTCCGTCAGCGTCGCTTAGCGGTGTATGAACAGCTAGGCTAGGCGTCGTTCCTTTATCGTCATGGACACAGCGTCTCTGGCCTCGGGTATAGTCTGATGTCCGTAGTACGTAGTTGTAGTAACTCAGGTGTCTGCCGGTCTCATTGAAGCGTCTTCTGCAGCATATCGTTCCGTGTGTACGACTCAACGAATACTTTATGAATGAGCCAGATGCTCGTTTTGGCTCACTGTTTATAGGGCAAAGCCACGTGTGCAAATGAGTTTCTATCGGCGAATATCTCAACAATCCTTTATTTATTTAGGTAACAAAGTTGTTTGTTAGACATGTCTTGAACACAGTTATTAGCTATGTATACACGCGATCTTTAATTAGCACCGCGAAAGGTGTGAAATAGTAAAACGCTTATAGTTCACGACACTCTCACTATCTCGTTATGTGTTTGGTGTCTAAATAAAGCTACATTTCCGCACTATTCACTGGTCAACCTAGTTCTTCTTAATCTTTTGTCATTTTTTTATTATTTAAGTTTTAAAACACTTCTGACATGTGCCGACAAAATTATACATATTTATGCAGGTGGACTGTTATCTGTTTTGTTTGCTATATAAAATCTTATCTGTACCCTTCTAAATGTACAATTGTAGCAGAAAACGCTTATTATGCGTACTCCAGTTAGAACGATAAACATTGATAACAATGTTTCGTTATAACACTCCCCCACTTGCTTTAAAAAAAATTGTTTGTGCTTTACAGAACAACATATTTTTTTTTTTTTATCTATGTTTAGTACATACACAGTCAGTTATATTACATGTTTATTAGAAAGAATATAAAATCTTTTCTTAAAGTAACAATCACATATGGGTATTATTGGATATAATGACGCAGAGATGACGCATGGTACTTTCCGACGTCCTTTTTCTTCACTGGGTCATATACCATGTAGGTGTGTGGTCCTAGACGACTCCTTAGTTCATATGGGCCACAGAATAATCTGAAGAATTTCTTGGAAGTGTTTAATATACTACTTCCCACAGGATTTGTCTTTATCAATACCTTATCACCAATCTGGAATCTTGTCAATCGGTGAGTTCTATTATACCGGTCTCTCCTTTTACCTGCTTGATGATATAACTGTCGTTCAGCTCTGTTTATTTTTATTTGAATTGGCAAATCTACATTATAATTTTCCGGTTTATTAATCATGTTGTGCCAGAATCTTTTAGGTATTTTATTCTCACTTAATTCTAACGGTGTGTATCCTGTAGCTTCACTATAATTGTGATTCATTGCATCTTCGAAAAATTGTAGATAGTCAGGCCATTTACTCTGTTGATTGTAGCAATATAACCTCATGTACTTGCCTAACTCTCTATTTATTCTTTCAGCAAGATTAGTTTGTGGATGCCTTATGGATGTAAGTATAGGTTTTATACCTTGTCTTGTCAATGCGTCCTTCCATAATTTATTACCAAACTGCTTACCTTGATCTGTCAACACTTTATCCATTTTTCCATACTTTGGTATATACTTCTGGGTGATGACGTTCAGAACAGATTTCATGGTGGGTCTTCGTACAGCATATAACTTTACTAGCTTGGTAAACACATCTACCGTCACAATTATATGGCGGTACCCACGACTTGATCGCGGGAGTGGTCCAAGGAAATCAAGTGCAACTATATCCCCCTTCTTCTTAGTTCTGATACTCCCCATTTCAACGCAAGTGTTTAAATTCGGATGTTTGGCTGTTTGACAATCATGGCATTTCCTAACAATTATTTTAATTTTTCTGAACATATTATTACAGGTGAAGGCTTCTTTCATAGTTAAATAGCACTTCAATGGAGATGCATGAGCTAGACTACGATGACATGGCATAATTAATTGCTGTAACATGTCATGAGATAGCACAACTTTCCAATCATAATTAATAAGCTTAAATAAAATTCCATCTTTCACACAATAATTTATAGGTAACGGATTATTTTTTATATTCTGTAATCGCTGATCTTTATCTTGCTCTCTAGCGAGATTACGTAGTAATTCTTGTACTTCTCTCTCGGGTTTGTATGTTATGTTGCTAAGTACCCTGACATCTTGTGGTTTAGCTTCATGTGTTTCTATACAGACTCCAGAATGTAGTCATTGATTTTCAGTCTTCGATGTGGACGGTTTATTACGTTCATCAGTGTTTCTCAGTGGCTCTTTCTGTTTTTTCTCACCGGTAATCGCCTGCGTATTTGCATTCCTATCGGATGTCCATGGTTTCGAAAATCGTTTCGACGAATTCGGCCATCGGTAACCTCCTTTGTAATTACCTCTTTCATTATTTTGCTCCTGCTTCTCATATGTTCGTCCATCTTCATGGCGTCTATCATATGATACATTTTTGTTTTTCGGATATTTTTCATCGTCTGTACGTCTATCTTCTCTGCCTTTATCTTCTTGGCGATATCTTTGCGAATACCACGTACCTCTATCTTGATTTTGGTTCCGGTTATCTCGCTGAACTCCTCTTGGTGGGTCTCGTTCACGGATTACACCCTCCATCTGTGTTAAAAGTATTAATAGATCTTCAATGGTAGCTATACCCTGAACATGTATAGCTAGTTGGATGTTCCTGCTGAAATGATTAGCAAGCTTAATGACTAATTCTTTTTGTGTTAAAGCGGGACGTAAATGTTTACTCCTCTCTACTAACATAATGACGTATTCATCTTCAGACAGCTTACCTGGATTATATTTACCAAATTCCAGTGTATTTCGTATTCTCATTTGTATGTATTCATTCCAATACCTCCGTTCGAATGCTAGTTTAAATTCTTCATACGTTTTTAAATCGTCATTCACCATCGTGAACCAACTGGCTGCTGCATCTTTTAAGTAACGGCTTACAAAGTCTATTTTATCTTTGTCACTGAGAATAGATCCAATACTATCTATTTCTTTCTCACATTTGATACGAAATTCAATGGGATTTTCCCCTCTGGATCCTCTAAAATAGTTAATGGGTCTCTCTTCTCTAGGTACGGTCGAGTATACTAACGCTTGTGTTGGTAGTCTTCTCACTTCTCGTGTAAGTCGGTCTACTTCACCTTTTAACTTGACTTCCAGCTGATCTACCCTGTTGTCATGGTGTTGGATAGATTTCTTGATGGTGTCGTCTGCTGCGGCGAGACTTTTTGCTTCTTCTTCAATTTTCATGGTCTTCCTGACATTACTCTGCACCAACTCGCTGATGACTTGTATCTTGGTATCTTGTCGATGCGTAATTTTTTCGAGTTTCTGGTCCAGTGTGTCGGCCATAGATTTAAAATTTTGTTGTAGTCTTTTTCGCTGCTCTTCGAAATTTTCATTCATCACCACCGCTTGTTGTTTTAGAGACTCTTTAACTTTACCTTCTAAGGTCTCCATTCGTTCCATAATTTCTACCTTACTTTCAGCATTATACGCGTATAGTTTCTGAATTTCTGACGTGCTTGCTTCCAATCTTCTCATAGTTTCAGCACCACTAGTTTTTATTTCTTCAAACCTTTTTACGTTTTCAGCGTTGCTGGCTTCCAATCTTCTCATAGTTTCAGCACCACTAGTTTTTATTTCTTCAAACCTTTTTACGTTTTCAGCGTTGCTGGCTTCTAACTTCTTCATTATGTCGGCTAAACTGACCTCTTGTTTATGTGCCATGTTTAATTTTAATTTGGTGAACCGATTTTAAAATATTTATTATTAATTTGTATATTATTAATTATTTGGATTATTATTAAATACTGTATTGGTAGTCATTTATTCATCAACATACAACCATTATCTTGGGCGCCTGTAGTATCAGTTTCTGATAACCACAATATTTATCTAAGCTCCCCTTTGTTTACTCTACTGATAACGCTAACTGTACGTTCTTATCAGATACATTCAACATATAAATGCACGTTTTATAATAATTACACATCAACTCTAAATATTTGTTCTACGTGAATTTATATTTATTTAACTTCTAACTAATTTTTAATTTTTTTTTCGTATTATGTTTTTTTTTTTTTTTTTTTTTTTTTTTTTATTTATTTAATCGTGCCCCACGTTGGAAGCGACATTTTCTTTTGCAACACATCTTTTTATGATTTCTTTCATTATGGATTATGAGTTTTACATGGACCTGGTTAGGGTATATCATGCCAACACTTACCTGCAGTATATGGTACTTTTCTGCTTTGCCGGCTATTAGGTGTGGGATTTGGGCTTATTAGGTATCAGGTAACGAGTTGGGACGATGTGTTTCCAAAAGAATTATTTTAGGAAGCTGAGTTGTATAAATTGTGAATAAATGAAAACTACCTTTTTAGTCTATCATTCCAATGATTATAATTGTCACCCTCAAGGTGCTTATCTTTAAACAAATCATAATAATAAAAAGAATTTCAAATATTTAACACAATTTACGGCGGGTTCCACCATTTATATTCTTTCTTGAATATTACTTTACCATATTTTCTCTAGTGATATATTGTTATAATGCTTACGTCTAACAATCACATATTAAAATCATATATCTTAGTACATAATTTATAAGTTCCTGAAAATAAGACATACAATACACAGTATATACACAAAACATATAACATGGAAATACTGAATTGATTTCATTCTATGAAATCCGTAACCCTGTTCTTTATACATGAGAAAATAAAATACGAACTTTTTAAATGAATATAACAAGGGTTATAGTTATCGTTATCTCTATGGTAATTATTATTAATCTAAACATTTTTATTAAGGGTAACTCCCTTTTAATTATTCTACTCTTCAGCCTGCTTGGCTATCAACAATAATTAATATGAAACAATAAAATTTGTGACATCTAATATCTTGATAACACTCTTAGAGCTTCTCTGCACTCTCCCTTAATTTATCACATTTAATTTATCAAATATAATTCTTTATACAGTGCACAATCTCATGAAAACATTTGCTTAGAGTCTTTCTGCACTCTTATTAACATATTATTATAATAATCACACATTATCTAAATGTTCTGTCTTTTCGAATAAATGTCTCTATATGATATACAGTACAACATTTAAAAGTGTCTTTAGGCTTTAGTCATACCGCCTATATAATTAAATGTTTATCAATTATTTAAAACTGTTCAATTTCGCTTATAGCGGCTTTTCATTTACTTTTTGTGTTTTACAACATTATTATGAACCCTGAACCATATCAGGTCACCTGTTTTGATGATTTCATGTTACACAGATGTACACGGGTCTCAGGCGTCGGCGTTGAGTACAGCTATTCCTCTCGAAACCTCCGTCAGCGTCGCTTAGCGGTGTATGAACAGCTAGGCTAGGCGTCGTTCCTTTATCGTCATGGACACAGCGTCTCTGGCCTCGGGTATAGTCTGATGTCCGTAGTACGTAGTTGTAGTAACTCAGGTGTCTGCCGGTCTCATTGAAGCGTCTTCTGCAGCATATCGTTCCGTGTGTACGACTCAACGAATACTTTATGAATGAGCCAGATGCTCGTTTTGGCTCACTGTTTATAGGGCAAAGCCACGTGTGCAAATGAGTTTCTATCGGCGAATATCTCAACAATCCTTTATTTATTTAGGTAACAAAGTTGTTTGTTAGACATGTCTTGAACACAGTTATTAGCTATGTATACACGCGATCTTTAATTAGCACCGCGAAAGGTGTGAAATAGTAAAACGCTTATAGTTCACGACACTCTCACTATCTCGTTATGTGTTTGGTGTCTAAATAAAGCTACATTTCCGCACTATTCACTGGTCAACCTAGTTCTTCTTAATCTTTTGTCATTTTTTTATTATTTAAGTTTTAAAACACTTCTGACATGTGCCGACAAAATTATACATATTTATGCAGGTGGACTGTTATCTGTTTTGTTTGCTATATAAAATCTTATCTGTACCCTTCTAAATGTACAATTGTAGCAGATAACGCTTATTATGCGTACTCCAGTTAGAACGATAAACATTGATAACAATGTTTCGTTATAATATATATATTGATTACATTTCTCCTATAGTTTGATAAAGTCGTAAAGTCATGCTAGGTGTTTATAGTTCCTAACAGTCACATCATTTACAGCATTTATAGCATAATTTACAACCCAACCCTAGTCAGCCTGTCTGCAATATTTCCTTCACATCATCATAGCCACTAAGGCTGCTGGAACTTTAGAAAACTTCCACGCGATGATTAAGACTTTTGGTTTTTAAAAATAGTGTTCTTTTATTCTGTAATTTTGTATTACTTTTATCTCGATTTCTACCACGTAATATACTGTATTACAGACGAACAAATTATCCGCACAATATTTTGAGTACTATAGACAAATTTGACGTTTTAGCAATGTATTTAGTTTTTCTAAGGGGGCATGTGACCCCTGTGCTACCCCTCTGGATCTGCCATTGTCTCTTATCCTTGTTGAATGATAGTCTAATGAAATCCACAAGTGCACAATGGACAAGTATGTGTATGTGTGTGTGTGTGTGTGTGTGTGTGTGTGTGTAATTGTTAGTTAAGATCCAGTGAGAACTTCGATTGTAAAGAGTGGAGAAAAAAAATGCCAGGCTTGCAGTAGTACAAGACGATACAATATTGGATTCAAACATACAAACAGTCTAGCCACCATTACTAACACACATGATTGACTTCTCAGTGAAGCAATGGATGAAGGTTTTTTGTAGCGAACACCAACAAGATATAACAGTATACAGTACATTAGTAGCAGGCCACCAGCAGCAGTATGCACAAGGAAAACAGCAAAGCTGATGTTGAATTGTACCACATCATGAGTAAACCAACAATACACAACATATTAGGGGATGGAGAAACAAGCAAATCCTATCACACACACACACACACACACACACACACACACACACACACACACACACACACACACACACACACACACACACACACACACACACACACACACACACACAGAGTGTATGAACATGCATGTGAGTGACTGTGTGTCTGTGTAGGTACAGCATTTAAATTCAGATGTATATTGTGTTTGTTTCTGATAGGTCAGGTCAGACAAAGAAACAAGGAGATCCTCATGACAACAAAGGAAAAGAAATTGGGAAAAGTAATGAACCATGCTCATCAGCCACTTCAATGCCTGAAGACGAGATCAAGGAATTGGCAGAAAAATTAATTTCTGCAATTGAAAACAAAGAAAGCAGTAGTCAGCCACATAAAAAAACCACAATTTTAGTGCACACATAAAAATTTTATTCGGCATAAAAATAAATGTATTTATATAATGTCTTTTAAAAACTGTGTTTTTATTAACCACATCCCTTTGCATTAAAATGTAAAACATCTGTTTCAGCTAAAAGAAGTAGAAAATATGAGAGCTTTTGATTTGTTTTTATTTTATTTAGTTTTGAGTAATTTTAACCTAGGTTATATTATGTACTTACATTTCTTTATATATGTACATTCTGATCACTTCTTTGAGTTACCAGAAAGAAAAGCAGATTAAATCTGTATGTAACTTTTAATGATAAAGTTCAAGATTGCGGTAAATGAATGACATTGGCAGTCTTCTGTGAATCCCAATTAAGATTACTATTTGTACCGGTATGGAAATTACTGGTCATTAGAATATGCTATGTTAACATTAGTAACAAAACCTATTTATTTTAGTTATTCTTCTCCTCGTTACCTGTTGCTGTGCTCTACATAAGTATTGTAAATACGAATCAAACCCATCACTATCTATTTTCTGATTTCTAAACCATCTTTGACCATTGTTCTGAATCTGCCTATTCTTATTAGTATGCCTGTATCTCTTTTTTGGTTCAGTTGTTTGTAAGGTGGTACATATATAATCATGGACATTAGGGTGGAACGAAAATGGCCTTTTTTAAAATTTTTTTTTTGTAGTTTTGTAATAGTGGGGAAAAGTTGCCGTTTAGGTCAAAAAGAAGAAAAAAAATTTGGTTGCTATACTACAACATCTTGAGGTGCCACAAAGAGCTTAAAGTTTGTAAAAAAATTAAAAAAATTGAAAAATTATAAACTTTGATAAATTATTTTTTATGGTTTTCTCGTACATTTAATGTTACAAAAGATAGTTGTAAATACATATATAAGCATTAGAATTGGAAAAAATTATTAATTACAAAATATAATAATAATAAAAAAATATTTTTTAATGTAAAAAAGTTTGTATTTTTGCTAATTTTGAAACTTTTGCGAACATTTTGGTTGTTACAGATAGTAGTGAATAAGGTTGAAATAAAAGCTCGTCAAATCAATTATATATTTTTTTTTATTAGAGCACACGTAAAAAAATATCATAATACACTTTTAAAGACATTGAAAGTTCATTTTTTATGATTTAAAAAACCGTTAATAATTACAAATGTTACAGCTGCAAAATGTTTGTTTCTACTTCATTGACACATTAAACTGTTTTTTTGTATCAAATTTTGGCATGTTCTCACGTGAGTCAATTTTTGCTCTTATATATCCTTCTCTTGCGATTGAACCACAGACATTTTGAGCCGATTCGGTCACCAGTTTCACAGCTCTTTCCACTGCTTGCGTGTGACAAGGAAGCCGGGGAAAGTCGATAAGCGGTTCCACTTTACTATCTGGTTGAGCTTCAGATGTCTTCCGTATAAAGTCTTTGAGAGAGTCAATGGAAACATGTTTTACCAAGGGGGGTTCAGTTACGTCATTTTCAGCCCATGAGATCATATCGATGTAATCCTTTGCGTCAGAGTTTATCTTTGGAACTTTAAACTTCCTGACTCCGCCTCTACTTTCTGTTGTTGCTTTTAAAACATGTCGTAAACCAAGTTCTCTTACATTTTTGCGCTCATCACATACCATGGACAAAAGGAGATTTTCTGCAGCAGCAAAGTACCCATTTCTTTGAATAACCGGGTCTAGAACATTCTTGAAATCATCAGAGAGATAGCGTGAATATGAGATAAGCTTAAACAGATGTTTGGAACCATAAGTACATGAAGGTTTTAACTTAATGTTAAACCACACAGGTGCATACACTTTCACAATGTACTCAGCCAGAGTCTTAAGGTTTTCAGTTGGATTTTCAGTTGCCACATACAATCTAAGTATACGGTTTGCTAATGTAAGCCACCTGGAGTGAGCAAGTTTTCCAGGGTTTCTTAAAGATAAATCTAGTGAGCAATTTCCACTTGATACAGTGATACACATATCCAATAAATACTTCTGATCTGTACTTAAAATCATTTATGTTCTCCAAAAGAGGAAGGTTATTTTCAATTGGCAAGAAAGTAACCACAGGAAGATTAGCACAGTTTTCCAGCTGCTGACCTATTTCGCCTTTAAACTCATTGGGTCCCTTCGTTTTACCATCTAAATGGCAAAAAAGATGTCGCAAAGGTAGCTCATTTAGATAGAACAAACAAACTAACCATTGTAAAGGTCTTCCTATTTCATTTTCCATCAAAGAAATCATACCATTATTATGTCCAGTGTTTACAACGGTTCCATCACACCCAATAGCAGTAAAGTTCAAAAGTTGTTCGTTGTGTTCTCTATCTTCAAGAAACTCCAGTGTACTGTCTGCTATGTCTTTTCCAGTGCCAGATTTAGGTGTTACGTGGCCTAAAAACTTTGAGTTTGGTTCCTCTATTAGTGAAATGTGCTCTTCTGAAATAACTTTTTTGTACAACTTAATTCCTTTCTTTATTGAACAATTGTTTTGTCTCTTCTTCCATCAAAACACAATCCTCTATTTTCGGTTATCTGAGCATAATCGAGACACGTAAAATTCTTTGAAAAAGTTACAAAAAGTGTGTTTTTATAAAATTTTACCGCTCTTGCGGCACCTCAAGACATAATCCAAAAAGTTAAAAAAAAATTGTATGTCTTTTTTGATATAAAAACTGCTTTTTTGACAGTATTTGAAATTAAAAAAAAATTTTTGACAACTTCTTAAAAAAACTTAAAAATGTAGCGAAAATTGCAATTTTATGAAAATTTATCGTCCTTGCGGCACCTCAAGATGTGCTCCAATATTTTTCAGATCTTTTTTTTATCTTATCTACACCAAAAGGCAACTTTTCCGCGCTATTACAAATTAAAAATCCAAACTTGATTTTTTCGTTCCACCCTAATGGACATATATAGAATTTCATTAAAAGGTTTAAAAAAAGTAGAGGGGCTAAACTATAGAATCACACATCTCTTAATAACATTTATGTAGGAACATAGATTCAATAATTATTGCTCAATATAAATAATAAATAGACCTTTCTTAAAAGGACATTATTTAATTACCTCAATGTAATCTGTCTTGCAACTTGATGTTTTTGTTAACACAACATGTTTTGGGAACAAGCTTCCATCATTAGATGCTAAAATTTTTGTCCTGTGAAGAGAACGTGTTGATTAAATTCAAATCAGTCATTATATAGATTACACATCACACATAACTTACACAACACTAGAAAACAATGCAAACTGCTCAGCATATCAATGTCATGTGCTCTGTTTTGTAGTGTCTTATATGTGATGTGTGTTCATTCGATAATTAATATGATATATATATCTTGTTGATTCATCCTCTTCGTTCACTTTATTAAATTTATTAATATATATAAACTTTCACATATGAACTTACTATTCGTTGTCACTTCCCCAAACGTTTCGAGGTGATGTTCTTCTTCCTCAGTGGGAATAATACTGAATGTCGATTACAGAATAGACTATTCGATACACTGATCCAAACACACAATTTGAACCTCAGCGCCAATCCCTTCCCACCATCAACCCCCACCACACACACCTATAGTCCATAACGGTTATTCTGAATCTACATTCAGTATTATTCCCACTGAGGAAGAGGAACGTCACCTCGAAACGTTTGGGGAAGTGACAACAAATAGTAAGTTCATACGTGAAACTTTATATATATTAATAAAATTAATATGATTTGATTTGAATTAATAACTGATTTGAATTTAACTTAAGCATCCTCATGACAGGATAAGAATTTTAGCACCTAATGATGGGAACTTGTTCACAAAGCATGTCTTGTTAATGAAAACACTAAGTTGCAAGACAGATTACACTGAGGTAATTGATTAGCATATTGTGAACTGGAGTCATTAAAGGAACCATATATTACTGGTGGCTTGTGGTTCCAAGTTTTGGTGGTTGCAGTAGTTGGTTGGGTTAAACAGCACTATAGAAAGAAAAATAATAAAGATAATAAAACTGTGCATTACTTAACACAGAGTTGATTGACCCTTTACTATCATAATCACAGTTATACACAATTATTCCTATTTTATAACCTCAAACAACAGGTAATGTTTACTGTTGTGCAGTAGCGCGATAATTTTACTTTATAGGTTGGCTAATCTGCTCTTTACTTTTTGTTGTAATCTGATCTTTCATGTCGGTGCGCTGTACAGTACGTCTCAAACGCTCGTAGCGGCGGTCGGCTCGCATGCAGCCTTACTGTCTTTTAAATACTTGCATTCAAGTATTTTAATGCCGCGTATTATCGCGGGTCGTATTCTTTACGACCTTTAACGTAGGCCTTAGGCCACACTTCATATGGCTCATTAGGCCCTTTCATCGTAATTTAAATTTTGATACGCATTGTATCTATATCGTGCTTATTAGCCAACCTGCCATTCAAACAACTGCTAACTACATATTTAATGTACTTTTGAAATTCAAATAAATGAATTGAATACAGTCCACTCGCTTCATCATTTCTGCATCCTGGCGAATCAACTAAGAACAAATTTTCACAATCAACATTCTTCTTACTAAACATTTTTTGGTCCCACGGGCCTGATACTCAACATTTTTTGGTCCTCCGGGCCGGATTTCCGATGTATCATTCTAATTAATTTTTCTGCCACTATTTCTGGCCATCACGGGCGAATTAGCATATCCGCTGATACGACCGTGGCGTGATTTCCATCGGCATTTCACTCGTCGACTTTGAGCCTCCTGACAACATCATCGCAAGAGCCTGCTAGCTACAGTGCTTCAAACAAGGCGGTCATCTCTCCGAGCTGTGTTTGCCATCTTCTCCAAGGCGTCGACGCTGCAGGACATCGCCTACAAGGTATCACCTCAATAACAGCATAACAAGGTGCGTACAATGGCTGAAGAAGGCCTCAAAGTGTTAACCAGAAAGAGAGGCGGCTTAAAGTCCGCAATAGTGCGAATACAATTTGCCGTAAATAACTTTGAGATAAATTCCAACACAAAAAATTTTTTAACAGTAAGGGTAGAAAGTCTGAAAAGCTTCGCATCGAAGTACGACGAGGTGCAGTCTGAAATAGAACTTATTTGTAAAGACATGAGCGCGGCTCAAGAAGACCGAGTTGAGGTCGAAGAAATGCTATATTCGACTGAAGCAAATATTTTGCAATTACTTGATACATTTAATGTTCAGACTGTACCTCCCGTATTATCGACCCACATGCAATTAAAACCAATAAGTTTGCCCTGCTTCTCAGGCAACATATTGGAATGGCAGCATTTTCATTCAATTTTTACGGACTTAGTGCATACAAGATCCGATTTAACGCCAATGCAGAAGTTACATTATCTACATTCTTCTTTAAAAAATGAACCTTTAGATTTAATTAAGTCACTACCTATCTGTAAGGAAATTACTCAATAGCGTTGAGTTTGCTGTCCGAAAGGTATGACAACAAGCTCATACTAGCAAAATACTATTCTTGGATTTCGTTGTCCATGACGTGTCCGTTACTTAACTAAATATCACTATAATATTGACGACTCGGAACACAAAGTTTTTTATAAGTAAAAACGTAAAGTTTTACCTTACAGCCTAAACCGGCTTTCACCTATAGAAGGCTTCATCAGAGGCTGTCGTTAGTAGCGCTGCTCGTCTTGTTGTTGGCGACGAGATAGTGTTTCGAAAGATTGAAGCTGTGTGTGTGTGGTGAGATGTGTTCGAATAATGCGTGCGATTTGAATTGTGTCTGTTCGTTTAGGATGTCGTTTTTATTTGTTTTTGTGTGTTTGTATATTTCTAATTGTTCTAGAGTGTCTAGTTTTCGGCCTTTTGTGTGTACGTGTAGTATGTTCATGTTATTGTCGATGTTTTTATATGTGTGGTTTGCTTCAATGAGGTGGTTTGCGAAGGTAGATTCTGTAGTGGTGTGGAGTGCTTTTGTGTTTTCAATGTATCTCTGTTTGAAACTACGTCCTGTCTGGCCTATGTAGAATTTACTGCAATTTGAACAATTTAGTTTATATACACCGGGTAGATCGAATTTGTTTTGTGCTTTGGGCATGCGTTTTGATAGTGTGTGTTCTGTTTTGTTAGTAGTTTTGTAAGCGATTCTGTATCCTGCTTTTTTGAATTTGTGGGCAATTTTTTCTGTTTGTTTGTTGATGTATGTTAGTGTTATGAATTTGTTGTTTTCTGTCTTTGTCTGTTGTTTGTTTTGTGTTTTGTGTTTTGTGTAGGAGTTTACTGACTATTGTTCTGTCATAACCGTTAGATTCTGCTAGATATTTTATCGTGTTTAGTTCGTCTTTGTAGTCTATTTCATCTAAGGGGATGTTGTTAAGTCTATGTATCATGGTTCTAAAAGCAGCTAGTTTGTGTTGTATTGGGTGATTGGAGGTGTTGTGTATTAGTGTGTCAGTTGTAGTTGGTTTTCTGTATATACTGAATTTGTGCCTGTGTTCTAGTTTTGTGATGGAGAGGTCTAAGAAGTTTATGGTATTGTTGTGTTCGTATTCGGCAGTGAAGGTTATGTTTTTATGTATTTTGTTTATGTGCGTTAGTAACTGTTCACTTTGTCTTTTGTTTCCCCTGTATAGTATTAGAATGTCATCAACGTATCTGTGCCAATATAGTATTTTATGTGAGTGTCTGTCATTGTTTGTGAGTATTTTTGTTTTTTCTAAGTGTTGGAGGAAGACTTCTGCTAGAATGCTGGATATGGGGGAGCCCATGGGTAGGCCATCGTTCTGTGTGTAGTATTTATTGTTATAAGTAAAGTAGTTTTGTTTTGTGATAATGTTCAGAGTTTCTGTTATTTCATTGATAAGTTCGTCTGGTGTGTTGTTCTGTTTGAGTTTGTTTTGTAGGATGGTGATTGTTTCAGAGATGGGGATGTTTGTGTACAGGTTTTTAATGTCAAAGGAGGCTAATGTGGCGTTATGGGGGATGTGTATGTCTTTTATTTTTGTTACTAGGTCAGTGTTGTTTTTTACTGCAATGTTGTTGTCTATTTATGTGTGTTGTCTAATAATTTTGTCTAGATATTTTGCCAGTTTGTGTGCAGGGGCATTACGGTAGTTGATAATGGGGCGGATCGGAATGTCTTCTTTATGGATTTTGGGAAGCGCTTGGAGTGTAGGTGCTGATGGTCGGATTTGTTTCATGTAGGGCTTTTGTTTATGTGTCATAATGTGTTTGGCTTTGTTGACTATTTGTTTTACTGAGTTTTGGTATCTGTCGGTGGGGTCGTGTTTTAGTTCTGTGATGTTGTTCTGTTCTATGAAGTCTTGTACTTTTTGTGTAGGTTGTCTGTGGGGATAATTACAGTCGTGTTGCCTTTGTCAGCTTTTACAAATGTGATGTTGTGTTTGTGTGCCTTTTCCCTCAGTTTGATGGCTGTGTGTATTTCTGAGTTGTGGTTGTTGTTGTATACATAAGACACCAGACAACAACAACCACAACTCAGAAATACACACAGCCATCAAACTGAGGGAAAAGGCACACAAACACAACATCACATTTGCAAAAGCTGACAAAGGCAACACGACTGTAATTATCCCCACAGACAACCTACACAAAAAAGTACAAGACTTCATAGAACAGAACAACATCACAGAACTAAAACACGACCCCACCGACAGATACCAAAACTCAGTAAAACAAATAGTCAACAAAGCCAAACACATCATGACACATAAACAAAAGCCCTACATGAAACAAATCCGACCATCAGCACCTACACTCCAAGCGCTTCCCAAAATCCATAAAGAAGACATTCCGATCCGCCCCATTATCAACTACCGTAATGCCCCTGCACACAAACTGGCAAAATATCTAGACAAAATTATTAGACAACACACACAAATAGACAACAACATTGCAGTAAAAAACAACACTGACCTAGTAACAAAAATAAAAGACATACACATCCCCCATAACGCCACATTAGCCTCCTTTGACATTAAAAACCTGTACACAAACATCCCCATCTCTGAAACAATCACCATCCTACAAAACAAACTCAAACAGAACAACACACCAGACGAACTTATCAATGAAATAACAGAAACTCTGAACATTATCACAAAACAAAACTACTTTACTTATAACAATAAATACTACACACAGAACGATGGCCTACCCATGGGCTCCCCCATATCCAGCATTCTAGCAGAAGTCTTCCTCCAACACTTAGAAAAAACAAAAATACTCACAAACAATGACAGACACTCACATAAAATACTATATTGGCACAGATACGTTGATGACATTCTAATACTATACAGGGGAAACAAAAGACAAAGTGAACAGTTACTAACGCACATAAACAAAATACATAAAAACATAACCTTCACTGCCGAATACGAACACAACAATACCATAAACTTCTTAGACCTCTCCATCACAAAACTAGAACACAGGCACAAATTCAGTATATACAGAAAACCAACTACAACTGACACACTAATACACAACACCTCCAATCACCCAATACAACACAAACTAGCTGCTTTTAGAACCATGATACATAGACTTAACAACATCCCCTTAGATGAAATAGACTACAAAGACGAACTAAACACGATAAAATATCTAGCAGAATCTAACGGTTATGACAGAACAATAGTCAGTAAACTCCTACACAAAACACAAAACACAAAACAAACAACAGACAAAGACAGAAAACAACAAATTCATAACACTAACATACATCAACAAACAAACAGAAAAAATTGCCCACAAATTCAAAAAAGCAGGATACAGAATCGCTTACAAAACTACTAACAAAACAGAACACACACTATCAAAACGCATGCCCAAAGCACAAAACAAATTCGATCTACCCGGTGTATATAAACTAAATTGTTCAAATTGCAGTAAATTCTACATAGGCCAGACAGGACGTAGTTTCAAACAGAGATACATTGAAAACACAAAAGCACTCCACACCACTACAGAATCTACCTTCGCAAACCACCTCATTGAAGCAAACCACACATATAAAAACATCGACAATAACATGAACATACTACACGTACACACAAAAGGCCGAAAACTAGACACTCTAGAACAATTAGAAATATACAAACACACAAAAACAAATAAAAACGACATCCTAAACGAACAGACACAATTCAAATCGCACGCATTATTCGAACACATCTCACCACACACACACAGCTTCAATCTTTCGAAACACTATCTCGTCGCCAACAACAAGACGAGCAGCGCTACTAACGACAGCCTCTGATGAAGCCTTCTATAGGTGAAAGCCGGTTTAGGCTGTAAGGTAAAACTTTACGTTTTTACTTATAAAAAACTTTGTGTTCCGAGTCGTCAATATTATAGTGATATTTAGTCAAAATACTATGTTCAAAATTTACTTAAAGTCAAGTCGACGATTAAGGATTCTGTCCAAAGTTTGGCAGAATTCACAAACACAATAACGTCTTCCGTTAATTCACTGGCAGCAATGCAACTGTCAGTGAATTCATTTGAATTTATTATTATACAATTATAATCAACTAAACTCGACCCTACTACTTTTAAACTATGGAAGGAGTCAATAGACCCTGATAATTTACCTAACTTTCAAGATTTCACTCATTTTTGAAACTCACGTAGACAGCTGTTAGAAAATACACTGCCTATCGAAGCCGGACAGCAACTCAACAAGCCGATTTTAAGACTTAACAATAAATATGATAAATATAAATCAAGAAACACTGCTGGCAGTACTACATTTAAGAGTTATCACTCAGCGGCAAGCAATTATTCATGTTTGTGTTGTAAATCTAATCACCCGCTTTACATATGTGATAAATTTCGTACATTAAGCACCGCTGAGCGGGGACAATTTGTATCAAGTCATAAATGTTGTATTAATTGTCTTAGATCAGATCATCTTGTATCTAGCTGTAAGAATAAGCAGGTGTGTAAGATCTGTTCAAAACGACACCACACATTGTTGCACGCGAACAACGTGCCGAACTCAATAGCTGCCAGTAGTAGTAATTATTGTTCACTCAAATTACAATCCACGAACAATGTTCTTTTATCAACAGCAGTTGTATTTGTCATTGACCAGGATGGCAACAGACATAGGGCAAGAGTTCTTTTAGACGCCGGGTCACAAATAAATTTTTGCACAAAATCATTTGCAAGGAAATTACGGCTTAATTTAACTAAATCCAACATACCAGTTACGGGTATAAACAATACAGCGTGTTACGCCACTAATCTTGCGTCTATACGCATTATTTCTCGTTATCAGATATATAGCTTCGAGGCGAAATGTGCTATCTTATCTACGTTAACCCACAATCTGCCGGCAAAATCGTTTGACATAAATCAATTCCACATTCCGAGCAACATTTTTCTGGCTGACCCAAATTTCAACATATCGTCGCAAATCGACATACTCTTAGGGGCACAATTTTACCTGGACTTAATTTTAGCTAATAAATACGTACGCGGCCCTCATTTTCCCATCATTCAGGAAACAAAGCTAGGCTACATTTTGGCTGGCAATTTACCCAAACACTGCCGCAACGAGGGTCCTGCTGTTTCGTTCCTAGCTAGGGACAACGACAGTCAAATTCTGCAGTCTCTCGAAAGATTTTGGGAAGCAGAAACTATCCCTGACAACACCCCTGATAACGAGTCAGCCTGCGAAGAGCATTTCGTGCGCTCTACCCATCGCAATCATGAGGGTAGGTTCGTGGTTTCACTCCCATTTAAGCCCGATAATCTCCAGTTGGGGGAATCTTACACCAATGCTGAAGCAAGATTCTTGAATTTAGAGCGTCGATTTAGGCGTGATGCTAAGCTCGCGCGTGATTACGCAGACTTTATTAACGAATATAAGGATCTTGGACACATGACGCTTATCGATAATTGCGCTATCAATTCAGGAGCGTCAAATACTTACTATCTGCCTCACCATGCCGTATTTAAACAGTCTAGCTTGACCACAAAACTGCGCGTCGTTTTTGATGGTTCGTCCAAGACTACCAATGGCCTTTCTCTCAATGACATATTGTTGGTAGGCCCGAATGTTCAACAAGACCTTTTTTCCATTCTTTTACGTTTCCGCATGCATAAATATGTTCTCATCGCCGACATCGAGAAGATGTATCGACAAATTCGCGTAGCTGAAGGGGATTGTCACTATCAACGTATTCTGTGGCGTGATTCTCCTCTCGAACCATTTAAACACTTTGCATTGCGAACGGTAACCTACGGCACGGCTAGTGCTTCGTTTTTGGCCACTCGCTGTCTTATACAAATTGGTAGGGACCATCAAGCTTCTTTTCCTGATGCGGCGTTAGCTATAACGAATGATTTCTATGTTGACGATCTGCTTACCGGCTCGGACACCATCTCTGATCTGACCAAGCTGAAATCTGATCTAGGTGCGTTATTAAGTCAATATGGTTTCACGTTGCATAAATGGGCATCTAATGAACCCAGAGTGGTCGCAAATCATGACAATTTATCACGCCCCTTAAACAAACAGGACAATGTGCGTACCCTGGGCATTCTCTGGAATAATACTGCCAATTCATTTCTGTTCGACATTAAATCATTCCCAGTTGAATCAAGCATCTCCAAGAGGAGAATTCTTTCGATTATTGCAGGCATATACGATCCTCTTGGACTGATCGGTCCCGTTGTCTTTTTGTACAAACATTTTATGCAGCAACTCTGGCTTTGCAAGCTTGGTTGGGATGAACCGATCTCCGGCCAATCACGTTCGGATTGGCATTCTTTGTGCGACAAATTGGGTCTGATTAGCAGAATTGTGGTCCCACGGTCTATTCGTTGTAAGCTTGAGGCAAGTACAGTTGAATTACATGGTTTTTCGGATGCTTCTGAAAGGGAGTTTGGGTGTTGTATTTATGTCAGAGTCATTTATCAAGATTCATCGGCCTCCTGTCACCTCCTGTGTTCTAAATCTCGCGTAGCTCCCTTACGACAGGTGTCATTACCTCGCATCGAACTCTGCGCTTGCTTGTTGTTATCGCGACTCGTATTTAAGTTCGTTCCTGCTCTTTATTCGTTCATTAATAATGTTCATTTGTATTCTGACTCTATGGTGTCTCTTTACTGGATTCATGCCCAGTCTAAGAGGTGGAAAACATACGTCACTAATCGTGTTGCTGAAATTCAGCGTCTTACGCAAACTTATACTTGGCATCACATCATTCTAGACACAATCCTGCTGATATTATCTCCAGGGGGTGTCTCCCTGACGTTTTGCGCGATTGTTCCCTTTGGTGGCACGGTCCCACTTGTTTGTCTCAATCGTCAGAGTCCAATCTTTTTCCACCATTTTCACCTTCTAATCCGTCGTCTGAAGTCACTGCGGAAGAGAAACATACCCATAACCTTTCTCTAATGTCTACCCTGGCTATCGACCTTTCTATGGACTTTTCCTCGTTGCATCGTCTAACGCGCTTATACGCTTACTGTTTTCGGTTCATCAGAAATATTAGACTCTCAAGTGCTGACAAATTTACGGGCGATCTTACCCCTGTCGAAATTCATCATGCTCTCAATTTCTTCATAAAACAATCTCAGTCGATCCACTTCGCGGCCGAAATTAATTGTCTTCGTAACGGATCTTCTGTTTCCATTAGGAGTAAGTTGGCTTCTCTCGACCCGTTTCTTGATGATTCTGGAGTGATACGCGTAGGCGGGCGGTTACAGCAGTCGCAATTACCTTATGACGCTAAACATCCTATTGTCTCACCCCCATCGGCGCACATTACTCGCCTCATCATTGAACGCGAACACATTCGTTTACTTCGCGCTGGTGCTCAACTCGTGCATCATTCACTGCGTCAACGTTGGTGGATTGTTAATGTCAGGATAGTCATTCGCTCCATCATTCGAAAATGTGTCAAGTGTCTCAGGTTTAGTGCCAAACAGCAGGTTCAGAGGCTTGGTATTTTACCATCTCCTAGAGTCACTCCTTCAAGGCCGTTTCTATTCTGCGCGGTTGATTATGGTGGTCCCTTCATGATCCGTCATGGCGGGCAGAAATCCAGAACTCTCTCTAAGGCATACGTGTCTTTGTTTATTTGCTTAGCGACTAGGGCCATTCACTTGTAATTGGTTTCCGACCTTACTGCCAGTGCGTTTATAGCTGCATTACGTCGTTTCATGGCCCGCAGGGGCATACCCAGTCAATTATACTCCGATAATGGCACAAAATTTAGGAAGGCCCGCAATATCTTACATGATCTCTACAACCTTTGGCATAATAAGGATGCCATCTCATCGCTCAAGTCATTCACGTCCTCTCAGGGGATATCATGGTCATTTATTCCGCCCTCGTCACCTCACTTCGGTGGCCTTTGGGAGAGCGGCATAAAGAGTTTGAAGTTTCATCTGCGCCGCGTGGTAGGCAAATCTATACTCACCTTCGAGGAGTTTACGACAGTTTTGTCTCAGATAGAGGCATGTCTGAACTCTCGACCTTTATTTGCCATCTCTTCGGATGTAATTGCTCCGGTTCCACTCACACCTGGCCATTTTTTGATTTGCGTACCACTAACGGCGATACCGGACCCAGACTTATCTCATATTCCTATTTCTCGTCTTGGGCGTTGGCAACTTTTACAGAAGTTTGTCCAAGGCATTTGGAAGGCGTGGTCTCGCGACTATTTGCACCAGTTGCAACAGCGTCACAAATGGAAATTCGCTAAGGATAATGTTTCCATTGGCGACCTAGTTTTACTTATTGAGGATAATCTACCTCCATTAGCCTGGAAATTTGGTGTAATTACCGCCACATTTCCCGGCCCAGATAAATTAATTCGAGTCGTAGACATTCGCACACCTACTGGTGCTACTGGTGTTCTGCGAAGACCAATCCACAAATTATGTTTGGTCCCTACTAGGGACGAACAATAAAGGAAAGGGATTTATTTTCCTTTGTATAATTTATAAAGACACATAAGTCAAATGTTCAAGAAGACTTGTTAGTTATAAGCACTTTGTTTTAGCATAAGCTTTAATTATATTTTTAAGTCAGCAACTGTTTGTTTTACTCAAGCAAGTGTTAGTTTAGTTAATATGCAAGGCTTTCATTATTATTTTGTATTTTCGTATATGCAACATTTGATTTATGCCTCATGTCTTACTTACTATTGTGTAAAAATTTTGTTATTTTCTGAACTTATTTTTCAATTGTTCAACTCATGTAATACGTTTGTAATCACAATATCGTATTTGTTACTTATGCCATTGCGATTATTCATATTGTAATTAACTAAATTGTTGTTTGTTGTATTCATTATATAACTTGCGTTTATGTAAAACATATCGTTTTTTGCGTCTACTGCATGTAACCATGCCACGTCTAGATTTATTTTATATTGTATTGTTATATTGTATCTATATTTTGTGATTAAGCATTGCACAATTATTATTTCTGTTTAAATTATGACATACATGTCATCATGTATGTGCTTGCATTCAGTCAGCTATCTATAGCTTGTTCTTACACAACTACATATTGTAAGTTCCTGAAACTTCAGGAACAGCATGACTTGGTCAATACATGACGCCATGCTACATTTACGCTTAAACATGTAATTTGTGGCAATTTTGTTCATGTAAATAATTCTCTGTACAGGTCTACTGGCCTCAACTCTTTCACGGTAACCATCTATGACATGCATAGGGTTACAAACTATCGGGCCATCATGTGATGAGCTTCCGATCATACATTATTAAGCATTGTCTAATTATGTATTTTTCATGTTTCATAACGTTCGATATTGTACACATACAATATATGACGGCAATACTTGCCAACGCATACATTTTTGTTCATGTTTGAAATCAGTTGTTCGCCAACCTTGGCTTACAAACGCTTATCTTTAAGACTTATCTTACTCATGCTTATCGCTAAACCATTAACGTACAGCTGTTATCTAATATTATAACTCAAGGTTCAACTCAGCCTTGAAACTAACTTTCATTATTAAGAACACTGTATGTTATAAACTAAGTTACAAAAATGTATAATAATTTACTAAAAAGGTGGTAAAAAATCGATTGATTTTGACGGGCAGCTTATGTGCAGTAGCGCGATAATTTTACTTTATAGGTTGGCTAATCTGCTCTTTACTTTTTGTTGTAATCTGATCTTTCATGTCGGTGCGCTGTACAGTACGTCTCAAACGCTCGTAGCGGCGGTCGGCTCGCATGCAGCCTTACTGTCTTTTAAATTAAGGATCTATAAAAGGGAGTATTCGCACTCGCCATCTTTGTTCCGAGACTGACATAATATTATGGTGCCGCTTGTGAATACATGGGACGCAGTATAAGTTTTTTTCGATATTACATAAACTATTATAGTTTTTCGTGCCAAAACTATAATTTCACAGTGTGAAATTATGTCTCACGTCCTTAAAAATATGGAAATAATAGTTTTCATCTTAAAACTTACTGATTCAGACCATAGTAAGAGGAGAATAATTTTGTCTAAAAAACAACAAATACCAATCGTTACCACTTACCACTTTGTTAGGTATATATTCTCAGATTTTACTTTTATTCCTGTTTATAATAGATGGCTGTTGAATTAATGTTTACTAAACTTCGTTTGTCCAATAGTCCAAATAAAGTTACTAAAACTATTTTTAATAAACACGAATTTACATTTTTAACTTACTTACTATTAAGTTTATATTTAGGGTTTTTGCTTAACATTTAGTTAAAATTAATAATAAAAAATTTAGCTTAACATTTTATTAAAATTAACAATAATGTATTTTTCATTGCACTAGACATTTTATAGTCAAAAGTATTTTTCTCGGTTAGTAGGAAGGGTTAAACTTTGTTAGTACAGGCAAAAAATTTGCAAGTTACAACTTCTCACGGCCATATCTTGAAAACAACTTGTGGATTAAAACCCGGCCAAAACGCATTTTGTTTGTTATTTCGTATAGAATAATTTTGGTCCTATTCATTTTTACTATAAACTCAAACGTTTTTTAGTTATTCGCTAAAAATTACGCTAAAATCCTGTTTTTTGGGGGGTAAAAATCGAAAATGTTGATTTGGAATAACTCGAAAACAACGCATTTTTCAAAACAGTTCCGTACTGACTTTTTTCTTAGAATTTGATTCTCTATTGGACCCTGTGGTTAATTTTTTTTTTATCAATCACCCTTGAAAAAGGGGTGGTTCTCATCCCCAAATAAGAAGCGTACAGTTTAACTTTGTTCTAGAGTGCATATAGAACATACATATCAAATTTCGTGAAATTCCATCGACAGTCAAAATTTTGTTACGTCAAAAGCTGCGCTTACTGGACTAGAATTTCTTCGTGCTGATTTTGTTCTCGACTTTGTTTACGATCTGCGTGTATGTTTCGCGCTTGGCTATCGCGCAGCTGATTTTCGAAAAACAGGTAAATGTGCAATTTTGTGCATTAAAACTACAGAATGTGCAATTTTATGTAGTAACCCCCAAAACGTGCAATTTTGTGCAAAATAAAAAGTATGTTAAAATGACCTACACGTCCCGATTCGGATAAATAACTTGTCACTGGCCGTTTACGAACTAGCAAAAAAAAGATGCAATTGCACGTGAATCCAGGCTTTAGTTATAACATTATAATTATAATTAATGGATTAAAAAAATAAACCACCTTGTACAGTGATCTGCGTGGAACTGGGCCGATCCTAGGAGGTGGATTTGGTACGTCAAACAAAGTCGGGATGGCATTAGGCTTCAGTTTTTTCCAACCATCTACTCGTGCCTGTTCAAACTGTGAACTTTCAAAATGAACCTAAAAGTGCAAAGGTGTATTACATTTTTAGTCGTTATGATTAACATTCACAAACTTTTAAGGAACAACCATTAAATTTACCTCACACAGACGCATTCCCTTGCTTAGTATAAATTTGTCTCGTCTCATATTTTGAATCCATTTTGCACATCGAATAGGGTCTGCCGGAAATTTTAATGTTCTAAACTTAGTTTCTGTTCGATTTTTGCAATTTACAGCACAACAACCAGTCATTATGATTATGAGATATAGTACAACAATCTGCAAAACATACTACATAACACTAATAATATCTCTAACACCAGTAGGCCTATTTATAACCTTGTTTTCACTGACAAGATGAGATGATTATTATACATATTCGTGTGTAATACATAAATCAAATTAGTACACTAAGGTTATAACCCTGATATGTAAAAATATTAATATTTACATACATAATTTACATTAAATAATCCAACGCACAGCGTGCTTACATTGCTCCCGCCACATTACATTTAAAAGTCTCGGAGCAAAGATGGCAGGTGCGAATACCTATATTATAGAGCTCTATTTAAATACTTGCATTCAAGTATTTTAATGCCGCGTATTATCGCGGGTCGTATTCTTTACGACTTTAACGTAGGCCTTAGGCCACACTTCATATGGCTCATTAGGCCCTTTCATCGTAATTTAAATTTTGATACGCATTGTATCTATATCGTGCTTATTAGCCAACCTGCCATTCAAACAACTGCTAACTACATATTTAATGTACTTTTGAAATTCAAATAAATGAATTGAATACAGTCCACTCGCTTCATCATTTCTGCATCCTGGCGAATCAACTAAGAACAAATTTTCACAATCAACATTCTTCTTACTAAACATTTTTTGGTCCCACGGGCCTGATATTCAACAACTGTCAACTAAAGTAAACACTAAACTCAACACAATTTACAAATCAAAGAGTGTGATTTCATGACACAACTAAGAATGCACCACATCATTACTACTGGAGCACTGAAAAGCGTTGCAAACACCAAGCTCACATATGGAACATTGGGGAATTATGAAAAGTAATGGATGTCCTCCCATATATGTTTGTGTAGTAAGCTTTGCCATTTACTCTTCAAGTTGTGACTGGACTACAACCACCAGCCTGCGTAAAACAGTGTGTGAACTTTGCCGCATAGAATATAATATATTTTCCATTGAAATTGACACTTTTAACTGCTTAATGTTTTCATATATTATTTTTTGATTTTTTGTTTAGTTATTCTATATTAATTATTGTGCAATGCTCCAATCATAACATAGCTGCCACTGCCTATATAATGTATAAGAACACTATATTAATGGGGTTTTCAGATGAATGTGAATTTTGGGGGTTTCAGTCTTGGAAACATTCTTCTGATTATACTCATATGTCCAATCTATTAAAATCTCATTGACTTATAAATCATATCACTGGTAGTTCCTTTATATTTCATTATTTTAAACCACCTTTACCATAAGCTTTTTTCTCATGCAGCAACCAGATGCCAATCAAAGTCTACCTATAAGGCATAGATATCAACCAAGGTGTCATCCTTCTCTGACATCTTCCAAGACACAGTAAGTTAGTGTAGCTCTGGAGTGGTTTCAAAGATGTTATTTTAGTAATTTTTGTCGAATGACTACTTAAAGTGTTTACATATACAGTAATGAAGCAGATAGATGGGGAGTGAACATATATATATAAAGCAGTGGTTTGTTCAGTGAAGAGGAGATCAGCTGCCTGTGAGACATGAAGTGGAAAATATTGCTTTCTTGTGTTACATAACCAAATTGTACCTATACAGAAAGTTAAAACCTTTCATTGGATGTTAATACTGTCTTGGCTGAAAGGGTAGCAGTCTGAAAGCTTTTATATAATAGTGTGTTCTTAACTTCCCAACACTGTCTCTATGCACTAATCAGATTGCACTGTTAGTAAGCCGAGAATATCGAATTCTTGGATTTCGTTGTCCATGACATGTCCGTTGATTAACTAACTAAATATAATTATGTCACTACTGATTTGGAACACAAAGTTTTATATTGGTAAAAACGTAAAAGTATTGTGTATGTGTTTTGATAGTGTGTGTTCTGTTTTGTTTTTAGTTTTGTATGCAATTCACACACAAAGCACAAAACAAATTTGATCTACCTGGTGTTTACCTGGTGTCACCTAGCGGTTGTAGAACAGGTGGAAGTTTTTAATTATTAGGGTATGATATGAGTTCCCTTTGATGCCCAAAAATCCTTTCCAAAAAGTCCAAAATTTTCCTTCAAAAAGCGAAATGCAGAGCCTCGAACATTGGATAGAGCAAAAAGCATTGGAGAACAATACCATAAACTTCCTAGACCTCTCCATCACAAAATTTGAACACACAAATTCAGTATATACAGAAAACCCACTACAACTGACACACTAATACACAACTCCTCCAATCACCCAATATAACACAAACTAGCTGCATTCAGAACTATGATACATAGACTTAACAACATCCCACTAGATGAAAAAGACTACAAAGACGAACTAAACATGATAAAATATCTAGCAGAATCTAATGGATACAACAGAACACAGTCAATAAACTCCTACACAAAACACAAAACAAACAACAGACAAAGACAGAAAACAACAAATTCATAACACTAACATACATCAATAACCACACTGAAAAAATTGCCCACAAATTCAAAAAAGCAGTATACAGAATCGCATTCAAAACTAAAAACAAAACAGAACACACACTATCAAAACACACACACAAAGCAGAAAACAAATTCGATTTACCTGGTGTTTACAAACTAAATTGCTCAATCAACTAAACGGTATGCAACTCACCGTCTGTGGCTTAAGTAAATGTCTTTATACAATTGACATGTTTCGGGACACTTGTCCCATCCTCAGAATATTTAAAAAGTCTCTTCATACCATCCATCATATGATGGCACAGTCGTCAATATGAAGATGGTCATCGTGAATCGTATGATGGTATGAAGAGACTTTTTTAAATATTCTGAGGATGGGACAAGTGTCCCGAAACATGTCAATTGTATAAAGACATTTACTTAAGCCACAGACGGTGAGTTGCATAGCGTTTAGTTGATTACAAAATACGTGGCTTGGACTATAAGCGGATTTATTCCATTAACAATATAAATTGCTCAGATTGCAACAAATTCTATATAGGCCAGACAGGACATTGCTTCAAACAAAGATACATTGAACACACAAAGGCACTTCACTCCACTACCGAATTCACCTTTGCAAACCACCTCATTGAAGCAAACCACAAATACACAAACATCGACAGCAACATGGATATTCTATACATATACCCAAAAGGCAAAAAACTAGACACTCTTGAACATTTGGAAATATACAAACACACAAAAACACATAAAAATGACATCCTAAAAGAACAGACACAATTCAAATCATACGTATTATTCGAACACATCACACCCCACACACACATCGTTCCTTCAAAAGTCAACGCCGTCACCAAGAGCAAAACAGCTGCCAGTGACAGCCTCTGACGAAGCTTATAATAAGCGAAAACTAGTTCAGACTATAAGGTAAAACTTTTACGTTTTTACCAATAAAAAACTTTGTGTTCTGAGTTGGTAGTGACATAATTATATTTGAGAATATTGGTTTGAGTCCATGTTGCCACAGTATTGTCACAATTAGTTTTTAACAACTGCAGCTTACTACCTTTAATGGATCCAAACTATCGTGTCATTGTCATTCTGTAAAGCCTTTTTTAATGATGCGCAGAAACATAACAAAAACTTAACTATACTGATGCAAGATAAGGAATTTCTTACAAGTGATGACAATTCCTTTAATGCTGACAGGCAATGGTCTGAATGAGGGAACTAAAATCTCTCATCAACTTACTTGCTGGTGTCACTACATGACTATAGGTAATTTAGTATTCTTAAGAAGCTCATGCTAATTATGCGGAACTTCCTGACATCTCTTTGTGGATCAATCAGATATAGTAAGTTTAGTTTCTTTAATGTGTTGATTATTTACATGTATGTATATTGTACAACCATACTTATAAGAAGGGGAACATATTTAAATTTTTTAGTTTTTTAATCAAAGACAATTTTATTTTTTCAGACTATAGTAATTATTTTATTTCATGTTACTATCTTCTCTCTACAACATTAACTTTTATCTGTGACGGAGTGTTTGGAAATAACTCAAATAGAAACTGTTAAAAGTAATTTTAATCAGTGTAAATGTGACCAGACTTGTGATATCAGATAATTATAGACCTGTTTTGAACAATTATTTACCTGCATTGTTAAGAGAAGTGAGGTGTATGTGTGTTCTCCCAGCCCACACTGATTTACACTGAAAATGGAGAATGTCTCTGTGCAGGCCCCGGGCTTTAAATGGGCTGACTGGGCAAATGCCCAGGGCGCCTGGTCCAAGGGGGCGGCAAGGAATGAAAAACAATACGCGTTAAGACTATAAGACAGTAGACAGTTGAGTGTTATTGTTAAAATTCTAGGAATGAAGGAAACTACGTTCGAATGCACGCCGGCACGCGCCAATGAATATGTAATGAATAATATTATATTACGCACGCATATTCTTTTATTTTCAAGAAATGATGTTTTAATTTTTGTTGTGTGTAGCCTACATAGTGATTAGATCACTTGCAATACTGAAATTCTATCGGTACTAATAGTTTATACTTGGGGAAAAAACCAAAATTTACACATTCAAAAATAACTTGGTGTGGTGGGGGGTGGGGGAGAAAAGTAAAAAAATGAAAGGGGGCGGCTATAAGAATGCTTTGGCCAGGGTGCAAGGAACCTGAAATCGGGGCCTGTCTCTGTATATGTACATATTTTCTTTGTGTGAGTGAAGTCTGGTTCAGACACGTACAAAGACAATTAATTAAATATGTTTTATTTAATAAAATTGACACATTATAACATACATACAGCGAGTTGAACAGTGCCATTGAAAGATGTGCAAATAGATGCTTGTGAGAACACAATTTTATTGCAATTTGTGTGAAAACAAATTAATTATTCCTATAGATAATTAAGTTATATGCACATAACGAGTATAAAATAGCAAATATGATGCGACTACTGGTTTTGCACATCAACACTGCCATTAATACAAAAACAGACAAAAAGATTATGTATGTAAGTGTGACCTTACACATGCCACGACAATGTGGACAATGTTTACCACGTCAAATTCAGAATTTTTCCACACCTAACCTGTTGATTTACACCATACTATGAACACCTTGGACAATTTCGAACAGGGGACACTAGCAATTACCGAAGCTAGAAATTACCAATGGGGTAACTATGTTGGTCTGCTTCTTGACATAGACACTTCATCACCACCACCACCACCACCATCATTATCATCATCATCATCAGTGGCGTAGCTAGCCCTGAGTGGGCCCTGTATCAACATTTCTTGGGGGGCCCTTTTTTGGAAAATAAACAAAAACACTCGCATAAACAAAATATATTTGAAAGTGTCAAAAACAACAATACATAGGTATGTATTAAAAAACTTTATAACTCAAAAAAAATTCTAGTAGTTAAATAGGTACTTTTCTTGCCTTTTTTTTGGCGAACGTATTTATTATAACATCTATAGCTGAAGATGATTTTAGTTTCTCAAGTTCTTCTTTTTCTATGGACAGTATTGATAAGTCCGATAGCCGTTGGGAACTTCTTGTCCCATAGAAGTTCTAAGACAATTTTTAATAAGTTTTAGTTTAGGAAAGCTTCTTTCAGCTATTGCAGTTGTAACCGGAAGGGTAAAAAGTATTAAGGATGCTGTTATAACCTCTGGAAAACTGGAGGTGAGGCTATTGAAATTTATTAACAATAATTCTGTGAGTTCCTTAATGGTATGAATTTTCTGAATTTCAGATTTCAAACAGCTTTTCAAAGCAATTAATTGATCATAGAGATCAACTTTCATGTCATTATCGTATTTACTAGCCAGTTTTGATGCTTCCTTTTTTATAACTTCATTTGAAAAGGATAAGAGTTTATACGGTTGTAAGATTTCGAATATATTACTCAAATCACAGAGGCTCTGAAATCTTTGTTTAGTTTGAGAAATCAATATATCTAGACAGCAATAATATACATTGACTCTGAAGTACGATTCCGGATCTGAAATTCTCTCATCTTCTGATAACTCATCAAAAAAGCACTTCGTTATCCTTCGTCTTTTATTTTTGAAAACAGGTGTTACATCCCACTTTTTTGGTAGATCTCTGGACTCGTTTAGCAGACCGTTGAATGAATTTTGATTTCTTATTTCTACCAGTCTGTCCAGAAGATTATTTAGCAAAATACTAGCTTTTTGTAAGTCATTATTTTCTTGCTGTAGGGCTTTAGAAACAGGGTTGATGATTTAAAATAGCTGAGAAAAAAAGGCGACAAACACTATAAAGTCGTAGCTCTCTAACATATTTATTATATTTTTATATTCGTCTTTTTTGGTTGAAATTAAATTTAGATGATATAAAGCTTTCGTTACTATTGAATAATTTTTTCTTATAGCGAATAAAGGCCTCTATATCGATAATAATGTTCACCACGTTTATTATTTAAAATAATATTTCATGTACAAATATGGGCCCGTTACAGTTTTATTATATGTATACATTTCAAATAATGTACATGTAGATACATACTTACCATTACAATCCAAATCAGTCACACTACTTGACTGCTGAAAAAATGACGAAATTTTTGGCAAATTTTTAGAAATATTTTTTTTCTTCTGTTTAATTTTTCTTTTAAAAGCGCCACTGGGGTAAGCTCTCTTTCTTTCGCTCATATTTTTGACAATTCACTGCACAACATAATCAATTGCGTGTACAGATTGAAGTGAAAAAATTAAAAAACCTGTAAAGATTGTTTACACCACTCATTCACGCAAACAAAGAACGGGACTTCCCCCGGCAGAGACAATTATCCTTGTTGCCACAGACTATAAACTATTCGTGAACTCAAGCGATGTAGCTGCCACCTATCGAGATCGTCGAGAACTAACGGAATGGTCGGCAAGCTGGCGCGTGCGGACAACGCTTTAGGGTGCGTTCAGAGTTCAGACGGAATAATAGAGAGCTGTGGCGGAGTGTTTCATTATTCATTCATTAGGGCTCTCTTATCAATAAGACTATGGATAACATTTTACAGATTTTTGTTTACACATGTTGGGGCCCCTGTAGCTCGGGGGCCCTGTATCATTGATACACCTGCTACAGCGGTAGCTACGCCCCTGATTATCATCATCATGCAGTAGTCAACATGCAACCAACAATCTACTTGGGAGTACTAGAATCATGACTATCACCACCTAGGAGCCACACACACACACACACACACACACACACACACACACACACTGCTTCGCAGCAGTAACACAGCAGTATAAGCAGGTGAAAGGTTAACAATTATTTTTTAAACAAAGGCTATGAAGAAATGAAACATCATCTAAACCAAGAAAAAGCAAATACATAAATGTACATAGTGTAAATATACAAACTGAAATAATTAATAAGTAGTTTTAATTTTTTTGCTACTAATAATTTTCTATTTAATTAAAATAGATGCACTATAATCTACTACTTGTAAACTTTTCAATTTTATTGAATAAATATAAATAATACTTTTGTATATGATTTACTGCATTAAAAAAATAATGATTCAAATTCAATAGCTTATATCAGACACACAGGCAATTTAAATATTTTAATAATTGTTTTTATGTGTTTTATGTCTGGTATTTATATGTTATTCTTATGTGATATAGAAGATGTAAAATGCCTTTTTACTTCAGCTTCTTAAAAAAGGAAATATTGTAAATTTATATTTCTGTCTGTTAGTATTTAATGACTTTTTTTATTAAGAGTTAATAAATCTATGATTTTACTTTCCCATATTAAATTAGTTATTTCATGTCATCAGAGTCTTACTCCTCTATACTAATAACAGTTTATTGTACAGCAATTATACAATTGTATTTAGCACAATGAACACGTAAAAACCCTATGACTTAGCTGGCGATATATATATTACAGTTACAGTTTTATCACAGAATTGTTATTATAATAATTCTAATGATGCTATATATATTGCAACTCTACTTATATGCGTTGTTGTTGTGTTGTGTGAGTGTATGAGCACCTACCTGCTGTCCGATCTTGCGGTTTTCTTCCGACTAGGGCGTGTGGATTTTGGATTTGATTTCGCAAGTATGTAATCTCAAATTTATGACAACAGCACACAAAATAAGTTACTTTAAAAGTGAAGAGTTTTGTGAGGTTGGTAGGCTTCGTAGCACAACAATAAAAAATGCAATATGGGGTAATAAAACGGTGTTTATTACTCCAATAACACACAAGAATAAAATGGTTATATTATCAATTATCCTTACAGTCTAAACAATGAATCGATCTTGAATAATGTTTTTCAAATGGTTGATAATTTTAAGAAGTTAAACTCGTTATTTGACAAGTTAATTTCAAGTGAAAATTTATTTTATGACTTTATTTTAATTTAATTAAATTGCTTTAAATTATTAGATTCAAATGAAAATAAAAATCAAATATAAAAACTCTAAAGTTAATTGAATATTTTCCACAAATAAATTAGGCGTGACAGTCTAGTTCACGTCCTTTTATTTCCTAGTGATTTGACTCTGTTATACTGCAGTATGATCTAATAATTAAATTGTTTGTTAAGATTTGTATAGCGCTTCTGTTTTATCTCTATTGATTCTTAACTAAAGCTTACTAATTACTTCTACTGGCTATACAGATTATCACAATGAATTATTCTTATTTACTAGAGTCTTTGATTTTTGTGGCACCTGAATGATTTAGATTACAATGCTTTGAATTGAAAAAGAAAGAAAATTTAGCGTTTGAAAAATAGATAAGTTGATTTTGCTTTCCTGTTTTTGAAGTGGATGGTAGAGATGCTCCAAATGTCCCTCGTTGTCCTTGTCCGATCTGCTAGAGATAGTGATCTGCTTTGAGCGTCCTGGATTTCGGCTTTGAGTTCAGAATTCAGCAACACTCTCCTCTCCTGCTGTTTGTTGAAGTTTTTACGTCTGCGGCTTTCTGCTGGAACTGGTTTACGTCCCTCGTCGATTACACGTTCCACGTCAGCGTGTGTGTGCGTGTCGTTCGAGTGGTAGCTCTGCTCGTCAGCTGGTTCACTAATGGTTTAGACGGCCTCTCTGTCGTATTCTTGAAGTAAGGTCTTGTAGTCTGGTAGATCTCTTGCGTGCTTATGACCACAGCTTGTAGTACACAATAAGCTTGTTTGTTGAAATGAAGAGTATCTCGACTGGATGCTATAATTACGAATCGTACAGTTGATCTGTATTTACTATGTTTGTAATTATGTGTGTTGACCACGTAGAGTCTTCTGATGAATCTTCACAACTATGGTTTCGAGACGATCGAAGAATTACGTCTGTACTTCGCAAATACTGGCTGTAGAGTGTTCGTTCAGCCCCAAGACTCCGCGCTGGTTGAGATTCCTTCAAATGATTTGATTGGCTGACACACTCTCCCTACTACACGAAATTTGAATTACCTTAGTCCGTGAGAACGAAGTTAGTTTCCCACAGACGGAGAATTAATATTATTACTAATATTATTAACACAGCAGAACTGAATTGTCGGTCCGGATTTCCTGTGATAGTTTTACATTGCAATTATCTTGGTTGCAAACCAAGTTGTGCTAAATCTAAAATATACAATCTGTTGGAAATTCTTATATTTATAACATATTAAAAGCTCATTAATGTAGCTCTATTATTACAGAAGTTATTCACATTAAATTAATTAACTCTGTTATTTGTTAATTATATTGCGTAAAATTCGCACACCATGTTATTAATATTTCGGCAAAAATTTTGGCTATAATAGATTTCGCCTTAATTTACTGGCTTCCGAAATATTAATAATTAACAGTTTGGGGTGTGGCACTTCTTTCCACAGCGAGCTGATTATGTAACCGCCGCGTGTGCGTCTTTTTACAAAGCATTATTTTGATCTACTACATACAAGTGGAGTTTTGACTACTAAAATTCATTTAAACATGATTAATGTATACAGTAACATATAACTCCAAATAATTGATATTTGGTCCTGTTATATACTCCCCTGCTTACTTAAAAAAAAAATGAGTGTAATAATTACAATTATTTATTTTTTTTTTCAATTATTATAAACGTACTTTGTAATCATTATACTTGCTACTTATACATTGTATTACTTATTTAAGGACACATACATGGGTGTCAATGTTCTTCCATATATACAACTTAATTCTAATTACACCCTATTAATAATATTATATTTGCAATTATTGTGTAGTAAATGTTTTCAGAACTGTTAGTAGCTAATCGCAGTGTTTAAGAATGTTTGCTAGTCGACAGTTGACACGCGCACGCAGGAATGCGCTGAGGTTTGTTTACCATTGTTATCGCACACCGCGCGACGCTAATTGCTTGACCTACATTCTAACCGTCGAGCGGTACGATTGTGTGACATAACAATTTCCTGCCCGTGCGTTGGCTTCGCCTTGCATTATACGCTGGTTAGTTACCGCGCTACAAATGCATTATCATTTATACACAATTTATTTCCAATTATTATTAATATTATAAAACACAGTTTATTTATTTTAATTCTAATTATTATTTAATTAAATTATTATTAACTCTAAATATTATTTATTTTTAAAGTGCGTCCAGTATATCGTAACCATTTTTATGATTTGTTCTACAATATTCCGCTATCCACTCGTTAAATTGTTCGGCGTCCCCGGATATTACTTCAACGTCTTCCCAGGCTGATTGTGTGGGAACGTCGCCGTCAAGTTCCTGTTCTACCGGACATACAATTGTCGGAGTGCATTGTTGTATTGTATTAACCGCAAACAATGGTTCCGTACTTTCCGGTTGGAATGCTTTATTAACCGGCGTACAAATTTCTGGAGAAAAATCACTTTTATTAAATCTATTATTTTTTTTATTTCTACCTATTCTATTTTTATACAATTTGGCATGATTTATGGCGCTTCCCCCCTGGAGGCGCCCGTTTCCAAGTTTTTTGGAAACTTACGGTTTTTTTTCTTCTCACTAGGGTCCTTAATGCTTTGCGTATCGCTGTCTGGCGCTACTGTATCACTTCTCGCTATTTCGACCGTTTGTATTGCTCTGATCGGGGCCCCATCGTTACCCTTATATTGCCCTTTCGGTCTACCGATATTTGGTTTACCTTTGTATTCAAAGGTCTTATCTGGGGGTTTTAACGATGTCTGGGGTGGCGTAGAACTCGTACTTGGTCTCTGATCAGGTTGTGGCTGGTATTGTACCCGTGTATTCTGACCGTCGTTATTTCGGCGAAAATCTGGGTTATAACGCCAACCGCCTAAATCAAAAACTGTCTCGCTTTGGGACACTAAAATGAGCAGTTCATCGACCGTGCGTATACCTTGCGTAAACACAGCTACCCTTATATTGTGGTTGAAATGATAGGCTAGTTTCGTGACTATGTCGATCTCTGAAAATGCTGGGGTTAAATGCTTTGCGCGCTCGACCTGCTGGATGATATAATTTTCTGCCGTAACACCCATTTTCCGTTCAAAACGCCCATATTCTAATTCGTTGCGTAAAAGTCTTTGAGTGTGCGAATTCCAATACCGGCTTTCAAATTTTTGTTTGAACTCCGCGTATGTGGACACTTTATCGCGTACGATGTTATACCATTTACGCGCCGAATCACGCATCGCGTTTACTACCCATTGTATTTTATCTTGATCTTCGAGTCTCGGACCTACCCTCGCCATTTCATTTTCACAGGCTAACAAAAATTCAATAGGGTTTTCGTTACTTTCCCCCGTAAAATATACACGATTTTTCTCATCGACGGGACCTTGTGTGCCGTACTGAGTTCGGCAGCGTATTATAAGAATTTTAAAAACGAGCGCCGCTGACGTCACGCACGGCCACAAGGCTACGGTACTTTGTTGTTGGCACACAAATGTTGTGCAGCTACGCAATACAGCTGGCAGCGCCCATGTTTCTGTACATTCCTGCATCCAGAGGTTACTTGGCTAGGCCGACACATTGAATCGGCCTCATTTCTGTTCTGTCCTCCAACCTAGTCATCTGCTCTCGACTGGCGGATACCGTTTGTTCTGGACTTCCTCGGCTATCACTATGGTTGGCTAGATAAAGTGTAGCTCCAGGTATGTACAAGTCAGCGGGTTCTGAAAATATTCTAACCCCAAATATATTTTTACGTTTCAGCCTCTATTATAAATTTATACTTGTGTGTGTGTAGAGCAGTTTTCGATGTGTGCGTTAACGCAATTACCAAATTAAATTGATATGAGTGTAAATGTTGTGAGCTAAATTGGCTTCAATAAAGAAAATACTAAAGCATCTCGCACTCAGCTGTGTTTGGTGTTATTAACGGTTATGAAATGCGTAATTGATTAATTGTCATATTTCAACGAAATACTTAAAAGGTAGTTGGTACATAAGTGAAATAAGTCACAGCTGAGCAGCTTAATACTGTTTAATATGAATTAGTGGCGATGTGTGTGTGCTGTTGATGTGTAAAGTTAGTGTTGGAAGTTAATGTGGACGGCCTATGTGGCGTATTTTCTTTATGACACCCTCTACAACCTATTGTATGTCCAGGTGCTCGAACAAGGGCGAGATGGGTGTCGGGTGGACGTACATCTGTCCACCCTAATGGCAGAGACAATCTTATAGCCACGATGCCGTCAGTCGAGGACAACTTAGGACTCTTCCAACGCTAAGCTGCTCCCGGGACTTGTGCACGACTGTGACATCACTGAGCCGCGCCTATACGGACTAAGTACACCGGACAATCCAGGTGGGAAAATTCTGATTATCTATTTCTCTCTCTCTACAACATGGTGAATGCACAGAAGCCGCCAGAAGCTCACTCGTGAAGTTCTGAACGTTATAATCTAGCACAAACTCTCATGGCCAATTATGTTATTGCATGTGCGAACATTACCGCAGTACACCTAATGAAGTATCTTATAACTGTATAATGTGTAAGAAATTACACACATACACACACATCCGCAGTTTGCTGTAAGATCTAACTTTTCAGCTAATTAAGACCATTAGGGAGTTAATTATCTTATGCTATCATGTCATCTGGTCATGGCTGAGTTTTAATAACGTAACGGGGGCTGTCTGATGCTTTAGATGAGAAACTATTTTCTTTCACACACATACTTAGCGTTTAATGATTAAAGTCAGGGTCGTTTAGCTGGTTGAGTTTCGGGGCGGTCACTTACATTCTCTGGTGTGAACTACCAAGGCAAATCTATGCTTAGGAGCTGAGATATTCAGTTTACGCTGTCATTTATATTTGTACATATCTATACATATTAGGGTGCATTCATTTACTGTAGTTGGAATGGGTTTATGAGGAGGTTAGTGTTGAAATGAGGGATGTTTTGTTATTCATGTCGTATATGTGTTTGTGTGTGTAATTTTACTATATTTTGCTGGGGGAATATGTAACGGATTTAAAAAAAGAGAAAAACCATAAATGTGCTTACTGAGACAACAGGCTAGCCTATTTGATATTATACAACACTTATGGATTAGTATTGCTTTATGAATGAGATTATTACTAACTTTGACTCATACATAATCAGGCAGAAATTTTGCAATTAGGTCAATATCAAATTCACTTACTTTGTGACATCATGAATTAATTGATATATATATAGATATAATTCTGCCTTTAATGGTGTGCTCACACAATCAAGAACTTGTCATTTATGTAACATCTTGCAGGTTGAATAAAGCACACGCTTGTTGGTTAAAAGAGTTTTTCATTTGCAAGTCCTGTCATTCACCTGGGGGGACATGTCTGTAATTGTATTTGGGCCGTGCACACTTTTGCTTCCTCTAGGTTTTCCACCTAGTTCTGAATATGATGTCTCTCCCCTTTACCAAAAAAACTTAATAAAAATAATATTAAATAAAATAAAAAATTCAAAAAAAATTACAAAACTTAGAAAAATAAAAGGGGGGTTTCAAATGGTAGATCAGAGCGTGGTTGGGATTCTAGGTAGGTAGCATTTCTGCCTTATTTTTTCTTTTCTTTGGAACTTGAGAAATTTTAGAATCTGGGGACTTACATTTATTTCCTTAAATGAAACTTGGTGTGGCTACAGACATGTCAGCTGGTGTTAGGACTTGCAAATTATTTCAAATTATTTTTAATTAGAATCCAAGTGTTGCAAGAAAACTTAATGGTAGTATAACGAATTAATAGAAAGAATAACCAAAAAAAATAAATAGCACATTTTATAAAATGAATAAGGGGTTGATGAAGTTTAAAATAATTTAATATGTGTTAGTGTTTAAGTGATTATTTTGTGATGTTGAGTGTGAGATGAATTTTGAAAAAGGGGTTATAGGAATGTGATTGATTTTTTTTATGAATGTGTGCTGGTTGATTTCACTTGCACATACCCCGGAGCTCAACCAGATTCTGGACGTGATGAGGGCCGTCAGTACTTGTCGATTTTGATTGTGATTTGTCTCCTGGATTAGGCTACGTGACTACTACGTGTGGGCCGTGCACACTTTTGCTTCATCTAGGTTTTCCACCTAGTTCTGAATATGATGTCTCTCCCATTTACCAAAAAAACTTAATAAAAATAATATTAAATAAAATAAAAAATTCAAAAAAATTACAAAACTTAGAAAAATAAAAGGGGGGTTTCAAATGGTAGATCAGAGCGTGGTTGGGATTCTAGGTAGGTAGAATTTCTGCCTTATTTTTTCTTTTCTTTGGAACTTGAGAAATTTTAGAATCTGGGGACTTACATTTATTTCCTTAAATGAAACTTGGTGTGGCTACAGACATGTCAGCTGGTGTTAGGACTTGCAAATTATTTCAAATTATTTTTAATTAGAATCCAAGTGTTGCAAGAAAACTTAATGGTAGTATAACGAATTAATAGAAAGAATAACCAAAAAAAATAAATAGCACATTTTATAAAATGAATAAGGGGTTGATGAAGTTTAAAATAATTTAATATGTGTTAGTGTTTAAGTGATTATTTTGTGATGTTGAGTGTGAGATGAATTTTGAAAAAGGGGTTATAGGAATGTGATTGATTTTTTTTATGAATGTGTGCTGGTTGATTTCACTTGCACATACCCTGGAGCTCAACCAGATTCTGGACGTGATGAGGGCCGTCAGTACTTGTCGATTTTGATTGTGATTTGTCTCCTGGATTAGACTACGTGTTTTCTAGCACCCCGTTATATGGTAATTGTTTATTGAGGGCGTTGCGTTGCAGTACCATGTATTTTGAATGCGGTTATGGTCCGACCAAGGGCATGGATGTGATAGTTTATATTTTCGATTATATCGAATTTTATGTGTACTTGGTGGATGGTATGTAGTGAGTTAGTTTGGTTGTTTTGTGTCGTGTTCTCTTCTTGGAATTTTGTATGGCTGTTTCTCTGCTTTTATGACACCCATCTCGTCGTATCGCTAGAGCATTCTGGAGCTGCTTGTATGATCAAGTTCTTCCTGTCGTTCTCTTTAATTATTGCTTTTACGTGGTGTGTGTGTGGATTGCGCGGTCATGTCCATTTCTGTGAATGTGGACTTGTTTGTCAAAGATGAGCTCGAGTGGGAGGTCCGGTTCCGGGGACGGAAGCCGCAGGAGACTGTTGTTTCATTAAGGAAGCAACTCCGTGAGGCTCTTGCCTCCGGTGAGGCACCGAGTGGGAGAGTATTACTTACGGATGTCACAGCCGAGGTGGAGCTGTGCTCGGAAAAATTTTCAGAACTGCGCGATTTGGCCGAAGGCCTGCAGTCGGCGGCACCCACCTCTACGGCTAGACAGGTGGGTCTAAACGTTGTACGCCAACGTTTACAACATGTTCTATGCCGTTTACAGAATGCTGAATCACAGGCTACCACCTCGGAATTAGAGAAAAATGTTGTCACTCTTAGGGAGCAAGTGGCGATGGCATTGCGGGAGTTTTCTCTCGGCCAGCGTCGCCACGTGGATGCGAATTCCGGTTCTTCATCTTCTGTTGAGACGGCAGCCAGGGTGGAACCCCCTGCCCATGTTCCTGCCTTTTCGGATATGGCTACAGCGAGCTATCACAAGCTCCCTAACCCACTGTCGGATGTCATTCAGCGTCTCCCAGTTGTCGATGGTCTGGATCCCGAGGCGCTTTTGAGATTCTTGCGCATATTTTTTCAGTTGGCCGATTTCCCTGGGCTGTCGGAGCGGACTTTGCTTGAGCTCATTTACCCGTACTGTCGGGGATCTATGGCTGAGCGCGTGACAAGTACCTTTAGGGATGGCGGTGGCATTGACCATTTCCATCGGGAAGTCCTGGACGCTTTCGTACCGGGAAGGTTACACGACCGGTTAAGACAAACATTTTTATAGAGTTCAAGCAAGCGGAGAGTCCCTTGCTCATTTCATTTCCAGTGTTAAGGACGCGGCTCGGATCCTAAGGCTGGGGTTGTCTGAGTCTGAAGTTATTCACACTATTTTGGAGGGCGTGACGCCGGAGGAACTGTCACGGTTGACATTCGCTGTCCGTCCCCAAAGTTTTATTGATTTGGACCGGCTGTGCGCCGAGTCAACCACTATACGGGGTAATGACGATATTAGAGCCCACGAGGCTAGGAGGCGTTCAGATCGCCCTGATTTAGAGCGACGAGTCGGGCAGCCCGGGTCTTGGGGTCCTCGGCCTGCGCCGGTTCAGAGCTGTGAGGTACGAGAATTATTCTGTTCTAGGTGTCATAGATCCGGTCACGTTGCGCGCTATTGTCACGATGCTAGACGGCGTCAAGGGACTTCCCGAAATGGTAACTTTCCAAAAAACGTAAACTCTCGAGGAAGATAAGTAGGGAGTGGTCTTCCCCGTTAGGGCGTTCGGTTCCGGTTTCACTTAACCCCAGGCGGGTAGTAAATCCCGGATCATCTGGCTCCAAGGTCCTGCTAACTGTCCCCAACTACAGTTCAGTATGCCCCTTCCTGTCGATCGAGTTGAAAAAGGGTCAGCTCAGAGCCTTGGTTGACTCTGGATCAGCCCGATCCATAATTTCATCTAGAGTATGCGAGGACCTTGAACAACAGGGCTTACTATTAGGGTCGGATCGGTCTTCCGTGGTATGCTGGACTGCATCGCGGGAAATTCTGCCCATCTCCCGGGTGGTTTCCCTAAGTATTAAAATCGAGTGTTTTTCATGGGTGTGGCGATTTTTGGTTTCTCCGGCTCTGGGAGTCGACTGCATTGTGGGTGCCGATTTCATCTCCAAGAGTGGTCTCGTTTTAGACATACAAGGGCACCACTGTTATTTTAAATTCAATCGGGAGGTTGTCATTCCTTTCCTTGGGTACCAGGGAGCCAAGGGAGGTATCCAAGAGGTTGTGTGTCCCGATTCAGAAAGAGACCATCTCACTCCGTCCCAGAAGCATGCTTTGGATCATTTGTGTGAGCAGTTCCCCACTGTATTAACTCCCAACTTGGGGCTCACACATCTTTTGGAGTATAAGATCCGTTTGACGGACTCCGCTGTAGTACGTTCACACCCATACAAATTCGCTCCTCCAAAGATGGATGTTCTTAGAGAGAAGGTTCAAGAGTTGCTTAAACAAGGGGTCATTGAACCTTCCAACTCTAGTTATGCAAGTCCAGCATTTCTGGTGCCCAAGCCTGGGGGTAAACAGCGTATGGTCATAGACTATCGCAAACTAAATGCTAATATTGAGGTGGATTCAGTTCCTCTTCCCGATTTACATTCCGCTTTCGATTGGTTTAGTGGGGCCAGGAACTTCACCATCTTTGACCTCAATGCCGCTTATCATCAGATTCCTCTGTCTAAGGAAAGCCGCCCTTATACGGCATTCTGTGTGCCATGGAATCTTTATCAATATACTAGAGTACCCATGGGTCTGGCCGTGGGGGCTCAAACCCTCACGCGACTACTCGACACTGTATTCCATGATGTGAAATTTAAATTCATTTTCAATTATCTTGATGACCTCTTAGTCTATAGCAAAAGGTTCGAGGAGCATCTGGGTCACCTGAGAGAGGTGATGTGCCGATTGAGGAGTGCTGGCCTCACTTTCAATCCAGACAAAGTCAAATTTGCACAAAAGAGTATTTCGTTTTTGGGGCATCTCGTCTCATATAGGGGTGTGACGGTCGACCCGGAGAGGACACAAGGCATCCGAGATTTTCCTCCCCCTAGGGATGCGAAAGGTGTTGCCAGATTCGTTGGCATGGTCAATTTTTATCGTAGATTTATCCCTAATGCCGCGGAGATTGCTGTACCTTTAAACGAACTCAGAAAGAAGGTACCAAATTTGTGTGGGGAGAGAGGCAACAGCGGGCCTTTGATACCCTCAAGGAGGCGATCGTCTCTCCCCCTGTGTTGAGGATGCCTGATTTTTCAAAAAAATTTATTTTGCAAACGGACGCGAGTTCTGTTGCGCTCGGGGCGGTTCTGTCCCAGGAAGTCGACGGTGCTAGGCAGCCGGTGGCATTTATATCCCGAACCTTGACCCAACAAGAAAGGAAGTCTTCAGTGTATGAACTAGAGTGTCTTGCTGTCCTGTACGCTCTAGATAAGTTCAGGCGTTTCTTGGAACACGCTGAGTTCCTGTTGGAGACCGATAATCAGGCTCTCTCCTGGCTTCTTGCTCATCCCCGGCAGCTGGGTAAAATAGGGCGTTGGGTGGTCAAGATCTCATCCTTTAAATTCAAAGTGCAACACATCCGGGGAACACAAAATGTTGTTGCAGACGCCTTGTCACGTATGTTCTCACAACCCAGCGAAGCCAATTCTGAGCAACCCTGTTCCGTTCTGCTGGATTTTCCTTTGGCCTTTACTGATGTGTTGCCCCATCAGTTAAATGATGAAGAGTTGGGTCCTATCATCCAACACCTAAAAGAGGGTAACGTGCAGGTTCCATATTTTCTGTCCAAGGGCGTCCTGTGCTGCCGAGAACGAAAAGGACGTGCCCCGAAGGTTGTGCTGCCTAGCAAACTCGTGCCAATGGTCTTCAGTTACTATCATGATTCCCCAATAGGTGGCCATAAAGGAATTTCGAAGACCATTTCCAGTATTAGGAGGCATTTCATCTGGAAGGGCATGGACAGGGACATCGCGGCTCGTGTGAAGGCATGTCATCTCTGTGGCTTGAGTAAGCCTGCTCAAAACACTAAATTGGGTCTATTGTCATCTGATGTGGCGAGCAAACCAATGGAGAAGTTATTCATAGACTACGTGGGACCTTTCCCTCGTAGCAAGTCGGGTAACGCTTACCTACTTGTTTGTGTGGATGCTTTTTCCAAGTTTGTCTGGCTACTGCCCTTACGACAGGCAAACACTCGCTCAACCATCCTTATGCTACAGTCCCATGTCTTTCAGCATTTCGGTTTTCCGTCCACCATTGTCTCTGACAATGGGCCACAGTTCATTTCAAAAGATTTCCGGCGAATGTGTTTCGCTAACGGCATCAAGCATGTGACCACTTCCCCGTACTACCCTCAACCGTCCCACGCGGAGAGATTTAACCGGAATCTCCGTTCAGCTCTCATCGCCTACCATGCTGAACAACAGGATTGTTGGGACCTTAATTTGAAGTGGTTGCAATTGGCATTTAACACGGCCCTACACGAGAGTCACAAGGCCGTACCCTTTGAAGTCATGTTTGGTTTCTCGCCAAGTTTGCCGTTGGACAATTTTTGGCACATTGAGGATCTTCTACCTAACGATCCGAAGGTCACGACTGTGGACAGATGGCGGGAGGTCCGGAGGAATTTGCTTCGTGCGCACGAACGCGTCCGTAGTCGCTACAATCAGGGGCGAACTCCGAACTCATTTAAGATTGGCGACTTGGTCTACTGCCAGAGCCATCCGATCAGCTCAGCCATAGATAGGAGGGCCGCTAAACTATGTTATCGTTGGTCGGGACCATACCGCATTCTTCGGTTTGTGTCGCCCGTCACAGTGAAATTGGGTGATCCCGGAGGGGATGTTGAAAGAGTAACCACTCATATTTCAAAGCTAAAGTTTTGCCATAGGGCATGAGTTAGGGATGACAGTTAGTCCTATAAAAAGGGGGGGAACACTATTTGGGTTCCTGGATCTCAGTTATTAGATTTGGGAGGCCTTGGTGGTCAGTACTCAGAGCCGGCCGGCGATTCTTCTCTTTCTCCTGTTCTTTCCTGTCTCTTCTATCTGCATGCGGACCAGGGCCCGGCGAGCATGCAGGACTCACACTTTCACCTTCTCTTTCAGACACACATTCACTGACTCACACCTCTTCCTTCTGCTTTTTCGTTTTCCTGTGTTACTGAACCCACCAAGAGCGTTTTAGAATCTGAGATTTCCTGGTTTTCCCGCAGCCGTCGTGCTTGAGGACTTGTTTGTTTTGGGTCAACCATGTTGTCCTTTTGGGGTGAGGGTGTGCCGTACTGAGTTCGGCAGCGTATTATAAGAATTTTAAAAACGAGCGCCGCTGACGTCACGCACGGCCACAAGGCTACGGTACTTTGTTGTTGGCACACAAATGTTGTGCAGCTACGCAATACAGCTGGCAGCGCCCATGTTTCTGTACATTCCTGCATCCAGAGGTTACTTGGCTAGGCCGACACATTGAATCGGCCTCATTTCTGTTCTGTCCTCCAACCTAGTCATCTGCTCTCGACTGGCGGATACCGTTTGTTCTGGACTTCCTCGGCTATCACTATGGTTGGCTAGATAAAGTGTAGCTCCAGGTATGTACAAGTCAGCGGGTTCTGAAAATATTCTAACCCCAAATATATTTTTACGTTTCAGCCTCTATTATAAATTTATACTTGTGTGTGTGTGTAGAGCAGTTTTCGATGTGTGCGTTAACGCAATTACCAAATTAAATTGATATGAGTGTAAATGTTGTGAGCTAAATTGACTTCAATAAAGAAAATACTAAAGCATCTCGCACTCAGCTGTGTTTGGTGTTATTAACGGTTATGAAATGCGTAATTGATTAATTGTCATATTTCAACGAAATACTTAAAAGGTAGTTGGTACATAAGTGAAATAAGTCACAGCTGAGCAGCTTAATACTGTTTAATATGAATTAGTGGCGATGTGTGTGTGCTGTTGATGTGTAAAGTTAGTGTTGGAAGTTAATGTGGACGGCCTATGTGGCGTATTTTCTTTATGACACCCTCTACAACCTATTGTATGTCCAGGTGCTCGAACAAGGGCGAGATGGGTGTCGGGTGGACGTACATCTGTCCACCCTAATGGCAGAGACAATCTTATAGCCACGATGCCGTCAGTCGAGGACAACTTAGGACTCTTCCAACGCTAAGCTGCACCCGGGACTTGTGACACGACTGTGACATCACTGAGCCGCGCCTATACGGACTAAGTACACCGGACAATCCAGGTGGGAAAATTCTGATTATCTATTTCTCTCTTTCTACAACATGGTGAATGCACAGAAGCCGCCAGAAGCTCACTCGTGAAGTTCTGAACGTTATAATCTAGCACAAACTCTCATGGCCAATTATGTTATTGCATGTGTGAACATTACCGCAGTACACCTAATGAAGTATCTTATAACTGTATAATGTGTAAGAAATTACACACATACACACACATCCGCAGTTTGCTGTAAGATCTAACTTTTCAGCTAATTAAGACCATTAGGGAGTTAATTATCTTGTGCTATCATGTCATCTGGTCATGGCTGAGTTTTAATAACGTAACGGGGGCCGTCTGATGCTTTAGATGAGAAACTATTTTCTTTCACACACATACTTAGCGTTTAATGATTAAAGTCAGGGTCGTTTAGCTGGTTGAGTTTCGGGGCGGTCACTTACATTCTCTGGTGTGAACTACCAAGGCAAATCTATGCTTAGGAGCTGAGATATTCAGTTTACGCTGTCATTTATATTTGTACATATCTATACATATTAGGGTGCATTCATTTACTGTAGTTGGAATGGGTTTATGAGGAGGTTAGTGTTGAAATGAGGGATGTTTTGTTATTCATGTCGTATATGTGTTTGTGTGTGTAATTTTACTATATTTTGCTGGGGGAATATGTAACGGATTTAAAAAAAGAGAAAAACCATAAATGTGCTTACTGAGACAACAGGCTATAGCCTATTTGATATTATACAACACTTATGGATTAGTATTGCTTTATGAATGAGATTATTACTAACTTTGACTCATACATAATCAGGCAGAAATTTTGCAATTAGGTCAATATCAAATTCACTTACTTTGTGACATCATGAATTAATTGATATACATATAGATATAATTCTGCCTTTAATGGTGTGCTCACACAATCAAGAACTTGTCATTTATGTAACATCTTGCAGGTTGAATAAAGCACACGCTTGTTGGTTAAAAGAGTTTTTCATTTGCAAGTCCTGTCATTCACCTGGGGGGACATGTCTGTAATTGTATTTGGGCCGTGCACACTTTTGCTTCCTCTAGGTTTTCCACCTAGTTCTGAATATGATGTCTCTCCCCTTTACCAAAAAAACTTAATAAAAATAATATTAAATAAAATAAAAAATTCAAAAAAAATTACAAAACTTAGAAAAATAAAAGGGGGGTTTCACTTGTACTAGAATATTAGGAGCGGATCTCCTGCGTACTTCCTGTCGTACTTTTAAAATCTCGTCGTTAAGTGCTTGTAATACACTTTCTTTATTAGAGTCTATGTTGGATCGCGTCTCTACAATTGAAGCATAAAGTCTATTTACTTGGCGTTGAGTTTCTGTCGCGTCAGTTTGAATTCTTATCTCGAGCGAGTCGACCTTTTTCGCGACCTCCGCGGTTTGTTTCTCGCACCTACTAATGTGTTCTTTGAACCGGCCCTCCATACGTGTAACTTGTTCGATAAATGATTTTTGCATTGTGGTCTCAAAAACCTTAAACCGTTCATTTATGTTCGTTTCTACCGTATGTACTTTTTCTCCGACTTCCGTGACTTAGCGGTTAACTCTTTATTGCTTTCCGCGATTTCGGTGACTTTAACAGTTAATTGTTTATTGGTTTGTTTAATTTCCGCGTTTATGTCTGCGTTGCTATGCTCTAATGCCTCGGTTAGGCTGACTTTTTGCGCCTCAATTTTGGACGTTATTTCCGCGTTGCTAAGCTCAAATTTCGCGTCGATTTTTTCAAACTTCGCGTTCATGTTCTCTGTCAAATCGCGTTTCATTTCCGCGTTCATTTGCTGTATTTGTTTAAGTATTTTATCCATATCCATTTTTTACACAATAATTTCAAATATAGAATAATTTCGAATACACAGTAATTTCACTGCTGTACCACTACCAATCACAAAACTCTTCTTAGGGGATTGTTCAGTTGGACGCCAGCTGTTTTAAATGTTAAAACAGCAAACTTGGTTTTAACATAAATTAAATTTAATTTGAATTTAATTAATTTAATTTTGTCGTGCCCCACGTTCCGGGCAAGCCATATGCAACTCTACTTATATGCATTGTTGTGTTGTATAACGTCCATTAATCAATTTTAAAAAAGCTCCTACATACAAAATAGCAAAAATGATAGCACAAAAACTAAAAAATAACCATCTAACAAATAACCATCATAACATAAAAAATACATACGAATTAATAGACAAACTAAAAATAATAAATATAAATGAAAATACATTTTTCACATCATATGACATAACAAACATGTACACCAACATCCCAGTAGAAGAAACAATTGACATAATAATAAACAAACTTAAAGAACAAAATGAAAACAAACAATATATAACCGAAATAAAAAATAGCCTCCAACTAATACTAAAACAAAATTACTTTGAATTTAATAGCAAAATTTATCAACAGAAAGAAGGTTTAGCAATGGGATCACCATTATCAAGCATAATAGCAGAAATATTCCTACAACACATAGACACCAAAATACAAAATATCATAAAATCACATGACCCAAATGGCATATGGATAAGATATGTAGATGATGGGCTATATGTATCAAATAACAAAAACACAAATGCAGAGAACATACTGAAACAAATCAATAACATACATCCCAAAATACAATTCACAGAAGAAAAAGAAAAACATAACAAAATCAACTATTTAGACATAACCATCACAAGATAGAACAACCACATACAATATGCAATATATAGAAAACCAACTTCCACTAACATCATTATACCTAACCATTCTGACCACCCACCACAACATAAAATGGCAGCATTTTATTCGCTATTTAACAGAATGTACAAAATTCCCCTAAACAAACAAGAAACTGACAAAGAAAGAAATATAATATACCAAATTGGTTATGAAAAATGGATACAATAAAAACACTGTGATCAAAATAGAAAATAAAATCAAATATAAAATAAAAACTGAACAATTAAGAATTAATCAAACTGAACAATACATAAATAATAACAACAACAAAAAATGGGCCACATTCACATACATAAATAATAAAATGACAAAACTAACAAAACTATTTTAAAACACAGATATAAAAATAGCATACAAAACCAATAAAAATAAATTACAAAATCTAAATAGCTCACACAACAAAGATAATACAACAACTAACGGCATATACAAAATTGAATGCCAAGATTGCAATAAATGTTACATAGGACAAACAAAAAAACAGCTGAAAAAACGTTATTTTGAACACATAAATGCATACAAAAAACCAGAAATATATAAATCCAATTTAGCCACACATGCAATAAACACAGGACATGAATTCCCAGACATAACCAATGTAACACTAATAAAACATATACCACGCAAGGCACCATAATGAACATTTGGGAAAATTTACAAATATACAAACATAAAAACAGAAAACAAACTAATACCTGAACAAATACAAATCAATACAAAACATGACTCAATATTCAAAGCACTCAACATTGAAAATGCACAAAAAACTAACACATACACCACAATCACACACAATAAAACCAATTTGAAATACCAGAAGCCAACAGGAAGCCACAACAACAATAATATTAATACTTATTAATTAATAATAATAATAATTAAACTATAAAGTTTTACCTTAATCCGTCTATGTGATCGCTTAACTTTTCTTCTTTTCTTCTTAGAGAAGAAAAGAAGAAAAGTTAAGCGATCACATAGACGGATTAAGGTAAAACTTTATAGTTTAATTATAATAATTGTGACGCGGATACCAATACAATGACTTTAAAATAATAATAATTAATTTCAATAATAGTCAACCAACAACACATATGTACTTCACCAGACAAAAAAACCGGAAGGCTGAGGATGGGTACAAGATAGTACCCGAAACATGTTCCAAAAAAGGAGAAAAAAATAACATCTTGAGGTAAATTTAATTATAAATATTAAATGTAATATATATACTGCAAGGTAGCAGGTTTTGAAGCTGACTGGACTTGTAGAAATAAATTTTGACTGAGTGGATTAATACATTTATTGGTTATTCCTTTTTTTATGAATATACCAAACGTATACAATTATTTATGAAAATTCTGAGTTTGAAAATATTAAATTTTGAAATATATGACAGTTAGCAAATTAAAAAAGAATCTTTTATCATTTATATTTTGTAAAGAATATTTATAATTTCACTCCCCAGTTTTGCTGGGATTAAGTTGCATCGATCTGGACGATCTCACAGGCCTGCTCCCACTTCCACATTGGCCATTATCCTCCTCAGGTGGGATGTCGATCTCAGGGTTCCTCATGGGCACTGTGTCCATCCAAGTTACTCCTGATTTAGTCCTCATTGACAGCCATTGGTTGTTGAAGATCTTGTCAACAATGCCGTGCCTGACTTTGTGGATCTAAATTCAGCCACTCCCTCGACGATACACTCCGACTTCACAGAGACTATGAAAGACTGTGGAAGACTGCGAAAGATTCCTTATTATAGACTGGGTAACTCATGGCTCACCTATGCATTTATAGATCTATTCACATGACGGTTTTTTACATGTTGAAACGTTCAACATTGTACGAGAAAATCGACAATTGTGCTTCTGAATATGCGTTTCCGGTTTCTAGAGTGTAGTTTTTGACTGCATGTGATTGCATAGCTAATTACTTTGTCAGTTGAATAAATGCTATTAAGATTTATTTAATATTAAAATAATTATTAGCTTTACACCGAAAGGTAGAAAAGCTAAGGATTAAGTAAGAATAATTATTTAATAATAGTTACTCCGATTTGAAGTCTATTATAAATGAATTATAGTGTGTCTGTTAATTGGCTTAATGTTAATTATCTTCACATAATTCGTTAAGCGCACAACACTTATTCATTCACTTTCACTCTACACTGCACTGCGTTTTTTAATGTTTATTGACATTAAAATGCAGTACTTATTGTAATAACAATATTGTCTTATAATATTCATACCCTTTAGGACAGGACACTAACTAAGGCTTATAACAAAAATCTCCTCATAGTGTGAATATATATATATATATATATATATATATATATATATATATATTGCAACTGGACTTTGTTGGTGTGTTTTACTGGTATCGCCAATTTTTGGCAACAGCGAGTATTAATACTGTTCAGTTTACACACACAAAGACCAATCCAATTTGAATTAGACTTATCTTAACTGAATTTACTTTTACTTCTCTGCTATACTTATATTCTGTAGACCTGTGTGTGAGAATGTGATGGATGGGTGTTATTTTTGAAATAATTACTTCTAACTCTTTAGTTATTATAAGAATTGGGTTTAATGTTCTTTCTTTTTATATTTTACTTTAACTCTTTAAATGACTCTACTTCAATTTGCTCTGTTATCTTACTTTACTAATTACATAAATTTGTTTTTTATAGTCTCTGAAATTGTTCTCTTTCTTATTTACTGTATTTTTGAATTCAAACTTAAATGTTTAATACTCTACTTGTTATTGTAGCTCCGGCGTCTATCTCATAGGCGTTTCTGGGTTTGAATGTTCCAATTGTTCCTCTTCTTGTTCATCCAGTCTCCATGGTGTGGATATGTGTACAGCTTCCCTGATGTGGAGTGTTCTCAGCTTCCCTGGATTCTGGTGTGAACAGCCTCCCTGATGTGGATATGTCCTCAGCTCCCTGTTGTGGAATTTTTACGTTCAGATGCTATTTTCACGCTATTGTTGATTTATTTGAACGGAGTCGCTTTCACGTTAAGTTCGAGTGTTTTTAAGTTTAACTTGTCGCGTGATTTTACTCACTACGCACTGCCCGGCCTAGTAATTCAAAACCGATGTTCCGTACTAGTGTTTTACTGCAACTACTCGGACTGGTTGTTTAACATAGACTTTCCGAACTAGTGTTTTAAAGCGGACTACTCGAACCGGTGGTTTAATGCAGACTGAAGTGCTTTGAGCGCGTTAGCGACGTCGCCCTGTATTTTCCCGCTAGTTTTTATCAACTGTCACGGGCGGTTGTTCACGCTCTGATAGGTTCTTTTTAAACTGTTTTTACATTTGAAATATTGATACACCATTACACAATTATTATTATTATAATACCTTCTTCACTCTATTTACTTAATCTTATAAATTGTTTCTTATTATACTAAGCAGAGCATTGCTTTATGCACTGTATTTTCTATTTTGCTATACGCATATGTGACGGTTGTCATATTGTGACTATTCGTCCTGTCACATACACCTACAGCCATAATAAAAAAAAATTTCTTTCATAAGAAATGTTTTTTTTTCTATTTTGTTTTACATATTTGTTATGGTATACATTTTACATATTTATTGTTATTAATACTCTTTTACACATATTGAAATATTGTTATTACAATCCCATCCTTACTTTACTAATTATTATTTACATAAATGCTTTCCCATTCCACCCCACATTTTCTATAGGTTAGTAGGTCAGTCGGGTATGTTGTTGTCAAGCTTAAACTGTGTTGTTGACATTTACTAATCCCCTCCTGTGTTGAAAACACTACCAGCTGTGTGGGAGAACGCCCTGTCATCAAGCTTCTGCATTCCATTCCTTTCATTTCCGCTGTAAACATTTCTCGGTTGCGTTTGAGGGTCACTAAGTGACGTAGTGTGTCCCCCGCTCTCTCCTCGTTGTCTGCCGTCAGCTGTGTGCGCGAGTCAACGTCTTCTCTCGTCAGCTGTTTTGTTTTGTATGCATCCACTTCGCACCATAATTCCTTGTTTAAACTTTCACATGTTGTTTATACATACAAATCATATAACTATTTATTTACTTATTTTTATTTAATAATATATATGCACTTTCACTAATGAACTTACTGTTGTCACTTCCCAAACGTTTCGAGATGTTGTTTCTCTTCTTCAGTGGGTGTAATACTGACTGTCGATTACAGAATAACCGTTACGGAAAAATGGTGTGTGTGGTGGGGGTTGATGGTGGGAAGGGATTGGCGCTGAGGTTCGAATTGTGTGTGTGGATCAGTGTGTCGAATAGTGTATGTGATTTATAATGTATTTGTTCATTTAATATGTTGTTTGGTTGTAGTGTGTGATATCTGTATATTTCAAATTGTTCAGCTGTGTTTAGTTTTCTACTTTTAGGTAAGTAGTGTAATATTTCCATGTTGTGTTCTATGTGTGTGTAACTGTGGTTTTCGTTATGTAAATGTGTGGCAAATATGGAATGTATGTAGTTTGTGGTGAGGGCTTTTAAATGTTCAGAAAATCTGGAAGAAAAAGATCTTCCCGTCTGGCCGGTGTAGAATTGTTGGCAATCATTACAATTTAATTTATAAACCCCTGTTTTGCTGTATGTGTCAATGTCTTTGTTAGTATTATTTATGTGTTTTCTAATGGTGTTGTTGGTTCTGTAGGCTACTTTATAATTGTGTTTCCTAAATGTGTTTGCAATTTTATGTGTATTGGAATTGTAGTATGTAAGTGTTATGTATTTACTGGGTTGTGTGCTGTTGGTCAGATGTGTTTTACTTTTTGTGTTGAGGATTCGTTTGTGTAGTTTATTTATTGTGTATTTAAGACATTGACACATACAGCAAAACAGGGGTTTATAAATTAAATTGTAATGATTGCCAACAATTCTACATCGGCCAGACGGGAAGATCTTTTTCTTCCAGATTTTCTGAACATTTAAAAGCCCTCACCACAAACTACATACATTCCACATTTGCCACACATTTACATAACGAAAACCACAGTTACACAAACATAGAACACAACATGGAAATATTACACTACTTACCTAAAAGTAGAAAACTAAACACAGCTGAACAATTTGAAATATACAGATATCACACACTACAACCAAACAACATATTAAATGAACAAATACATTATAAATCACATACACTATTCGACACACTGATCCACACACACAATTCGAACCTCAGCGCCAATCCCTTCCCACCATCAACCCCCACCACACACACCATTTTTCCGTAACGGTTATTCTGTAATCGACAGTCAGTATTACACCCACTGAAGAAGAGAAACAACATCTCGAAACGTTTGGGAAGTGACAACAGTAAGTTCATTAGTGAAAGTTTATATATATTATTAAATTAATAAAGTGAACGAAGAGGATGCAACAACAAGATAACTTAATTTTATGGTCTATTAAAGTATTTTCGTAGTGACGACGCATGGTATTTTCCTAGAGATTTATTTTTTCTTGTGTCAGTCACCATAAACGTGTTCCTACCCACTCTCTCAGTTAGTGTGTAAGGTCCATCGTATAATTTAAAGAATTTGGTCGCAGTATTATCCTCACTTTTACCAACGGGGTTCATTTTTAATAATACGGTTTCTTCTATTTGGAATTGTTGCAATTTGTGAGCTGCGTTGAATTTCTGTGTTCGCTTTGATGCTTTGTTTTTGATGTTAACTTTTGCATCCTCGATATTCATATGCCAAGGTTTAAGCATATTGGCAATTGGTATTTTCTTTACATATATAGACCACACTCTGCTCGGTCGTTGGCCTGTTTCCAACTCTTTTGGTGTATATTCAGCTGTGTGATTGTAATTTTCATTTAATGTTTTTTCAAAGAATTCTGCGTATTGTAGCCAGGTGCTATGTTTGTCGTAGCAATAAAACCTAAATAATTTTCCTAGCTCTTTATTTATTCTTTCGGCCAGGTTTCCCTGTGGTTTCTGTATTGCTGTGAGTATCGGCTGGATTCCATTCTGCTCTAAGGTGTTTGTCCACGCTTGATTCTGGAATTGTTTACCTTGGTCTGAGTATACGTTTTATTTGTCCATACTGTGGGATATACTTTTTGAATATTATGTTTAACACTGCCTTGGTGGTTGGTCTGGTGACAGGGTATAGTCTTACTACCTTGGTGAATGCGTCTGTGCAAACTAGTAGGTGCCTAAGCCTTCGACTACCTCGAGGGAGCGGTCCTAAGAAATCCACACATAACATTTCGTTCTTACCGTTGATAATAATATTCTGCATCTCCACGTACGTTCGTAGGTTCGGAGATTTTGCCGTTTGACAGTTATGACACACTTTTAAAATACTTCTTACTTTTCTATACATATTATTACAAATAAAATCTTCTCTTAACGCTAAATAACAGCGGTATGGTCCCGCATGCCCTAGACTCTCATGGCATGCCCACGTTACTTCACTTAATAGGTCGTTTGGCATTACTACTTTCCATTCACCCTCCCAGAGTTTATACAGTATCTCGTTTTCTAGCTTATACCTTGGATCTTCTTTCTGAATGTACTTTCTTCGTAGCTCCATAACTCTGTCGTCATCTTTCTGTTCTTGGTGTATGTTTTGTAGCCGTATCTTTAACTCATTTGTCATTTCATATTTCATTGCTAATATTTTCGCTTCATTGGTGTGGCATTTATGTTTTTCTTCTTCTTCATTAGGTGTGTATCTGCTGAGGATGTCGGCTATTTTATTTTCCGATGCTTTGCAGTATTTTACAGTAAATGAATATTCCTCTATTGCTAAGATCCATCTGGTCAGTCGGGCGTTTACGAGTCGACATTTTAGAATGAAAGACAATGCCTGGTTGGCTGTGTGAATTTCAAAATGGTTTCCATACAAATAGTACCTAAATTTTTTTAACGCATTTACAATTGCTAATATTTCTTTCTCTGAAGTGAAATAATTTTTCTCTGCCTCCTTCAGTGTTCTATTTGTATAGGCAATGACGTAATGTTCTCAATTCTTTCTGCGTTGATACAATACACCTCCTATGGCTAGGTCGCTCGCATCCGTGTACAATACATACGTCCCCTCCGCTTCCTGATGATATAGCTGCATATTGTTGTTGAATAAATTCTTGACATCCTGGAACGCTTGCTGGTGTTCTGCCTTCCATTTCCATTTTACTCCTTGCCGTAATAATGTTAATAACGGGTTTATATAATCAGAATATTTTTCTAAAAATTGTCTGTAATACCCAGTAAGACCTAAAAATGCTCGTACTCCTTTTACATTTGTAGGGACTGGAAATTGCCCGATGCTCTTTATCTTGTCTGGGTCGGTACTCACTCCTTCAGCTGATATATTATGTCCTAAAAATTTCATTGACGATTTCATAAATTCGCACTTATCTTGCTTTAATACTAAATTTGCTTTTCTAAACTTATCAAAGATTATGTTTAAGTGTTCAATATGTTCCTTCAATGATTTTGAAATAACCAGAATGTCGTCTACAAATATTACTACAGACTGTTCTACTTCCGGTCCTAATGCTAGTTCTAAACATCTTACCATAGCTGCTAGGCTTGTTACCAATCCAAATGGTACTACTTTGAATTGATAGCACTTGTTTATGTACATGAAAGCGGTGTATTTTCTACTGTGTTGTTCTAGTGGAATTTGCCAGAAACTTGCTGTGAGGTCTAATTTACTCATATAGGCCTACTTAATCCCTTGACACTTTATAAACAATTCATCGGCGTTTGGTGCACAATCAAAGTTTTTCTGCGTAATACTGTTTAAATTTCGCATGTCAAGACATAATCTAATTTCATCGTTCTTCTTTTTAACTATAACCATTGGGTTTATAAAGTTACTGTTTGAACGTTCAATAATTTGGTGTTTTAACATATTGTTTATTTCGATGTCTACCTGATTTTGATATTTTATCGGTACTGGATATGTTCGACGCACAAATTTATCTTCATCGGTCGTTTTTATCTGGTGTTCGTACACATTTGTTATTCTTGGTCTTTCACTGAATACATCTTGATTTTGTTGTACTAGTCGTTTTAATTCACTACTCGCGTGTGTGTTGAGTGTGTCATGTTTTGTTGCTGTTTTACGAGTTGGTGTTGCTACTTTTATTTCCGGCCTCTGAATCTTCATAGTACTTTTATTATTCTCATATTTATTTAAATTTTCATTTAGTTTTATTATATACGCGTATGTTGTCTTTTTTATCTCGCACTGCATGGTGTCTTGTTGTGTGTTTATTATTGCATTTATTTGTTTAAGTTGATCCATCCCAATAATTGCATCATAAATTAAATTCTTTATAATAATAGCTGGTATTTCTAAATTCATCTCGTCTTTATTTATGTTTATACTTTAATATTTATAACTAAATTTACCTCAAGATATACTTTTTTCCCTATTAGGAACATGTTTCGAGAGTTCCTGTTCTCTCATCTTCAGCCTTCGCCAGGCTGAAGATGAGAGAACAGGAACTCTCGAAACATGTTCCTAATAGGGAAAAAAGTATATCTTGAGGTAAATTTAGTTATAAATATTAAAGTATTATATTGTTACGACACAAATAGCCAACCCAGTACCAGGGATAAAAAATATATTTATAATTGTAAAAATACTTCTTATCAAATAAACTGATTGATTTTAAGTAAAATATAAGGAATATGACACGACAATACGACGACTTTGACCTAACCCAAGTGATTGACCCAACATCAAGAAACAAATAAAGAAGGGAACCACACAAATAAACAACGAGAATAAGGAAGTAATAAACCCAAACCAAAAGGAAACAAGTTCATGGGTTTAAACGACCCCAAAATACCCAAAGAAACGGATAAAAAAACCCGATGTAATAAACAAATGATGAAAATGAAAAGGAGGGAGACAAGCAGAAGTGAAAACCAATGATGGTTCACCAAAACAAGTAATAAAGCACTCAACAAAAATATTGAAACCAAAACAAGGGTTATCCGGAGGAAGGAGAGATAACGGTTACTACCCATTAAAAAGGCAACCAAAACCACAGATAAAGATTGTTATTAGTTAGTAAGTATTAATTATTAAGTATTAATTGTCATTAGTATTAAGGATATGAAAGAGAAATAAGTATAGGGATCACCCACTATAAAACAAATATTATAAACAGTGATACAGTGCAATAGTGTAGGTGTAAGAACCCCAAAGTGAAGTGTGACAATAGTGAAGTTATAATTACAATAAATAATTTACAAGTGAAGGTAAGATAAAGGTTGGAGATTAACAGTGAATAAATAGCTGATGAAAAATAGTATTAAGTGTGAATTATAGAATAAGGTATAGTAAACACTAGAAGTAATGATGACTTTTTTATTTAAGAAAAGATGTTCAATAGAGTTAAGTTTAATTATAGCTGGTAGTAAGTAAAAAGGGAGGATTCCAGAATAGAATAAATTGAAGGTATTACCATGGAGGGAATATAAAAATTGTTTAGAGATTAAGAAATAAAAAACTAACAAAGACACCTAAGTTACAAGGGACTGTTATTAATGTAATAGAAAGTGATGTTGTTTATCACGACAAAAATAATAGGTGTTATAAACAAAAAAATTAGCAAATAAGGATAAGTTAGAAGGGAGTGATGATATTTCTTAATCTAAATAATAACTCTAATAACTTATAAAAAATTGTTCATGTCAATGTTATGAATAGGATATGGCTGAATGAAATGTGCAGTCCATAAGCCTAATGTTATGTTTTAAAGATTGAAATAGAGAAAGCAATATTGAACAGTAAACAACACACCAACAGACTCAAAATACAACACAACTAATAAAAATAACATAGTAAAGCCCAATAGGCTGAAACAAAATGTGATTTGAACGAAATAAGTAAATTATTATAATGGCTATTCAGGCCTAGAAAAAACATAACTGTCAGAACCAAACAACCAAAAATTATAACAAATTGAATAAGAATTTAGAAAATCTGAGGTGAAGGAATCACCAAGAATAAATTGTAAATCACTTATAACGCAAAATATTGTAATAGGCATTATCATACAAAAAGAAATGTAATTAACAAGCATTATCATAATTGTAAAAACTTAAAATCTAAAATTACCCAAGCTTGTGGGGTATCAAAATAATCTATGAACGAGAATAAATACTATAGTGACAATATTTAATAACCAGGAAGGAAGATGGAGGAATAACAGTAATCAGAAGATATACGAAGAATTCGAATTTTTGATAACAATACATCATCTCAAAATCAGCCAATCAGAATAATACCGTTACTATGGAAACGGCGGTTGAAGACGAAAATACCGTTGGAAATTAACAAGAAGTGAAGCGTCATTAAGCCAATACAGATGCAAAAAGTTTGGAAGAGCGTTTTTCTGTGTAAATCATGCAAATAGTTATTCAAAGTTCCTGAACTTGATCATTGAAGAAGCAGATGACCACTGTAGCAGATATTTCAAGACCCAAGACCAATTAAATAGAAATTATCCTTGAAAAGAATGTCAAAACCCAAGACGAAAAAGATGCCACATTTAGTGAAGCCCAAAATCCATGAAAACTGAATGTATGCAGCCAAATCCTACCTTGAATAAACTACGAAGGCACCTAGACACGTTGAGGTGTTAAGTACCATCCAATTATTTATTTTCCACCAACCCTAATCACTTTAAATAATTTTGAAAGGTAAAATTACCGCACTATAGAAACAATATTTCTCTTTCATAGAATATTTGAACAAATTAAAACTTAATAGAAACTTTGTTAACATTGATATAACCTATGAATTAAACACGAACTTACAGAACACCTTTACGACACAACACAACAGATTGTAACAGCACACTTTACTCTTTATGTACACTTAGATTAAGGTAATTTATATTTTTATTGTAACCATTGGAGTTCTTTAACTCATAGCCAAAAGGATCCACGATTTGTGAAACCAATAATAATTGTAATAAGCCTAACGTAAACAGCGACGCAAGGTTAAATGGTTTCTAAATCACTTCGCCGACCCTGAAAGCAAGATCTCATGTATCAGTCGGAGCGAATTGATAATTATTTTATTGTAAATGTAAATGTTTTCAGTTATCACCCATTAAAAAATATTTATTACAGGGAGTAACCAGCGTTATCATTTCATAGGGAGTGCTATATAATAATTACTTGTGTCTAAGAATAAATCGTAGTAGTAAACAGGTTGTCATTCACACCGCAGAGGCGACGATTGGGACGGCTGTGCGAGCGGGAACTATTTGAATGCACCAACCCGCAACGCTGATAACTTGTTTAAACATAATTTTTAGTTGTTTTGTAAACGACTTGGCGCCACCCGGGATTATCACACCCCTATAAATAACAGGTAAGGTTACTGCCGTAGTATACAGGTGATCATATCTACGCTACGAACATCGCTAGCCACAACATTACTGTAACGACCCAGTGCGAGGCGAACGCACTAATTATACATAACATATACAAATTGTACACATTTTGCAGGTCAGATCGAATCTAGTAGTTACAATATACATCAAGAAACGGACTGTAGCAGAAAGTGATTGAAATTTATGTTTATAAACATTTGCTGATCGACTTTCTCTTTCTGGTTTACGGCCGTTTGTACACACATATTATTTAATGGTAGCACTGGTGCCTTATTAAATTGTTTTTTATTTGCGTTTATAAATGTCTGATAGCTGACAGTTCGGCTCCTGTATCAATTAGTATATTGGCTAACACATCATTTATATATGCTATTATGCATGGGCACTTACGTTTCACTGTATCGCTAGGTTTGTCGTCTATTCGCAATAGTTCATCCCTAATTTCCGGTGGATACACATTTGCATTTGTTTATTTGCACACATATTTCAATAGACTTAATTTTATTTTTACATTTATAATTATTATCACTGGACGTCTTGTGAACGCCCCTTACTGTCCGTTTTTTGAAGTTGACTGTACCGTTGACTGTACCACCTCACTTATCTCTTCTTGTAGCGGTCTCGTTTCCGTTCGTATTGTTGTATGCAGTCCCCTAGTATATGCGTCCGTCTGCGTCGGTATTATTGTTTGTATTTGAGCTGACTTATTCCAATCCTTATTTGTAAAACTTCGTTCATTATTTTTACTATATTTACTTCGTGGACCTAAATACTGTTTCTTTGTATAGGTGTTTTGTTGTTGTCTGTTTTCGTAATTGTTTTCGCGACTTGGACCTGGTCTAGTTTTCGCGTCTGAACTTGGTGGTTGTTTTAGCGAATATCTTATCTCTCCCCACTGTGCCAGCATGAGTAGGAGTTCTTCAATCGTTTTAGTTCCCCTCGTCATTACTGCAACATTGATATCGCGGTCAAAGTGATAAGACAGTTTATTTACGATTTCACTCTCCATCAACTTAGGTTTTAAATCTTTCGCTTTAGCTACAATATCAATTACATATGCTTCTCTGGACTTACCTTTTGGCATGTATTCGTGTTTATCAAACTCTAACTGGTTTCGAATTCTTCTTTGGATATGGTCGCTCCAGTATCTTTGTTCAAATTTATTTTTGAAATCCTCGTAGGACGTAACGTTTTCTCTTATTATCGAATAATAACAGCTTTGCAGCTGTGTGTTCTAATCGACGTGCTATCCATTCCACGCGTTCGTTATCGTTTAGGTTATTTCCTACCATCTCCATATTTCTCTCACACTCTATTAAAAATTCTGTTGGGTTTTCACTTACCTATCCACTAAATTTCTGCATTTTCGGCATATCTTCAGCACTCCTGTAGATGTACGTGATCTGTTCTGCTTTCGTTTTCTTCATCTGTTTCTGCAGCTGTGCTATCTGTTCTCGTAGGTGTTTGTCGTTTTCTCACCTTGTTCCTTATTTGTCATTATTGTTGTTTCGTGCCTAGCGACGACTTGGTCCAATATTTTTATATTTTCTTTCACCTCGTGTATATTTCCTTCTGTCTCCTGAGTAAATTTAGTTAGTTTCTCTTCTTGGGCCTGTACCGTTGTAGTTAACTCTTGTTGCTTCTTGTTTATAGCATTTGTCCATGTTCGCATATTTTCGCTTAGTTTCTTTAGTTCCTTCCTATTTTCTCCATGTAGTGCTCCGAATTCCTCTCGTAATTGTATCCTTGCCTCTTCCCACCATTCTGGTTTTTCTTTTCGTAGTCTTTCTTCACGCTCTTCTTTTTCTTTTCTTCGTTTTTCTTTTTCTGCTTTCTCTTCTTCTCGTTGTTGTTGTAGTAGCATTTGCTGTATTGCTGCCATTATGTCGGTAGGTGTTTGCGGTTCTGCCATTTCCGCGGTTTAATTATTGACCTAGTATTTCAAAATTACACATCTAATAGTTTATAAAATATTTTCTCAGCGTTGACAATTTCCTCCCCTTATAACTAACAATGGTTATACAATATTAACAATAGGTCTTTGTTCAGACCTAAACTTTCTTAGATCTAATTCCCTGTATTGTTCTACTGATACTTAACTTGTATCCTTTAAAATTATTACTACTCCGGATGTTGTTTCCGGTTTAAACTTCACCTCTCATCCGTTCTCACACTGGTCTGACTCTTATAATTCAGTTAAGGCTTCTAACGGTTTTTATATTTTTTACTTCAAATAATTATTACAATTTATTTTAATTTTATATTTCTTGGTTTGTTCTTTATATGGGTTTGTTATTTATCTGGGCGCCAGTCATAAACAAATATAATATATTCTAAATATCACTATAATATTGACGACTCGGAACATAATGTTTTTTATAAGTAAAAACGTAACGTTTTTACTTATAAAAAACATTGTGTTCCGAGTCGTCAATATTATAGTGATATTTAGTTAAGTAACGGACACGTCATGGACAACGAAATCCAAGAATAATATATTCATGCAACTATTTATTTTATGACAATTATTAGATTTTTAATTTATTTATTTTATGTAACTTACAGTTAATTAATCGCGCCCCACGCTTTGGGCCGCCATTTTGCAACTGGACTTTGTTGGTGTGTTTTACTGGTATCGCCAATTTTTGGCAACATCGAGTCTTAATACTGTTCAGTTTACACACACAAAGACCAATCCAATTTGAATTAGACTTATCTTAACTGAATTTACTTTTACTTCTCTGCTATACTTATATTCTGTAGACCTGTGTGTGAGAATGTGATGGATGGGTGTTATTTTTGAAATAATTACTTCTAACTCTTTAGTTATTATAAGAATTGGGTTTAATGTTCTTTCTTTTTATATTTTACTTTAACTCTTTAAATGACTCTACTTCAATTTGCTCTGTTATCTTACTTTACTAATTACATAAATTTGTTTTTTATAGTCTCTGAAATTGTTCTCTTTCTTATTTACTGTATTTTTGAATTCAAACTTAAATGTTTAATACTCTACTTGTTATTGTAGCTCCGGCGTCTATCTCATGGGCGTTTCTGGGTTTGAATGTTCCAATTGTTCCTCTTCTTGTTCATCCAGTCTCCATGGTGTGGATATGTGTACAGCCTCCCTGATGTGGATATGGCCTCAGCTCCCTGTTGTGGAATTTTTACGTTCAGATGCTATTTTCACGCTATTGTTGATTTATTTGAACGGAGTCGCTTTCACGTTAAGTTCGAGTGTTTTTAAGTTTAACTTGTCGCGTGATTTTACTCACTACGCACTGCCCGGCCTAGTAATTCAAAACCGATGTTCCGTACTAGTGTTTTACTGCAACTACTCGGACTGGTTGTTTAACATAGACTTTCCGAACTAGTGTTTTAAAGCGGACTACTCGAACCGGTGGTTTAATGCAGACTGAAGTGCTTTGAGCGCGTTAGCGACGTCGCCCTGTATTTTCCCGCTAGTTTTTATCAACTGTCACGGGTTGTTGTTCACGCTCTGATAGGCTCTTTTTAAACTGTTTTTACATTTGAAATATTGATACACCATTACACAATTATTATTATTATACCTTCTTAACTCTATTTACTTAATCTTATACATTGTTTCTTATTATACTAAGCAGAGCATTGCTTTATGCACTGTATAATTACTGCTGTATTGCTGCTGTATTATTGCTGTATGTCTGTATTTTCTATTTTGCTATACGCATATGTGACGGTTGTCATATTGTGACTATTCGTCCTGTCACAATATATATATATATATATATATATATATATATTGTAACAATACTCTTAACAACTCACTTTTGCACATATGCTATTACTCATTTGTGCGCACTTACCCACGTCTGGAAGGTATACTCTTCTTCTGCAGTATTTACCTTAATGTTTCCCAGCAAGGTCGCAGGCTTTGGTAGTTAATTGAGGGCGGATAAGAACGTGAATATCGTTACAAGTAAAGAGTACAGAGAATTTAGTACTGGTTGTGAAATTAGTACGACTTTGTTAATAAAATTATATTCATTTTGTTTTATAACTAAAACTGCAAATTGTCATGTTATTAATTAGTGTGTGTGTTAACTAATATTGAAACCCTTATATTCCCTTAAACGAATATCGTATAATTATAACGTGGCAAACTCTTAGCTCTAATAGTCTAAGACACATTATACACAAACATAAGACATATATGACCTGGAATATTTACACAGACATATAATACATAACACATATATTATTACAATGCGTGATGAACACGTACGAAATTGAATATTAATATTGACTTAGCAAGTGTGGTTTTTTTCTTATGTACCACTTAATAAAAAAAAAAAATTAAACATTTATAAAAATTCTAATAGAGACCATTCTATTACATTATTTAACTAAACTCCTAATGTCTCAATTGATTAAAATCTACAATTGAAGTAAACTTTCGTACTTGATTTTACGTTATAGTTACTTGATTTTAATTATTTAATTATAATATAAAAATATAATAAAATATGGTTTCTCTAATTAACATTTATTTATGAGATTAATAAGTTTTATGTTCTTTGTTATAAATTATTATTCTCTGAACTTTTATTAATTATTCATTATGCAAATAAAAATAATAAAATTTATGTAAACTTGGATATGGAATCTAGAGCCTTCTTTTGATAGACCTCAGGGTCATTTATAAGATTGAATAAATGTCTGACTTCACCTGCATATTTCTGCAACCATTTAACTGTGTTGTGACCGTCACCTGGACTCTCGAGTTTTGGTATCCTCTTCCGGTATCACCTTCTCTGTCTCTGCGTCGTTTGGAATTACTCTCTCCGTCTGATGGATGCTGAGTTCTGACATGGACCTCTGGTCGTGATGATGTACGGCTGGCTGTAGCTGCGTGTGGCTGTCCCTGCGTCCTCTAGTATATTGCTCTGTTTCCTCTCCTCTCCTCGTCTTTTCCCTCGTGGATGTCTCGAAGTTCTACGTGGACTTCTTGAAGTTCATCGACGACGTTTCGACTCCTCGTAGTTTACGGTATTATTGTCTTTTACATCACTCGTGTATATCACTAATTACTTTCACCGACGTACTGCCGGTTCCATCGCACTTTAGTTTACGTAATACGATTTAAAACATTACTTAAACTTTGTAAAATTTGCGGTGGTGAGACGCGTGGACTTCACGTGCTGTCTGTTGATGATCTGAGAAAGAGTATGTCGTTCGCTGGGGTTTTATACTCCTGCCGGCGTTCAACTTCTGTTGAAAACTGTTCGGACAGAGTTGAACAAGTCAGCGCGTCTGTTTATTAACTAATTACAACCTACGCGTCTTTCTATGAAGCGCACACTTTTTTATAATTATTATTTGACAAATCGTTAGGTACATTAATAAACTTAACCTATGCAAATTATGAACATTAAGGTGTGTAAACTATGGAAGTTATGGCAAAATTTCACACGGTGGCTGAACGGTTCCCGCGATCATAGACCTCTTAGTATCGAATTGTAGCGCTGGACGCCAGCTGTGTTTCTACATATGTCTCTGATCGTGTGACTTCTGGTTTTCGTTCAGCACTTAAAAAACTGTGTAAAATTTTCCATAATCGTATACATAATTCAACTAGTTCTTCATTTACACACTAACACTAACACACACACACACACACACAAACTGATACCAAACGGTTGCCTGCATCAATGACGTCACAGCTGCCGGTCGAGGCGTGTTTCGTCTTCCTTCGCTGCGTTGAAAACCAACAAGGCTTGGCAATTCCATATGCATGTTCGCTTACAATTATTTCCTTATTTAAAATTAATTAATACGTTTGTCTCTTTTATTTATATCTTATACCTAACGCTTAATTATTAGATTATTTTCATTATTTCCATCTTTCACACGACTCATACGTGCGTTCGTATGTTCTCATACCGCAGTCAGGGGTTGATAGAGAGACTTATGCTAAACGTATCGTTGCATAAATTCGCCTGCTGGGTAAAATAAAATTTGAATTTTATTCAAATTTGATTTCTTTGCTCAGAAATTATTCTTTTTTTTTTATATTAAAACTCACACTTAGTGGTTATAAGGGTTCTTATAATGTTTTCAATCTTTCCCTGCGTGGATTACGTCCCTCCCATGGATTTATAAGTTGAATTTGTTTTTTTTTCTTTATCCATAGAATTTACGGAATGCTAATGCATGGTACTTTCCAATAGTCTTTCTTTTGTCGGATCGTAGACGATAAAGGTGTGTCGTCCTTTCCTTCTTTGTAATAAGTAGGGTCCCTCGTACAGTCTAAATAGTTTCTTTGCTGTATTGTCGATTCGATTTCCCACTGGATTGCTTCTTAGTAGCACTAGTAGAGGGAAAGTGAGTGTTCGAAAACACTTCCGGGTTCCGAACGAAAACACTACCGGGTTCCAGTTCATGACGTCATAGAGGCACTGGCAGCTGGTGTCCGAGCTGTCCATGTGACGTCACTGTTTTGTGTGTGTGTATGTATGTGTGTGTATGTGTGACTGAAACACTTCCGTGTTCCAGTTCATGACATCACACAGAGGCTCAAGTCGCTGGCGTCCGTATGGCTAAAACCTGTTTCAAGACGTCACGGAGGCCGTGGTTTCTGCATGTCCAAAATTTGGTAGCCGAAAACAATGAGTAGCGGATGGGGGTACCCGGAATTCGGCGGTTGCCCGGACGCGCAGAGGCTATGTCATCGGGTACCGTTACTCGAAATTTTGGGGGTATCGGGTACCGTTACCCGAAATGTTTAAATCAACGGATGGGGGTACCCGAAATTTGCATGACAGAGGCCCTGGCAGCTGGTGTCCGAATGTTAAAACACTTCCGCGTTCTGGTTTATTTTGATGTAACAAAATAATCGTTCTCTCTCGAAATTTTTTTAATGTCAGAATTTTGGTACCCTAAATGATTAAAACAACGGATGGGGGTACCCGAAATTTGTGGGTACGCCCACATGACGACGACGTAGAGGGCGTGATGTCTGAAATGTTTAAATCAACGGATGGGGGTACCCGAAATTTTCGGTGTCTGAAATTTAGTACCCGAAATGTTTAAATCAACGGATGGGGTTACCCGAAATTTTTGGTGTCCGAATTTTGACACCCGAAATGTTTAAATCAACGGATGGGGGGTACACCCTAAAACAAGTCCTGTATGTCTAAACTCTGGACGGGGAGGAGAAACCGTTACGCGAAATTGATCGGTTAAAATTTGGGACAATAGGTACCTGACGGGTTCCGAAATTTGGTGATTAATGACATCCCGACGCGGTTCCTCCGGTACTCAAAACCGGATATTGTATTATTATAATGTTTATATTGTGTTAATATAAAACAGATGCATCGATTTGAATACTGTTTAGAAAACATATATTCTTATCATGCGTTACTAAAATTGTTAACTGAATAAATATATTTACTCCTGTGACGGATCTCCTGTAAATCAGTCAAACAGCATCTAAGCTGGTACAAGCGGTGTGTGTGTGAAACACTACCACGTTCCGTTAATGTATTCAAAGAGGAACTGATAGCTGGCGTCCGTGTTTTATAAAGCTCTGTGTGTGTGTGTGTGTGTGTGTGTGTGTGTGTGTGTGTGAGGTTGACGTAGAGCCGGCACAGGCAAGCTGTTGTAACTTGCAGCGCTCTTTCTCTACTATAAAAACCGGTTTCTTTGCTGTTACATTCCATGTGAGAGACGTACATCTCTACTGCTTTTGCGATTATTCAAGTATGATAGGAATAATTGTTTTATATAAGGGGTATAATAATAAAAATAACATAGGTTATGGTTTATATGTATATATAATTTTTAATAATATCAAAAGCTTTTACAATCAAATCATAAGCTATAAGTTTTTTCTCTCTCTACACACACATGTTCTATATTCACAAGACAATTATAATTGAGCAAAACATACGCCCTCTCTCTATATACATAACTAAACAAAATAGACACTTTATCTATATATATATATATATTTACATAATTATACAAAATAATCTTTTTTCTCTCTCGCTTTCTCTCTCTTTTGCAGCCTTGAAGGTTCTCTCTCTCTCTCTCTCTCTCTCTCTCTCTCTCTCTCTATATATATATATATGTATATATACACACATACACACACACATATAATTAACAAAATAATAATTACATTTACTACAACCAAAACAAGCCTTATATGTCTAACAATAATAATAATAATTAATAACATACAATATTACAATGTTGATGTGTAATATATTAATAATAACATACTGAATGTAGACACACATCAAATGATAATTAATATGGTGTTAACTACATGTGTAAAATGGTACACCAAAACCTTGAATTCAACTCTTTTTAGTATTTTAGATAATAACAGTGGTAACAACGCTTATAAAGCGCACATCCAGTGGAATTATGCCTTAACCAATTACATTTTTTCGTCAAAATAATTTTTTAAAACAATTGTTCTTCAGAGTGTAAATTCTCTCCACTCACAAGCACTCAGAATGTTACAGTGGTCACCATATGGTGGTGAACGACATACATCTCCCTCGCATTCGCACAAACACATAACATCGAAACAAGGTTTCTGTAACTATGAGAGAAATCTTTTAAAAAATTTAATTACACATAAAAATTTAATTAACACTTTAATGATTGTTTATCTCAACTTTTTATGTTATAAACCACATACGTTTTTTAATAATTAAAAACAGAATATAATTTCCTACAATTAATAATACTTGATCAAATACAAAAGAATGTAGACACATCAAATGATAGTTAGTGTGGTATTAAAAAAACATGTATTCTGAATTAAAGTCATTTTGATAGCTTAGATAACAACAGACGCGACAACGGTTACGAAGCGGACATCCGCTAGAGTCATGCCTTGACCACTCATATTTTTTTACTAGCGAGGTATACGCTGTACCAGTAAAATTATACATCATATAGTATATCTGATTAACCAGCTTTGTTTTAGCAATTAGCAAATCTTTTATTTGAAGATATTCAATATTATGGTTGTTACAATAACTAATTGATGTTTTGAAGAGTTTGAAAAACTCATTACGAATAAATACTTTCATTTTGTAAATATTCTTTTCGTTTCGTATTGATATCCATCTACTCAGTGTCTTACGATTATTTCTAAAATTATAATCGAATTTAATCATGTTGCATTGACAATATAATCTATTATTACCATTTATTTCTCTGTTTAAAAGTTTTTCTACAATATTAGATCCAAGCAACACCTTGTTCTTTCTCTGAAAATGAATAGTTAACATTAAAAAACGACAAAAAAAATAGAGAAGTCTACTTCATCATTTAAAAACATTTTACTATTAATGTTATTATTACTATTATTATTATAATAAATCAATCCTGTTCTCGTTTATTTGGTCTGGAAAAAAAGAGAAAAAATTAATACATAACCACTTCTGTATAAGTAATTATTAGTGGTACTGAAATATCATACTCACATAATCAATATCCAACTGCACGCTCACTTTCTCGTTCGCCAGCGGAGTGTGTGAGGTTACGCATAGTGATAGGACACAAGGCTTCACAGCTTTCAATTGCTCCTCTGTAAATACGTCACACCATCTTTTAGGTAGGTATACATAGAAAAGTTTATCCTCCGGCTGAGGACAGGCTCCGGTATCTTCCAAATCTACCACAACTGACTCCCCGAATTTCGTTTTCACAAATTTCATGTGAATTATATGATACTTTACTCCTAAAGAAAGACTTGACAAGTCTCTTTTTGGTAAAAAATTTTCAACTGTCTTCGCGTTCGCAACGATTCCTTCCATGGCGAGTACTGATGACTGCACAGGGAAACACTGGCGTATTTATTCTGTTTCCCCCGACCACGTTCCTTCCTTCTAAAGCGTCATCTCCTTCGGTCACGACACCCTACCCCGCACCTCCACCGCAACGGTAACGGCTATAATTTTGCTTCCTACGCCACCCCGCGTCGTCACGGGCCACCATCTGCTTTCGGTCACGACCGGACGATGACATTATACCCCGCACCCCCACACCGCACCCAGAGCCTCGCCACCACCCCGCACCTCGCCTACATATTTTGTTCAATTACTTTGTCTGTCGCTCCGCAACGACCGGGTTTACCCCCCACCCCACCCCCACCCCGCACCCCACTCGAGTCCGTCGGTCACGGTCACCCCGCACCCCACCCTGCGTCGTCTCGGGCCACCATCTGCTTTCGGTCACGACCGGTCGTACAACCCAGCCCCCCGTACCCCGCACCCTACATCCCGCGCGAGGCGACTCAACGAGCGCGCTTCGGCCAAGGTCGCCGGCATCCTGTACTCCGCACCTCGCCTACCTCTCGGTCACGGACACCGGCTGGAACCTATCTCCCTACCCCGCACCACCATCCCACACCTTTACCCCGCACCCCGCACCGCATCGGTCACGGACGTCGGCTTCCTACACCGCACTCCCCACCCCACCCCACCCACCGCAACGCGCGTCGTCGGTCACGACCGGACGACTACCTACCCCGCACCGCTGCTCCTCGCGAGGCCGATCGGTCAAGGGCGCGCGGCGACAGAGTCACCGGTTACCGGACTGTCTATATAGGGAACCGACGACGCGAAGCCGGCCTCACTCCTTTCACAATGACCGACAGCAGCAGCAGCAGCAGCAGCGGCAGCAGCAGCGAACACCGTGCTATCAATGGTAATGTAATTACTATAAAATTTATGATACTTGACAATACACTAAACACACAAACAGTATTATTAGATTACAAACACACGGTTGTTGATAAGATGTGTAGCGAAGCCGTAGCATTAAATAATTATATAAAATGGTATTTAGCAGTTCGTGTATCTTTTAAAAAATTAATAAACACCGAAAATATTTATTGTAATGCGGTATTCAGATCGCGTACAGAACTTAAGTCACAGTATGACGATATCGATGAACAGTATTCGATAGCTAGCGAGAAAATAATGGAATCCGTTGACAAATTCACGCGTGACGGAAGCGGGTGGGTCGAAAACGGTGTCGAGTCGGTGGAATTAAATATTACAAAATACAACCCTCTTGTGGGGTCGAGCTTTCTACCTACACCATCGAAATTATCAAACAGTAAGAAAGGAATTATCAATATAAAAAATGTAGACGATGAAAAGTGTTTCTTGTGGTCTGTGCTCGCTGGTATACACCCGATCGCGTGTAACCCGCATCGCGTTAGCCATTACCTTCCGTACGAAGAAGAAATAAACATGAAGGACATTCCTTATCCCGTCGCACTCAATAAGATAAAACGGTTCGAAAAATTAAACGAAAACATATCCGTTAACGTTTTTGGCTATGAAGGCGAGGTATATCCTTTACGTATCACTGAACATCGCGGTAGAAAGTACCACGTAAACCTACTGCTACTGTCCGACGCAAACACTACTCACTACTGCCTCATACGGAACCTTTCGCGTATGCTTTCGTCGTTGACAAAACGAAAGGGCACTTCGTTTTATTGCAACTACTGTCTACACAGATTTGCGGACAATAAAGATACTAACGCGGCGCGAAAACGAGTTGAAGAACACGAACGCAACTGTTCTCAGCACGGAGTACAGAAAGTAAAACTTCCTGACGAGGACGAAAAGTGGATGTATTTTAAAAACTTTTCACTTTGTCACCGCGTACCTTATACGGTATACGCTGACTTCGAATCGTTTATTGTTCCGACCACCGGTAAAAACGTGCACATCATATACCAGCCAGTTTCTGCTATGTGATAGTTGACTGGATGGGAAACGCCGTCAAGGAACCTGTAATATACCGCGGTAAAGACGTGGTGGACACGTTCCTTCGTGTGCTTTTAGCCGACGTTCAACGACTCGATAGAAAGTTTAATAAACCGATCCAAATGACAGCGGGCGATGAACGGTCATTCCGAAACGCCACTCACTGTCATCTGTGCAAGCAGCCGTTAACGGACGACACGGTTCGAAATCATTGCCACATAACGGGTAACTATTTAGGCGCTGCTCACAATGCGTGTAATATAAATTACAAAATACCAACACACGTTCCGGTTTTTTTCCATAATTTAAGTGGCTATGACTCGCATCATTTGATGCAAGGTTTCGGAAAGTACAAGGAAGATGAAATAACGTGTATCGCTACTACAAGCGAACGTTACATCTCCGTTACACTCGGTCAGCTCCGGTTTCTCGATTCTCTGCGGTTCATGAACGCGTCACTTGAAAAACTCGTCTCCAACTTATCCGCGGATAAATTTAAAATCCTTAATCAATTTTACACGCGTAATGTTGATTTACTGTTACGTAAAGGTGTGTACCCTTACGAATACGTTACGGACGATTCAAAATTTGACGAGAGGCAGTTACCGGACCGCGTACATTTTTACAACGGGTTGACAGAGTCGGATATAGACGAAGAAGATTACGCGCACGCTCGAACGGTTTGGTCGGCTTTCGACATGCAAACGTTCGGTGATTATCATGACCTTTATTTAAAAACGGATGTACTACTGCTTGCTGATGTATTTGAAAACTTTCGAAACATGAGCCTGCAGTACTACGAACTCGATCCGTGTAACGTTTTTACCACCGCCGGTTTAGCGTGGAACGCGATGCTGAAAATGACAGGAGTCAGGTTAGAGTTACTCCGCGATATAGACGTACACCTGTACATCGAAAGAGGTATCCGTGGCGGCTTAGCAGCAATTTCTAATAGGTACGCCAAAGCCAACAACCCGTACATTCCCGATTATGACGCAAGCAAGCCGCACAACTATTTACTTTACCTCGATTGTACCAACCTGTACGGAACGGCTATGACACAGCCTTTACCACTGTCCGGTTTTCGATGGTTGGAACGTACAGTGATCGATACGTTGAACGTGCACGCGTTACGCGACGATGGTGACACCGGTTATATCCTGGAAGTCGATCTGGGGTATCCACATTACCTACACGACTTACACAGTGACTACCCTTTAGCACCTGAAAAGCGTACTATTACGGACAGTATGCTTTCACCGTACTGCTATCGCATGAAGCTGGTAAAAGACTTTGTGTGTAGTAACGGTAAGGTAGAGAAACTGATAACGTCCCTCGAGGACAAGACAAAATACATTGTTCATTACAGAACATTGAAACTCTACCTCGAACTAGGAATGGAGTTGAAAGCGATTCACCGTGTGTTAGCATTCACACAGTGCGTATGGTTGAAACCTTTCATCGATTTTAATACGGAGCGACGAAAGGAAGCCAGAAACACCTTTGAAAAAGACTTTTTTAAGTTAATGAATAACGCACCGTACGGAAAATCGTTGGAAAACGTACGGAAGCGAATCGATTTCAAGTTAGTTCCAAACGAGAAGAAACTTCACAAACTAACCGCTAACCCCAGGCTACAACATTTTTTCATCTATAACGAGGACCTGGTAGGTCTCACGATGAAAAAAATATCCATTACACTGAACCGACCTTTGTACGTTGGGTTCAGTGTATTGGATATTAGTAAGCTGATTATGTATCGGTTCCATTACGGATTCACGATGAATACGTACGGGTCACGTGCACGTCTATGTATGACGGACACTGACTCTCTGTTGTACGACATTCGCACCGACGATGTGTACAAAGACATGGAGGAGCATCTCGAACTCTTTGACACGTCGGAGTACCCTAAGGCACATCCGTGCTATAGTGAAACAAACAAGAAAAAGTTGGGTACTTTTAAAGACGAAACAAATGGAATACCGATACTTGAATTTGTCGGGTTGCGCGCAAAATGTTATTCATTCGTTACGGCAAACGATAAAGAGAAAAAGGTAGCGAAAGGTGTGCCACGTTCCGCGATAGCTACACAGTTGAAACATCAACTTTATAAACAATGTGTAAAGACCACTTCTCAAACTTATACTACGGCGCAGACTATCCAAAGCGAAAAACATAACATATACACAAGAAAGCTTACAAAATTATCGCTGTCACCATACGATGACAAACGATATGTCTTGGATGACGGTGAAACAACACTGGCGTACGGTCATTATAAACTCTGTCAACCCAGACGCGAGATAATTCAGCAAGCGAGAAAATCCGTTATAAATTATGCGTTCGATATACGTTGATATAAGACTCGCTTGCAGGAGCAACACACTGTCAGTAACGACGATGAAGTCGGTGAGGTTCAGTGAAAACGTAACGGTATATCTCGTACCAAAATTTTGCGATTCGCGTTTCGGGTGGCGATATGGAAAACGTACGCAAAACTATTGCAAAGGAATTGCACAGACCGGTGAGAAGGAACTTTCCCAGACGTGCGGTGGAGGTGAAGGGGTTACACGATCTCTACCAAGCGGATTTGGTGGAAATGATACCGCATGCCAAGTTGAACAAGGGGTACAAATATCTAATGACGGTAATAAACGCATTTAGCAAGTATGCATATGCGATTCCCTTAAAAACTAAATCGGGTGTTGAAGTAGCACATGCTCTCGAACCAATAATTGTAAAAAATAAAATGAAATACCTGCAAACGGATAAGGGGAAAGAGTACTTTAACACTACCGTACAAGCTTTACTAAAGAGATTCAATGTCAAACACTATTCAACGTATAGCGAGAAGAAAGCGTCCATCGTAGAGCGATTTAATCGTACGTTGAAAACGAACATGTACCGCGCGTTCAGCGAGCAAGGCCATTATCGGTGGTTGTCGCTTTTGCCTAAACTGGTGATGGAATACAACGACAGAGTGCATAGAACTATAGAGATGAAGCCGCGACAAGTCGACAAGAGCAACGAGCAAATTGTGTTGGAACGAATAAGAAAAAATATCGTACCGCGGAAAGTGAGCAAGAAACATAAGTTTAAAATAGGCGATCGAGTGCGTATCAGTAAATACAAAATCACATTCGCTAAAGGTTATACACCAAACTGGACGAACGAGATATATACAGTGCACAGAGTTCAGCCAACCGTACCGGTTACGTACTTGTTGAAAGATCACACGGGTGACGTTGTGGAAGGTGGGTTTTATGAACAAGAATTGAGTAAAACCAGCGTTGGTGATGTGTATCTCGTTGAAAAAATATTACAACGTAAAGGTGATCGCGTGCGAGTGCGCTGGCTCGGCTTTGACGGTAAACACGATTCGTGGATACATAAAAAAGATCTGATATAATAACATTACCACAGTATTTAACCGAACGTAAACGAGTTAAGATGAAGATTGAACAACAATCGTTAAAGTTAAATGTTAAGAACGTAGACTCTGCTAAGTACAACGGTGAAGTTGCATATAATAAACACAGTCCACTGTTTCCAAACACAGTTCGATGTATCGTGTGCGGCGGGTCATGTAGCGGGAAGTCAAACGTTGCCTTTAACATGTTATTCGATTCAAACGGACTGCGATTTCAGAACCTGTACGTGTTCTCCAAATCGTTATTTCAACCAAAATATCGTATGTTGGAAGACGTTTTTAATGCTCTCGCTGACGAAGGAATGATGTACTTCACATACAGTGAAAACGATGAAGTACCACCTCCGCACGAAATTGTACCTAATTCAATCATGTTGTTCGATGATGTGGTATGTGAACGGCAGAATAACATACGAAAATATTTCGCTATGGGACGGCATAGCGGTGTGGACACTTTGTACCTTTGTCAGACGTACAGTCTGGTGCCAAAGCAACTGGTGCGTGATAATGCCAATTTCTTGGTTTTTTTCAGACAAGATGATCTCAATTTACGTCACGTTTACAACGATCACGTTAACACAGATATGAAATACGAAGAGTTCAAAGCGATGTGCGCCGAAGCGTGGAAGGATCGTTACGGATTCATAGTCATCAACAAGGACTCACCGATAAACGCGGGTAGATACAGAGTGGGTTTCGATCGTTTTATACATAAATAGAATAGTTTGTGCGAGAAAGTCATCAGTGTCAAGATGGATGACAAGCAATTGATACATGAAATCGATGCAATTAGCGATAACATAAGACAAAAGTATCGCGCGTTGAAACATGACATCAGAGAGAGCGATGAAGCGTTAACGAGAAAGTACAAACCTCTTTTGGAACCGTTAACCCAGATTTCGGAAAAGTTGAATTTCTCCGGTGATAAAATTAAAAAAATAAATGTTGAAGATGAAGATACGAAGACAGCTGTCGAGATGACACCACCACCATCACAACCTCGATTCCTTAGAACGGAAGTGTTGGCACAAACTCCTGATGTCGAAACATCGAACGTGACTCTTGAAGAGTTTTTAGCAACACCCGAAGGTCGACACGAAGCACAAGAATACGTTGAACAGTCTGTCGAAGGTCCGCTCGCGAGGAAATACTTACTACTCGCTTTATCTGATGATCGAGAAAAAAAGATGGATCATACGTACGGTATCCGTAACGTTGCAGACAAATGGATGGTGGGAAATTCGGTGTTGGAGATCAATCAAGACGACAGCTTCTACATAGCTGGAAAACGATACAGGGGTACACCGGGTCTCTACGAACTTATGTTTATGAAAGAACCCAACAAGAGCGTCTATGATGAAAACGATTTAGCAGCGTACAAATCTATACTGTTGGACACTAACGCACATAAACATTATCATTTACCCGGTGCTAAAATAAATACAAACAAAGGTGTAAAGTACAGAGAGATAATCGCCCGATTGTTCCCACCGCGCAGCGGACGTGGTATCGATTACGTACACTGGAACGATCCCAACAAACTGGTTGAACGGTTGAGACTGCTGGTAAGTTCAAAACGCCTCAAACAAAACGGTCACACCGGACACGACAACGAAATCATCTCCGTTGTGGAGGAATTACGTGAAGCCAACATTATCGTATAAATTTTATGAACGTCGGTATAACAACTCATTGACGTCAACACTGTCAACATGTGCGGGTTAGATTTGACACCTGACTTTGAAGTCGAAAACGAAAGACTGAAAACCTTTACATCATGGCCTGTGCATTTCATCAGTCCAACCGCTATGGTTGCCGCAGGCTTTCATTACACAAATGAAATTGACAGGGTTCGATGTTCATTTTGCGGTATAGAAATCTTTCGTTGGAAAGAGGGTGACGATCCGATTGTGTTACACACGCGATGGTCACCACAGTGTCGTTACTTAAAACGGTTAGCACATCATTTGTAGCGTGCAGTCGTACAATGGTTGTGGACAAGTTCGGGAGACATCAAAGCGCCGTGAGCGTGCGACGAGAAACAAAAAGACAATTACGCGATACTGTAGGATTTAAGATTACGAATGATGGGCATATAGATGTTGAAAACAAAAAGATCCGCAATCTGAACGAACCGGATGCAGCAAAGGATGCTGTATCCCTGAGTTATATGCAAACACATTGTCTGCTACTCGATGATGAACGTAAAAGCGTGGACGTTAAAGGGTGTAGATTGAAAAATGTTGATACTCCTGTAGACGTTAAAGACGTAGTCAACAAATATTACGTTGATGACAACTGTATACAACACTCGAGTCAAGAGAGAGGTGAGGTCATCGATGCACGAGATCGATGGGTAATCAACGTTCGAAGTCCGGAACAAGCGACCGATGCGGTTAACAAAAACTATGTAGACTCGAACGTCATTAAAAAAGTATCGAACAGCTATTTGTTTGGGCAGAGCTGGTTGTCGGGAGTGAGTTCACCGATTTTTGGAGATGACGCGGTTAACGTAAAATACATGTTGCAGAACACCGTTAGCTTGGGCGAAGATGGTGTTTTCAAAGCAGCGGAAAAGAGAATAACAGACGTAGCGGATGGTTTTGCGGAGAGCGATGCTGTTAACTTACAACAATTAAATGACGTGAGACGATACGTAAAGAGCGAGATGTATAAAGTCGTTAAAACATTTCAGTATCAACTGGATTACTACTTATTGAAATTGTCTAAGCCACGTAGTTCAGAAGACGAGTGGACACTCGACACGAAGGAAATAAGAAGGTTAATAGATGAATACGATAAAAACATAGAAGAGAAAGACTGGAGATCGGTTTATGATGTACAACAACGTTAAGAGGAAAAAGGGGTGGGGCGTCGGAAACGTGCTTAAAAACGTTGTACCGTCCGTTGTTTCGTCAGTTATCAATCGAGCGGTGGACGCACTACCTGTCGAATTACATCTGCCGGGTTACAGATTCTGTGGACCGGGCACGAAACTCGAAGAAAGATTAGCGCGTGGTGATCGTGGAATCAATCAACTAGACGAAGCCTGTCGCGAACACGATATCGCTTACGCTCAATACAAAGACAACGAAAGTAGACGTATTGCAGATCGTAAACTCGCGGAAAAAGCGTGGGGGCGGGTAAAGGCTTTGGATTCGGGTATCAGCGAACGAGCTTATGCGACAGCAGTTGCAGTGGCCATGAAAGCAAAATCAGCAATAGGAAGCGATCGACGTCGTAAAAATAAAAAGAATGTGAGTAGTCGTGGTCGTGGTGCTGGTGGTGGGATGAAGAAGAGGAGGAAGAGAACTGTCCGAACCGCTAGGAAAAAGAAGAGAACTGCGTCCGGATTGTATCTACGTCCGTACCGAAAAAACTAATTCACATACCGCTCCGCCCGTTGTCCGAAGATGAATTACGTGTATACGCAAAAAAGCTAAACATACCGTATTTTAGAGGTGTTTACATGCGTAACGCATTACCGGATACAGCGCCGTGGAAGAACGAAAGCGTCATCGTAAATTTGGACGACGAGAGCGGACCGGGAACCCACTGGGTATGTTACAAGAAGCGTGGAAATCGAGTACACTATTTTGACGGGTTCGGTAATTTACGTCCACCTCTCGAGCTGATGCAATATTTTGGTGATACAGCCGACGTTCGTTACAACTATGAACGGAAGCAACCTCCTAACACGGTCATCTGCGGTCATTTATGTTTAGACTTTTTATCGTCTTCTGATCAGTAAACTTCAGCATGTCGTCGCTAACGGTCACCGTGACGGGTACCGATACTGCGAATCTCGTGTGTAACTTTTTCCCACCTCTCGAGTTATACGGTGAATGGTACGTTGGACTATTGGATTTTACATCGTATAATTCAATACCAAACGTTACTGAAGGAAAAAATAATGCATTTCCAGTAAAAATTTCCAAGGATCAGTGGTCCGTCATCAAGTTGCCTACCGGCACCTACGAAATCAGTGATATCGAAACGTATCTGCAGAAACAGTTAGGCGAGAGAACAATCAGTTTACGTCCAAGCAACAACACATTAAAGTGTGAAATTTAGTGTAAGCATGTCATCGACTTTTCGCATACACCGAATACCATTGCAAGTATGTTAGGATTCAAGGAGAATCAGCAGCTGGAAGCGTATATAACACACGAGTCGAACGTACCCGTTGACATAATCAAAGTTAACACCGTTCACGTACGGAGTAATATCGTACAGGGTGCGTACAACGACGGCCAGGACCAGCACACGTTGCATTCGTTTTATCCGACCGTGGCACCAGGTTTCAAAATAGTTGAAACACCGACAAACGTAATATACTTACCGGTAAACGTACAACGTGTAGACCAACATAATTTTGTCTCTCGTTGATCAGGACGGGGATTTAGTCGATTTTCGCGGTGAAGTTATCACGATACGACTGCATCTGAAAATATGGGATTGTATTTCGGACAAACGTCACCTGTAAAAAGGGAGTGTGTACGAAAGAAACATGGTAGTCGGTGTTCAACGTTGAAGCGATTGACATCAAGGAACAAGCGTTTCTTACTTTCACTTGGATTCAAATTATACGATTAAAATAATGTCGGGTGAAATTCTAGCTATCGAACGAGGAGCGGCTTTCGATAACAGAATCGTTGAGTTCGAATATCGTACGCACGCACCGTATGCTTCCACCCGATACGGTAACAACGATGAAATACGTATACCCATCCAACAACAGGATGTTTTCACTTTACCGGCGGAGAGTTTTCTGTACATCGAAGGAACATTGACCAAGGTTAATGCTACCGACACAGCGTTGAACGTGAAATTAATCAACAATGCAATGGCTTTCTTGTTTGAGGAGATCCGTTACGAAGTGTGCGGTGTGGAAGTGGATCGTACAAAAAACGTTGGAATTACGAGCACTGTGAAATTGTTACTATCGAGCAATGAGCATGAAAGAAAGCATCTAATCAATGCAGGATGGGTGACGACAACCGACGAGTCGTTGACAGTACACGAGAGTACCGGTGATTTTACGTTTTGTCTTCCGTTGAAAATGCTACTCGGTTTCAACGAAGACTATACACGCATCATGCTGAACGTTAAGCAAGAATTGATTCTGTTGCGTACCTCTACCGATCAGAACGCAATGGTGCTAAAAGAATCGGGTGCAACTGCAAACGGTAATCTCGTAATAAACAAAGTACACTGGAAGATGCCCTATGTGCGCGTGTCAAACAAGTACCGAATACCGCTATTGGAGCACATCGAGGAGGATCATGAACTAGTGATGCCGTTCCGCAGTTGGGAATTGCACGAGTATCCCGTTCTACCGACGACAAATCGACATTCGTGGACCTTGAAGACATCGTCACAGTTGGAAAAACCTCGGTATGTAATATTAATATTTCAGACGGATAGGAAGAACAATATAGCGAAAAACGCGTCGGAATTTGATCACTGCAATTTAACGAATGTCAAGCTTTTTCTGAACGATAAATACTATCCGTACGATAACCTGAACCAGGATATCGATAAAAAACGTTACGCCCTGTTCTACGACATGTATACACGTTTCCAAACATCATACTACGACCGTCGCAACAGAGCGCCTCTTTTGACACCTAATGAATTTATAACGAAAGCACCGTTGTTTGTCATCGATTGTTCCAGACAAGAAGAACCAATCAAGTCGTCTGCCGTTGATGTGCGTTTAGAATTTGAATCCAGTAACAATTTTCCAGATAAAACCACCGCTTACGCTTTGATTATACACGATAGGATAGTACAGTACACAGCGTTGTCGAATACTGTTCATCGTTTGTCATAAAAAAACTTGTTCTCCCCTCTACTAGTTTATAAAGATAGGTATTAGCGATCTCTACATAACAACAACCTCAGTCCTTTTCAACGATGGAAGGTGACTGTGACAGCAGCAGCAGCAGCAGCCATTGTGAGTATAACGTTTACTTGTCTCTTGCATATCCAATCAACTCGTACTCTAAGTTCGTTACCGTCGGACTGTATAAAGAACTCAACTATGAACCGGGTGTTTTGTTTACAAACGGAAAAAAGAAACGTATATTACTTGACTTTTCTGAGTGGAATTACTTGTTGATCTTTCGTGAACAGTTACTATCCAGTATGTTATTGTACGAAGAAGGTGAAAACCGTGAAAAGAAGAAGAGTGTGATGATCAGTCGTAACTTTGGGAAAACGTTTGTTCGGATTAAAGGTAGTAAGACCGAAAAATTTGTTTTCACAGAACCCGAGTGGATCCGTTTTGGTTGTTTATTAACAGTACTAAAGAAATATCTTGTTCGCTTGTTTTATGATCAAGATCATTTCAAGTCGTACATTAATCAGGTAGTAGCCAAGGGGTGTTATGTACCACCATCCTTCTTTTTCCCATCGTTTTTTCGATTGGAAAGCAGTCGTCATGACCAACAGCTAACATTTGATCGTCTTTACGATGAACTGGTATTGGAAGGAAAAGTAGAGGGGGAATTTGAGAAAATTAACGTACTCGATGCGGACATGTGTCACTCGGAAAAATGAACTTGAATAGGACGGTTATTGCTGAGTTTGAAGCGTTTCGCGGTGACAAAAATGAATATGTAATCAAAGAGTTCGTTACAGTTGATATAACAACCGGACGTTTTGTTATCGTGTTGTTCGCTCCACCATACGAAAGTGCACGACTGCACCAGAAATTCCGAAAAATCAATGACTGGTTGGAAACACATTATCACAGGATACGATGGAACGATGGTAATGTACCGTACAAGAATATGGTACGCATCGTTGCAGACATTTTTTCAGATTATCCTGTTGTCTATACAAAAGGGTTTGAGAAGGCAAATTTCTTACGACAGTTGTATCACCATGGTGAGGTGATTGACTTAAACGATATTCAAGCACCTGTAGTTCCTAGATCCTTTGTACCCATCATACAATGTCCTGTTCCTCATCGTCAACCCGTTACCACTCCCCCCTTACACTGTGCATTACGCAAAGCTTTGTTTTATGCAGAATGGTTGCGGCAACGAAATAAAATATAGTCGGTTGTGAACATGTTTTCATCATGGTGTTAGTGTGAATGCTACGTGACAGAAATGTCCATAAACGTAGAATTAGGTACCGTAGTGTGTGCGTGAGTGTTAACCTTGACTACGTCACTGTCGCGGTAGAAATACTCATAAACGTAGTCCTGGTAGTTCGAGACGGGTCACTGGCACGGTAGATATACCTGTAAACTCGTCAAGAACCAGTATGGGTGTGAAAATTACTCATTACGGTACAGCAAATGTGAATACGCATCATGTATGAACAACATATTCACCCGATTAAAAAAATAAAAAAATAAATAAAAAAGTAAATAAAAAAATATGTACTGCTTTTACACATTGGCTTAGCATTGCATAATGTATCTTTATTATTATCTACCACTGTACTAGTCAATAGTACAGCGATAGATAACGTGGAGTAGGCCTGCTTTACGAATCTGTAAAGTTGGGGAAACCACGTTAAAAAAAGCGTAGCAGGCTCTCATTCGCCTCCCTCAGGCTGCTAGGAAGAGGATGAGAGGTAAAAAAATAAAAGTATAACGAAATGTTTATTTATTTAATAATAAATAAACTTATATTGTGCTTTTATGATTTTACACATAGGACGACAGTAGATATCACTCGTCCACCTCATGGTTACAAGTAAGAGATGAGAAGTATAAGTACAGAAATAATTACAGTTAAGCGATAACGGCCCCTTGGTGTAGTGGATGCACGCCGGTTTGGTGTACCGGAGGTCCCGGGTTCAAATCCCGGAGGGGCCGTAATTTATTTTTATGTAAAAATTAATATCCAATGACATACCATTGTTACAGTTGAACACATGCGTCATGCGGTCGTACATTCCGGTGTTAAAATTTCGGACACCAAAAATTTTGGGTAACCCCATCTGTTGATTTAAACATTTCGGGTACTAAATTTCAGACACCAAAAATTTCGGGTACCCCCATCCGTTGATTTAAACATTTCAGACATCACGCCCTCTACGTCGTCGTCGAACCAGCTATCATATCCACCCAGCCTCCTGTTTCGTCGTAACCAGTGTTTTATACATGCGTCATGTGGGCGTACCCACAAATTTCGGGTACCCCCATCCGTTGTTTTAATCATTTAGGGTACCAAAATTCTGACATTAAAAAAATTTCGAGAGAGAACGATTATTTTGTTACATCAAAATAAACCAGAACGCGGAAGTGTTTTAACATTCGGACACCAGCTGCCAGGGCCTCTGTCATGCAAATTTCGGGTACCCCCATCCGTTGATTTAAACATTTCGGGTAACGGTACCCGATACCCCCAAAATTTCGAGTAACGGTACCCGATGACATCGCCTCTGCGCGTCCGGGCAACCGCCGAATTCCGGGTACCCCCATCCGCTACTCATTGTTTTCGGCTACCAAATTTTGGACATGCAGAAACCACGGCCTCCGTGACGTCTTGAAACAGGTTTTAGCCATACGGACGCCAGCGACTTGAGCCTCTGTGTGATGTCATGAACTGGAACACGGAAGTGTTTCAGTCACACATACACACACATACATACACACACACAAAACAGTGACGTCACATGGACAGCTCGGACACCAGCTGCCAGTGCCTCTATGACGTCATGAACTGGAACCCGGTAGTGTTTTCGTTCGGAACCCGGAAGTGTTTTCGAACACTCACTTTCCCTCTACTAGCACTATCTCTCCTTCATGGAATGTGATGAGTTTATGCGTTCTGTTGAACCTCTCGATCCTCTTCTCTCCAAGTTTTTCCATCCTTTCCTTCGCATTGTGGTACTTGTGAATCAATGGCATTTGCAGGTTTTGGTTTGGAGGTTTATCAATGTTTTTCAGCCAGAATCTAGTAGGCCTTTTATTCGTTTCCAGTTCCACCGGTGTATATCCCGTAGCTTCACTGTATGTAGCATTTATGGCTTGTTCGAAAAATGATAACTACTCTGCCCATCGGTTATGTTGTTCATTACAGTAGATGCGTAAATGTTTTCCTAACTCTTTGTTTACCCTTTCAGCAAGGTTTCGTTTTGGGTGTCGTATTGACGTTAACACTGGTTGTATGCCGTGCTGCGTTAGCGTTTCTGTCCATTCTTTATTTTGGAATTGTTTACCTCGGTCACTCAATATCTTTTGATTTGACCATACTTCGGTACGTATTTGCGTAGTATGACATTCAGTACACTTTTAATGGTGGGTCTTCGAATAGCGTAGAGTCGAACTGCCTTGGTGAACACATCTATACATACAAGTATGTGTTTTGTACCCCCGTGAATAGCTCTCGGAAACGGGCCCAGGAAGTCTACTGCTACTAATCCTCCCTTTTCCTGTGTCTTGATATTTTGCATATCTACGTAGGTGTGAAGATTCGGATGTTGGGCTGTTTGACATTCGTAGTATCCTTTTAAGATTGCTTTTATTCTTCTAAACATATTATTCAAAATGAATCTTCCTTTAAAGCTAAATGACATTTTAAAGCAGACGTATGTGCTAGACTTTGATGACATGGTATAATTAGTGTTTTTAGCATCTCTGGTGATAGGACTATTTGCCAATCATAATTGACGAGTTTGTACAATATACTATTTTTTATTGTATATCTACTAGGTAGTGGTGATAACTTCATGTGACTTATTTGAAGATCTTTGTTTTGTTCATTTGCTATATTGTTTAATAAATATTTAACTTTATCATCTGTTTGATATTTGACAGTAATGTGGTAATTTTCGCATTCAAAGATTGGCTAATCTGTACTTTCTGAAATTGCGTTTATCATGTTTATACATCGACACAGTTCACCGAGTGTTGGCGGGCGGCAGACGTCAGAACGTTTGCTGGCCTTGTTCTGTCTATCATTTTTTCTTGTTGTCGCGACAATTATCTAGGCCTTAGGCCTTAACATTTTTTAATGTAGTTGGAGTGTCGCACATTTGCGCCTCATTTGCCATGTAGCTTTCTTAAACGACTCGGTTCATTCAAAATTTAAATGTCTTTCAGACATAGCCAACCTTAGCTCTCTGATTTAAGTGTACTACAAAACTTAATAAATGTATTAAATACAGTCCACTATCGTCATTATTCTGCATCCTGGCAATAACACCACAAAGCATCATTCTTCCTAACATTCAAAGGTCCTACGGGACGAAACATAACATATTTTGGTCGCTCCGTGCCTGGATTCGTCATTTACTTTTCTGCAACTTATTACAGCGGTTTTCATCATTTTTTTCTGCCCCAATTTCTGGCCATCACGGGCGATTCAGCATGTTCGCTTATCCGACCGTGTCGGGACTTAGTCAGCATTTCTTTCGTCGCCATTGAGCCTCGTGACGACACCACTGCAAGACCATCCATGTGCTAGCGTCTACACACCAGATTGAGCAGTCATCTCTCCAGTCCGTGCGTGTTTGCCATCTACTCCACGGCCTCGACGCTCCAGGACATCGCAATCGCATACCAGGTGCGACGTCATTAACATCATTAACAGGTGCGTACAATGGCTGAAGAAGGCCTCAAAGTGTTGGTCAGAAAGAGAGGCGGCTTAAAGTCTGCCATAGTGCGAATTAATTCGGCTATAATTAACTTTGATAAAAACACTAATACAAAACATTTTTTAACGGTTAGACTCGAAAGTCTAAAAAGTTTGGCAACAAAATACGATGAGGTACAGTCCGAAATTGAACTCATTTCTAAGGACATAAACGCTGCTCAAGAACACCGAGTTGAGGTTGAAGAGCTGTTATATTCAACAGAAGCCAATATCTTGCAATTAATAGAAACTTTCAACGTTCAGACTGTATCTCCAGTATTAACGAGCAATATGCAATTAAAACCTATAAGTTTGCCTTGCTTCACAGGCAATATCTTAGAATGGCAGCACTTTTATTCAATATTTCTGGACTTGGTGCACGCCAGATCTGATTTAACGTCAGTGCAGAAATTACATTATTAAATTATAGTAAAAAATAAAACCATAAAATGAATATGTAAACAAGACACTTGAATGTTTGAACTCATTTGAACCCATTGATATTAACCCGACTTTTAAATTTCAAATAGATGTTAAACAGGCTATAAAGAATTGTTCTTTCTTTGATAATCGAGATTTGGATTTTTTATCAGTAATGAATCCTCAGCCACCAAAGCTTTATTCTTTAATTAAATTGCATAAGGATAACCATCCAATTAGACCAGTGGTATCATATGTAACTGCTCCTTCTGTTAAATTATCTAAAAGACTAATTAAGATTATACAAACACAATACAAATTTCAATCAACACATAGTATTAAAAATTCACTAGACTTAATTAACAGAATTAAAGATTCACATATCCCAGACAAAGCTGTTTTATTATCATTTGATGTGAGAAATTTGTTTCCGAGTATTCCACCGACTGATGTAATAGATATTGTAGAAAAATTATTAATTGAAAATTGTAATAACCCCTTTATGAGAGAGGATATCTTGAATTTACTGAAGGTTTGCCTTAATCAAAACTACTTTGAATTTAATGGAAAGATCTATATTGGCAAAGAAGGGGTTGCAATGGGAAATCCACTTAGCCCTTTGGCAGCTGAAATCTTTATGGACTACATAGAAACTAAAATTAGAGCACACCCTTATTTCAAATTGTTTATTTTTTGGTATAGATATGTGGACGATATTTTAGCAATTTTTCTAGGTACACGTAGACAATTACAGATCTTTCTTAATTTTATTAACAATTTACATAAAAATATTAGCTTTACCTTAGAATTAGAAGATAACAATAGTATCAATTTTTTAGACCTTACAATAACAAAATGCAATAATAAATTAGACTTCGGTATTTTTCATAAGCCTACACATACAGATATGACAATACACATTACTTCCACACATCCATACTCACATAAATTGGCTGCTTTTCACAGTTTTATTCACAGACTAGTTAGTATTCCGTTATCAGACTTAAATTTCCAATCAGAACTTAACATTATTAAACAAATAGCTGTCAACAATGGTTACCAACCTAGCCTCATAGATCACTTGTTAAACAAAAAATTTTATTCACAAGCTTTAAAACTAGTTTACCCTCCCTCAACACAGATTAAAAGATATCACACTCTCACTTACATAGGTTCTGCTTCTGATAATATTGGTAAATATTTCACACAAAGGAATGTAAATATAGCTTTTAAGACGCAGTCTTCTTTGGGAAAATATATTAAAAATAACAAGAGTAAAACAGATAAACTGCAAAAGTCTGGTGTATACAAATTATCCTGTGGGTCTTGTAATAAAGTGTATATCGGACAGACAGGTAGATCTTTCGAAAAAAGAATGTATGGTCACAATTATAGTTTTAGATATAATGATGGCAAATCAAATTATGCAAATCACTTGTTAGAAAAAGACCATAGTTATAATGACAATTTTGAAATTTTACATTTATCTGATAAAGGTCCAAAGCTTGATTTATTAGAAACCCTTGAAATTAATAAACACAAATATTTAAATGTATTATTAAATGATCAGTTAGATCTAAATAGCTCGCCTCTGCTTAATTTGTATAAATAGACTTGGTATATGTTATGTTATATGTTTGTGTAATGTGTATAAATCTTATTGACACGAGATTACTATCGCTCTCTATACAACAGCACTTGTATTATATTTTATATTCTGTATTGTTTGTACGAAAATTAGTCAGCTTACACCATCTGATGAAGGCACTGTGCTGCCGAAACAGCTGTCATGGTTTTATAATTTTAATAAATTGACGAGTGGAAATCACTAAAACTATTTTATGGTTTTATTTTTTACTATAATTTACAATGGAGTTTCACCAAGTAAAGGTATCAAGCATTAATTAATTACATTATTTGTATTCATCTCTTAAAAATGAGCTACTAGATCTAATTAAGGCATTACCTATTTGTAATGAGAACTATTCGATAGCGTTGGGTTTGCTGTCCGCTAGATATGACAACACATTCATACTAGCGAAGTATTATATTCAAAATTTGCTTGAAGTAAAGTCAACAATTAAGGACTCTGTCCAAAGTTTGGCAGAATTCATAAATACAATAACGTCTTCAGTTAATTCGCTGGCGGCCATGCAACTGTCAGTGGATTCATTTGAGCTTATTACTGTACAATTATTGTCAGCAAAACTGGACCATACCACGTTTAAATTATGGAAGGAGTCTATAGACCCCGATAATCTTCCTAACTTTCAAAGCTTCACTCAGTTTTTAAACCACGTAGACAGTTATTAGAGAATACATTACCTATCGATGCCGGACAGCAGCTCAACAAGCTAACTTTAAGGTTCAATAATAAATCTGACAAACATAAATCACGAAACTCTGCTGGCAGCACTGCATTTAAAAGTTATCACTCAACTTCAAATAATTATTTATGCCCATGCTGTAAATCTAGTCATCCACTTTACATGTGTGACAAATTTCGTGCATTAAGCACATCAGAACGAGGGCAATTTATATTAAATCATAAATCCTGTACCAATTGTTTAAGACCAGATCATTTTTCATCTAATTGTAAGGCCAAACAATCATGTAAGATCTGTTAAAAACGACACCATACATTGCTGCACAATAAATAATGTGTTAAAACCAGGTTCTGCCAGCAGCAGCAACTATTGTTCACTTAAATTACAGTCTACAAACAATGTTCTCTTATCGACAGCACTTGTGTTTGTCATCGACCGGGCTGGTAACAGACAACTTGCAAGAGTTCTATTGGATGCTGGGTCACAAGTAAATTTTTATACGGAATCATTTGCTAAAAAATTACGGCTTAACTTGACTAAATCTAACATACCGATTACAGGTATTAATAATGCGGCGTGTTGTGCCACTAACTTGGCGTCTATTCGCATTATTTCTCGCTATAAAAGATTTAGCTTCCAAGCAACATGTGCGGTCTTATCTGCATTAACCCATAAACTGCCAGCACAATCTTTCGACATAAATCAGTTTAACGTCCCAGATAACGTTTTCTCGCCGATCCACATTTCAACATATCAGCTGATATCGACATACTTTTAGGAGCGGAATTTTGTTTAGATTTAATTTTAGCTAACAAATATGTACGCGGTTCTCACTTTCCTATTATACAAGAAACAAAGTTAGGCTACATTCTAGCAGGCAATCTGCCCAAACACTGCCGTTATAAGGGTCCTGCTGTTTCGTTCCTGGCTAGGAACAACGACAGTCAAATTTTGGCGTCTCTTGAGAAATTTTGGGAGACCGAAACTATCCCTGATAATGCACCCATTAGTAACGATTCAGCTTGTGAGGAGCATTTTGTTAAGTCCACTCATCGCAATGATGAGGGTAGGTTCGTTGTTTCGCTACCATTTAAGTCTAACAATCCCCAGTTGGGTGAGTCCTATGCTAACGCTGAAGCGAGATTCTTGAGTTTAGAACGCCGGTTCATGCGTGATTCTGAGCTTGCGCGCGAATACGCAAACTTTATTCAGGAGTATAAGGATCTTGGCCACATGACGCTTGTCGACGATTGTTCTATCAATTCCGGGGTTTCAAATACCTACTATTTGCCTCACCATGCCGTCTTTAAACATTCTAGTTCTACGACAAAACTTCGCGTCGTTTTTGATGGCTCGGCCAAAACTACCAATGGCTTTTCTCTCAATGATATTTTGTTGGTAGGCCCAAACGTCCAACAAGACCTTTTTTCTATTCTTTTGCGATTTCGTATGCACAACTATGTTCTCATCGCCTACATCGAGAAGATGTATCGACAAATTCTGGTATCAGATAAGGACTGTCATTATCAACGTATTCTGTGGCGTAACTCTCCCCTCGAACAGTTTAAACATTTTGTATTGCGAACTGTAACATACGGTACTGCTAGTGCTTCGTTTTTGGCTACTCGCTGTCTTAATCAGATTGGTAAGGATCATGAAGCTTCTTTTCCTGACGCTGCGTCAGCTATAATTAATGATTTCTATGTCGATGATTTGTTAACCGGTGCCGACACCATTTCTGATCTGACCAAGTTGAAATCTGACTTAGGTACGTTGTTGAGTCAATACGGCCTCACTCTGCATAAATGGGCATCAAATGAACCCAATGTGGTCGCAGATCATAATGATTTATCACTCCCGTTAAACAAACAAGGTAACGTGCGTACGTTGGGCATTCTTTGGAATAACTCTACAGATTCACTTTTGTTTGACATCAAATCATTCCCAGTTGAATCAAGCATCTCTAAGAGGAAAACCCTATCGATTATCGCGGGTATATACGACCCACTCAGACTCGTCGGTCCCATTGTTTTCCTTTACAAACAGTTTATGCAGCAACTCTGGGTGTGCAATTTTGGTTGGGATGAGCCAATCTTCGGGCAATTACACTTGTATTGGCATTCATTATGCGATAAATTATGTCTGATCGGTAAAATTATTGTCCCACGTTCTATTCGCTGCAAGTCTAAGGCAAATATAGTTGAATTACATGGGTTTGCGGATGCTTCTGAAAGGGGCTATGGGTGTTGTGTTTACATTAGAGTCATTTATCAAGATTCATCGGCCTCTTGTCACATTCTGTGTTCCAAATCTCGCGTGGCCCCCCTACGACAGGTGTCATTACCCCGCATTGAACTCTGCGCTTGCTTGTTGTTATCGCGAATCTTATTCAAGGTCACCCCTGCTCTTCATTCCTTTATCAATAGTGTTCACCTGTATTCTGACTCCATGGTGTCCCTTTACTGGATTCATGGCCAGTCTTCCAGGTGGAAGACCTACGTCGCTAATCGTGTTGCCGAGATTCAGCGTCTTACTGAAGCCTACACGTGGAATCACATCAATTCACAACATAATCCTGCTGACATTATTTCTAGGGGATGTCACCCCGACGTTTTGCGCGATTGTTCGCTTTGGTGGCATGGTCCCGCTTGTTTGTCTCAATCTTCCGAGTCCAATCTTTTTCCACCCTTTTTACCTTCTAATCTGTCGTCTCCTGAATTCACTGCGGAGGAGAAACAAACCCCCAAACTTTCTCTAATATCTACCCTATCTGTTGATCTTTCAAAGGACTTTTCTTCGTTGCACCGTCTGACTCGCGTATACGCTTATTGCTTTCGATTCATCAAAAATATTAGACTCTCCAGGGCTGAGAAAATTTCGGGCGCTCTTACCCCCGTTGAAATTCATTCCACTCTTAATTTCTTCATAAAACAATCCCAGTCAATCCACTTCGCTGGTGAGCTTAATTGTCTTCGTGATGGGTCTTCTGTTTCTATCAGGAGTAAGTTGTCTTCTCTGGACCCGTTTCTTGATGAGTCTGGCGTCATACGCGTCGGCGGACGCTTACAGCAGTCGCAACTACCTTATGACAATAAGCATCCTATTGTCTTCCATCAATCGGCTCATATCACTCGCCTTATTATTGAACGCGAACACATTCGTCTACTCCACGCTGGTGCTCAACTCGTGCATCATTCACTTCGTCAACGTTGGTGGATCATTAACGCCAAGATAGTCATTCGCTCCATCATTCGTAGATGCGTCAAGTGCCTCAGGTTTAGTGCCAAACATCAGGTTCAAAGGCTTGGTATTTTGCCATCTCCTAGAGTCACTCCTTCGCGGCCGTTTCTATTCTGCGCAGTTGATTATGGTGGTCCCTTCATGATTCGTCATGGCGGGCAAAAATCTAGGACTCTGTCAAAATCCTATGTGTCTTTGTTCATTTGCTTAGCGACCAGAGCCATTCATTTGGAATTGGTTTCCGACCTTACGGCCAACGCGTTTATAGCTGCCTTACGTCGTTTCATGGCCCGTAGGGGCATACCCAGCCACTTATACTCTGATAATGGCACGAACTTTAGGAAGGCCCGCAATGTTTTGCATGACCTTTACAATCTTTGGCATAATAAGGATGCCACCTCATCAATCCAATCCTTTACGACCTCTCATGGTATTACATGGTCATTTATTCCGCCCTCGTCACCTCATTTTGGTGGTCTTTGGGAGAGCGGTATAAAGAGTTTAAAGTGTCATTTGCGTCGCGTGGTCGGCAAGTCTGTACTCACCTTCGAGGAGTTTACGACGGTTTTGTCTCAGATAGAGGCATGTCTAAACTCACGTCCATTATTTGCCGTTTCATCGGATGTAAATGATCTAGTGCCACTTACAACTGGCCATTTTTTAATTTGCGCACCATTAACGGCGATTCCTGATCCTGACTTATCTCACGTTCCCATCTCTCGTCTTGGACGTTGGCAACTTCTCCAGAAGTTTGTCCAAGTCATTTGGAAGGCTTGGTCTCGCGACTACTTACATCAATTACAACAACGTCCACAAATGGAAATTCGCTAAGGAAAACGTTTCCATTGGTGACCTGGTTTTGCTGATTGAGGATAACTTACCTCCATTAGCGTGGAAATTTGGTGTAATTACTGCCACATTTCCCGGCCCAGACAACTTAATTAGAGTAGTAGACATTCGCACGCCTACTGGTATTTTTCGGAGACCAGTTCACAAGCTATGTTTGTTGCCAGCGCGGGACGAGGCTTAGACACAAGGTCAATATAATTACTTAGCACAATGCTATATTTCACTTGGCCACTGGCTTTCATTACCTTATTGTCTGACAATTTGGTCAACTTAATTGGTGATATGTATCATCACAACATTTTTATGTTAATTTGCATCATTGCGTGTTTTCATACCAGTGGCGTATGCTGAGTTCGAGACCTGGGCTAGCTCACCTTAGAATTGAAGAAAATGCACTGGAGGGGGTCCCCCTCGTTCATATTTCAAGCTTTTTGAAGTGATGTGTTGTTGTGACACCATGCCAATGCATTCTAACTTATATAATAATGACTGATATTTCAACAATAATTATGAAATGACATCATTGGAAAGACAAAAGCAAGCAAAGAACTTCAATACTTCATTTATTTATTTATTTATAGCATACATTTGTTCCACCGAAGTCACTAGGGCCGGAAGGCGGTAGTGAAACAAATAAAAGATTACAAAAGATTACAGAAAGCAAGAACTATATCATTACATCATGAGGAAATAATATATAATTATACTGAAGAAAGTTTGACTTACTTCGACGACGGCTCTGTGTAGACTTATTTGAACAAGAACTCCATTCTTCTCTCCTTTTGTGTGAATTTCAGGATTAATTTTAATAAAATGTTTCTTCTGATCACTTTTTCATATTAAGAAGAATGTTTTTCTCAATAGATATAACAGCCAAGTTGCTTAACCGGACTTGTCCTTGTGTGGCTCTGAGGTAAGTCTTAATCCTCTTTAGAGCGGAGAAACTTCTTTCAACAGTTGCAGTTGTAGATGGAAATGTCAATGTTAATTCTGCTAGTTTGTACACTTCACTAAACACTATGTCCAAATTATTGAGTTTCATATAAATAGTAATCTCATTCTCTGATTTTTTCTTATACTCATCTAGAGTATAAAGCACATTTAGTTCATTTTTGAGGCGAACAATGTCAAAGTATGAACTATATGGTTCTTTAAGTTCTGTCATCAGATTTTGTGGGAAACTTTTACAAAATGTATCAAAATTGTTTGAATCCAATAAAGACACGAATTTAAGATCCTTTTGGGACTCAAACCTGAATTTTATCTGGGACATCACTGTGTCCAGAATTTCGTTAAAAGTACGCTGCCATTTGGAACGGTCATCATTTCTCTGTCTTTTGTGTCTTGGTTCATATTCTTTATCTTCATTATCTTCATATTCAGAATTACTTGTAGCTTCTGTCCATACAAGATCAAAATCCTCATCTCTAATTTTCTGCAGAGTATCATAGAATTCATTGACTTTGTTCATGCAGTAAGAAATGTTCAAACATTTTTTTTGCATTATGTCAAAAAGAACATCAGAAATTGCAAATATTTTGCTGAAACTAAGAAGAAGAAATCTAGTGTCGAATTTATGTAAAAAACAAACAAAGCCTGAAGCAGTATTCACTTCTTCACCTGTCCAGTCACCGGGTTCATCTTCTATTGATGAAAAGAACATGATAAGAGGCCTTCTATATTGTTTGACAGTATTTACAAGCCTTGATGAGAAATTCCACCTTGTTGGTGCCACTCTCGGTAGTTTCTTCTCCATAATGTTTTTTAGAGCAGTTGTGCGGACTGTAGAATGTGAAAAAAGCTAGGTATTCCTGATAAAGTGATGAAAAACCGTTTACATTCTGCTACAAAATTTGTAGACTTTGACAAAACCAAATTCAGCCTGTGACTACAGCAATGAATAAAAGTTGCTGATGGGTACTTATTTTTCACCAAGGTTTGAAGTCCAGACACATGGCCGGCCATAACAGCTGCTCCATCGAAAGTTTGGGCTATAAGTTTTTTTGAACATTCTAAATCATCCACAACCTTGGTGACATGTTGGAACAATCCTTGTGCAGTTCGGTCTAAACTGACATCAGTGAAGTGCAAAAATCGTTCCTGACAGTTTCCTTCATTATCGACAAATCGTAAAACTGTTGATAATTGACTTTTATTGGTTACGTCAGTTGTCTCGTCTAGTAATATTGCAACGAATGTTGCATTAGATATTTCCGATTTGATTTTGTCTGTAATTACGCTACCTACTGCGTCAATTAAATCATTTTGTATTACCGGTGACGTTCCTCTAAAAATTGTTGCGGTTTTTAAATGGTTTGCTATTGTTTGCTCATACGTTGATAAAAATTCCAAAAGTTCTATGTACATGCCTTTATTTGTTGAATCGCTAGACTCATTGTGGCCCCTAAATGGACATTCTTGCTTCCCTAGGAATGTTACTGCGTCAATCAGTCTTCTTAAAATAATTCTATTTTCCTTTACTTTTTCATTTGTAGACTGTCGGCAATCTTTTTCTGTAAATTAAGGGAATGATCGATTCTTTGAAAACCGAATGTCTGTAACGTATTGAATGCTCGTATATGACTAAGTAATTTTTGATGTTTATCACAAGCCGTTAGCAAATAATTGAAATTATTAAATCCTGTCTTATTCCAAGGACTTGTATCGGTGCAAAAAAGCAAACACGCCCAGCAGTACAATTTATTAGTTGTACTCGATCCAGTTAACCAAGGGAATTTTTCGTAGTTGGCCTCACTAAAACATCTAGTATACACTCTGTTCTTTTCTTTATGTTCACTTTTAAGTTCTAGAAGGGATGGCTGAGGCCTACCTATCTTTACAATTTGAAGCTTATCCTCATACGGAAGCTGAGCAAATTGTGTCTTTGTCAATAGTTTATTAACTATATCACTCATCTTAATTTATTATTCAAACCGCACAGCACAAAATATCATTCACAAAATTATAACTAATTTTAAAATGAACCACTGCTTTGCGTGCCACACGGCCTACTGTCTCACACTGTTGGCTAGCTCTCCAAGGAGCGAAGCCTAGCCTACGATAAACATCATTGCCCCCACCAAGTCCCTCAGCGTTGTCATAGCAACGCCATTGAATCGTGACGAGGAAAGGCTTCGTTAGTCTTACTTGCGAAGCCTGAGTAAAGCAAGTTGCAGCGATTCAGGCGCCGTTATATGCGAAGTTGTATTGTCTGTAATTAGTAATTACGCTACTACGAAACAGAAGTAAACACGTGAGGGAAACACGTCTGACTTCGATAAAATGAACAATTTTATGGAAATTCCTAATAGATTTTTTTGTGCTTTAATCATTGGGCTTCGCAGCTAGCCTAGCTAGCCTAGAATATACGCCCCTGTTTCATACTAAATTCGCATGTGACTTGTAATTTTACAACCATGCACTATGTTATTATATCTATGCTTATCATATTGTTATGGTGGTATACTTTACTATTTTTGTATTTATATATTAATAATTTGTGAGACATACTATGTCCTTTACATACTTACATTTTGATATTGGTAATGGGTTATGTGTCATTGTTGGTATTGTTCTTATGTAAAAATTTTGTTATATAATATTCGCATGGTCTGCAGCTATACAAACCATGTATGCATTTTCTTGCACATTTTTGTCAATATGTGTGATATTTTATTACTCTATGAATTTATTTCTCGCAATTGTTCAACACATGTATTACATTTTGTATAAACACATTTGTTGTACTTGTCACTTATGCTATTGTGCCTTGTATTCATGTATTTGTAATTATCTAAACCGATTTCTATTGTATTTATTATGTGTAACTTGTATCTATGTAAAACACATTGTTTTACCCTCATCTACTGTCTATAACCATACGCCACGCCTATATTTTTATATTGTGTATTTTGTATTTTGTGATCACGTATTGCACAATTATTATTCATGCTTTTAATTATGACATACATGTCATTACACTTTGTGCTTGCAATCATTCAACAATGTATAATTTGTTTTCGCATAACAATTTATTGTACATTCCTGAAACTTCAGGTATACCATGCATCGTTCAATTATAAAGCGTAATGCTAAATCTATGTCTTTACATGTATAATTTTATAATAATTTTGTCTGTTCATTTTACATTCAATACTATTGTATAGGTCAACTGGCCTTGACTGGTTCAAGCTAACCATTATGACTTGCATAAATATTACAATTTGTATCGGGCCCATCATGTGATGAGTCACCGATTATTCATCATTAAACATTGTCAAACTATGTATTTCATGTCTTATATTGTTTTATATTGTATACATACAATATATATTGGCAATACATTGCTAATTTTTGCATTTATACTCATGTATAAATCAGGTTGCAAGCCAACTGTGGCCTGCTCAACTCTTATCATCCATCACTCAAGTTTATCTCTAAACAGTTAATGTCATAACTGTTATCTAACACTTCAATCTCAAGGTTCAATACAATTTATTGAAGTTGACTTCTATTATTAAGAACACACTGTGTTTTCGTACAATAAGTTATTAAAATGTATTAAAAAATCTTTTGTTTTTTTGCGGGCAGTTATGTACAGTAATGTGGTAATTTTCGCATTCAAAGGTTGGCTAATCTGTACTTTCTGAAATTGCGTTTATCATGTTTATACATCGACACAGTTCACCGAGCGTTGGCGGGCGGCAGACGTCAGAACGTTTGCTGGCCTTGTTCTGTCTATCATTTTTTCTTGTTGTCGCTACAATTATCTAGGCCTTAGGCCTTAACATTTTTTAATGTAGTTGGAGTGTCGTACATTTGCGCCTCATTTGCCATGTAGCTTTTTTAAACGACTCGGTTCATTCAAAATTTAAATGTCTTTCAGACATAGCCAACCTTAGCACTCTGATTTAAGTGTACTACAAAACTTAATAAATGTATTAAATACAGCCCACTATCGTCATTATTCTGCATCCTGGCAATAACACCACAAAGCATCATTCTTCCTAACAGGGAGAATGACAGGAGACCCTTTAAGGGTCCTACGGGACGAAACATAACAGATATGTTATTATGTTTAATATTCTAACATCGTTCCACTTAGCTTCATGAGTTTCTTGTGTCTCTTGCGGTGGATAACGACTTAGGGTGTCGGCAATTATATTATCCGAGCCATTACAATATTTTATTGTGAATGAATACTCTTGTCTGGCCAGTATCCATCTCATTAGTCGTGCATTTGTTGCTTTACAACTTAATAAAAATGAAAGCGCTTGATGATCTGTGTGTATCTCGAAGTGTGTTCCTGTTCTTGTTGATGCAGGTCCGGCTGATTACGGATACCTCACTTCCAGTGTCGACAAGGATTTTCATATTTAAATTATTTATTGTTCCCCCAAACATAGGATAATAGGTTTTAGATAACGTTATTTCCTGTTGTGTATCTGTATTGTTTAGGGTGTCACGCAAAACATATGTGTGCAGGTCGTTTACCTGTACGTACTGACGTTTTGTTACCCTTCTGTAGTCATAAATTTTTCTTATCGGTTGTGTTCTAAGATCACCCCCTTCCTCTTTGGACGTTGACGAGTGTGTCGGCTGTAGCACAATTTTATTTTCATAATTTTTTTTATTATTATGATTATTATTTGTGTTGATGTTTTGTACATTGGAATTGAACGGTTTTACGTGTTTTTTTGACGAAAATGGGTGGGCGTACGCTCCTTTATTCGGAGTCGGGTTACCTTTTTCATAGGGTTGTTTATACTCTTTCCACTTATCTTTCCGTATGTTCTCTTCTTTAGTCTCGAACTGGGGCGATTTGTGGTGTATTTGATTTTGCGTAGAGTACTGCTGCTGCTGCGGCCGGTTGTCTCTCCTTTCGTACTCTTTATTAACAAACTGTGATGATTGCGTCACAAGGATAAGAAGTTCCTCAATGGTTTTAACTCCTAGGGTATATACGGCGAGTCTAATGTGCCTGTCGAAATGTTAGCTTAGTTTTAATACTAATTCGTGGTCAGTGAAACTTGGTCTAAGGTGCTTACAACGTTCGACGAGTTGTATGATCTAGTCTTCCATGGATCGTTTGCTGTTGACGTAATACCGCCCATACTCCAGCTGGTCTTGTACCTCTCTCTGGGTATGTATATTCCAGTACCGATTTTCGAAGGATGCCTTGAACTGTTTATAAGTTTCTGTTTGGTCCCGAACAATCGTATACCATTTGGATGCTGTTTCCTGGAATTGTCGACTTACAAAATCTATACGTTCTCTGTCGCTTAGGTTGCTCCCTATTGTTGCCATTTCTCGTTCACACTTTTGTAAAAATTCTATGGGGTTCTCCCATTTGTTGCCTTTAAAGCTGATCTTCTCTCGATCCTCTACTTTTGCAGCACACATCATTATAGCACTTGGTCGTCTCTTGACCTCCGCTCGTAGTTTTTCTACCTCCTCTTGCAGTCCATCTTTCATGTTGTTAATTTCCATGGAGTGGTGCGTAGTTTTTCTAGTGACCTCCTCCACGGCTATTTCTACTGTCTGGATCATCACAGTGAGTTCCTTTGTTCTATTTGTGTTGTCCAGGATGCGCTCATTTACGTCCTTGTTTTTGAGATCTTGCTCCTGCTTCGTAATTTAAAATTTTTCATTCCACTGTTCAGCCAGTTGTTTAATGTGTTCTTTTATTTCACGTGTTGTATATTCACGCTGTTCTCTGAACTTGCTATCGATCTTTACAGCTTGTTCATTAAGTGACTGTTGAACACGCTGTTCGACGGCTTCAACGCGTGGAGTAAGCTCTGTTTTCAAAGTGTTACTGACGAGTTGTATCTTAGCTTCTAACCTCATATTATTACTATCTATTTTACTTTTTAACTCATCATTATTACTTTCTAACTGAGTTTTTAATTCTTCAGTAGTGATTTCTAATCTATTACGACTATCTTCTACTTGAGTTTCTAATCTCGTATTACTATCTTCTAATCTTCCTAATTTATTTTCTAATTTTTCATTGCTACTTTCTAATTGAGTTTTTAGTTCTGCACTATTCGTTTTCAACTCCTCTTGCACTCGTTGAAACATCGTTTCGAAGTCCATTGTTGGTTGTTTCGTCATTGTAGACTACGGTGTCCTAACTGATTCGTTATGCTAATTATGTGTTTAATTATTGGTCCACCGAGACTTTATATTTCTTTATTTATAAATTATTTTATTTATTTATTAGTATTAATTTCTCAACATTTTTCTCTCTGTACTTAAATTTAACAATTTGTAATATTACTTATTACTTGAATTTACTATTATTATGCATACAATACTTGTGCCAATTATTTATTTGACTTTATTTATATTCTGGGCGCCATTTACTTGTAATGATTATTCTCGTTTTTTTTTCGTGTCAGGCCCCAACCGTTGGAAGCGACATTAATTATGCAACGATACTCTTAACCACTCACTTTTGCTATATGCTATTACTCATTAGTGCGCATTTACCCACGTCTCGAAGATATACTCTTCTTCTGCAGTATTTACCTTGATGTTTCCCAGCTAGGTCGCAGGCTTTGGTAGTTAATTGAGGGTGGATAAGAACGTGAATATCGTTACAAGTAAGAGTACAGAGGATTTAGTACTGGTTGTGAAATTAGTACGACTTTGTTAATAAAATTATATTCATTTTGTTTTATAACTAAAACTGCAAATTGTCATGTTATTAATTAGTGTGTGTGTTAACTAATATTGAAACCCTTATATTCCCTTAAACGAATATTGTATAATTATAACGTGGCAAACTCTTAGCTCTTATAGTCTAAGACACATTACACACAAACATAAGACATATATGACCTGGAATATTTACACAGACATATAATACATAACACATATATTATTACAATGCGTGATGAACACGTACGAAATTGAATATTAATATTGACTTAGCAAGTGTGTTTTTTTTCTTATGTACCACTTAATAAAAAAAAAATTAAACATTTATAAAAATTCTAATAGAGACCATTCTATTACATTATTTAACTACACTCCTAATGTCTCAATTGATTAAAATCTACAATTGAAGTAAACTTTCGTACTTGATTTTACGTTACAGTTACTTGATTTTAATTATTTAATTATAATATAAAAATATAATAAAATATGGTTTCTCTAATTACCATTTATTTATGAGATTAATAAGTTTTATGTTCTTTGTTATAAATTATTATTCTCTGAACTTTTATTAATTATTCATTATGCAAATAAAAATAATAAAATTTATGTAAACTTGGATATGGAATCTAGAGCCTTCTTTTGATAGACCTCAGGGTCATTTATAAGATTGAATAAATGTCTGACTTCACCTGCATATTTCTGCAACCATTTAACTGTGTTGTGACCGTCACCTGGACTCTCGAGTTTTGGTATCCTCTTCCGGTATCACCTTCTCTGTCTCTGCGTCGTTTGGAATTACTCTCTCCGTCTGATGGATGCTGAGTTCTGACATGGACCTCTGGTCGTGATGATGTACGGCTGGCTGTAGCTGCGTGTGGCTGTCCCTGCGTCCTCTAGTATATTGCTCTGTTTCCTCTCCTCTCCTCGTCTTTTCCCTCGTGGATGTCTCGAAGTTCTACGTGGACTTCTTGAAGTTCATCGACGACGTTTCGACTCCTCGTAGTTTACGGTATTATTGTCTTTTACATCACTCGTGTATATCACTAATTACTTTCACCGACGTACTGCCGGTTCCATCGCACTTTAGTTTACGTAATACGATTTAAAACATTACTTAAACTTTGTAAAATTTGCGGTGGTGAGACGCGTGGACTTCACGTGCTGTCTGTTGATGATCTGAGAAAGAGTATGTCGTTCGCTGGGGTTTTATACTCCTGCCGGCGTTCAACTTCTGTTGAAAACTGTTCGGACAGAGTTGAACAAGTCAGCGCGTCTGTTTATTAACTAATTACAACCTACGCGTCTTTCTATGAAGCGCACACTTTTTTATAATTATTATTTGACAAATCGTTAGGTACATTAATAAACTTAACCTATGCAAATTATGAACATTAAGGTGTGTAAACTATGGAAGTTATGGCAAAATTTCACACGGTGGCTGAACGGTTCCCGCGATCATAGACCTCTTAGTATCGAATTGTAGCGCTGGACGCCAGCTGTGTTTCTACATATGTCTCTGATTCGTGTGACTTCTGGTTTTCGTTCAGCACTTAAAAAACTGTGTAAAATTTTCCATAATCGTATACATAATTCAACTAGTTCTTCATTTACACACTAACACTAACACACACACACACACACACACAAACTGATACCAAACGGTTGCCTGCATCAATGACGTCACAGCTGCCGGTCGAGGCGTGTTTCGTCTTCCTTCGCTGCGTTGAAAACCAACAAGGCTTGGCAATTCCATATGCATGTTCACTTTCAATTATTTCCTTATTTAAAATTAATTAATACGTTTGTCTCTTTTATTTATGTCTTATACCTAACGCTTAATTATTAGATTATTTTCATTATTTCCATCTTTCACACGACTCATACGTGCGTTCGTATGTTCTCATACCGCAGTCAGGGGTTGATACGGAGACTTATGCTAAGCGTATCGTTGCAATATATTGTAACGAGAACCCTATCGAACGGCCGAGAGCGCCCCTACCTCCTATAGTCGAACAGGTGTAAGCTCGTCGAGGCCGCGCTCAAGTACTTTCCAGGGTGTTATGTAGAGCACTTGAAATACGCATTATGTGACACGCCGTAGTAAGGATGGAAAGATTCTAGAACACGTACGCTATATATATATTGGACAGAGGCCGGCTTTGTGAATCAGTTGGCAGTAAGTGATTTCCTTAGCCCGGATTCAGTGTTTGTCGAAGTATTGTGATAAGTGTTACTGTGTTATAATTAGTGTGGAACTCTATTATTTGACATTATTATTGCGTGTGGACAAAGTTCACCGAAATTATTGTACTTGTTATTTGTAACCAATTAATTTGGTGTCTGTATTTTTTTTCACTGTACCATACGATGGTCAGAGTGACCGTCGTAACAATATATATATATATATATAATATGATAGCATTTTTATCTTATTGTGGTCAAACTTTGGTTGCGAGAGACGTGTGTCATAGAATACAGTTTCATGTTTCCTCGTCAACATCGTCCACTGCTCTAAAGTGGTCTATTCTGTGTACCTTCTGTTTACCTGATGTCGGGAAACTGTCATCTGTTTACCCTTCGTCTCCAAGCTGTTGCTGCCATCTACCGATCCTCATTCTCACAACTTGCCCTGCTATCTTACAATTGCAGTTGAGCTGAGTGGATAACACCTGTGTCGAGTTGAGTGGATAATATCTGTTATAATTTTACCTGTTCCTTGATTAATGTGCTGTCAGAATTCGGTTCTTCAATTCACTTTTCCTATTAATTTAAGCAAGATTGGTAACAAATAACAAAAGATGTTCAAGTCAGGTATATTAGTTAGTGAGAACGATTAGTAATTATAAATGTCTATTCGTCAGAGCTCTGCCTTGTAAATTTAATAAACGTTTTATCTCCGTCCAGGTCAAACCCTTAATGTGAAGTCTCAGTCAGTATCAGTATTGGGGAACTGCAACTCCATGTTATTCTAAGACAAGTAGCAAGTCGCACTTATTGCTTAAAGAATTCCGTTCCCTCTCTTCGTGGTGGATACCCAACAAAAGCTTGTGTCACTATAGCATCGTGGTCGTTAAGCAGCCCTTGTCTCGCAGAGGAACGTTACTAATGTAGAGTAGAGGTAGGCGCCTTTATAGGTAGGCAAGCTAGGCACCTGAAACAAAGCTGTAGTTTAGTACAAGCTAGTTAGTTTATAATTCTCGACACTCGCTTAGTTTTCTAATTTGGCTATCCGCAGTCCCTATATCGTCTTAAGTCTGTCCCGCATTCAGCGCTAGTTAGCTGTGAGCTGGAAGTGTCCCTTTTTAACAGATACGTTTTTTGTAGAAGGTCCAATACAAACATATTTTAATTTCCGGCTGAGAAACAAAGGAGTTAGGATACATATTTCAAGTGTGAGATCTGCAAATAATGTGCTGATCAGAGAAAATACTGTCGAAGAGAAGAGACAGTTAATCCAGAAGAAAATAACAGACAGTCTGCGAAATAAATCTGTACACGACGTATAGAATGTTTGATAACATAAGGGTCTGTAAACACATATTTGAATTAACTCAGAGGGTATGCGACAGGTGCGGTTGCACAGGACATCTCGCTTTTGAGAGTTACGCGTTCACTCCGTAGTAAATTTAACAATGCAGTTGAGTGGACAATATCTGTTAAAAAAAAAGAAAAAATAAAGTACGTTATCGCGCGCGCGTGTGTGTGGAGAGAGAGAGAGAGAGAGAGAGAATAGGGGAAGAGACATAATGCGAGGGAGCGAATAGCATTTCTTATTTTCAATTATTCTTATTTTGTTTCTTAAAGTCGTTCCTATTTAATTTTATAAACACGGGTTGCTGAATTTATATTAACTCAAATCTCAGCTGTAAACTATAACTATTAAAGCCATATCTTTCATACAAAATACAATAGATTAAACAATTAGTGCGAAGGGTGATACAAGGGATTTCATTGAGTTTGCATTACTGATAGTCGAAGATAAACGTTGAGATTCGGTTACATAAGAGACACAACTTCATTGACAGTTTTGTTAGCACAGTTAATACTTACGACCACTTTGTGAGGAAAATAACAAGTTTCTATAGAATCAGTCGTCATTACATTATTAATTTTCACATTTATCCATGTTGTTCGGAATTGTATACAAAGCTGGCAGTAGTGTAAAAATTTCTACGTAATCAAAAGAGTTACGATAAAAAAGTTATTTTCCTTGTACGGAGCAATGAGTTTCTCTCCAAGGATAGACTACATACCAAGTTTTATATAATTTGTCGTACTGGGTTTATGGTACCGTTGTATGTGCCTCTGTATTAGTAAAATCGTTTGCAAGTTATCCGTTGCGTGCGTGAACAGTTTATATGGCTATCGGATTATAGAACGTGTTTATATTAACAATACCTATAGGTCGAGACTAGTTTCTTAAACAGAAGTCAAAAGTTCAAAAAGAAAAAGGAAGAGAACAAATTGAAAAACGGGAAGATATTTTCGTGACTTTGTTCAACATAGCTTCAGATAAATAAGATTAAACAATAAAAAACATTGTCCTAATCATTTAATTTTTCTTTAAGGATTTTCATTACAAGCTAACATGTCGGTGATTTACGTTCATTTTGTTAAATATACCTTTTCCCTAGAAGTTTAAGACGTGTTATATGGGATGTGAGGGGTGGGTTTTTAGGGCTATAGGGCGATTATAACGGCTCTACGGTTAGGTCCATGGCTACTAAGGTAAAGTAGAAACAAACAGTAGAGACACAATTTCAGTCTAGTAACATCAGAGTGGATGAGCCTTCAGAAAGGTGATCATTATTATGAAGATTAATAAGCTCGCATTGTGAATTAAAGAAACATTTTAAAGTTTTTAATCAATGCTTACTTCTTGTATTTACTTACTGGTCAGAAATGGACAATGAACACAAGAACGGTTAACAAAACTGGAAAAAATTGTGTTCGAAATGACAAGAAAAATCTGTGAAACTATTAAGCGAATAGGCGACCAAACTATAATAGGTAAATTCACAAGTGAAAGTTTAACAATTAATATTCAGTAAGTGCTGTGAATGAAGAAGATGAACCATCAAAACAACTATAATAGGTAGTTTGCACATGTAGCGTCATGTACAGAATTAAGAGAATAAAAGATAAAATCGGATAAGACTGGCTAGGGCAGATAGTAACGCGGGTTGGTAAGATGTAAGAGACCGCGGCGGGATGAATATCTGGACAACATTTTCATCAGACAGAAAACACTGGAACCTTTGCTAACGATGACGATGTATCGTTCTAATTCCTTGTTTTCGTATTCCGAACAAGTCGTTGCTCAAAATATTGCAAGTACAACACACATACGCTACAACAGAAAATACGCAGACCGTCGATAAAAAAGCAAGCCTGGTAAATGTACATAGTTGACGAGAATGAACCTAGCTGTCACGTTTGTTAGTCCAAAAAAAACGGATTATTATTATTATTATTTAGATCGGTTGGCTCCACCATTGCCTTTGCAGAGGACTGATGGTGTGCGCTGCGAGAATCTGGAGATATAGCAAAAAAAGTTGAAGAAACTGTATTTTAAGATTAATAAAAACAAGACAAAAGCCACGGCAATAGGGAAGATATCAAAGTAGTAATAAACCAAAAAATAAAATAGAAAACTTTAGGCCAAACTGATGGATATAGACGGGAAGGCGGGCGATACATACATGTGCCTCGTGGTTATAGGCTGACGATTGGCTAAACAAATGTTTGGAGACGTAAGTAATAAAATTTTATAATTGTTGTAAAGTTTTAACCTCACGTCATTAACATTAACGTTATAAATGTTTGTAAACGTTTATTAGGAAGCAGGTAGTAAGACGTAAATGTCAGTTTACTTAACAGTTTTTAGGCCAATATTAATTTAAGGGGGGTGAGAGCTGGGCACCACAAAACTCGATGTGATGTAAATTATAAGAAACTAAATACCTACAAACACTTAAGGACAGTCAAAGATATCGCTACAAGATATAAGAAGCAAAGGTGTGATCAGGGGTTCTGGCGGTGTCTGGGGAAAGAGTGGTTAGAGTTTTTGTCAATAAAACTACAAAAATGAAAAGGAAAAGACCTTGATTTTTATTGTAATCAAGAAGGCAAATCGGGAACCATAATTATAAGGATTACATTTATAGATATTAACGAAGTTATGAAACGACTAGGATGACATTACAATATAAATAAAATAAACGATTACAGAAAACTGGCACACATTTTTCTCCCATCAAATGCTGATAGTGATGACGAATGTTTTGTACGAATGTTTTAAAACTTTGCCTTAGTCACTGAGTACGTGTGTGTAGCAAGTGGAAATAATTTGGGTTACTCATTTTGAAAAAGAAATGAATAAAAATTTTCATAAAATGAGCACTACTGGCTCTCAAAAGCGAATATTTTAAAATCACATTATGGGGTGCGCAAATACGTGATTGGCCACAAGTTTTGTTGACGTTAGCATATAAGTCAGTTCAACAGTAGAGACATATGAAGGGGATGTAAACCGCATTCCGAACCTCTCGTTCGGTCTTAGGGTTACATATGTATGGAATAACGGATAGTTTAAGATTTGGATTGTGGATTTGTTTCGAAATAGTAATAAACCACTAAATTAAAATGTACGAAATAACTATTAAATCCGGATCGACAAAACTGTGTACAACAATAGGTAAATGTGTACAAGATTCGAATAGCAAGCAAAAAACTTATTAATACAGAAATATTTTAGGTTGCTATGGAATAAATAACTGCGCTAGAAATATTGTAAACCGGAGTTGTGTACACTGCGGTCTAATAAATATTCGAACCTATTCAGCTAATGAATACAGGCAGACAGAAAGCTTCCTCCTCGTTAACCTCAAAAACTAAGATCATAATTTGGACCATCCTTCAACCATCAGAAATAATGTTTAAACCCAGCGATTTCGTACTCGTAAGATGGATACAGTGTACAATACTGCTCACATAACTAATTAGCCTAATTATTATTCAACTTATATGACTGATTTGCGCCGGTACATTTTTTCCTTTAACTATTTATTTTTCTTTACGCCTCTTGGGGGGGGGGGGAGTACTTTAATCCCCAAAGCTTCTCACCGAGCCACTGACAAGAAGAGATGTCGGAGTCGAATCAACAGCAGAAGAATAGAAAACTTGTTGCAACTGAGTTGGTTTATTGACCCTGTTTCAGTAACTGACAGTATCCAGAAGCAAGAATGAGCGGGAGAAAAATGTGGGATGATAAAATATCACGACTTCTAACAGAATAAATGTAACGAACAGATGTTAGGGGATCGAAAAGATAAGAAAATGTGGTGTTAATTTATAATGGAAGACAACACAAGTACACCTTACACTTTAGAGTAAATAAGGGAAAATTTTATATAGCCGGCATGCAGGGGCGGATCCAGCAAACAATTTTGGGGGAGGAAAGTGTTGATTTTGGGGAGCATTTCGAAAAGTTAGACCATTCTTTAAAGATCTAAAGTATAAATGATAGTAACGAGTGAAGATCAAATACAGTTTGTTATTACAGTATCAATGTAATAGATTTATTACTGTATAAGAATTAATTCACATTTGTGTTTGTTAGTACAGTGTTCTTTTAATAACATTCACATACAGTTTAGAATAGACACTACTCATTTAGGTTATCTAATAAATAAAAAATAAGCACGCTGGTAAGGTGCAGTTACAATTTAAAATTAATTTTAGGGTAACGCCATGAACTTACATATTGTGATATCATTTTTAAATCATATTCACAATCATAAAACTACAAAAACTTTCATGTGAAGTGACCATTTGGGGAGGGAAATTTCCCCCATTTCTCCCTCCGTGGACCCGCGCCTGGAACATGTACCGGTATGTGTGTGGTTTCCGCTTTTATATGTTGTAAGGCATTTACTGATATATAAGGACGAACTACTTGATCGACCTATGAACCATTGTATTAACTATATAAATAGTTAATACAATTTATAATGGAAGAATTTATACAAATAAATAATATATAAATAGTTAATGAGTAATGGTTTTTGTTAACATATCGTTACTTATACAAAATTATAAATAACCTAAGTAAACCTAAGTACATTGGGACGAAACAGATCATTTAACTATGCGTAATTACCCAATTGCGCCAATCTTATCACAGTTGAGGTGATGTGAATGCATTCTGTGTATGTTCATGAACTTCGCTGTGTTCATAATTTTTCATGTTCACTTAAGGGAATATTTGTATAAGTTGAGTTGGTTGCGTCTGAGCGCATGTTATATAGTTTTTCAAAAAGCGGTTTAATTGATAAATTTGTGGTATTAAGAACACAATTTGTATTTAAGTTTGTGATGAATTTGGATTTGACAAGACATCCGTGTGGACAAGATTTACAGTCACAATTCAGCCCTACAGTCCGTGTAAAGGAACAGTTAAATGTGACTAAATATAACGATTTGTATTCAATTTCAAACGAATGGCAGCGATTTGGGGCCATCGCGTCAGCGATCATCGTAAAATTAAAAACGATATGCAGATTAGTGACAGTTGGTTTATTAAATGTAAATTGCTAATTTAAAGAAGAATGAAAAATGTCTGTTTAAAGAAATTATTTTCTTTAATACGTAAAATACATCTTATTTTGTATAACATTAAACCAAAATTTACTTAAAAATAAAATGACTGTAACTAACAATGAGCAAATAGAATTAAAAAGAAAATGAATTCAAGTATGTGACAGACCTCGTACAGGCAGAGTCGCAATACGAATAAATTTACTTATATAGATTTGAATTTGGTAGGCTATAGGTACATCATTTTTTTTCGTATTAAATTATTCATGTCATTTATATATAACGTGAATCCGGCATTAAACTCTATGCCCTGGTTACAGTTTTCTGGTGAAGTAATTTATTCTGCAGTGATTACATCACCGGACAACGTAACAAAATTATGCTATTAAGTAAATATCAATACACATAGAAGTAATCACAAATTAACAATAACAAAGGTTGTTATACACACATATAATAAACACATTATGTCCATTACGTATGTAACTCGCATGCTTTCGAACATAAGTTATACAAGTTTTATACGGCGGGAATTGATTAAAATTTGAAATTGCATAATTCTGTACACTATTAAAAAAACGATAAACTAAAAAACTAAAGTCAGACATCTACGAGAGTGAGCAAGTTTACTAATGCTTTTGTAATTGCTAAACAGTCAAAGGGAGCCGATTAGATTATTGCAAGGTCGTCAACAAAAGTGGTCGACATTTCCTTTCAGTGAAAATGTACGGCGTTTACCGACTGGCTTCATATTTTTAAAATTAAACACAATGCTAAATAGTAAATAACGAAGAACATAATAGCAGCGTATTGAAAACATACGAAACGGTTGGTATCTCGGTTTCTGGCCAATCAGCAGTAATTTGTATGGAGAGTGCTCGAACCGTGACATTGACGCGTGAGAGAATCGGAAGTAAGGGGGAGGGAAGGTTCTCGACTCAGCACAAAGTCCTTCCTCTCTCGCCCCTTACTGACAGATATTATCTCAAGAGACTTCGCCAATCGAATCCTCTTAGTTTTTACATGTGTACTACAGTTCATTGTACGCGTCGCCACAGCTTTGCAACGCATCGGGTTTTTAAATTTTATACAATACACATTACAAAAAAATTAACTACTAATAGTGCATCAACAGATAAAGTGTCTAACAATGAGAAATTAAATCGCTTATTTCATAATCAGTACTTTACATGTAAAAATTAAAAAAACCCTTTTATGACAAAGATTGGCAATTTAATACGAACTAATTTAAACGGCGATTTCGAGTATTATGAATTTGCCAGACGAAGTTATCAATCAACTGATTGTGGAAAACTAAAAAAAAATTCGTTCAGTATTAACCGCTCCTGTAGATCCAGCTCTGAGTCTATAACGACTTGTGCCGTATTGATTTATTACTTGTAAAAATTCACATTAATTCGAAAGTAACTGTTTTAACTAGGGAGTCTGAGAACTGGAAAATCTGCCATCAAACACTCAACACTGTTTCCGTCTAGCCTACACTTTTGAAACTTTGAAAATTTTGAATCAATATTTTCCTTCGTACAACTGCAATAATTGTCTATTAGCGCTGACGGTTTCATACAATTTTAACACCCAATTAAGAAATTTTTCTTGGCTATTAAATTGTTATCGTGGTGGATACCAGTGACTTAATTTGCTGCAAACTTTTAACACGAATGCTTGCAGTTTATTTATATTTTCCATCTACGTTTATTGCAAATCATTTCAAAAACTGTTTAAAAATTTTAACTTTATTTTTGTTTAGACATGAAACTACTACTTCAAATTTGACGTTATTCCTTCTAAACTATAGATAGCGTTTAGGGTCAGACTATATTATTTTCCACTGAAGGCTACAAATGTCCACGTATAAGCGACTTAAATATAATTCGGTTCCTGCGTATTGGGATTTTCTGCTAAACTGGTCTCTCAAAGAAACCTCTAATTCGTTATTGCATGGAACGCATAACACAGTATTTTATATTGATTCTTACACTTGTCAGTACGTCTGGCTATAATAACTTCCCCTGTAATACGGCACACGAAAAGTGCGATATTGCACAGCGGCTACTTTTCACTTTAAGCCTAGGTAATAATTCAGGAATAATGTAAACATTCGGGAAATAATGTAAAATAATTTTTCGTTTGAAAATTAAACGTTGGCACGGCGTAAGTATGCAATATTGGTACAGACTTGTAATAAATGGGCAGAGATTGAGTTGTGGTGGGTCCAGCAGTATACGATAAACACTAACATAAACATGCGAAAAGAAATACAGTAAAACCTCTGTAATTGAGGCGTATGTGGGGCGAAGCCGAGTCCGAATTAGAGAATATTTTATAGAAATTCATACTACAGCTTAAGTCAAGTGCCACAAAAAGGTTAAGTAAATTTTATTATACTTAAAAAGGCCATTAAATAAATATTAAAACTATAAACATTAATGAAAAATTTAAATTTACTGTACTGTACTTACAAAATTGATTAATAAGTTCACATAAACAACAATCTTTTTCCATCCACGTTCACACATACACACACACACACACACACACTTGACGTAAATATTTAACGGAAATTTAATTTTATTGTATTTCACGCAATGAAAAGCAATATACTTTACGGTACCAATAAAAAAACTTCTGTAACAAAATTTCACCTTAGTATACACAGAGTTACGTTGTATTAATGGCTGGTCCTTGAAGTTGAAAGTATTGATTCTTCTCGAACTGAAGCTACAGGCTCTAAAAGGTTGAAGTTTTACGTTGTTTTGCCCTGTCTTATTGACTTTAAATAACTTCTTCACGCATTTCTTTAATGGTTACATAAAAGAACATTTTATTTTTGAAAATCTTCTCATAAGTTAATACGTTTTTGAAAAGTTAATAAGTTTATCGAGATTTTCCTGCATCTTGGAAAGTGTAGGCTTAGGAACGTAATCGTCGTCTTCTTCATCTCCAACTTCTTCATTCTGACTTTGCGTTTGATAGACGATGTCTTTATCTGTTAAATTATGGTAGCCTCATCGGCACCCAACCATTGTCTTACGTCTTCAGTGTTGGCAGCTCCAAAAGTACCTGCATAATCTTCATATTCCAAAACCTGGAGGTTGATCTCTGCCTCTTTATCGCACAAAAATCGTATGCCATGCATTCCATAATGTAAATATTTTTATCACATTCCAGCTGTCAGCTCAATTATAAACAGCACTTTTAAGACTGTATTCCTTTATTTTTTTTAAAGAGTTTGTTCAACCACATTGTCCGTTTCTTCACTGTTTAGAAAAAATGATATACATTCGTCGAGTTGTTTACGTCTGTAAAGGCTGTTGCAACTGAGGATTACTCCCTGAGCTATTGGTAGGATAAGCGAAGTCGTATTGGAAGCAAAAAGACTCTTTTGATTTTTCCATCGCTGCAAGTCAGTAAAGCTTAAACATCTTCTCCTCTTATTTTTAAAACATCTGGCTGGAATTTTCTAACCTCTGGCACAAAATTACGAAAAACCAATTGCTGAAAAATTTCTTAGTTTTGTTTGCCTTGTAAATGACGGGTAGGAATTCCATTATCTTTTAATTACTCTAGCTTAGCTGACTTTCCAACAATGACGGATTTTAAATGGTAAAACCCATCTGCGTTTGCATAAAAGAGAGCATATAGTCTTTGTTTATTTACCTTTCGGCCGGGTGTGGAATTATCTAACTTATAGGCCTTAATTGTTTTGCGGCATGGATTACTACAACAAGCCTGTTTCGTTACGACTATTGATTTGGGAGATTTTGGGGAGAAGAACCTTTTCATCATTAGTCACTGCTTGCATCAGTGACGAAACGGCTCGACACCAGAAGAAGCGGTATTTAAACTTTCTCCAGATATTTTCCGGTTTAAAATGGAATGCCGCTGCTGAAATTTAAAAAATGTGCTAACCTTAAAATCAGTTTCTCCCAGTTTCTGAGCGAATCTTTCTGCCAGTGCCTGTAAGCCCACACCTCTAACAGGAACACCATCTGAACGTTGGTGCTTGTACCAAGTGTAAACAGCATCGTCAAGTAAACAGTGGCGGCTGGTGTTATTGTTGCAGCGTTGCACAACCACCAATATAGAATAACCAAACTATAAAATAATATACGAAAACATTAAGCAGCTAAAAGTGTCATAAATTTCAACGGAGATCGTATTAGATTCTATGCGGCAATGTTCGCGTACAATTCAAATGTGGTGCGCAGGCTGGCGGTTGTAGGCCACTTGCAGCTTCAACAGTAAATGACAGAGCTTACTACACAAACATATAGGAGGACGTGCGCTACTCTTCACAATTGCCCTATGTTCCCAATGTAAGCTTGGTGGTTGCAAAGTTTCTGCAACGCTCCACTAGTAGCGTTGTAGCGCAACTTTGTGCCACGAAATCAGCACTGCCTTCTTGATTTATAAGTTATGTCAGGTTTAGTGTTTTCTTTGGTTCAAGGTAAACGTTATCCGTTGTTTGAGGTTATAAAATTATAGTAATAATTTTGTATAACTGCGATTGTGATAGCTTAATGTCTTTTAACCCCTCTCCCATCCACTAAACCAACTACTGCAACCATCAAAATTTGGAACCACCAGATCGATTGTTGGTTGCGAGTGACCGCCAAGTCTAAGTGAAGTTTGTGTCAACGATAGCCTGTAGAATGTTTGTTGATTTGTGCAGATTTTGGTGTAAATTACAAATCAAGTAGTATAAACCGACCAATTAGCACACGATCAACACTAAGATTAAGTGAACTACTTTTTATAGATATCTGAAGATTTATTAATAATCAAAATTTCCAAACGATACTAATGGTATTTTTATAAAACTAAAATAATAAAGTGCTACGGTAATGATGAAAGTTCGATTGGATAGCTACGTTTTAAATTATCGTCAGTAATGTGCATTAGAAAGTAATTTACATTTTCTTTATATCATAAAAATATAGACTCTTGTATGATGAAGTAGTCAGTTAAGAGTAAGTATTGCGCAACTAGGTCAAGAGCTGTAACGACGCGTGATACACTGCAGCCGTGTTACTAATGACGCCCGTCTAGCAATTAACACGGTATAAAATATATTCTGCGGACAGAAAAATTAAAACCCGTAGGCCATTATAGATGACAGAAATTTATTATTGAATTGCACAAATATTACAAATGGTTTAAAATTAAAAACTGTCATAATTAAAAAAGTTGTGTCACTAGTATGCTTAGATTTATAAAATATATTTGTTAACGTTATAAATATAGACTTTTATTATTTTAAGTGAAATAAGTCTTTCATTATTATTTTTTATATTTAAGTAGTATAACAAGTATATTATTTATAAACAAAACAGTAGAAAAACCAGAAGGAAAAATCAAAAGTAGATCGAGAAAAACCAAAATTTATTAAACAATTTTATTCTTGGATTTCGTTGTCCATGACGTGCCCGTTACTTAACTAAATATAATTAATTCACTACCGTATCGGAACACAAAGTTTTTTATGGGTAAAACCGTAAAAGTTTTACCTTTAGCCTGAACCAGTTTTCGCTTTTAAAAAGCTTCTTCAGAGGCTCAGCTTCAAAAGCCTCAAAGTCTCTGAAGAAGCTTTTTAAAAGCGAAAACTGGTTCAGGCTAAAGGTAAAACTTTTATGTTTTTAACCATAAGAAACTTTATGTTCCGAGTCAGTAGTCAAATAATTATATTTAGTTAAACAATTTGATGTTGTTTAAGTGTACGTAGGTGTTTTAAAAGAAAATAATAAATCCTATTTGCATACAATAAATTGGACATATAAAACTGTAGCGGTACTAATAGGCCTATTTGATGGTAACATAATGTTATCAATTTTATGTGTAGCCCTCATGATAGGTTTGTGTTGTGTATTTTAGGATAAGTTAGTTGCTGTTGTTTTAGCTAACTGAAGCCGTAAGCAAGTAGTGTGTTGACTGAACAAAGAATCTGGAAACTCAAGGTACAGAAAATGTTTTATTGGATTAGAAACAAAAATACTGAATAATTACATGATTTCACATTGTTAATTTTACTCTACCTGTCACATTGTTAAAGAAATGGGTTTCGAAATTTGTGGTCTGTAAATTTCGAAAAATTATTTAAATATATTCGGAGGTAACGACTAGCCTGTTACAATAATCTAAATACAGAAAGTCATATATCTGAGTGATTGATAGTGAAAGGTGCGTACGTACGCCAGCACTGCAGGCGTGTTAGTTACACCTCAGTACACAAAGACTATTCATAAATAATAAGGGGCTACAAACGGGCCGTAATTCAGAATTATTAAATGTTTAAATTTAATATAATTGATAATTATGTCGACATAATACACATGTTATAGCAAGTAATAGCTGAGAATAAAAAACGCAATAAAGAAACGAAAGCATGTGACCTGAAACGCTGCGAGAATGCGAGAATTTCGAACAATCGTAAAGTTGAGAACTTGAGAAGTTCTTCCAAGTCTGCGCGATTTGGTTATTTTCCTGGCAATGTATATTTTATTTATAGTATGTCCACGTGTATACACATTTTATGTAAGAAATACAAATTAAATTATTTCCTTGTTTAATTATATTACTAACGTTATTATGAAATTACAATAAAATTACAGCCTGTTTAAAAGATAGTTTTTAAACAATACAATATTGATAAGTCAGAGTTTTATCCGGTAACAGTGTCGTCCCGATCCAGGTCTCTTCAAAAATGTATTCAACGTAATTGGATGTGATGTATGCTGTATTTGTACTTGAATATTTTTATATTCTTATTGATACAAAGTTTACATATGTTTGCAAACATACTGTGTTTTTGTTATTTTGTGACTTGTATGCTTACAGGTTACTGAACAAGCGATTCCATAAAAATGTTCTCAGTTTGACTCGATCGATTGGCAATTGTTTGTCTGTTCTCACGACAACGTTTGTACGTGTCAACCAATTTTCGTCAAACTTGGTAAGCGTGTCCATATTTTTATCGTCCCAAAATAGGGGTGCGGGAGGCAGAAATGACAGATTAAAAATTGTGAAAAAATAAAAAATATGGAATTTTGACCAAAGCCTAAATACAGTGTGTATTTAAAATTTTTTGGAAACGATAGGGGCTAAAAAGTGGGTAAACAGTTTGATAAAGTCACAAAAATCCATGTGACGGGGATCAAATTGAAGAGAATTTGAACACAAATCTAAGTATAATGTATAGTACAAATTTTGCAAAATTTTAGGACATCAGGGGCTAAGAAAAGGATCAAAGATTCGAAAAAATCTACCTGGATGTCAGATTAAAGTGAATTCTCCGAATGTAGAGTTTACTATGCAAATTTCGAGGCACCGCGAAAGACTTTAAAATAGAACTCAAAATTTTGAGACAATTGTAAACGTTTATGTGGGGAATTAACTTACGAGGAATCTTATTCATATATTACATATATATTTTTTTTCAATAGGTTAAATTTGCGTATAAATAGTAATTAAACTCTTGGCGTATGTAGCATGTTGCATTGAGAATTGGTTTAAGTAAAGACTGCATGTTGAGACATTGTAAAATAGACAGTAAGATACGTGTCAGATTTGTTAGTTTAAGTTGATTTTTGACTGTAAAAAGTTAATGAGTGTTATGAAATAGTGCGAACATATGTGTAGACATATGGTGAGTGCGCGTGTGCGGGTGTGGATAACTATGTTACGAAATAACAATAAAACACAGATTAAATTAAATAACTTTTGTGTAAATAAAATTTCCGACATGTGACTGACACCAAAATGCGCATAAAATAAAGACCTATCTATTAGTAATATTTGTTAAAAATTTATTGATTGCTTTATAAACAAGTTTTATGAACCAAAATAAAAGCAATCAAATTACACTGGTTTTATTTGCACGTTTTACTCTGTTCTTAGACAGTATTTACAAGATAAACGTTATCGTTACTGAAGCCGTAAGGGTAAGGGAATATTGAAGCCAATGAAATTGGCTAAAATCTTAGTTGAATTTGTTCTTCATAGGATATAATTCAGTATAGCTTTGAACTCAATAACGCGTGGTCTTATCCCTGCTGGTTTATGACGATAGGTCTACCAAAAAGCAGACCTATGTTCGTAGGCAGTCTTTTGCGGGAAGAACGTTATCGTTACTGAAGCCGTAAGGGTGAGGGAATATTTCGTCCAATATACAGTTAGTTGATTTTTTCGTGGGATATAATTCAGTCTCGCTTAGAACTCAGTAACGGCAGTCTTTCTTTGAACTCAAGAACGTGTAGTCGTTGCCTCTGGTCTATGACGATAGGTCTACCAAAAGCATACGAGCACAAGTAAAAAAGTTCGCGAATAAATTAACACCGAGTGCTATTACGGTACAGTACAAGATTGTCCGCATAGGGATTAAAAGAACAGTTCAAGTTAGCCGGAGTAGTCTGTAGTTATATACACAATACAAACCACTAATAATTAGTAATTCAATACTGTTTGTACAAGTACCCAACCCGGAAACGACCCTGAACGCCGGAGAGCAGGAGGAACAACGGTAGGAATAACGATATCCTGAACGTCTACAAGAAGGAACATCTATCGACACCTATCAGGAACGGAAGATCGGCATCAAAAAGGAAAGTGAAATTATTATATAAACTTAATTAAAACAGTAATAAACTAAAACAAACAAAGAACTGGTATAAATTAAGATTTTGTGTAATTAGAATATAGGAGAGAAATATTTTTAAGTTTGTAAAGAATAGGTCACAAAAACAGTTAATTAATTTTATTTATAACATAAACAGTTGATTAATTTTATTTTCAACAGAAAGAGTTAATTAATTTTATTTGTAACAGAAACAGTTAATTAATTTTATTTGTATCAGGAACAGTTAATTAATTTTGTTTGTTATCATAAACAATAGTAAAGTATTGGTGCATTTTTTTTTTTAAAGGAAATCCTGAATGAAACCGAAGCATTCCAGTATCTGAATATCGACTACTTATTCTATGCGACCTTGTACATCGCTATATATATATATTGCGACAGTACAACCATATACGGTACTGTGCAATGCCAAAATAATTAAAATAATTAATAAAAATAAATAAATATATGGTTGATAAACATGATTCAGATTGCAAGCTGGATTGTATAAACAAAGGGAACAGCACAGTTCTTCCATGGACACGCATATCTGGCCACCTGTCGCTAGCTGTATGTACATATGTATTTAGTATGTGTGTGTGAAACCTGTCCGTTCCTGAACAGTAACAACCCCTATTCAAATGATGTTAGATTTTAGGTATTATTTTAATTATAAGAAATATATCTACAATAATGTAAAACAAAATACACCAAAGTGTGTAGGAAATAAAGATGCACAAATGGTTAAAAAACTGTGAGAAAGTGACGTAAAGTGAAATTACAATGAATTAAAAAGTGAATAACTCTCTGAATAATTACAATAAAGAAGTGTAAGTTACAGATAATAAACATATGAAAATTAGCGATCGATTGAGCACCGTGTAGTGTAAAACAGACTTCGCAATTCGCGAAGATAAGCGAAATTAGTGAATCGAACAAGAGTGGGAGTAAGGACGCGTTCGACAAACTCTGACAAGACAAATATTGTTCAGACAGGAGCTTTTGCACGATGTGGATATAAATACCAGGTCGCGCTAATAAAGCTCTCTTCTTCTTCATTCAACCGCTGCCGCAGGAGGCTATGTCAGTCAGAAACGCTGTCTCGAATCTACATTAAGCGTCACAGGATGGACTGGAAGTCAAAGGTTCTATGGACACACGTACAGCCCATGATTTGAGGAGAGACAACAATTAAGGAGTACATGCAGTGGAATCCTGTACGAGGACCCGAGGACTCGAAGGACACGGACCGAGGACCGAGTGGAGGAGACGCCGATAATGTACGACATCAAACGAGGTGATAAAAAGCCATATAATTACCTACAATTGAAAGACAATAATTAGAAACTATAATGAGAGACATTCGAACTGTTGCTATAAGTAATTAAATTGTACATAGTAGTGTAAAGACTGATTGTTTAATTTAGAATAATATTTCATTTATGTCAATTAGGATTTGAATATAACGTAAATGTTATAAGATCAATATTTTATTTGAAATTAAAATAATTTAAACTAATTAATAAAATCTTTATTTGGTTAAAATATTTGATTTGAAATTGAAATAATTTAAAGTAATTAATAAAATCTTTATTTGGTTAAAAAATGCATATGCAGTAGAAAGAAAATTAAATCAAAGTAAGATTAAAGAAATTGAAATAAAAGTAAATTCATTGTTTAAATAAATTAGTAAGCAAATGCAAAGATAACCACACTAAATGAGTAAGCCGAGAGCAAAATATTTGATAGTTAAGATTAGATAATAAGATTTCTGTATACCATGTTTAATATAAATTGTCAACCAGAAGTCGCGTGCAAAAGATTCACACAAGCGAAGAATAATGAGTTTTTCTATTTCCGAAATAAGGAAAGATGTTGTTCAATAAATAATGTAAATATTTAAAAACGTATTACACATTCTTGTTATTACGATTACACCTAACATCATTGTTAAGTTATATAACGTATACTCCAAATTGTGGGGTATAATTGTATAATTGGCACATGCATAATTATATTGCGTATGTGTTAAAATATATATTGTACTGATATCTTTTCTTAGTTATATTTGTTTCTGTCTGCTATGGTAATTCCCCCTTTATTTGGGCGATCAGTACGCGTTGTCTATATTATTTTAGTACGTGAATAATGTTTTGAAATGTTGTGTATGTTAAACATATGTTCATGAAAACTCCTTCTCAGGGTAGACAACTAATCTTTCTATTTGTATTATTTAATCTTGGAAATAATTAATTACTTTCTTTAATCAATATCAAATAACGTTATTTCATAAATTTTGAAGAAATAATAATGGAATAATATATACCGTGTAAATGCGAATAGTTTGAATATTAGCTCTTCAAAACTGCAATGGGTTCAATTCTCTCTGCTGTTTATCATCTTAAATATAATTTTAGGCTTCTTTACTTGCTCCTTCTCTTTGATCTTTATCAAATTAAATGTAGAATTAGACTTCCTTCTTTGAGTATTAAAATTATACTCCTTTAAATATAGATGTTTATCATATTGAATATAAAATTATACTCCTTTACAGGCTCCCTCTTTTTGATCTGTGTTCTATAAAATATATATTTAGACTTCTTTTAAATATTGATGTTTATTATATTGAATACAAAATTATACTTCTTTAAATATTACAGGTTCTCTCTCTTTGATCTGTATGTGATTAAATATAAAATTAGACTTTTTGATGTGTATCTTCTTAAATATAAAATTAGTCTTTTTTGCAGGATCTTTCTCTTTGATGTGTATTCTATTAAATATAAATTTAGACTAAAAAATTGTCTTACATTCCAACACAATTCAATTATAACAATTTACATTAGCCACATTGATACCTCACTAAATTTGTCACATATTTTCATCATATTACTCTTAAAAACATATATAATTTTACTAATTATTATTAAATACATTTATCTGATTTTTACATTATTCATTATAATTTGTATCTATTATATTATAATCTTATTACCCTTTACTTTTATTTTAATGTTTATTTTAATTTTATTATAATAATTGTCAACATATATTTTCTTCCTGCTGTTCTGTATCATACAGTTCCAATACTTGAGTTTACCTCTATGTTTGTCATGAATAATTAATCAGTTTTGGTTTATAATTTTACCATTGTTCAAAGTATTATTAAATTTATACCTTTGATTTTTCTGAAATTATCATTTTATTCTTATGTACTGTTGTTCATTTTTACAGCAGTACAATATATTAAAACACTTTATGCTAGTCTTTTTCTTGATGCATATATAATATGTTTAATATATATTGTAACTAGACCTGTTAACTGTAGTTAAAAATAATAAAAAAAAAGAAAAAAATTTTATTTAAAAAAAAATTTTGTACAAAAAATTTTATGTTTGTTTGTTGTGTATATAATTTAGAATTAATCCTGGTTTTATGTTTTATTCAAATTTTTAAAATTCTGTAAGGTACTTTTGGTTTAATTTGCACTTCTGGTAGAGCTTAACAAAATCTGAAGTTAATCAGATTATCTCCTTTCAGCAATCGATTAATGATTTTCAGTGCTGCTCCAGTATCTCACCTTTCGTTAATAATCCTCGTCTTCCAGGAAGTCTCGTGGTTAATTATACACTTAAAGTAAAATGTGAAAAAATTTTCCACACGCGAACACTACACTAACAACTCCTTTTCAGTGACGTGATAATTCTTCTCGCACTGATTTAATGCTCTACTGGCAAAACAGATCACGAGATGTTCGCCCTCCTCATCCTCTTGATACAACGTTGTGCCGAGGCTGATGTTGCTGGCATCGCAATTCAGGTAGAATGGTTTGCTGAAATCCGGATGGCGAAGTATTATTGGTTCCAGAAATTTCTGTTTAATCAGTGTTAAGGTCTCATTCTGTTCTGTACCCCTTATCCATTTATTCTTGGATGACAGTTGCGGCTGAAATTTGGCGGTCAATTCAGAATACTTTTCCTGGAACTTGCGGTAGTAATTACAGAGTCCCAGGAATGACTGTAATTGCCCTCGATTCTTAGGTGTGGGAAAGTTTTGAATCGCTTCTACTTTTTCAGCCGACGGTGAGATTCCCTGGTCGTTCAATATAAATCCCAAGAATTGAATTTCCTTGGCTATGAAGTGAGATTTCTCTAGCTTTAGCGTGATGTTATTCGCAGCTAATTTTCTTAATACGTGTTCCACACGGTAGCAGTGTTCCCTCCCAAGTTTCTGAGGACACTATCAAGTCATCAACGTACACGGTGGTGAACTGTAGTGCTTCCTGGCCAAGTATCTGGTCCATGCAGTGTACAAAGACTGCGACTGAATTCACCAGTCCGAAGGGCAACCTCTTAAACTGGTAGTTCCGCCCTTCGAATATAAAGGCCAGATACTGGCGACTCTGTGGATGTAATTCCACCTGCCAGTAGCCGCACACCGTATCCCAGGTAATAAAGTACTTGGTACCGTGGAACCGTTGCAAAATCTCTTCAATCTCACCGGGTGAAGTCCTGTCATTAATAATCATCTTATTAATCTCCCGCGCATCTAGGCACAAACGGACTTGTCCGTTTTTCTTAGGAATAGCCACGATAGGACTTGTGTATGGGGATTGGCTACTCTCTATTATGTCACGGTTAATCATCTTTGTTATTTCAGCTCTTACTGCTTCCTTTCGTGATTGCGCGATGGGGTAAGACTTCCGGTTAAAGTCCACTGTGTCTCGGAACTGTAGAGTACACTGGAAGTTTTTTACTTTACCGGGCTCGTCAGAAAATACTGATTTGTACTGTTCGTATATTTTAATTAATTTGTTTGCTTGGTATGGTTGCAATCTTTCTCCAGTTATACCGCTCCAGAAATCCCTGATTTCCTGGATTTTTTGGGACCATAAGTCCTCATTAGCGTTATCGTCTATCTTCTGTTCAATAATAGAAGTTGGAGGTATATAATTGATCTTACGAATCTGTTGGTGGATATTATTAGGAATTACTTGGCCACTACCAACCATGTTAGCCGTCCAAGTGTGTCCGTTTGTAAATAGTGACAATTTCTCGGTTCGCAAATCAATTATGGCGGAGTTCCGCCTGAGCACATCACACCCAACCAATATATTAAACGGCAGCCCGCTCGCCACCAAGAATTCCATTTCTATAGCTATACCGCAGCTCATCACACTGGCGGAGACTTGCCTTCGTATTATTTTATTTTGTCGGCCGGTTGCACCTAACAAAATAATATTGTTTAATGGCAACGTCGGTAATGTTCTTCCGCATTCTCTCTGTATTCTTTCCAACTCAGTTGTACTTATAATGGATACGTTGGAACCAGTATCGATCATTAAATTGGCAGGGATTCCTTCTATCTCCGCATTTACATGTATTATTTCATTATTAGTGTTATTGGTGGGACTATTATCGTCCTCTTCCAATAATTCATGTCGGATGTTCTTCAGGTAGTTACAACCTATTATAGTGATACGATTATTTTTATTTTTATTAGTCAACTCATTATTATACCCAGTGTTTAGGAGCAGTAACGGGTTCTGGTGATTTATTACTGCCTCCTCCCGTTTAAAGGCTCGACATCATTGTTATTTTGTGTCGCACTTGTGGATGTATCATTTGGGATGCCTAGAGTGGGTCCCTGCCGCTCTGTTCTATGATCTACCGGTCGTTCGCTGTTGGTCAGCCGTTCAGGGTTATCTAAACTGGTACTCCTTCTCGCAGGATAGTACCTTGGTTGATCTCGTTCTCGGCTCCTCCGCCTATCTTCATACTCGTGATAGCTATTTCTTCTCTGGTGGTAGTACCTCCGTTGGCGACCATCTTCCGCTCGAATGAAGTTTACTCGTGGTCGAGAAAACCTATTATTATTGGGGTTACCATTTGGTGGACTACCACGATTGTTATTATTATAGTAACGATCGTTACTATAATTGGGGCTTCTCTGACTATTAGGGTTTTGAGGGTACTGGTTTCGGTTACCCTGATAACCATTATTGGGTCGAGTTTGGTTCGTATGATTTTGAACCGTGTTGTTATTATTATTACTATTATTATTGTTATTATAGCTGTTGGTCTGTGGGTATGCTCGGCTTCCTTGGTATCCCGTGTTGGTGTTGGTCGTACCATGGTTGTTATTCGGATACGTCCTAGGTTCGGGCCGATCGTTTCGTCTCCTGCTTTGTCGGCAGTACTCTTCATTTTCGTAATTCTCGAGAAGTTCGGTCATGGCCTGTATTGTCTTAATTTGGCTGCCTCTCCTCGCTCGAATCACTTCCTCATCATAATGATACGAGAGTTTGCTGATTAAACATTCTTCCGGTATGGCCGGTACCAAATGTTTGGCCATACATACTTGCCGAGGAAATACGCCGTCATGGAACTACCTACTTGCTGTTTATAATGGCCGTGGCATATGTTGTCACGTATTAGGTTTTGGGTCGTTTCAGACAAATACTTTGCCTTGAAAAGGCTTTTAAATTGCTGGTAGTTCTCTATGTCGCTTCGGTTGGCCATCCACCAGTGGTCGCTCATCTCCCGAAAAAACTCGTCTAGAAGTTCTCGGTTTTGGACCCATCTGTTCCCTCTATGTTTGTCCATGTATTCTTCAATTCGGGCCAAGAACTCCATTGGCTTCCGCTTATATTGCCTGAAGTTTAGCCATTCTCTATGTTCAGACATGGGGAAATTATTGTAGCCAGTCGGCCGGTTTCTGATTACCTCCATTTCTTCCTGGCTCTGTCGCACTTGTCCAGTGATATTTGTCATAGCTGCTTCCATACCGACGCATCTTTCTGTGACCTGGGTTCGCACCTCATTTATTTCTTCCTGTGCTAACTTTCGGTTTTCCTCCAGTTTAGTTTTCTGGTGTTCTTTTACCTGGGTAATTTCCTTATTTATTACCTCCCTAACTTCCAGTACTTCACACTCCGTCTGACGACATCTTCCGTCCACTTCCCTGATCTGTTGGTTTACAACAACTACTTCTTGTTCCAACTTTTTAACTATGGATTTCTTAGTGTCTGTTATTTTTCTATTCAACTCTTCCTTTGCTAACTCGATTCTCTCGTCTAACTTGTTCATGTTCTCCTGGTTGACTTCCCTTAACTCTTCTCTCAGTAGTTGGTTATACTCTCTCAATTCTTCCAATCTCTCCCCCATCGTCTCTTCCATTTTCTTGTTATTTTCTCTTAATTCCTTCTTCAATTGTTGGTTATCACTTTCCATCTTCTTACGGGTTTCTTCAATTCTCTTGTTAGTATTTTATATTTGGTCAATCAATTCCTCCTTAGTTGATTTGAATTCTTCCTTCAAATTCTTACTGGTTTCCTCAATTCTCTCTTCCATCTTCTTGTTATTTTCCCGTAATTCTTCCTTCGTGGATTCTATGTTTTTATTTATTCCACTCAAATCTTCCTTGGTGGACTGGTTGTTGTTATCCATTTTCTTACTTACTCCTTCTATTTTGGATTCTAGGTTCTTATTATTTTCTTCCATGTCCTTACTCAATTTCTTACTATTTTCTTTCATTGTCTCCATCATCTGCCTGAACATTTCTTGTGTTGTCATGTTTTCTGTTTGTGAGGGTTTTTCAGGTTGTTCCTCTGGTGGTGCAGTTTGTTTATCTTCCACCGGGGGTAGTAACACTTCCACATCTTCTACAGGCGTTGCCTCCTTATCCCCCATGTCAACTTCCTTTTCGGCCTCTGCCGCCCTCTTCTTAGAAGTAGCTCGTCGTTGCATTTTGCTTCCTTCTCAACAATATAATCGCTGCCAAGTTTAAATTAATTAAGCCCTCTAGTTGGACGCCAATTTGTAACTAGACCTGTTAACTGTAGTTACAAATAATAAAAAAAAAGAAAAAAAATTTTATTTAAAAAAAAAATTTTGTACAAAAAAATGTTATGTTTGTTTGTTGTGTATATAATTTAGAATTAATCCTGATTTTATGTTTTATTCAAATTTTTAAAATTCTGTAAGGTACTTTTGGTTTAATTTGCACTTCTGGTAGAGCTTAATAAAATCTGGAGTTAATCAGATTATCTCCTTTCAGCAATCGATTAATGATTTTCAGTGCTGCTCCAGTATCTCACCTTTCGTAAATAATCCTCGTCTTCCAGGAAGTCTCGTGGTTAATTAAACACTTAAAGTAAAATGTGAAATAATTTTATAATTCACACAGTTAAAATAAATTGATTTATTGACAGTTATTAATAATAATCGATTTTAAATCGATTTAGAGCAATTGTTCGACTCCGTCACAGGGATAGATCGATATGTGAATACAGGTTAAAATTTTATGTAATTATTAAAAAAAGTTCTTTCAACGATTATTTTATAATATAGTCAGAGAAGGGCAGGACTAGAAAGTATAACATTTACAAGAAATAATTTTAAATAATTAATATTTAACAATTGTGAATAATATATAATGTTTAATATATTTGAATTCTCAAACCAATGCTGCTTCTATGAAATCAGTCGAGAAAGGTTGCAGTGCATCTTGGGACCATCATGGCAGCTAGCTGAATTGATGAGGTTATACGTAATATTGTCACAGGAAAATCTCACAATAAATTCACCGTTATAATTGTTTTATGGATCTCCGAAATTGTGTATACTGTCTACTATGTTGTTTGAGGTATTCTGGATGAGTGTTCAGTGTCCACTGGTGTTAATTGTTTTCTATGAGAGGTGTTCACTTTATGTCTGATCGTGACGAAGAATTGTTAATCTGTTGTAGAGTGAATTATTAATATTATGTAGTTTCAATGGTTTAAATCACTTGTATTATGTGGTGTATTGTTCGTTTTCACTGTTGTCGTGGAGTAATTCATTAGTTTTAACTCGAAAAGTGTTAATTTATGTAACTCCCGTTTTCCACTGATTTTAGGCTTTAACCTATGCACTCCATTATACGGTTTTAAGAACGCGATTCCGCATCGACTGTTCCGTTTGAAAGTTAACAAAGAACTAACTTACTTCCACCACTTTAGGAAATATCTTGTCAAGTTAATATTGGAAAAGTATTGTTAAAATAATTTTCACTTCCCATGTACATAATTCCAAAGTACATTATATATGGAATAATTTTAGTTTATTGTTCGCTTTCATGAACTATTAACCATATAATTGGTTTATTTATCTCATTCTGTTTAATTTGATATATAAAATAAATAAAACACAGCACAGGTCTGCGCGGGTTCCTGCGCGGACCTGCGCAGGAACACGTCGGCCGCGTGTATCGTGTTTTCGTTCTGTTTTGTCTCGGTTTTAATACGTGTTAAATTATTTAAGTATTTTTGTTGTTATGTTTGTGTTGTTTTTATTATCTGACGGGATGTGCATACATCAACAAATGTATTTTTAACTTATATTCATCGAGGATCTGAAGATGACACTTAATGTGTCGAAACTCGAGTAATCCTGTTTTCGGATTTCAAAAAGCGTGACGGTAGGTAATTAACCTGTTTTATAGTCAAAGGACTTATCCAATCCCTTTACACTATAGAGAAGAAGTGGAAAAGGAGGTCCAACAGATGTTAGCGAATGGAGTTATTGAGAGGGCAAGTAGTCCCTATATTAACCCTTTAGTGGTTGTCACCAAGCCGAACGGGAGTATCCGCTTATGCCTTGATGCCAGGAAATTAAATTCTTTATTAATACCTGATTACGAGTGCGCAAGGAGTGTGGAAGAATTGTTCCAAAAATGTAATGGAGTTAAGTACATGACCAAACTGGACTTAACATCCGGATTTTGCCAAATTCCAATCCGCAAATGTGATAGACAGTATACGGCATTTTTGTATAAAAACATATGCTACCAATTTAAAGTTGTACCTTTTGGCCTGAGGACCAGCTTAGCTGCAATGGTAAGGTGTTTAGACAGTGCCTTAGGTAATGAGGTAGAGAAGTATACACTAGTGTTCGTAGATGATATTCTATGTGTGTCACAAACATTCGAGGAGCACTTACAACATTTAAGAAATATTTTTGCAAAATTTAGATCAGCAAACATGACGCTGAATCTACGGAAATCAGAGTTTGGTAAGGAGGAAATTAAGTTTTTAGGTCACCGAATCTCAGTGGAAGGAATAACCACGAACCCAGAGAAGGTAAAAGCCAAACAAGAATTTCCAACTCCAAAGAACTGCAAGCAGCTAAAGTCATTTATAGGTTTAGCTAACTACTATCAGAGGTTTACAAGTAAATACGCGGAAAGTACTGTTCCATTGTTGAAGTTGTTAAACAAAGGGATTAAAGGGACAAGGGACCACGATGAAGCGCTACAACAAGTGAAAAGTCTTTTTATAAATACTGTTATATTACATCATCCGAGGGTAGGAGAAAGATTTTATTTACAGACAGACGCCAGCAATATTGCTATAGGAGCACACTTATATCAGATAGATGAGAAGGTCCAAAAAGCAGTATTAGGATTTGTAAGTCGCACACTTAAAGGGGCGGAATTAACTTATTTTACGACAGAAAAAGAGCTATTAGCGATAGTGCATAGCCTGTCAAAGTTTAGAAGTTATATTCTGGGTGCTAAACTTACTATAATCACCGACAATAAGGCGTTAGTATTTTTATTAAAGTGTAAATTGCTAGGTGCTCATCTGACTCTCTGGATCTTGGCTATACAAGAGTACCAGTTTGAAATACAATATTGTAAAGCGAAAGACAACTTGGTAGCAGATGTACTTAGTAGAAATCCACCGTCAGAAAACAACATGGATACAGTTAACATTAAAAGTAGTAGCACTGATATAGGTATTTACGCGGTAAAGCATGTAGCAAAACCTGAAGTAGTTAGACGACATAAGGAAATAGGGACCCATCAACAAGAAGACCCTAGGGATTAGTGTAGCTTGGAGAAGTGCGGTTACCAACACCAAACCAGGATTTTCCATATATGACGGTAAGCTATATAAGATATGTTCCCATAGGTGGAAATTATTATTACCAAGCTGTATGATGGAGGAACTTATTTGGGAATGCCACTTGTCGTTGGGCCACACTGGATTTAAGAAATGCCATCGAGCCTTAACAGAAAGCTTCATTGGGAAGGGGTTGGCAAAACGCATGAAAAGATTATTGTCTACTTGTGACCTGTGCCAGAAGTGTAAACACCCGAACTTATCTACCAGAGTAGAGATGCAAACAATCCAAGCAAAGGAGAACGGAGAGTTATTAGCTATAGATTATTACGGGCCTCTACCAAAAGCAAAAGGAGGGGTGAAGCACATTCTAGTAACAGTAGATTTCTTTTCTAAATTTGTCAAACTATACCCAGTCCAAAGAGCCACGACAAAAGCAACCCTTAGAGCACTAACAAAGTTCTACATCCCACAGTATTATAGTGATCGAAATTTAAAAAAATTTTAATTCCTCGATCAAGTGGCACGTTCCCACACTCGAGTCGACGGACACAAGCCCAGGTCGTAAATAATGACGAATTAGGGACAAGTCAGACCCGACGCCAGTGCGAAGACAAGGGAAAAAACGTCCGTGTACAGCACACAATAAGAATTTGAGGGCGTCGTTGACAACTCGCAGTTTGTTACAATTTGCAGCACCAGCAATCGAAAACAAAGACTTCGTCCAGCTGCCGAGTTACGCGGAAACGAAATGGAACGCCTGCTGTGGAGGTGAGTTGTAACGAGCACAAATATGAAAGGCTTCACTCTGCTACAAAGGAGTACTGAGCAATCTCGACAAACAGATAAACAATAGAACGTAAACTCAGTGAATACTGCAAGTGCACCCTGCACAGCGTGAAAACAAACCTTTGACAGCTTACTGGAATTTACGACTAGAAAGCGTGGGATCGACGAGAGACGACTCCAGCGAAGGGTTGATAATCGGCGGAACGAACAACGAATAACTTGAACAATTAACCAGGACTCTGCAGTCTGTTAACAAAAGATAGGTCAGAACCTTGATAAAGTCTAAACAAAGGTTGACAGACAGCCGGAGAATTGCTCTAGTTTCTCAGAATCCGTACCACGTTCGTCACATGGAATACTCCGGGGATGACGACGACCAACCAGCGTCAAGCATCTTCTAAAAGAGCTCGTGGAGAGAGTAAGAAGGGTTCGGACGACGAATCGGGAAACAGAGGATGAGATCTGCAGAGGAGTAGGAATTTGAAGAACCAATCACGGATCCGAAGGGGCGTAGAAATCCAGAATTTAGACTTATGGGTAAGATGTTTCAATAAAACTGTTTTGCGAAGACGCGGAGCGGCAGTCTACAAGTCAATCGGTCATAAGTTAATAAGTCAGTACGGTCGACAGTCAGACGGTTGGTTATAGTCGGAACGGTAATACATTCAGTGATAGAAACAGTTTGCGCGACCGACCGAACTTCCAACTCGGTGAATTCATAAGTGAACTTAGACATACGATATAGTCTCACTTACACACAAGTCTGTTCGACAATCGTATATGTTCTGATAAACTATAGTGCGCACGGGACTTGAAACTACAACCGACGCGAACATAATAGATTATGTTAATTATATTAATTACACAAGTAATTAACATTCCAAGGTATAACAGTGAGTGACATTTCAAACACTCTCACATTACAATGAGTCACTACATTGAACAATAAACTGAGTGAACTATACTGAACACTATTAAGTACATAGAATACACTACATCCAGATAAATGGAACAATTAATCATGTACACGAACACGGCAAACTCTCAGAGTAATTCAGCTTAATGACGATATTAATACCTTAATATTCGAACTCCAAACACTCAACATCAGCGGGGTACAACAACACCATACACATAACAAGAGTGAAAATTCAGTGAAGTGAAGTGAAGTGATGTGCTCGTCATAACAGAGATAAGATGCGCGACAAATCCTCCAGCAGACGTCATCTCACACCGGCGGAATATTGGATAAACACTTTCACAAGATAAGCTATTATGTCTATTAAATCTTAGTAATATATACTACTGCACTGTCTCCTCTTTTCAAAGAGCAAACCCCAAGAGATTATATATAAATCATATGAATCATAAATTTTATAAAGCAATATTAACGTAATTCATCATCTGAGAATAATGAACGCATTTAGGTAGGGATAAAATATATTTGTTGATTGTTTATTGTTCGTATATGTTTTGTATATGTATATTATTTACTGCATTTGAATGTAACATATATTTGTGTTTTCAGGAAACAACGTACAAATTGTATTTTGTTATTATGTGTTTTTATAATGTATGTATTTGCAGGATATAGTAACTCACTTGAATAACAAGTATAATAAATAAGTAATTATTTTATATTTAATCTTGCGTTCATTATTGAAATTTAACCTTGATTGTTAATTTACTTCATTCTGAGCATTTCACAAAGAGTCTCAAAAGTTATGCTAAGTATCAATGGACACAACAAACTCGACCATTGAAATGTCCGATTAACAGACTCATAAATCATATTTATTTTAACAACTGTGTTGAGTCTAATCTGACGAGTACGAACTACTTTTATATATGTATTAAAGTTAACGTCCATCATAACTCTTTTAATTAATACACGAAGTTAATGAGATACAATTTACTAATTCACATTTGGATAGTCCAATAATACTTACAATTAGCATAATTACGCTCAATATAAATGGTACGGCAACCTAGTTACTTAATTAATTGCCACTCCCGTTTATAACACTAAAGTATGGTAAACCTAGAAAAATATTGTCCGACCAAGGAAAACAGGTCACCCATAACCTATGGAGAGAAACCTTGGAGGAACTCAATATAAAACCAATTCTTACATCAATACGTCACCCTCAAGCGAATTTAGCTGAGCGAATAAATAGAGAATTAGGTAGATATTTCAGGGTATTGTGCCATCAAAACCATTCTGCATGGGTAGATTGTTTGAGTTTTATTTCTGATATTAATAATACATGTAATGAAACAACAGGGTACACACCTTCAGAATTATTTCTCAACAAAGAACCAGTACACGTATGGACCAAAACCATAAAAATTCCACCCAACTACAATCTACCTATTCCATATGAGGTAAAAACCAGCATAGCAGGAGAAAGAATACAGAGAGAAGGCCAAAAGAGGCTAGAACGATATAATCGCACCCACAAGTTGGTAAGGTTTGTGGAAGGAGAGGAAGTGCTAGTGAAAGCGAATCCTGTATCCTCTGCCATAGATAATATAATACCACGGCCAAGTTCTTCTCGATATTTGAGGGACCTTATAGAATAGAAGAGCAGGTTGCAAGGTACACATACATAATAAAAGATGTTAAAAAAAACAAAATTATAGGAACGTACCATGGGGATAGTTTGAATAAATATAGAGCAATAAGGAAACAATGGTTTGAGCCAATGATGTATGTGAATCAAACGTGGTGAAATAAAATTTTATAAATATCTTTGAATCAATGTCAATGTTAATAAGAAGTATTTGAATAAATGTCAGTATTGTTGTTTTGATTATTGGCGTCAATTAAGTCAAAATTGTGATTAAAGTATTAATGTTCATATGAATATCTAATATGTGTATGCCATGTTAGGTTAAGTAACATATTGTAATAATTAGTTATAAGGTAGAAGTAAGCAAAATTGTATTAGTGCAAATTTTATTCGAGAAAAATCAAAAGTGCAAATTTAAAAATATTGCGAAAATTTATATGTGCAAATTTTAATGTATTTCTTAAATAATCAAATTTTTTTATACCGAGTGGGGGTATATATAACGATTCATATAGTCGACCTATCAGATCGTTATATGAAAGTGTCAAACTGTGCTAGTCTAGCGGCGTAAGCAAGAGAGAGAGGGAATAATCACAGCCATCTCTGTCTAACCTCGCCACTGCTACTACTGACGCGTGCACAGACATGAAACATATAATAGATATTTACCATATATCCGTCGTGCGACTTCGTTTTTCTCGTCTTATTTTGACGCTTTTCGGCAACGAATTGCCATCTTCAGAAATCTTAATCACTCATTAGAGATCGTTAAAAAATTAAAAACACTAAAATCATTACAGTAAAAGTGTACTTTTAGTGTGATTTTAGTGTTTTTAATTTTTTAACGATCTCTAATGAGTGATTAAGATTTCTGAAGATGGCAATTCGTTGCCGAAACGCGTCAAAATAAGACGAGAAAAACGAAGTCGCACGACGGATATATGGTAAATATCTATTATATTAATATAAGCGACTTGGAGACAACTAACCTAAAATGTATTATAGACATGAAACATTTATTCAATTAATTTTATTTATTAAAACTGCAATATCTTCAAAACTAATAAATATACGGAAATTCTGAAACATGCATAGTGTTCAGCAATTAAAGCTCTATAAGTAGCCAAAATATCAACTAATATAATTAACATTTAAAGAAGTTATACAGAAGAAGAACGTCAAGAGATATAACTAGAGAATTAGGCTAGGTACGAATTAGGTGTTTTCACACACATACAGAGAAAGACCAAAGCAATAATATTCTGTGGTCAAATCTTTGAAAACACGTTTTTGCAAATACCTGTAATCAAACGATTTGCAAACAGCGGAAGTATGAAATTAGCCAGAAATTCTCTACCATCTCAAACTTGTTAAGGAGAGTTTGACCGACCTGTTCGATATTGTTTCAAATGGAAAACACATGATTTATTTGGAACAACCAATCACAACCCTGTATTAAGAGTAGACGCTAACTCAGAATGAGGGAATTGATCACTCTTCGTTCGGGCATTAAATAAGCAAGACGTGTGTTAAATACGATCTCAATTGCACAAACAACGCAAAGTATTTATTTAAATAAACAGTTCGCGAAGTGGTCCGCAGTAGTAGAGGAACTAGTAAAATTCAATGAATAATCTCGCTGCGTAATAACTAATTAATTAATTAAATAATAAATAAATAAATAATTAATTAACAGTGAAGTGACCTGTGCACCAGAATAGCTACAGCAACTGTAATTGTCCAGGATCATCAGTCAACGTTATTGGTCAACATCATTTCTTCTGAGCCGAACCATCAAAAGGAGTATCTCTACTGATTACTATCTACGGTCGACGCATCAATCAGATAAGAAATATATTCATTGATCAATGAACATAAAATAACAAAATAAATAATTAAATCAATAAACTTTTTTTTAAAGACACTATATAAATTCAACATTTGTATTTAATTATTAAGATTAGATATAAAGTAATATAGGAGTGTTGAATGGAGAGTGAGGTGTAGTATTGAACGTGCAAATTATTGCAGACCCGTTCTTTAGCACTGGTTTTGGTGATATATAATCCCTAAATCAACCAGATAAGAGCAATTGGTCGTTTGGACGTTTTAATCTTCACTTTTCAGGCACACTCATTAACTAATAAGATTTAGGTTAGCAATAAGTCATTAAATTAACTTTTAAAGAAATTAATTCAATAACAAAGTCATTAATTAAACAAATTTCAACATTATTTAAGACTTATTTGTAATGATTCCACTCACTGAACGAATCCTGAGATAGTGTGTCTCTGTGCTCTGAACTAAGCTGAATCCGTGTCATTTGTATCTGGGATTTGTTCTGGCGCCCAGGTAAAGTAAAAAGTCACGGGTAAGTAAGATTTGTTCTATCATTATATACAGAAAATAGATAGATAGACAAAAGGTCTTTATAATATATATATATATATATATATATTATAACGTGACAATTTGGCAAATTTAATTCAATTTAAATTTGTGGAGTCCTTCGATCTTGGAGCACCAAATTTAAACAACGTTACATATACATAAATAGGTGTGAACGGTCTCACGTTCAAGATTGACAAATTCTTTAAACATATAACATTTAAATAGGGGGTCAGGTGTATCTGCAATAAGAACTCTACGGAACTTGAAACAGTAATTAAAATTTATTTGATACTATAAAAAAAATATGTGCACATGGCACTGACTTCGATTTAAAAAACATTAGTTATTATTTGTTATAATGCCGTAAGGCTTAAGATATATACATCCTTACTAACTAAACATTCTATGCTACTAAATAGTATATAAAAGAAAAATCTCATTTTTAGACTACTCAGTCTATTAATATGTTTCAAAATCAATTTTTAAATCTTCTTTCTATATATGGTACGTACTCAAAAGATTAATAGTTATTACTTCTCAGTACTGTTTTCTCAAATACTAATTGTTTTTATTTATATTCTTTGTAATCATTTTATATCCTATTAATTTGAGCTCTTGTTACGTTACTCGTATTTCTAAAACTTCTATGATTTTTAACTCTACTATACAAGAAATATTACTCTTATTTTTAAATAAAATATTAATGTCTTTAACTGTCTTTGTATACTGTGTATGATTAAGATATGAATAAGTTGTCTAGCACCTTATTGTTGTCAATCATACTCGATCATTTTTTGTTCCATCGGTGTTCATCTTCGTCTCGCCTCCAGCGTCGGCTGTCTCTCTTCTCCTCTTGTCCAGCGTCGGCTGTCTCTCACTCTCTCGTCCTCTCCTCTTGTCCAGCGTCGTATCGCTATGGAACTGCTTCTCTTGTCCAGCGTCGTATCTCTATAGAACTGCTTCTCTTGTCCAGCGTCGTATCGCTATAGAACTGCTTCTCTTGTCCAGCGTCGTATCGCTATGGAACTTCTTCAGTAGTGCTGTTATTAATTACAATGTTTGTCTTATAGCTTAGTTACGTATTTGTACATAACTGGCAATTTAAACTGTTTATAAAAATATTAATAAATATGCCGTGCTGACGGGCATAAGCTCCCGCTGCATCGTGGATGATTCAAGAAAAAGAACCACTGAAGCTTGCGTGTCCTATTTATACCCATGTCTTGGTCGACACCCTTCAGTGATACAAAATCGACATGTTAGAAACTGTCTTTGGCGTCAGTTCCCCCACTCTTTGTCAAATTCACTATTTTTTATATTTCTGCGAATTGCAGAGTCCTGTAAGTATTTTTTCATACTTATCTTATAACTAATTTTACAACACATGTTCATTGTAATTTTGGACATTGCAACTTAACCCTTTTGATTTGTACACAGTTATTTCACTATTGCACTTGTACGGCGTGTCACTTTCGCGTGGTTTTCGCACACAGTATTTATTAAATTTATTTACATTTTATGGTGCTTTTGGATTTTAAATTCTTAATTCTAGTTTATGAATAATTACGGAAAAACAGTCATTGTGCAATTACTCATACTGGGGTGGCAAACTTGCCTGCAGAGACCTGCGTTCACACACACTAGCAAAATACTGGTGTACACACTTTCAGTTACATTTGTGTGTGTGTGCACGTTGATTCAGGTCGAAACACCTGTTCATATTTTTGTCTGAGTCAAGCTTGCAATCCATAACATGCTTATTTCTAATATATTATTATTTATTTACAGTTTATTAAGTAAATTTAAATTTTTATATTTCATGCTCAGTACATCACTTATTTGTACTGTCGCAATATATATATATATAATCACTTAACCTCAAGATGTTTTTTTCCCTTATGTGGAACATGTTTCGGGAAACTTATTGTTCCCATCCTCAGCCTTCTTAATTTTGAATCTTGTGAAGTACTTCTGTTTTAGTTGGTTGTTGTTATGGTTTCCTGTTGGTTTTTGGTTATTATTGTGTGTGATGGAGGTGTATATATTAGCTTTTTGTGTATATTCGATGTTGAGTGCTTTGAAAATTGTGTCGTGTTTTGTATTGATTTGTATTTGTTCAGGTATTAGTTTGTTTTGTGTTTGTACACGACAGGTCTTCTTCGCTCATCTTTCAAGATTGGCATGTAAACGTCGCACTAAACTTTGAAGATCAGACACAAACGTTGTCCATAATATTTATTTCCCATCCCTCTCTTTCAGGTTACCGTCTCCAGTCAAAATAAGTAAATCAGGAAACTCCTCAAGTTGTTCAGATGGACCCTCGTGTTTAGTCTGAGAGTGAGGACACAAATTTTAGGCCAGAGGCAAAAGGACTCAAGGCAGGCCTTGACCTCGTCAGCGCGAGTCCTCCGTGTCACGGCAGGGAAGTTTGGCTGAACTCCCCTGCCAACAATACAGACAAGTGATAACAAGTGCCTCCTCAATACCGCCATCGCGCATTTATCCCACACAGTCTCTCAGTACTTGAGTGATGTTGCTTTGTTTGGATGTGTTACAGACTGGTGTTTCAGAACCAGACTTTTGTTGTAAATGAGGTTCGAACTTTGTTGGACGTCCATTCCCGGGCAATCATTCTTCATCTACCTTTTCACGTCATCTGAAAGACTAGCTTTGTGCTTTTACCGCAGAACTAAAGGGTTAGAAACCAGGCAGAATACCAACATCACGGCAAACTGATCACGAATTTTCCGTGGTGAGTCAAAGAATGTGGTCCTCAAGAGTGTGGTGCCAATGAGCGTTGTCTTTCAACAGTCCTCGAGTTCTGCAGGCGGATTTGAATATGGGACGGAGCATGCCGTTAACCTTTTTCGATCATCAAACGATGTTGTCCATTGGAGATAATAACACTCGGAGTTGTTAGGAACCATCGCGATGAGTCCACCCGAAACCTGTTCTTTCTTTACACCGGGGTGGGCTGGCTCGGACGATCCCTGCTTCCTCCTGCTAAACTTGTCGTTCATCATAGTACGATAGAACTATGGCTAGTACAATGGAAGCCTAAATGACTTCTTGTCTTATCAGTTTTCCATAAATCGAAGAGGGCCAAAAGTGTTATTTTTGGAAGGTTCTCAATTTTTTCAATTACCTTTTCACTCGTAAAATACACTTATAATATTTAATTAATAAAGTTGTGTTAGTGGTTATAATCACAAACAGAATTAACACTGTTGCACACCACTATAGAAAAATTATTCCGATTAGGCGGTTTTAAGCTTCACAGCTCATCATCGGAACGGAAATTTTCCGGACTGAATTCAAAGAGCCGGAGAATTATTCTTCGCAAGTAGACCAACTACGTAGATCACCTGGCCAAGCATTACTTCAGAGACGGTTTGGGTAGTGTAACGAGAATCCTATAGAACATTCTCCACTCCACCCCCCGTCAAGTGTGGCAGGTGTTGCCTCAGTCAAGTGTAATCCAGTGTATTCAAGAACACTTGAGGTACGCATTAAGTGGCGTGAAGTGAGGGTGGACAATTTCTAGAAGGCGTGCGCTACATATAAAATGCCATAGGAGCCGGCTTGTCAGTTCAGTGGTGTTGAGCGATTTCTTTAGCGCGGAGCGAGTGTTTGTAGCGAAGTGTTGTTATGTTACAATTAGTGCGGAATTCTTTACAGCTGACTTTATTATTGCGTGTGGACAATTTTCACTCGAATTGTTGTAAGAGACTATCTTGGTGATTGCAAATTATTAATTGTGATAATTAAAGCTTGTTATTAGTGACTTCATTGGTGTCTTGTATTTTGTTTTCCACTGTCAAGGAGACCGTCGTAACAATATATTAATTTACTATAATTTAGTGTTTGTAAGATTTGCACTGTAATTATGTTATTTGCAAATGATTAGTGTCACAAAATACTTGGAATATGTATTACGTCAGAATGTGCTGTAGGCCTATATCAGTTTAAATGCGTACTAATGTAGGCCTACATATTCAAATGTGTCCACACACAGCACTCGGGCATAACATATTTAAACGTGTATTTTTATCTAATTCCAATAAACATTTTATTATAACTGCATAAAATAATAACGCAATTAACTAATAGCCCTAGGCCGACTAACTAATAGAGCAATTAACCAATAGTCCGATTAACTAATACAGCAATTTACTAAATCCCGATTGATTAATAGAGCAATCAACAAGTAGCCCAATTAATAATAGCGCAATTAACTAATAGCCCGATTAAGTAATAACCCTAGTAACCAATAGCCCAATTAAGTAATGCCCGACTAACTAATACCGAATTAACTAATAGCGCAATTAACAAATAGTCCGATTAACTGATAGAGCAATTTACTAAACCCCGATTAACTAATAGCGCAATCAACTACTTGCCCAATTAATAAAAGCGCAATTAACTAATAGCCCAATTAAGTAATAACCCTACTAAGCAATACCCAAATTAAGTAATGCCCTACTATAAATACAGCAATTAACTCATAGCCATAATATCTAGTAGCCCAGTTATCAATAGCACATTTAACTGATATCCCAATTAACTATTAGCGCAATTAACCAACAGGCCGTTTAAGTAATTGCGCAATTAGCTCATACGTCAATTAACTAATAGCCCGATTAAATAATAGTACAACTAACTAATAGAGCAATTAACCAATAGACAGATTAATTAATACCTATAATATAAATAGCGCAATCAACTATAGTCCGATCAGCTAATATCACAATTAACTAATAAACTAATAGCGAAATTAGCTAATTGCTCGAATAAGTAATAGCGCAGTCAACCAACAGCCCGATTAACTAATACCACAATTAACTAACAGCCTGTTAACAAATAACCCGATTATAAATAGGGCAATTTACTAATAGTCCGATAAAATAATCGAGCAATTAACTAGTAGCCCGATCAAGTAACAGAGCAGTCAACTAATAGCCCTATTATCTAATAGCCCGAATAATAGCGCAATTATCTACGAGCTGGTTAACTATTAGAGCAATTAAATAACAACCTGCTTACCTAAAAAACCGACTACATAATAGCCCGAATAACTAATCGCCTCATTAATTATTAGCAAGATTAATTAAATAGAGCAATTAACTAATAGCCCCATTAACTATTAGCACAATTAATTAATAGCACTATCAAATAATAGCCAGACTATAAGTACCGCAATTAACAAGTACCTAATAGCGCAATTAACGAATAGCCCTATTAATTATAGCGCAATAAATAAAAGTCCGCTTGACTAAAAGCGCGACCAAATAATAGATCAACTAACCAATAACTCAGTTAACTAATAGCCAAGTTAAGTAGTTGCTAAATTTGCTAATATCCTGATCAACTAATAGCGAAATTAACTAGTAGCCCGATTAATTAATAGAGCAATTATCTAATAGCCAGAATAAATAATAGCGCAATTAACAACAACCCGAATAAATAATAAAGCAATTAACTAGTAGCTTTATTAACTAATAGCCCGATCAACTAATAGCGCAATTAACTAATAGCGCAGCTACCTAAGTGTGAAATTAATTAATGGACCCATTACTTAATATCCCAGTCAACTAATAGCCCGCTTAGCTAATAGAAAAATGAACTAACTAATAGACCGATTAATTAATGTTCCAAATAAATAACAGCACAATTAAATAGTAGCGCAATTAATAGTAGGGCTATTGCCCTATCAACTAATAGCGTGATTAACTAATCGCCCGATTGAATAGTAGATCAATTTACTAATAGACCGATCAATTAATGCCACAATTAACTAACAGTACAATTAAATAAAAGAGCAATTTACTAAATACCGATTAACTAATAGCAATATCAATTAATAGCACAATTAATAATAGCTCAATTAACTAATAGCCCGATTAAATAACAGCCCTTTTATCTAATATCCCTATTATAAATAAAGCAATTAACTAATTGCCCTAATATATAATAGCCCGGCCCGATTAAATAATAGCTCAATTGACCAATTGCCCGATTAAGAAATAGCGCATTTAACTAATAGCCCGATTAACAAATACGGCAATTAACTAGTAGCCCTGTTATAAATAGCAAAATTAACTAATAGCCTGGATAACTAAGTGAAAAATCAACTAGAATCGATTAACTAATAGCGCAGTCAACTAGTAGCCCAATTAGCTAATAGGACAATTATTTAATAGCCCGAACAAATAATACAATAATTAACCAATAGCCCGGCTATCTAATAGCGCAATTATCTAATAGCCAGAATAATTTATAGAGCAATTAACTAACAGCTTGTTTAAATAATAGCTCAATTAACTAATATCCCAGGCCGACTAACTAATTGCGCAATTAATTTATAGCCCGTTTAATTAATAGCGTAATTAAATAATTAGCCCGCTTAACTTATAGCCCGAATAACTAATACCTCAATTAACTATTAGGCCAATTACGTAATATCCAAATTAACTATTAGCCCGATTGAGTAATAGCGCATTTAACCAATAGTCTGATTAACTAATAGCCCGACTAACTAATAGGCAGTTAACTAACAGCGCAATTAAATAATAGCCCGCTTAACTATAAGACCGGCTAAATAATAGCCCGAATAACTAATAGCCCAATTAACAATGACCCCGATCCAAGTAATAGCACAATTAATGAATAAACCGATTAGTTATTAGCACAAGTAACTAATATCCCTATTATTTAATAGCCAGAATATAAATAGCATAATTAACTATTAGCCCGAATAAATAATAGCGCAATTAACGAATAGCCCGATTAACTAATAGCGCAATCAAATAAAGTCCGCTTATCTAAAAGCTCGACTAAATAATAGCTCGATTAAATAGCCAAATTAAATAATAGTCCCATTAGCTAATAGCGCATTTAACTAACAATCCGATTAAACAATAGAACAATCACTTAATAGACCTATCAACTAATAGCGAAATTAACTAATAGCCCGACCAAATAATAGAGCAATTAACTAATAGCCCGGCTAACTAATAGCGCAATTATATAATAGCCAGAATAAATAATAGGGCAATTAACTAACAGCCTGATTAAATTATAATTATACTTAAACTATCATTATATTTACAGTATATTAATCTGTAATATCGTGTTGTTTGATATTTTAATGTTCGAATAGTAAATATTTTGCTGATGTAACACACACTGTTCCACGCACAAACACATTCACTCAATTAATCCGTCTTTTTATGTATTTAATTATTTCTGTATTGTCCATACACAGGTCCTGATGTCGCCAATAAATATTGTCGAAACGTCGACACAAATGGTGTGAAAATTATATCTTTGCTTAAAGGGCCACCGTCGCTAAACTTTTTATTATTTATTGATTGAAGGTCATTCCTAATTTAAGGATAAATATGGTAAATAAACATAATTAATAAATATTGTAAAGTTTAATAACATGAATATAAATATTATTATTATTATTACATATTTTATTATTTATATTATATATTTACCTTATTACATAAGGTATCTTTGTGTGTAACTATTACTTACATGTACTTTGGTACTTACATGGTAATAAGCAAGTAAGCATTAGGCGGAAAGGTTGGTGGCAAGAATGTCGAGACAGAGGTTTTTGGGTAGACACGAGCTTGAAAGGATACAGAGGTATTGGGAAGGACATACTGACAGCTTAAAACTGAAATTTTAAGGAGGAAATCAGCTAGTTTACGATACAGTTAGCTCGATGAAAATAACTAAAGTAGTTACCCTTGTACCGTTGAATAACGGCCATATGGATTATAAATAAAAATAAAACAATTTATTGTGCATGCCAAAATAACAAGGAAAATCTAAACCGTGAAACAAAACAATCTCCGTTATCTAGTTTTAGATTAAGATTTATGAACACGAGGTATTGAATTGAAATTCTCTTTAACCGGCACAATTTGCTGGAATGTAGTGCTTAGAATTTTCTAGAATTACTGTATTGTTTCTTTAAAAAGTATAACGGACTAGGATAGGGACCATTCTTTTTGTCGGAAGGAGGAATAACTTTGTAATTCCTGGCGCATTCGTTTCGTATGTTTCTGACGTAAACGGGTGGATTTTGATGGATGAGTCAGGAATAAAACATGATTCTCAAAGAGCGGCAGCATAGTAACATATTTATCAAAAAATATAAACACAATTTAAAAGAAGTTTACTAAATTGCGAAATGAAACCCACTAAGTGACTGGCGGTGAAATACTTACCGATTTGCGTATGTACAGCATAATACACAATAAACAAGTTTCCGATACCTTTATATAACACGTTATGTACAATTACGTTTTGTTTACCCGTCAGATGTTTCCTTAAACTGAGCGGTTAATGAAACAGTTTATGGCAATCAATATTCTACTACGATACGTTTTTGAAAGACGATTGTGATGTAGAAGAAGTTAGAAGAATTTAACAAATAGGCAGATGTTAGAAAAAAATGCATTGAAATACGGGCAATATGCTGGTGTGCAATTTTTGTACCAAATGCGGAAATCAATGCCGTTACAAAAACATCAATTAAGTTGCATCTTATGAAAGAAAAACAATAAATTTTCTTTCTTCTTATTCTCCCCTTACAGTAGACAAATTTGTGTTATTTTCCTTTACACACTTACGTATTACCCACTTATACAGTGGTCATCCTGCATTCCGACATCTCTGTCGTTTCCAAATCCCTGTTTCTTGTAATGAGATATAATATTAGTACAAATGATGTGAAAGGCTCATTAAATTGTCAACACTATATTTAACACCAATTCGTTATCATTTTACAACCCTAACAGTCCCACATTTTGGAAGTGCATAGTAAACATTTCTTTCTTCTAAAATCTGATTTGGGATGTACTAAAGAGTCAAAAATGTATTTTTTCAAAACTTTACCACTGCTATTTCACAAACAAGGGTCACATTGCTTATAAGCAACAATGGGCTTTAAGGGAGCATGTAGCACGGACAGTAACAATATTATACTATTACTGTATTCTTTCATTAAAAAATTTACTAAACAATTTAGTCATCATTAACAAATAATAATAATATTAATAAAAAACCTTATACTTTAAATTATTCTAATATTTTTACATAACATTGAATCATAAGTACAAAATAGACAGATGCCCTTTACCTTCAGGGCGACTGCTAATGACAATAATGGAAACCTGTTATCGCAAAAAAATTTGAAATTATGTACTTGAAATTATTTAAAATTTGAAATATTAAAAATTTGTATTTTTTGTTATGTTCTGACAAAACTGTGTCCCCCTGAAAAGCCAAATCCACTTGCAGTGCATGTTTTTGCCTACACAATCTTGGAAATTGTACGCAACTCCTAGCTGCTCTAAAGAGACTCCTAAACAGACCTTGATGTCAGTTTGTACCTTTTAAACCACTTATGTGGTTTGTTCCAAATATATTGTTTCAAAACAAATGGTGTAATCTGTTCATCAGGAGCTTCAGGGGGGTAGAGAAATTAGAGTTGTTTTTCAAGGAAGTAAGCAAAGGGCAAACTTTACCCCTGTTATGACAATCTTGGTGTTGTCAGCATTGTGAAACTATTTAAGAATTGATAATAACCTATTTCAACTCATAATATCTGCAACTGGAGGATACCTAGTTTCAGTCACAACCAAATGTGGCTAGTAACTGTTGTGTAATTTAAACATAGTCCATCCATAAGAGCCCGTTGGTTGCTTATAAGCAACAAGACAATTTGTTTTAATATAACATTTTCGTAATTGCAGAAATTTCTGACAATATAAAAATTTAAGCTAAAAATAATAATAATTAGAACAAAAAATGGTACCTTCAAAAACTATATTAATTAATTAATGGTTACACAGAAATTTGTATACAGCGTCTGCAAGATTGTGGTTATTAACTACGAGCCACAAACTTCGGATATTCTATATTGTGATACCTCTGTTATAACATGTTATCTGGAAGTTGAAACTGAAACTACATGTTGTTGCTTAAAAGATACAATTGGTATTGAGGGGAAACAAGTAATATTATTGCACTAATAGAGATGGATAGTATAAGCAACACTGGGCGCTAAAGGGCTAAGTTATAGTTTATTAAACGTGTTTTTATCTAAGAGCACGGTTGTAATAAAAAGGAACAGGTTTATATGTTTAAGATAATAAGAAAGGACAATTAATAGAAACGTTCTCTAAATAAACCTGGACAAAACTGTCTATATGGTCAAGATGGTGAAGATGCAGACAAGTAAAAGATCATGAGCATACGGGGAAAACTGGGAACTTCATTAAAAAGAAAAATTCTGTTTAATATAAAGTAATGTGTTTGTTAAGAAAAAATAAATTTTACTGCAATGTTTAATATACATATCAACTAGCAACTAAGAAAATTATTTACAACTCTATAAAACATAACACTTCAAAATAGGGGAAACATTTTGAAATTAACGTATGTAATTCAGCTGAACAACTCGATCTGAGTTACTAACTGATTGCCTGTAGTAAGGGGGTACAAACACCAACATTTGATGTTTGTGTGAGAAAATTTAAAAAGTCTTTAGAACACTGACATTATTTTGATAGAAAATAGGCTTGTACGGTTTCAGATTGTGTTTTTGGCAGCGAAGTATTGAGCATCTAAATGTGCAGGCGTTTTGTTCGGGAAGGGTATGATAGTGAGAGATGTTTTATTTGATAGTAACTGTAATTTTATTATTTTCTTGTTCAGTTTGTTAACTTGAAGTGCGAATAATCTGTTTACTGTTTAAAACCACTGCAGAAAGAGGAAGGGGTACTACGCCATTCAAACTGGTTCACCTCATTGATCGAGGGATAGGTTGGAGGGCACAGTGGGTGAGGAAGGAGGAGGGAAGAGGAATGAAACCAAAGGAGGAGAGAAATGTTCAGAGATTAAAAGACTGTTTCGGAAAGAAGGAAATTGCAAGCCCAATTTGCAAGCCCAGGAGAAGAAGAAGAAGAAGAAGAAGAAGAAGAAGAAGAAGAAGAAGAAGAAGAAGAAGAAGAAGAAGAAGAAGAAGAAGAAGAAGAAGAAGAAGAAGAAGAAGAATTTATACTGGATTATTCTTTGGTGAATTGTTGAATCAAATGAGAGATGAACAAAAATTATTAATAGAACATATAATTCTTCGACTGTTTCTTGTTCCACCGTGACACACAGCAACACAACGCAATAAAATAAATATTCAAAAATACTGTTGACTCTAGAAACTGTAATTTTAGAGATGATTGAGTTTCATAAACGCTCAGCGCAGTGAAGACTGACTTCAACGCACACGCTTAATATGACATTCTCTGGGAACATCAGCTACATGTTGATATGTTATGATACAACTATACTATCAGTTACAGTTGATATATTGCCTTCACCCTCTGCTACTCCTTCTTCAATCACTTACGTGTGTGTACGTGTAACAATTTGCATAACTATAATTTGCGGGAATGAAGAACTCCATCATGATTTGAAGAACTTCACAAATTCGTAGAACAGAACGACAAAAATGGAGTACTGTGTTATAATAATGATCGTAAAGTTAATTTAAAGCCTGAAAATAATTGATTTGACTGTTGAGTTAATATCTGTGGTTTCACGTTCACTTTGGTGGCACTGGTTTCTCATTAATATTGAATACTCTTTAACCGTCAAAGTGATAAACGTAATGAATTAATAATTGAATTTAATAAACAAACACTTAGTAAGTTCTACAGATGATTTTATTTTCCTGACAATTGATTCACCAGTTATGGCAGCTTCAGAGGTTGGATTTAAACTGAATTATATGATTATCTACTCAGATGATCGCACTGCAGCGTATATGATATCGGTGGGGGTGCGTTAATTTTCACTTCGGCAAACTATTTGTTTTGCACAGCCTAGTTGTGCAATTTTCGGCTCTTCTATATTTTGATACCTCTGTTATCTATCTGTCATCTAGAAGTTGAAACTGAAACTACATATTGTTGCTTAAAAGTTACAATGGGTATTGAGGGGAAACAAAGAAGTAATATTATTGTATTAATAGAGATGGGATGTATATGCAACAGTGGGCGCTGAAGGGCTAAAATATAGTTTATTAAACGTGTATTTATCTAAGAGCACGGTTACTACAAACGTAGTTCACAGTCATTTAAATTTTGCACTACGCATAAGCCTTATGTTGATAAAAAAACATCGTGCCACAACGAAACGCTGATAGAGTATAACGGCACCAAGTGCCGCGTACCAACTAGTAGTTTATTTTGACCTGTGGAATCAGAGATCTGAACATGAATTTCATTCAAAGAATTTACTACAAATTGTTAAAACGGTGCGGATATGTGATATCGGTACAGCATTGAAATGCAGTCACTTAATCGCGATTGATGTGGGAGTCATAACAAAAAACATTCGGTACTTCCACCGTCGTGACGGGGTGTGGAATGAGGCATCGACGACCGATGCTGCCGAGTTTCAGTAGTCGTTTGTCTCCTGAAACGCACACTACGCCATAGCAGCAGTTCTGTTGTATCGGAGCTGATGTGCACGGGAACCAGGGCAACCAGAAAGGCGCTATTGAGGTGGCGCTTGAGAGCCTAGTAGCTCAAGCAGCCAGACCATAACGTCGATTTTTTGTTTCTACGGGGAATTAAACAGGACGTGTTTAGGCTACGCGGCAGGCATCGTAAAGGTTAATTATGTGACGGTGAAATAAGTTCAAGTATGCGACGTGAGAGATAAGAAAAAGTGTTTTGTTTCTTTGGGTCTGGCAGCAATTCAGCAAAAAGAATTCAGCAAAAATAATGGGGAGGGTTGGTTATGCAATAGTTGTACAGGTTTGTGACGTAGGTAACTAAAAATTACTTATGTGAATTCTTATACAAATACCAAGGGCGTAGCCAAGAATCTATAATTGTCTTCTGAAGGATGGGTGTAGAGTATTCTGGATTATTCTGAATAAACCTATAAAAATTAAAAGAAAAGGAACTCGTTAGTTGCTTAATCTTTGTTGTCTAGAACACAGAACGGTCTGATAACAGAAGGAGCAAAAGTATAACTAACCGATGTGGTACGCGTTTTCACTGTTCCGCATATTTGTAACATAAAAATTAATTTCGTTCAGAGGGAACAGTACAAAATGTTAAAGGGAGTGTATTAAATATTATACGTGGTCATTGAGTACGGTGAACTAGTTATTTCCATTGCTCATCTGTAAGGGCTTTTTAGGGTAGAAAACAAGATACTATGTACCGGCAAACTCTCTAGCACGAGTAGAGTGCCTAGCAAGGGCGTCGCCAGCCAATGGGCCCGGGGGGGGGCAAGATGAGAGAGAGGATGGGGGCAATATGAATTGTAGGTACAAATAGATACAATGATTTATTTTTTTTTTAAGTTTTTTAATTCAAGAAAAATTTATAAAAAAATTAAAAGAAATTTAAAAAAAATTAATTAAAACATAATCTTCTCGGGTTTTTTGCAAATCTGCCGACCACTTTATTAATAAAATCCTCTAGGTTGTCAAAAATAAGCTTTCTGTGAACACTCATCATTGCTAGGCCATTGAGACGAGTTTCTACCATAGTGCTCCTCAGCCAGGTTTTTATTCTTCTTAAGCTGCTAAAGGATCGCTCCACAGTACACGTTGTGCACGGTAGAGCAATCAAAATTTTTAAAGCTTTTCCCGTTTCAGGGAAGAAGTTTTCCGTCTCTTTTAGGACATCAACAACGGTTAGTTCTGTTGGGTTGGGTTTATCCTGCCACAATTTTTGCCAAAGTTCGATTTAATTTTTTATGTTCGGTAAATCGTAAAATTGGGCAAAGCTTCTGTGAGATTTTCTACTGACATGGTTAGCATTTGCGCCAGGTGTAATTTAGATAATGCGAATGATGGAGTATTTTCTTCAGCAAAACGCACTTCAAGAGAAGTAATAATGGAGTCCAAATATGGTATTATTAAAGACCTCCTCCAGAATTCTGAAGGGCTTCCTGCTGGGTGGTTGCTTCGATGATGTTGTCTCCCAACAATGAACGGCACTGACTTCATGTCCTCCCCCAGTCCGAGTTTTTCCGCAACGACAGTAGCATCCCTTATAATTTCATCTGTGACTTTTTCGGGATTGTCACGGTGGCTTTTAAGCATTTGCAAAATGCGTTTAATGTGCTGCGAGGCTTTGACCGCATCCAAAGCTATAGACTGGAGCACGTTTACAACTGGTTCCATCAAAGCTGAGTATTTGGCTTTTAAAATAAGGCTAAGAATAAACGAAACTCTAGAATCAGCCGCATGGGGCTGAAAAGCATTTTTCTAGTTGCACCATATCCTTCAGGCGATAAGGTTTCTAAGGCCTCCGTTATAACAGGAAAATTCTCCTTAAAAACTCTGATGCTTTTATGTTTCTCGGTTCACCTTGTTTCGCAGAGCCTGGAAATATTAGGTATCAACTTCCTTCTCAAAATTGATTCCCGAAAAAATGAAATGATATCTTTGATGGTTCCCACGCTGTTCCGAATTTCAGGCAGAGTATTGAGATCATTGATCACTAGATTCAGTTTGTGCGAAGAGCAATGAAAGAAAAAGCTTTGGTGTATTTTTTGCGCAAGATTGCTTGCACACCACTGTCTGTTCCAGGCATCATCGAACAACCGTCAAATCGCAAACCAACGCATTTCTCTGGATTAAGATCTTTTTTTGCCAAAAACTCATCGATGGTCTGTGCAATGGATTTCGCGTCCAGAACTTTCAGCTCAACAAATTAGGTATCAACGGGACGTGGGGGAGCGCGGGGGCGGGGAACATTCACCCGCGCGCTGCACCGGACTCGCGCGCGTCCTCGCGAACTCCGTGCGTTTGTGTGAGTGCTACGTCTGTACACTAAACACAAGCTCGCTGCGTTTTGAAGTGCAGTCGAGTGCGTATACATAGTTTGTGTCGATGTTTTTTATTAGTGTTACATAATAATTTGTTTCGTTTATTTTTTGTTATATTAATTTCAAACGACACCGTTTTCATTTCATTTTCATTCTCCTATATACATTTTTTCGAATCTCTAGGGGGGCAGCTGCCCCCCTTGGCGACGCCCTTGGTCCCTAGCCCTAATTTGATCACTTTCTGCACTATTTTGATAGATACGATAGCCATTTGTGTTTTTGGCAGGGAGGTAGTGAGGATCCAAATGTGCAGGCGTTTTGTTCGGTAAGGGTATGATACTGAGAGATGTTTTATCTGATAGTAACTGTAATCATTCACAGGAAACGTTTGCGTTGCGTGTAATCATCCACAGTTCTATAACGGTGGGTACCATTTTGGGTTTCGTATATCGCCGTTTTGTTAAGTAGCGTATCCAACCAGAGCGTACGAGTGTCTATGAAATATAAACGAGACTATCAAAATTGGCCCTAGATACTTTTTGTGCACAGTTCGACATTGTTTCTACTAGTAATTTTATACAAACCACTATGTTATCTTTGTAAATGACCTGACAACTAGGCTGGTAAATGACCTGAAGATGGCTTGACTGCCGAAAGTTCTCGTCAATACCAAAGACAACATAGTGGTTTGTATAAAATTACTAGTAGAAATATTTGAGACCACTTACACTCCAATACAACAATAAATTAATAGTTCGACAATGATGCGTTGTCGCAGGCTTCAGTGTACAGATTAAAAAAGTTTTTTCTTCGAAAGTCGCAAAGAAGTTTCTAAACTATCTCACACGCACGTCGTCCCAGAATCAGCATTACACCCTAGAACGTTTTACAAGTTCAAGATCTTACTCAAGGTGATTGACAAATAGCTGTTTGTGAAATTAGTGCATTAAATTCAGTAATTTTTGAAAGTGTGTTAACAATAAGAGTTGAAATTACACAAAATCTCAACAAGACGGGAAGATGGGTGTAATTTCTTCACCATAACGCCTGGCCCCCCACCTCTACTGCCACGAAACCAAAATTAGATAAACTTCACTGGACAGCTTCGGGTCGTCGTCCCCACCCCCTACAGTCCAGATTTATTGTCACGTGGTTTTAGTTTTTTATAACCCTCTCAAAAAAAACTTAGACGGGAAAATATTTTCCAGTGACAAAGAGTGCAAGACTTCACTACGGTCACGTCCAACAAATCTTTCTAACGGATGAATTAAAAAACGCTAACGCGGTGGCAAATTTGTGTTGGATAAGCTATGCTGGAAAATTGGTTGGTATTTTTTTTTTTATATGTGAATGTAATAAAACGTTTCTCAGAAAGTTTCGTTTATATTCGAGCGATCCTTTTAGCACAAGATAATGAACTTAGTGTTCTGTACTAGGTGTTCAAGATTTCATAAATGTTTAATGGTGATTGTTATTTTCTCTCATCGTCTGCATTCGGACTGTCTACGAATGATTCATAAAAGCAGTGGCGTGCGGTGGGTAAAAACTTTGATGAAGCTGAGTTATATCCGATACTGTAGGCCTAATTTAATTTCAAAAAGATAGCGGAAGCCGTATTTACAATTAAAATTAACGTATAGTGGCTATTAATCTGTCTTCCTGTTAGTAGGTGGCACACACGATTACAATTGAATTTAGGTGTGAGATCCATTATTAAGTCTAATATCTTAACGTTTTATAGCATGATAAAATGTTATGTTCAACGCAGAAAGCATAGAACACGTATACACCGCGGTTCGAAATTTCTAAAACCAAGTAACTAACGCTTTAAAAACACTGGCACAATACAGGCTTTAACTTGAGGTGCAAATTCTTTTTAAAACACATGTGTCTGAAAATATAAATACTATAATAGTAGTATAATAGTATATATATATATAATATAGTATACTATAATAGTATACTTTGCAGTGGTAAAGTATCAACTTTTTACAAATAAACTCACTAATAAATTGTTGAAGCATACTAATAACTCTCCTGCACGTAAACACATTTTCCTTAAATATACAAACATTTAACTAGTTTTCAATATCCTATTAGAGTTTAATAGATTTAAAGCTTTATAAGATCGGATATACTTTTCCCTTCAAACTCTTCACTACTGTACAACACAATAAGCTCGTTTTACAAACGCACACTGTCAAAGGATTTGCCAAATGTTTCCAAAAGGTTTTAAAAAGGATAATCTTGAAACCTTGTATACAAGTGATTGTTATCAAACGCTCACAATAAATACGCTTGTAGTTCACATTTATTCTCTGTGATGGCTCCCCTACTACAGATAGAGTTTGGTGAAAAACGTCTTCAAAGTCTTCACGGAGAGATGCTATAATTTGTCGAGTTTCTGCAATTTTCTTTCGGCAGTACATAATGTCACTCGTCGTCTGTATATGAAAATGTTTTAACGAACGTATTTTGTCTCTAACACTGACAAAAATTCACTAATGGGAGCTAAAATATCAGACTCGATCTCTACAAGGTGTCGCGGCATTGAATACGTCACACAATTGACGTCTGTCCTGTAAATGGTATTTACAAGCCTAAAGAAATAATTCCACCTCATTAGGCACATATCGGGAAGTCATCGCTGTACAAACTCATATAAAAATTTAGTCTGTTTCGGAGATCTCGAAAAATGGCTGCAATACCACTAAGTAAGTTACAAAATATTTTGCACACGGGTAGCCTATTTGCCTGACATTTTGAGACACAACAAGGTTTAAAACATGCCCATATAATGGAAAAGAGAGCTTGCAGATTAGTTCTTTTAATTATGGTCTCTACCCCAATTAACATTATTTTCCCCCATTGTTGCCGCCCCATCGTAGGGTTGAGCGACTAGTTTTTCACTGCATTCAAATTCAGTCAGGAACTGGCGAATGAGGGTTGTAACAGCCTGGGCATGTCGATCACAACTTACGTTATTGGATTCTAAAAATTTCTTTTTTACTTCTGCATTATACGAGTAATGCAAAACTATAGAGCACTATGCTTTATTTGAAATATTTCTGGCTACATCGACTAATACAGCTACAAAGTGTACCTCCTTTCTTTCATTTTTTATACTCATTAAAAGAAGTAATCGCTTCAATGAGATTAGACAGTTTCCTAAATACAGTATATGTTCCACAAGAAGAGGGTGATATTCGGCTGGGTACTTAAGAAGTTCTACGTAATTACCTCGATTAACTGTCTTTTCCATTTCGTCGTGATCTCGAAATGCTAATTCTTATTTACCGAGATATCAAACAGCATTAGTCTCCTAAGAAAATCTATTGCGTTGAACCTTCTGATTGTGAGCCGATATCTCCGATTTAAGTTGGTCATCTAACGCAGTTTCTATTATACTCTGACCGGAAGCAGCAATAAACAATGATGAAGGAAGATAATTTCAGTAATTTCATGGCCGTCAATAGATTCAGCTAGGTTTCCTAAATGTTTGAATCCAGTCTTGGCCCAGCTGGTGTTCTTGTCCTTTCCAAACAACAAACAATACCGGCAAAGTAGTACATTTAGTTCACCACTACCAGCCAACCACTCACATTTGCTGTACATACTAGACTGGAATTGCCTAGTAAACTTTCCAGATAGCTGGGCTAAGTTTAAAAGATTCGGGTCCGGTTTACCAATTTTTATCATTTGAGTTTTTTCGGTGAATGACCGGGAAGAAAAATGTTTTGATAAAACATCTTTTATTATACAAACCGTCACTGTAGGAAATATATTAAACCAACATTGAAACTATTCTAAAATATATAACTATAACTTCAAATATAATGCGTATCGTTTAAATACAACGTAAATTAACGCACTATTTAATAAGTTATAATTATAATTTCAAATGTTAAAAACGGATAACGCATACGGTTTAAATGCGGTACGGTACTAAATAACGTAACACGCACAGCGATACCAACAAACTCAACAACATGCAGTCGAACTCAACCCAAGTTAGCATCAGTTACCGACTACTACAGAGGCGGTTTCTATCTCGCTCTACGTGCGCGCGCATCTCTCTACACCACGCTAACTCAAGCTGTGACGAACCTGCTTCACCTACCACTGCAGAGGCAGCGTGTGAAATCAGTCTACTTAAAAAATTTTGGAAACAGTCATGTAGAAAATTCCAGTGAATTTTTATTTTGGTTATTTAAAATTAGATTCAATAAAATTATAAAATTTACTTTAAATAATTGCAGTTAGTGTGTCGCCAATCATTACTGAAGCAGTGCTTCACTTGCTTCCCTTCACCGCACGCCACTGGATAAAAGTTGGTTAGAGAAATACTTACTCCACTCCACCAAGTGCTATGCGTTAACGAGTAGCTTGTTTTGTCCTATGGAATTCCAAATTTGCTATATGAACATCAATTTCATTGAAAGATTTTAGTACAAAATGTTAATACGGCGCGGAATATTGGTGTACATGTTTGGAATTCATTCATATAATCATGATTGGTGTGGGAGTCGTTACAAAAAAGTTTGGATACTTCCACTGTCTTGGCAGTGCGTGTATTTTCAGAGTAAAGCAGGGACGACGGTCTGCCGAGTGGCTGTAGTCGTTTGTCACCTGAAACACCCAGCAGAGTTGTTTAGTGTACGTGGTAGGAAGAGAGAGGTTAATTATGTGGCAGCGAGATAAATTCAAATCTGCGACGACGGAATAATTTATGAACTGTTTCTTGGTCTTTGGCGGCATTTGGCAGCATTACAGTCTTCGGGAATTACACAAACCATAATGAGAATGGAATAACCATATAACAATGAAACTATGGGATGGTGAACCTAAGTCAGCTGGTGTTGAGTAATTTATCTTTTTGAGTTTAAAACTGGGTGATATTGAAGGACGAAAAAATTACGAACTCACGTGCTACGCGTTTTTGTAACAAATAAATTAATTTCGTTCAAAGAAATTAATAAAAAATTTTAATAAAGGTGGTGCTTGTAGTTATGATGTAGGTTTGCTCTCCGCGAGGCAGAGAGCCTCTGTGCCGGTGACAAGCAGCTTACACAGCGTAATAGGAGGAGACAGTCTGAGGATGGAAGGAAAAGACAGTTTTAGAAAGTGAACTCTAGGACTATGGACAAAAGTTACATTCAATCTAATCATCTAATAAAGGCTTCTAGTGCGGTCTGTTGATCCGTATTCCGTGTTACAAAGAACGGCCTGATATGTGAGGAATGTAAAGTATAACGAAGTCTGCTGTTATTGACGTGCTAAGAGCCAATGTGTGTAATGGGTACAGGGCTTAACGTCTCTGGCAAACAGCTGTGAAGGCGGTCCATATCAGTCCGAGATATGACACATTGGAGTCGATAGGCCGATTTTTACGGAAGGGCTTACCCAATGTGGCAGGGTTTTATTCTGTAGAATCGAGATAATTTGAAGCCTGGGCGAGGAGGGAGAAAGAAACTTTTTATAAAATACCTCTGCTATTTTATGGCTTAGGCCAGGTGGACTGGAGTTTTGCTAATTGCAGCGACTATGCCATTGATATCTAGAGCTTCGATGATCGCCGTTCGAACACTGCGGAAATGTGAATTTAGTTCGGCTGGGTTTCTTTTGTACCCGGTGTTAGCGAGTTGAGGAAAAATTTTATGGTGCTGCCAGTTTCACTTATGGTGGCTGGAAATGGACAGTTTGTACTTTCTATGAGATGTGTTTATTTTTCTGTTTCACAAATTATTTTATGCAGACGGATTAGGATGTTCATGAAGTTGTACAAATCTTTCTTAATTACTGTTCCTTTTTACAATCTGTTTTTGATTTTTTTTAAAATACGTGATTTACTGATATTCCAAACATATTCTCTCAACACCAGTCGTAGCTCTTGTAAATAACACCTTTTATAATATCAAGCTTACATCTTTAAATATTCTGTACGAGCAACAGGCGGCTGAAACAGTATTTCAGTCCTAGTACAGAACTGTGCTCAAATCGTATATGACGTCTACCATATTTCGACCTGAGCCACCTTTAACATGGCTTCAATGTATATGTTGATAATTTTTATAATCGATAGGTTTAAGCTTAAATCTAAAAATATAAAAATAACGCACGTTTTATCTGGCATAAAGGAAAATAAGTCGTACACAAAAGCAACGTGTAACGTGTAAGTATTTTAAAAACTAATCAAAGATGATTGAGAATATATACATATCAATTTACTATTATTACTGTAGTGGTTATCTAAAAATATGAGAGAGCGAGCTATACACTTTTATATTTAAATTTGGATATTTTCACTAGGTCTGAAAGTTGGACGTTTAAATTAGTTTTTGTGAAGCTCTAATCGTAGAAAAAACAAAATCACTTGAATTATGGGTCTACAGGTGGATTTTAAGTGTCTTGCACTTTTTCAATAGGGATTACAGGACCAGGATTTTTCCATGAGGCGGGTTGTTGGTGAGAGGCGGTTGGTGGTAGTAGATAATTGGCCATTTATAACCTGATATATATGTTATAACTCAGTTTGTATTGTCTGCCTGAAGATTTTACATATGAATCTCCATTGGAAACCTATCAAAACGTTGCTTTGCTTTGTGTGTGAGGGGTGTCTTTGCACCGGTAGTAGGATTTGCAGCATCTGAGTCGAGCCCAATGGCTGCCAGGAGAAATGGTACAGTCGACAGGTAGCCTAAGACTGTAAGGGAAACGCCAACACCATCAGTCACTAGATGGAGAGGGAGAAAGAAAACTTGTATTTGAGGCACTACTGCTGGAACCGATTCAGACAAGTGTCGCCTGTCTCAAGCTCAGCAAGCAGACGCCGTGATGCGTCGGTCGCTCTCCGCGAGGCAGAGAACCTCTGTGCCGGTGACCAAGATAACAGCGACAAGCAGCTTACACAGCGCACTAGGAGGAGACAGTCTGAGGATGGAAGGAAAAGACAGTTTTCGTAAGTGAACTCTAGGACTATGGACAAAAGTTACAGCGAGGATGGGTTTATGGTGGATCATCAAAAATCGCCAGAAGGCGTTTGACCCTAATCGGGGGTGGAGGTTCTGTGGTGTTGGTGGTACTCAGGTATGGGAAGGATGAGGTCACAGCTGCAGCTAAGAGAGTTACAGCTAACGACCGGACAAAAGCAGATAAGGTAGGAGCTCGAAGTCCTCCTCGGATTACATCATTTCTGAAGGAGGATTGTGACTCTTATATAATCCCCACAAGTCACTGGCTATTGATAGAATGCAGCACGAATAAGGTTTCAGTAACTGCAATGTGGCAATGGGAAACGTTGTTGGCTACAAGCGTTAAACGGACTTATGAAAGACTGCTATAAGTTGGTTGAAAAATGTAACAGTGACCTTAATAAACTATAACTTGTCAGTGCTCACGGTTTGTGGTGAGTAGGCAATTCCCGATGTTGTGAATGGCTTTTGTAAACTTTAATACTGGGAATAAAGATATATTGTTATTACAAGAACTCCAGATAAGATATATAAAGTATATAGGTTAATAAAAAAACAAACAAGTTAGTAACGTATATGTGTGCTACTTTGGAAATTAGCGGAATCAGAAATCTTGTAGCACAAGGTACTAAGCGCCTCGTGACTTATTTGTGGTCAATGAGCTTAAATGGTGGTATAAAACGATAGTATTGTGTACTTGAGTAAAAAACCGCAGGGCCCATCCAGAAACAGTAAAAGCTTTCCACCAAAGATGCATTTTTGAGAGTATTATTTTCTCACATTACTTTACAGTACTTTTTAAAGTAAATTAATAAATTTTTCTTTGGATATTAAGGAACTGAAATTGTATGTAAAACTGTTAACTCGATCAGTTTTAAACGTCTTTATAAAGAACACGCTTTGGGAACAATGAAATACTTCTGCATTTTTCAAGCAATTTTTAGTTTAGATGAGATGTTGATAGTATTTACACTCTGGTTTCAACCTACTCTGGTATGCGAGTAGAAATCAATATTTGCTCTACACTGTTAGTGTCTGCTCGTATTTGAGACCGTGGAAGAAATAGTTAAAATTACGCAACTACCATTATGTACCTGAATTTAACTGTATAAAATGTCAGTTTCTTCTTAATACTATAAAACAGTAGAAAAACAAACACTGTAAATTGTAAAGGATTGTTTTTAAGCCGAAGGTTTTTTTTGTTGTTGTTAAATCATTCCATCCGCCTACCTCTTCGATTTTAAAACCTCAAGACTGTTATTTGATCTCTATTGTTTTTTATTATAATTGCCATTTGTGTTCTGTACTCTATTACATTATTAAAACGTGCGACTGAAATACATTTATGTTGCTGAAAAAGTTGCTATGTTTGTTGCGCAGTAAGTCACCGCGTTTCGGCGAAGATGAAAAGAACGTAATACAGCCACTAATGTTGGGAGCTTTACCGAATTTATTTTTTTGAAGATGTATATTTAACAGCCAGCGTAACAACGTACCTAGCAAGTCTGAGTGCACCTTGTCTACCGCTCAGTGGTATCGTATCCTTGATTGATTATTTATTTATTTATTTTATAATTTATCCTTAAGTTTTGATTTATTATTAAAAGATTACAGACTGTTTTGGAGAACTTCTAAACATTAACCCATTAACTGTCGAATCAAGTACCTGTTGGAAAGAAAGAAGTATTCTGCTTTCAGATTTTCAGATATTCTCAAGTGAAAGAAAATAAACCTTAATAGTTGCAAATTGTTCAGCTATGGTTTTTCAGTTCCTCGAGGTATGTCTCATTCGTACATTTTAGTAATTTATTATGTATGGGGTGTGAAGTGTATTTAGGAACAGAAGTCTATGCCTGCATGTCTCTAGTATAATAATTGACAAATGTAAAATTTTGTCAATTTGCTGATTCTTCAGTTTTATCATGATACCTTGGGCCAGTTCATAGTACCACAAAATTTTAAACGCTCTATCGCTCTTCCTAATATAGTTCTGTTTTTCTGTAACTTGTACTATACTGCCACGTAGAGAGTTCTAACAGCAAAGGTGTGACGTCATCCTGTCTTCACCAATTACTTCACCAAACATTGTCTCATCCGTGGAATCCCTAATAAGATATTACACATACGGCGGATATTTTTTTTTAATCAAAATAATGTGAAGTGTGCGTGTTTTTACTATCCATTGAATGTTTAAATTTCGGAACAACGACTAGCGCATGCGCAGAATGTATGTAAGCTTTTCTCCCATGTGAGAATTCTGTTCCCGTTTCTGTAACTGAGTTTTTGAATTTTAATTGGTACTGAATAATCTAGCTGTGCCGCAATAATAATTTTCTTATGCAAATATTTTTAAAATAAGTTTTGCAATTTATGCAAAAACATTTTATACTTGCAGTCATTTTCTAAATGCAAAGTACATTCTTATATTTCTTTTTAATTTTTTCACTCAAGTATTTAAGCTCCATACAGGTTGTCCTTATTCACACCAATTCACCCCCGAACAACAAACGCTTCACTTCTCTTCGCCTACAGTTAACCACGACGTTTTACTAAAGAAGCTACTGCTTCGTGTTCTTATCTCGTTACACTGATTTCATAAACTTTAGTTGAACTGTTCCCAACTTTTTAATTTAAATTTTTCTACAACTTTGAAACAAGGAAAAGATATATTAAAATAAAACGTTAACCCTTTTCATTTCAAATTTCTAATTAAAAACATTTTTAAATTCAAACAATAGCTAATAAAAGACACGAAAGCGATATGTAGTAAAACCTTTCCACAAAAGATGAATTTTTCAGAGTATTATTTTCTTACATTACTTTACAATACTTTTTAAAGTTAATCAATAAGTTTTTCTTTGGATATTATGGAACTGAAATTTGATATAAAACTGTTAACTAGATCAGTTGTAAACGTCTTTGTAAAGAACACATACCAAATACCTACTACTGGCTAGGTACATTGTTACGCTGGGTGTTAAACATACATCTTCAAACAAAATAAATTCTGTAAAGCTGCCAACATTAGTGGTTGTATTACGTTCTTTTCATCTTCGCCGAGACGCGGTGACTTACTGCGCTCTAATGGTAATAAACATATAGCAACTTTTTCAGCAACATAAAGGTATTTCAGAAACTCACAAACAAACTAACGCGTTTTTAGAACTGAAATAAGAATTAACAAAATGTATCAAACGTAAACAATTTATTTATAATAAATAAACACACTGAGTGCACTTGTTAACAAAAGAATAAAATTAGTAATCAACAACTCACTAGGTAAACAGAACGTAATTTGCCAAATTTCTTACAGAGACGTGTGTGAAAGTAATGACCTTGAGGTACGCACAAACTGCCTCTTGCCTTGTGACCTAAACGGTTTGGCATTAATAGTTTGCGTAAATATAAATAGATAGAAGTATAAAGTGACCTTTGTTATATCAGGGCTTGATTTCAAGGGAAACGCACCGGAACGGCGTTCCGGAAACTCTTGAGTCAAAAAAAACAAAAAAAAAAAAAAAAAGATTCCCCAAAAGAATATATAAATAAAGTTCGTTGATTTAATAAAAGTGACAGATATTAAAAACTGGCCAAAAAATGTCCCAATAACCTATGGAGAAAATGAAATATAAAAACTTGCTTCAAAATTAAAACTACGTGGAAGGCAACTGATTGAAAGCTTCCAAGGATATGTGCATTTCAAAATTTTTCCGGAGAGTCTTTCTACCTTGAAATATTCTATTGAATCAATAGCAATATCTTCAAGTGAATATGAGAGGGGTTTTCGCAAATGAATCTAATCGTTACAGCTCGAAGAGCATCTCTAAAGACAAACACTGTATCCAGCCTCTTATTTGTGAAATTATTTGTGAAAATTAATGGACCTCCTCTCCGTTTGTTTGAACCATCAAAGTACGTGGATTCATGGCTGATTTCTGGTCATCATACAGCATTGGACACAAAGAGTAAGGAAAGGTCAAGAAACAAACAATATGACGACACAATGATGAAACTATGGAAACTTTATTAAAATGTCCACCGACACCATCACTTAGATTTGATTGAGGCTCCGGGATGACGCCATCATGAGTGACATGCGGCTAACCTGACGAGGAAGCTCTTTAGAAATATCAGTAAACTTTATTATGTTTTTAGATACAAGTTTATATGTATGTTACATATTTTATAAGGCTTTAAAAATGTAGACCTCCTTTGTAATGACCTGATGTAAACTTATACGTTAATATAAAATATAAGTATATTTGTGTCTGTACAACTTTTGAATTGATGCGTTCCGGCACCTATAATTTTAGAAATCAACCACTGGTTATAATCAAATTTTAGTGAAATCGAGGCGGAATCCACTGGTATGTACATTCTACAGAATATTTCTTCTTGGGTCGTAAATAGGGAGATTGTTCTACGACAGTCCTCCAGTCTGCTCGATTCTCTGCCTTCTCTTCATATCACTATAGGTCCTGCAACCAAAATCTTCAACGATTTTCTCGACATATTGTAAACGGGGTCTTCCTCTGTACTACTTTCCTTTTAGCGCTCTCTTTTTCACAGTTCCGAGTAAACCCTCATGTCTTAAAATATGTCTTACTACTCCGTCCCACCTAGATTTTATACCCTTCCATAAGGTATTACGTTCTCCTGCTCTTAAAATGTTCTTAATATGTTACCCTGTCTCAAGCTAATCTTCATCATTCTTCTATAGAACCATTATTCAAATAACATTAATTTCTTGTTTTTTGTTTCTTTTCGTATCGTCTAGGTTTTACACCCGTACAAAACACTCCAAACAAATGCCTATAGTAACCTCTTCTTTGTTATCCGCCTGATACTATGAATTCTTAAACAACCGTTTCTTAGTGATGCTGTTTTCCATTGAGCGATCCTGCATACTTACTTTCCTCTCGCTTCTTCCGTTTTTGGTGACCCAGCTTCCTAGGTATTTAATTCTTTTGCATCCTCCACAGTGCCACCATTCATTATTGTCAGCAACATTGTATTCATTTCCCATTATGACTCACAACTGGTAGCTGAAAACAAACTGCTGTTGTACAAACAAGTTTTGAAGCCTGTGTGGAAAATAAACTTAGAAAAGATAAAAGCCTTTCAGAACAAAGTACTCAGAAGCATAGTGAATGCCTATTGCTACATAAGGAACGACAACCTACATAGAGACATCAATGTAGAATATGTCAGAGAAATAATAACAAAATATGCAGACAAACATGATCAGAGGATTCAGATCACAATAACCCAATAATGCGACACGTGGTGTAAGAAGCTCCACAAGTCCTGAGGCGACTCAAAAGACAGAAGCCACATGGTTTCGTATCGCAATAGAAAGCAATTAATAAATCCATAAAACTCTACGTGAGAGAAAGACAGAATAATCTTGGAATTAGCTACTGGGCTTCACCCCACCACCCGTGAAGGAAACATGAAGGAGAAGCTGCTGGATGAGCTTGCTCAGTTGTAGTATTAAGGGACATTTTTAGTGGGTTAGAGTCCCACACTACTAGGGACTACGGGGTTTCTAGTGTCTATAGAGATTTTCACTTACCCTTGAAAAAAATTCCTATTATGATCTTAATTCATGTGGCTTTGGTTCTTGTCATTATAGCAACGTTATCTTCATACCGTATCATTTTATCTGCATTCTGCAAACCAGGAGATTTAAACAGTGCCCGCTTCCTTGAGCAGTAAACTGTTATAAACTTTGTAATTACCTTCCACAATTAACTTCCAAATTTGGAATGACTTCTACACAAAAATTTGACTTCTACACGAAAATAGAGCTCAAGCATTCATAAGAAGGAACTTTCTGGTCGAGTGATATCGTGACATTAATACGTTTCCTTTAAATATACATGATATAAGTAACATCAATTAAATATCAAAATAGTGTGTCATTGGTTTACTTTCAATAGTGTTACAAGAAAGCATTGATTGTGTTATACACACATTGAATAAACTATTGAACGACAGAGAAATTGATACAAATTTTATTTATATTTCTACGGAACAATGGCATACTTATCTCACTTATCATAATAATTCCCTAGTCGAATTTGCATTAAACACACACATAAAAGTCACCAAGTTATATCATTACAATTGCCCGCAAAATAAATAGGAGTTACACACTCAATAATACATTGCTGTATTGAGTATTTCATTGACAGAATTGCAGATGCACGGCCAAAGTCAACTGTTGTGTAACGTTATACTTAAACCGTTACTGTAGGAAATCAAAGCATCCGTTATCAGTAATTATTTTTTTATCTCCGTCAAGGTAGTTACGTTGTTGACATCTTTCTACCCGCTCGTGACTTAAGCAAAGGATACACCAACAGTACACGACGGGGCAGTTTCGTTGAACGTGATAAACTGCAGTTCATGAATGTGCCAACGCCACGTCAACCTGAACTCGTTGTCGTTTTACTAACAGGGCAATTTTATTGGCATACAGAGGCAATGAGACACTTCTAAAAAAATATTATTACATTAAAGCTATTTGACTGTGTACGTTTTGACTGGAAACGTTACAAGTGTCGTTACAATGAATGAATGCGCAACTCGGATAACTGACGTAGTGTCTAATTGCTTCATTATTGGGTTGTTTCTATTATTAAGAAGAAGTTGAACAACAGCTACAACCTTTAGGTTTATAACAACAAAATATAATATGAGGTATCCTTAGAACAACCTAACAACGGTGTTGTTTTCAGATTAAGTTATTTGCCATAGTAGATTCAGCCATTGGGTACATTTCTAGTGGTAAAGTTCCGTTGTTATTTTTATTCCGTTAGTTAGTGGTAAAGTTCCGTTGTTATTTTTATTCCGTCGATACGACTGTAGTACAAAAGTTGCAAAACGTTCAAACAATACTTTTCTGTCGGGAACGAAGTGTATTGTACACATGAAGGACAGTTAGGCCTACAATTTGTTATTCTGTCCTAATATTTAAATTATGTCCTAATTTTTCAATAAAAACCTTTTTATATATTATTCTTGTAATTCCCAACTTTAAAGTTCAAATATAATGTACTAATACATTTGCAAAAATATGCTTCCCCCACTCTGTCTGTCTGTCTCTCTATCTAACTATCTGTCTTTATATTCCCCCCCACACACACACACACACAAAGAGCAGAATATAAAGCGTAAGTAGAGGAAGGAGAAGAATATAGTCGCAATCCAATAACACCAATGCACACACACAAGGACGAAATGTGAAACGTAAGTAGGGGGAGGAGTGTGAAGTAGTATGAAGGAAGAATGTAGTCACTAACATGAAAACGCCGAACACACGCGCGCGCGCCCCCCACACACACACATCTTACATTATGTAGTATGGTTATAGTGCATGCGAATATAATACGAATTTGTCTGTTTCTCTGTTATGCTGCAATTATTCTCGTATTTCATGTGAAAGTGTGTCGGCGTTTCGGTTACACGTGTAAGTAGAGATCACGTTTCAAGCTAAGTTTATAGAGTCTGGCTCACGGTATCAAAGATACACCAATTTTTTACCACTTCAATTGTTACTTCATTCTGAGAACGTTATACCGGAAGAAACAATATTCTGAACCATCACCTCTCTAATAACGTAAACGTCTTCCCTTCCGGTAGAAGGTACAGGGAGGCGACAGCTGTATCACAGTGCAAGGAAACGATCGAAACCAATTAATAACGCCTTAACGAGGTGTGTGTGTACGCGCACGGGACTATTCTAGCGCAATGCTTTCAAGTAAAGAAACAAGTACTCGTGTGCTCTATGTCAGAATTTTAACTAACTCCGAATTCATGGAAATCTTCACTTTACGTTATTTTAAGGACGGAGGTACAATTTTAAGTATGTCACGTGTCGAATAAAATGTTCGTCAGAGTAGCGGATAAAAATAAATCCTCTCTGGAGCACTACTGGCAACTGCAGTTTGAAAGAAATTAGATTACTCAAGTGCTGTCAAGTAGGCCGTCTTTCTTAAGCGAATTCTACGGATCGATATATATATATATATATATATATATTCTGTGTGTGTGTGTGTGTGTGTGTGTGTGTGTGTGTGTGTGTGTGTGTGTGTGTGTGTGTGTGTGTGTGTGTGTGTGTCTGTCTGTCTGTGTGTCTGTGTGTGTTTGGGACACGTGAAAAGTTGGTGGACGATGTAGGACATCTGCCGGAGACCTCTGGGGCGAACCGAACAATTAGGTAATATGTATGTGTACTGGTGCAATATGGTGGTGGGGCCGTAGGACTTGAAAGACCCCTCCCATCATCCTAACGATTGGTTGTTCCTCGACAATTGATTTCCCAAGACAGGAGGCTTGCAGAGACATACTCTGGTTACGAAGCTTACTTAGTCAATCTTCGCCACGCGGCTCCTACCGAACCAGAAGGTAAGACATTGCATCTTAATAGTAAATATACATCTTCTTGCGGTTCACTCATATTTTATGGTACCAATGTGAAACTAGTATTTCAGCATTTTGTTCATTAAATAATCTACTAAATAAGTAAAAAATGATTTTTGAATTCAAATAGTCATCTTCATATTTTTATTGTTTAATGTTATGCAATATAATTCAATTACAATTTTTTTTTGAATCGTGGTGTTTATTATGTACTTTCAACAACCATGCATTTAAACAACAAGTTTTGATTTAAATAACTTTTATCCTAGAAGGCTTATAATTTAAGAGTAATTTGTTGTTCGATAGAAAAGAACCTATCTAAAGTACTTTTAATTGCAATAAGATTTTCCTTTAATAATTCTGACGGAGTGAAAACATTTCTAAAACGATCTGAATAAACACTACTGCTGAAAAACTTTTAAGTAGATTTAAAACTACGTTTACACTTCTGAGGGAAGATAATGCTGTCTTGATATCGTTGACGCCTTGCGATGATTTTTGTTGGTTCGTACTTAGTGTTGTTTGGCAGTAAAAGCCGTGAACTGGCAGGCGATGCTTAATAATATTGTCCATATAATGTTGAGTGTAAAGAATTGGATTTAGTCAGTATGTGTATAATCATTGCGTTCTGTCGGCTAGCTTTCCTAGGTACATGGCGAAAACCGTAAACTTACGTCGAAGCCATGGACGTTGTCCGCTCATTTAAACACGACATCATAACCTTATGTTGTTTGCCGTTTGTAGTATTAAAATACGTAACTAAAGGCGTTAACTTGTTTTTGTTTTTTACAAGACCGATTTTTAACGTTAATGAAAACTACCAGTATAAAGTCATCTTTTGGTTACCAATAAATACGCGATTTTAATCACGTATTTAAGCAACAGATAATCAAAACGACAACAAATTCTAATCTACATGTTTTGTTCATATTTAAAGTAAGTAAATAGTAAAACTATTTACAGCTACAACTAATCGCTCGTTATTTATTTATTATAATGGATTGAATGTTATTTATGTAATTTAAGTATAAATCTGAAAGAAACCTCCTGGTGAATGATTTTACATTGGATGATTTATTAATGTATATACAGGTGTTATCTATTCATTTAATTATATATGTGTTACTGTTATTAACTTGTATGCATAATATAATAATATGAATTAACATTTTATGATTATTTATATAAGGTGTGTGGATGTATGTATTTGTCAACACACAAGAAACATAAACACAAACACAAAAAACAACACGCACGTACACAAAACATAACACACACACACTGAGTATGTATAAATATTGTCCTGCAATGTGTTTTATACATATGCATTTTTTCATGCCATATAAAGTTTAAATAATACAAAAATCTATTTATTTTTATAATAAATAATACAGACTAAAATAAAAGTTTAAAATAAAATATGTAACAGTTTAAAGATAATTTAAAAGATATTTATCAATTACAATAATTTGATCCAAATGGATTGAAGCCACATTATTTTGCGCACCGCTTGTGTGTGTGTGTGTGTGTGTGTGTGTGTGTGTGTGTGTGTGTATTGTACAAACATTTTTAAACCTTTCGTATCGTTTAATACGAAGAGTCACGTTTTAAACATATTAACTATTTTCATTTAAAGCGAAGTTATTATAAAGCACTATATTACATGATTACGAGTTATTTTACATGCATAACGTACCGGTAGTAATACGAATAATTAAGTTCATTTAGGGAATGTTACAAAAATATAAAATGTTTTCAGTGAACGTATTTTATGTTATTATTATTATTATTATCATTATACTAATGCTGATAGTATAATGCTATAAGAAATAATATTACACCATCTCTCTAAAAATACGAAAATTTCTCTCTCTCCCTCTCACTACTCACACGCGCGCGCCAGCACGTCACAATACTGTTACTTCTCGTCTACATATAGTAACAACCTCAAAAAACATGGTCTTTCTGTACAATCTTCCGGCATCATCGCGCCTGATGTTGATTCTATCAGATAGGGTACAGTAAATGCATACAAATGTGTGTACCTCTCCGTTTCTACACCCTAATAGTCACCATTAGTCACAAACGGGAACAACACGATCCTGCCGGCAACAAATTTATACGCAGAATATTTCACTTGGCACTATGTTCGTATCCATACGGAGAGCTTTTGTTCAAGTAGGATTATCTTTATTTATTATTTTGGCATTTCAGTTTTTCTGTATAAAGAGCGTTTCATCAATCTGATTGAAAACAATCCAATTTTAGATCTAGTTTGCCAGCAGTCGTCGGGAAATATTCGAGTAACAGTTACAACTACGCGTGTTGGTAATACGTGGATTTTGCGACGTAAAGTTATTGACATACATATTATTATTGGTATCCAAGTCACTTTGTTATTTACAAAATTAATAAATTACCTTAGATCCGTCGTGTGACTTTGTTTTATATTTAGAATTACGCGTTTCGGAACATATGCTCCATCATCAGATTACTTCACTTAGTTGAGATTGTCAAATGTCAAATTGTCAAATTGTCAAACTCACATACTCATTTGTTAAAAACACACGTCAGTATGGGTGCGCACCTTATGAAAGCTGACCGGATACTCATATTTTTTTTAATGAGTGAGTATGTGATTTTAACATTTGACGATCTCAACTGAGATTGAAGTAATCTGATGATGGAACATATGTTCCGAAACGCGTAATTCTAAATATAAAACAAAGTCAAATGACGGATCTAAGGTAATTTATTAATTTGTAAAACTGTTATTTATAGATGGAAACTTGAGTATATAAGTACGCGTGTGAACGTTCAACCAAATGTGTTTTATATTTTACTATATATGTCACTACTGCTTAGGTACGTACATTACCTGACCACGTAGTTTTATGAAACAAAATAAAATTGTATTTCGAGGAGAATTTAAAGACTAGAAGAACATGTAGAAAAAACAGAACAAAATAATAATAAGTGTACATAGTAAAACAATTGATAAATCTGGTGTGATCTCTCTTGTTATTGTTTTGTGTTTACCACAGTTTGCGTTGACCGTATTTTTCAGGGGCAAAACGATAAACAGTAGAATAATTAACCACCTCATATTAGTGCTGTTATTCTTCCGAGAGTTGTAGTGCGTTTTGTTCTTGACGTTTCGATTCTGATATCTTCTTCAAGATTTTCCTTCTTATACAAGGGAAGAACACACTACACGTGCATCAGTGTAGTCACATCCGGAAGAATAATAACATTAACGACCGGGTGCGTGTGTGTTTAAAATGCTGAAGCTGAATGTTTGTTTTTTGTACGCTATTATACAATACACATTCTATATTTACAGCTAATTGCAGTTCTTATTTGTAACAAATACAACGCGTTCGTAAGTTTAATGAAAAATGTTCGTTTAATTTGGTGGGACGCACAAGAGGACGATGTTTGCAATACGTGCTGTAGTTAAATGCGGTTATTATATGAATAAGTTACTCGGTTAAATTATATGAGTGCGTATACACACAAATTACACGAGTTAACGGCTGAGGCAGTGAAAAAATTTGTCTGAATTCTATTAGAACGGATGATAGTTTTGTTTTTGATGCGATCTTAAAATGACGTTGATAATTCCATGCCAACAGCGAAAACATCTTTTTACACATTAGACTAACGAAGTCTGAACACATTTCGGTACACAATATAACTAAAATTGAAATTTCATAAGACTTTATGCGTTTTACAATGTCCTATTTATATGCATTCTTATTCCTCCAGCGTGACTGGTATTTCCTACAATACAAAATAATGTACTAAGCGAGAGGAAGTTTTGGGAATTTATTTCATAACTTGTAAGTTTGTTTATTCAATTGGTTCTAGTTACTTCTTCGAACATTAAATATAAATACGTTTAAAATGTGAAATACTTACACTTTTTGAAAAAAATGCCTTAAATATGATAATTAAATCAGAATTAATCAAAAGGGCAATAAATCACACAAGTGTGGGTTTATCCGCAATCGGTGTGTGTGCAACCGCGCGCGTGTGTTAGACAAGGCACGTGTGCTAATGCCTAGTGAATTGATAGTGGTCGCACAGCGTAATTTGAATTTGATAAAATATCCAGGAAGAGCAATAAATCGATTAAAAAGTATTCACAGTTATTTCACCTGCTCGGTGTGATATGAAATAGTACCTACATACGCACACGAAGAATGATCGGAATAAATTCTTTGATTTTCTAGTAAATAAGGAAATAACTCAGAAGCTTTGATGCCTCTCTCTAACCCGTCTATTCTCTTTCTGTCTGTCTGTCTATCTGTCTGTCTGTCTGTCTGTCTCTCTCTCTCTCTCTCTCTCTCTCTCTCTCTCTCTCTCTCTCTCTCTCTCTCTCTCTCTCTCTCTCTCTCTCTCTCTTTCTCTCCCTCTCTCTTGTTCTTTTTCCTTATCTCACATACACTGTTCATTAAATAGCGAAGAGAGTACAGCGTTAATCAGGTGCTGATGATGGGATCTGTATTACGGGATCCGTATACATTTGTACATATGTTTCTACGAACACTTTCGTAGAATGTAATGATTTTATGTAGCATACTTTAATGTTGTTTGGACACATTAAGGAGGCAAAACAGCTGTACCTCAGCTCTTATAAAGCCCAAAGTAGTAAGAACAGACGGGCAAAAATTCAAAATTGGAAAGAACTTGTTCCTCACACACACACACACACACACACACACACACACACACACACACACACACACACACTACATACGTGTATTTAATGTAACATTCAGAATTTATAAACAATATATGAATTATACAGATTACTTGAAATAGTTTCTTTGATAATTTAAATGTGTCAGTGTCAGCATTTCTTTACTTAACACATAAATAACACTATTCATTTAACACACGTAACTAGTTTTCGGAACTCGTAAGCAATTTTTAAAATCTTTAAATTGAGCGATTTAAGGGAACTTGAAAACTTACAGTCGAATTTACATTTTAAAAGTATTTATATAATTTACATGTTAAAATCGAAGTAAGTGTTGAAAATAATTAAGAGTTAAATTTTGATTCCGAAAATGCGTTAAAATCGCTGGGGAGTCGCCTAACTGATTCCAGCCCGTTAGTCATATAGGGTAATTGTTTCCACCGTCTTTAAGACCCTAAATCCAGCCGCTCCATCCTAAAGCTTATACTCGATGCGTTGATTGTCATTCACTATCGAAATTCTCTCTGTAGAGTTCAAGGAAAAGGGGTATTTCCTGTTACTATCTATTACATCGAAATGCAGATCAAAGCGATGAGTAGTGAATAAAAACGACGATAAAAAACAGAGATGAAAGTTGTTGGTGGAACTGACGATGGCAACCGTGTTATTTTGGCGAGAACAAGTGGCCTCCTCTAAACGCCTCGGTCCTCCAGTCTCCGCCTCCAATCCCCGATACCCATCCTCCTGAAATCATCTTCTGCGTCCTGTACCCACCTTCTTCTAGGCCTTCTTTCCTTCTTTGCCCCGCTATTGTCCCTCTAAGAATTGCTCCGAGCTTCTGCAAACCTTGATGAAAAGACTTGGTTACCAGACATTGGTGTTTTACAGTGTACGAGGGTCAGTTGAAAAGTTCGCGGAGGAGCGACATGTATAGCTCAGTGGTAGAACTAAAATCTTTCGTGCGCTAGAAGACGTATATTTTGCGTGAACACCTGTTCATTCCCAGATATATCTGTCAATTTATTTACTTTTTACCAGATGTTTGAAATGTTCCTGTCACGCGTGTTTTTTAAAAGCATAAAATCAAAAATCCTGTTGTGATGAATTCTCTGTTAAAAACGTTTTAGAGCCAATGAAAAATCAAAACGAAACTGTAAGTGTGTTAGGAGATGCTGTGGCTTCAGAAACAACGGTAAGTGGGGCACACTTGAGTTAAAACATGGTCGTACAAGCACTGAAGACGATCCCAGCAGTGGACGTCCAAAAAGTGAAACAAAAAATGGCATTATTCAAAACATTTCATAGGGTGTTGGAAGACCGCAGATTGAGGAGTGGATGACGTTGCTGAAATCATAGGCATCTCATATGAGCGTGTGCATTATACTTTAACTCAAGAACTTGGTGTGAAAAAGCGGGTGCAAGATGGCTGCAGCATCTGGAGTTGTTGCATTTATTGGGCGTCCAGTGCGACCACGTTTTCAATGCTCGTACGACCACGTTTAAACTCAAGTGCCTACTTACAAACCGTTGGTTTTTAAGTCGCAGCATCTCCTGACACATTTACAATTTCGTTTTGAATTTCCGTTGGCGCTAAACAATGTTTAACAAAGAATCACACCACGATCTTTGATTTTATCCGTTTTTCAAAACACGCATACACGTGAATTTTAGACAGCTTCTAAACAATGAATAAATTGATAGATCGATTTGGAAATTAACAGGATTTCACATAAAATACAAGTCTTCCAGCACACGAAAAATTTTAGTTTTACCGCTAAGCTACAGTTGTCGCTCCGCGAACTTTTCAACTGACCCTCGTGGGTTGTCAGCTCTACGCCAAACCCCCAACCTGGAGGACCACGTAATTTGATTTCGGATTTAGATTTAATAACTACGGATATAGTGGATCATAAAAACAATTTTCTTACAAAAGAATTAGAATTACAGCGCCTCGGAGTAAGCAACTCTTTATATATATAAACAATCGATGAAATTCGAATTGTAAAATAAAATGAATAAACGGTTACAACGAAGTTCAACTGTGCTATTATTTTAAACTTTCCAGGGCACTGTGACGCGTACGTCGTACGGTATAATTTTAATATTTAAATAAGAAAACACTAATAATATATAATATTTGATATAAGTTTAGCAAGAATAATATTTTATTATTATTTATTATCCAATGTCTCAACAGTTTACGGTACCAGGGGGGGATTAACCATTAGGCTGACTAGGCTGTAGTCTAGGGCGCGGCACTTTGGGGGGCGCAAAATTGTAGCTAAAAAATAATAAAATTTTACAGATAAATGTGAAATTGGTAATAAATTACAAGGATAAAAATTTGAGTTCATTTTGAACACAGGCGCCTGTTTTCGAGGAATTATGGTAAAACTGTGCATAAATAATAGAAGTGCTTTCCAAACTGTTTTCTCCGGTTAAACTTTACATGAGTCTTAACAAATCCACAAGGTATTTAACTGATTGTCTTCTTTGTGTAAATGATGTTAAATGTACCCTTAATAAAACTGTTATAATTCTGTAACTACTTAGTTAATTTTTTTCCTTATAAAAGCCATGCAAACTACAAGTGGTCAAAGGTGTAAGTCTAAAACAATCTCTGAAAAATAGCTTCAGTTTTCAATTCCTGAGACTATTTCCAAAAACAGTAAGATATTTGAAATATTCCTACCTAAGAAATATATTGTAGGGTGTTTAAAGCTTCATTCAGATCCTTGGAAATAAACGTAAGAGTAGCCTATGGGAGGTGAGGGGCGCGCCCTAAAATATAATTAGCCTAGGGCGCCAAGATACCTTAATCCGGCCCTGTACACTACTGTCGTCTTCAGAAATAAGAAACACTTTATAATGCAAATATACAAATCTTCATAAAATACAAAAACTTTCGAAACGTTGTAAAATAAATAACAAAAGATATTCTTCGTTGAAAATACAAAATATTATTTATAATTAATGTTTAAATAACAAGAATAATTAGAGCGGTTATGAATTGAATGAGAGAAATATTTATGTTATTACAGTTATCTTATACTTGCTATAAACTCACTGATTATATCTTGATGACATATTTATAAACAAATATACATGTATATTATTATTCACGGTGAACACATACATAAAACATTTATTATGTTTAATGTTTATGTATCTATCATGATAAATATATGTGCCATATTCTATTATACAAATATATTGCTTCATGTTTCCGCGGTGGTTCAGTATTCGTGAAAATCCTGTTTATCTGATTATAATATATTATTGTTCATATTATTGTTACTGATCAGGTAATTATTGTTCTCTCGTCGACATCTCGATACCATCAAATCAAGCGAAAAAACAACAGAGATATTCTTGTGTGTGTGTGTGTGTTTGTGGGCGTATGTTTTAATCATGAGAACGGAGAAAACAAAATTAAAGTATAACAATGCAATAAAACAAAATAAAAGAACTTTCAGTAACATAATTTTCCGTCGTATTGCGAAAGCTATGTTCGTGTACATAGGAATTCCTACGCACCCGAACTAAAGACGGTAACCACAGACAGACTGCAAGTAAAACCGACACATCTGATCTTCATAATTGTAATTACGACAGTAAGACCAATAATAATCTACCACTGATTAAATGGTGACTCAACATTTTATAGTAAACATTCGTGTCAAAAACTCTTCCCCTCTCTCTCTATCACACACGCACCCCCACGCGCGCGCGCGCACACACACACACACACACACACACACTTGCACGCGCGCTTGTGTTTAATTTAATAAACCACTGGCACAACACTTATTGTTCTAATATTGTGCACAGTGATTAGAGAATTTTTTTGTCGTCTTCATCAAAACACATAACTTGAAATTTTACAATGATTTTAGTAAATAATACTAAAAAAATAAAGTGAAAATGCGCGATACAACACACACACAAACCTGGTACGTCTAGTGTGTTACAAATTAGCACACATAAATTAATATATCATTGAAATGTGTGTGTGTGTGGAATTTAGTTTGATTAAAATACAATTACCATAATAATAATACAGTAATAATAATAATGGTTTTTTAATAGTGTTTCCATTACACATGAGGCGTTGTATCTCACCGAAAGTGACTTGTTTTAAGTGTGGTAGATTGGGTCACATAAGACGATTCTGTACCGGGGTCAGGTCGAGTCCAACGCCCCTCCCGAAGGCGTCCAAGGCTCTCATTAAGAAACTGGGCAAAAAGGAGAAGTTATGTCGGAGGTCTTCTCCTCCCTGTCGCGGGTCTTCTAGGGTACGCGCCTCCAGGCCATTTGTAGGTGTTTCAAGGTCATCTTCGGGCATCAAGGTCCTCCAAACCATCTGCAAGCCCACTTCTGTATGCCCCTTCTTGCTGTTGGAGTTGAAAAGGAGTCAACTCAGAGCATTAGTTGACTCCGGATCAGCAAGATTAATCATCTCAGCCAGAGTGTGCGAGGACCTTGAAAGACAGGGTTTAATTAAAAAGTCGGAACAGTCTTCGGTAGTGTGCTGGACGGCATCCCAGGAAATTCTGCCCCATCTCCCGGGTAATTTCCTTTAAGTTTAAAATTGAGGGATTTTCTTGGGTGTGGAGCTTCCTGGTTTCTCCTGCTCTGGGAGTTGAGTGCATTATTGGTGCCGATTTCATCTGTAAAAGTGGTCTCGTCATCGACATCAAAGAGCACCAGTGTTATTTTAAGTTTAATCGGGGAGTTGTAATCCCTTTCCTTGGATATCAGGGAACTAGGGAAGATATCCAAGAGGTTGAGTGCCCCGACACATCTAGAGACCACCTCTCCCAGTCCCTGCGGTCCGCATTAGATCAGTTGTGTGAGCAGTTCCCCACAGTGTTAACTCCGGTCCTTGGGCTCACACATCTCTTGGAGTATAAGATCCGCTTAACGGACTCCAAGGTGGTACGCTGCCACCCTTATAAATTTGCCCCTCCAAAGATGAACATCTTGAGGCAGAAGGTTCAGGAATTATTAGACCAAGGGGTGATTGAACCTTCTAGTTCCAGCTATGCCAGTCCAGCGTTCCTAGTGCCCAAGCCTGGAGGTAAACATCGGATGGTGATCGACTACCGCAAACTCAACGCCAACATTGAGGTAGATTCGGTCCCCCTTCCTGACCTTCATTCCGCGTTCGATTGATTCAGTGAGGCGAGGTTTACCATCATTGACCTCAACTCTGCATATCACCAGATCCCGTTGACGAAAGAAAGTAGGCCCTACACGGCATTCTGTGTTCCGTGGAACCTCTATCAATACACTAGGGTTCCCATGGGTGTAGCGGTAGGGGCCCAAACTCTCACCCGTTTACTTGACACCGTCTTTCACGATGTCAAGTTTAAATACATCTTCAATTACCTCGATGACTTGCTGGTGTACAGCAAGGGTTATGAGGAGTATTTGGGTCATCTGAACGAGGTGATGTGCAAGTTGAGGAGTGCTGGCCTCACTGTCAACCCTGAAAAGTTTAAGTTCGCCCAGACGCAAATCTCCTTTCTGGGCCACCTGATTTCTCACAGAGGTGTCACTGTGGATCCCGAGCGAACACAGGGAATCAGGGACTTTCCCCCACCAAAGGATGCACCAGGCATCGCGAGATTTGTGGGGATGGTCAACTTTTACCGTCGCTTCATTCCGAATGCTGCGAAGATTGCGGCACCCCTGAATGAACTCCGAAAAAAGGGCGCCAAATTTGTATGGGGGGAAAAACACCAGAAGGCTTTCGAGACCCTTAAGGAAGCCATCATTTCCTCTCCGGTGCTGAGAATGCCCGACTTCTCGAAGCCATTTATTTTACAAACGGACGCGAGTTCGGTTGCGCTCGGGGCGGTTCTGTCCCAAGTTGTTGATGGTGCTAGGCAGCCAGTGGCGTTTATATCCAGGACATTGACCCAACAAGAAAGGAAGTCATCAGTGTATGAACTAGAGTGTTTAGCTGTGGTGTACGCTCTAGATAAGTTCAGGCGTTTCTTGGAACATGCTGAGTTCCTGCTCGAGACCGACAATCAGGCTCTCTCTTGGCTTCTTGTTCATCCCCGGCAACTGGGTAAGATTGGAAGATGGGTGGTCAAGATCTCATCCTTTAAATTCAAAGTGCAACACATTTGGGGAACTCAAAATGTGGTTGCAGACGCTCTGTCACGCATGTTTTCCCAACCCAGTGAAGCCCAATCTGAGCATCCCTGTTCTGTCCTATTAGACTTTCCTTTAGCCTTCACTGATGTGTTACCCCATCAGTTAGATGATGAAGAGTTGGGTCCGATCATCCAAAATCTGAAAGAGGGTAACGTACAGGCCCCTTACTTCTTGTCCAAGGGCGTCCTGTGCTGCAAAGAAAGAAAAGGACGTTCCCCTAAGATAGTGCTGCCTAGCAAGCTCGTGCCCATGGTCTTCAGTTACTATCATAATTCCCCAGTAGGTGGACATAAAGGGATTTCGAAGACCATTTCCAGTATTAGGAGACATTTCATCTGGAAGGGTATGGATAGGGACATAGCAACTCGAGTGAAAGCATACCATCTCTGTGGCTTGAGTAAGCCTGCCCAAAACACCAAGTTGGGTTTGTTGTCATCTGATGTGGCCAGTAGACCGATGGAGAAGTTATTCATCGACTACGTGGGACCCTTCCCGCGTAGCAAGTCAGGCAATTCATACCTGCTTGTTTGTGTGGATGCTTTTTCTAAGTTTGTCTGGCTACTGCCCTTACGGCGGGCAAACGCTCGATTGATCATCCTTGCGCTACAGACCCATGTATTTCAACATTTCGGTCTTCCGGCCATCATTGTCTCAGACAATGGACCACAATTTATTTCAGGCGAATGTGCTTCGCCAATGGTATCAAACATGTGACCACTTCCCCTTACTACCCTCAGCCGTCCCACGCGGAGAGATTTAACCGGAATCTCTGATCAGCTCTTATTGCCTATCATGCTGAACAACAGAATTGTTGGGACCAAAATCTGAAGTGCTTGCAATTAGCGTTTAATACGGCCTTACATGAAAGTCATAAGGCCGTTCCGTTTGAGGTTATGTTTGGTTTTCTCGCCTACGCTTCCCTTGGCCAACTTGTGGAACATAGACGATCTTCTGCCAAGTAATCCTGACATTAAGACGGCAGATAGGTGGATAGAGGCCCGGAAGAATTTGCTTCGTGCGCACGAGCGCGTCCGTAGTCGATACAATCAGGGGCGAATTCCAAATCCCTTCAAGGTTGGAGATTTGGTCTACTGCCAGAGCCACCCGATCAGCTCAGCCGTGGACAAAAGACCCGCCAAACTTTGCTATCGTTGGTCGGGACCATACCGCATTCTACGGTTTGTATCGCCGGTGACGATAAAGTTGGGTGATCCCGATGGGGATATCGAGAAGATGATCACTCACATATCTAAACTAAAGTTTTGCCAAAGAGCATAGGCTTGTGAGTGGTGGCAAATGGGTTTGTCCCGTTGTGGAAGTTATTTGGCTCTTGGGTCTCAGTTTATGAGTTGGGAGGCCTTAGGAGGTCTGAGCTCTTGGGATCTCAAAACTTGTCTTTCTTCTTTTCTCCTTCTATCTCTTGTCGCTGTATGCTGACCCTGATCAAGTCAGCATGCAGTACCCGCACACTCACATATATACACTCCCATACACACTACACTTCTTCCTTCCTCTTGTTTCGTTTTCTCTCTGAGCCTCTGTCTTCCTAAGTGCGGTAAGTTTTCTGAGATTTCCCCAGGAGGCCAAGTGGACTGTGGTCTTGCTAAGTGCGAGTTTTCTGAGATTTCTCAAGACAGCCAAGAGTCTTGTTTGTAATATTGACTAGCCCAGAGGCGGTGCTTTGATTTTTGAGGCAACCATGTTGCCCTTTTGGGGTGAGGGTGTGCCGTTGCAAAGGTATTGCCCCGGCGAGTTTATATTATCGCGCCGTGACGTCGTAGCAGAAGACAGCCAAAGTCGTAATTATCTACGTAAATGCCGCGCTGGCGAACGGTGACGCGATTCAGGGCGCAACTACTGTCTCGCGGCGACATTATACTGTAGAGTGGGCGGTTAATCAGCTGATTGACCGATTGCTACAGGCTAGTTTTCCGTGGCCTCGTGTTTTAAAGAAACCATGTCTTTCTCTCATTCCTCATCTTACACTCGACTGAATCGTTTCGGACTGGCGGCCTGATTTTCCTGTATTCGATTACTTCTACTAGCATGGAAGCCTAATCCTAAAGAGTCCCAGGGTTCTCGGACAAGCCGATGAAGGGGTGTCGGAGGATGACCGTCCATCTGTCATCCTTTTGTGCAGAGAAAAGCATCTAAGCTCCTCGACGCCGCCAGTCACGAACAGCCCAACAGATGAGGATGGAGCTCCAGAAATAACCCTACTGTCATCAGCTGTGTATCTGAACCACATGCCCGGATAAAAGCTAGAATTGGAAAACTCAGGTGGGATCTTTCAGTATTATATCTTTTCTTCTGACATCTTCTACTTTCCTCCAGTTTAATCTGCAGAAACCATGTGAAAACAGACTTATAAATTGTACGCGCATGAAACATTAACCTGTAAAGTTTGGTGTGAACATGCATCAGGCATGTGTGAAACTGTAGTCTGGTTTTGTAAGATAGTATCCCATACTGATTTAATTGTGATTTTACATTATTCGAATAATTTTGATAAACTCATGTAAAGGAGGAATATTTACACACACACACACACACACACACACACACACACACACACACACACACACACACACACACACACACACACACACACACACACACACACACACACACACACACACACACACACACACACACACACACACACACACATCTGAGTACACTGTTTAAATATAGCTGGGTATGAGTGGGTGATCCGAGTCCCCTTAAGTAGCCTTTCAATCTTACATAATCTAGTGGGATAGATGATTAAACTACACATTTGGGGAATATGAATCTTAAAACGGGTTTAATGGGTTCTTAATTCTGTCTTGATGATTTGTTCCTGAGCACACCGACACTGGAGCTGGGTTCATTATGAGTTGCTGTTATAATACTTTACATGGGACATTGGGTTATTTTTTGGATGAATTGATGTTACACCTTGGGGAGATATTGATGTGGTGTTATCAGCAAGGGGGTTTCACCCAAGATAGTTACTTGAATTAATTGTGGGCAGTATGTGTATGTTAATGTGTTGTGGTATATGTATTTATGTGTATATTTTTCTCAAGGGGGTTAATAATGTATAACTGTATAGTAGCACATGTGTGAACTGTTAAATGAGCTGGCTGATCCAGTGCATTGGTACTTAAGGGATCTCAATGAAATAATTCTCTAATATCTTATTATAATTGGTGTATAAATAATAATATCTTATAAATAATTGGTGTCATGTTATATTGGAATATCTCTAAGCATGTTAGTCAACTTAAATGTCTGTATGAGTTGCAACCTCAGAGTATTCAACGATCAGATTCAAGGGTACTCAGTTACTGTGTAGATGTACATTGCTGTATGCAGTTTTGTGTATGTAAAAGAAAAATTAAGCCATCTTACTATCAGCATTCATGAGATTTTAATAACTGAATTCCATTCAATGGATTAACTATTTGTATGGGTTGCAACTTCAGAGATCAATAACAGCTTTAAATAGTATAATTGCTATACCATGTGAAGCAAATGTTATAAATTTATGAAGGAAACAGAAACACCAATAAATAAGAAATTTGTTATTGTTATATGAGTATTTCATTCTGCAAGTCCTGTCACCATTGCCAGTGGACATGTTTCAAATGGTAGCTTGGGTTACGGCACATTTTATGCTTCCTCCAGGTTGAGTGCCTAGTCTTAAATACTAAGTTACCCCCCCCCCTCAAAAAAAAACTCTTACACAAAATTTGGGGGGAGGTTTCACACCTCAAAAAACATGGTCTTTCTGTACAATCTTCCGGCATCATCGCGCCTGATGTTGATTCTATCAGATAGGGTACAGTAAATGCATACAAATGTGTACCTCTCCGTTTCTACACCCTAGTAGTCACCATTAGTCACAAACGGGAACAACACGATCCTGCCGGCAACAAATTTATACGCAGAATATTTCACTTGGCACTATGTTCGTATCCATACGGAGAGCTTTTGTTCAAGTAGGATTATCTTTATTTATTATTTTGGCATTTCAGTTTTTCTGTATAAAGGGCGTTTCATCAATCTGATTGAAAACAATCCAATTTTAGATCTAGTTTGCCAGCAGTCGTCAGTAAATATTCGAGGAACAGTTACAACTACGCGTGTTGGTAATAAGTAGATTTTGCGACGTAAAATTATTGACATACATATTATTATTGGTATCCAAGTCACTTTGTTATTTATAAATTAATAAATTACCTTAGATCCGTCGTGTGACTTTGTTTTGTATTTAGAATTATGCGTTTTGGAACATATGCTCCATCATCAGATTACTTCACTTAGTTGAGATCGTCAAATGTTAAACTCACACACTCATTTGTTAAAAACACACGTCAGTATGGGTGCGCACCTTATGAAAGCTGACCGGATACTCATTCTTTTTTTTTAACAAGTGAGTATGTGATTTTAACATTTGACGATCTCAACTGAGTGAAGTAATCTGACGATGGAACATATGTTCCGAAACGCGTAATTCTAAATATAAAACAAAATCACATGACTGATCTAAGGTAATTTATTAATTTGTAAAACTGTTGTTTATAGATGGAAACTTAAGTATATAAGTACGCGTGTGAACGTTCAACCAAATGTGTTTTATATTTTACTATATATGTCACTACTACCTAACCACGTAGTTTTATGAAACAAAATAAAATTGTATTTCGAGGAGAATTTAAAGACTAGAAGAACATGTAGAAAAAACAGAACAAAATAATAATAAGTGTACATAGTAGAACAGTTGATAAATCTGGTGTGATCTCTCTTGTTATTATTTTGTGTTTACCACAGTTTGCGTTGACCGTATTTTTCAGGGGCAAAACGATAAACAGTAGAATAATTAACCACCTCATATTAGTGCTGTTATTCTTCCGAGAGTTGTAGTGTGTTTTGTTCTTGACGTTTCGATTCTGATATCTTCTTCACGAGTTTCCTTCTTATACAAGGGAAGAACACACTACACGTGCATCAGTGTAGTCACATCCGGAAGAATAATAACATTAACGACCGGGTGCGTGTGTGTTTAAAATGCTGAATCTGAATGTTTGTTTTTTGTACGCTATTATACAATACACATTCTATAATTACAGCTAATTGCAGTTCTTATTTGTAACAAATACAACGCGTTCGTAAGTTAAATGAAAAATGTTCGTTTAATTTGGTGGGACGCACAAGAGGACGATGTTTGCAATACGTGCTGTAGTTAAATGCGGTTGTTATATGAATAAGTTACTCGGCTAAATTATATGAGTGCGTATACACACAAATTACACGAGTTAACGGCTGAGGCAGTGAAAAAATTTGTCTGAATTCTATTAAAATGGATGATAGTTTTGTTTTTGATGCGATCTTAAAATGACGTTGATAATTCCATGCCAACAGTGAAAACATCTTTTTACACATTAGACTAACGAAGTCTGAACACATTTCGGTACACAATATAACTAAAATTGAAATTTCATAAGACTTTATACGTTTTACAATGTCCTATTTATATGCATTCTTATTCCTCCAGCGTGACTGGTATTTCCTACAATACAAAATAATGTACTAAGCGAGAGGAAGTTTTGGGAATTTATTTCATAACTTGTAACTTTGTTTATTCAATTGGTTCTAGTTACTTCTTCGAACATTAAATATAAATACGTTTAAAATGTGAAATACTTATACTTTTTGAAAAAATGTCTTAAATATGATAATTAAATCAGAATTAATCAAAAGGGCAATAAATCACACAAGTGTGGGTTTATCCGCAATCGGTGTGTGTGCAACCGCGCGCGTGTGTTAGACAAGGCACGTGTGCTAATGCCTAGTGAATTGATAGTGGTCGCACAGCGTAATTTGAATTTGATAAAATATCCAGGAAGAGCAATAAATCGATTAAAAAGTATTCACAGTTATTTCACCTGCTCGGTGTGATATGAAATAGTACCTACATACGCACACGAAGAATGATCGGAATAAATTCTTTGATTTTCTAGTAAATAAGGAAATAACTCAGAAGCTTTGATGCCTCTCTCTAACCCGTCTATTCTCTTTCTGTCTCTATCTCTGTCTCTCTCTCTCTCTCTCTCTCTGTTTCTGTCTGTCTGTCTCTCTCTCCCTCTCCCTCTCTCTTGTTCTTTTTCCTTATCTCACATACACTGTTCATTAAATAGCGAAGAGAGTACGGCGTTAATCAGGTGCTGATGATGGGATCTGTATTACGGGATCCGTATACATTTGTACATATGTTTCTACGAACACTTTCGTAGAATATAATGATTTTATGTAGCATACTTTAATGTTGTTTGGACACATTAAGGAGGCAAAACAGCTGTACCTCAGCTCTTATAAAGCCCAAAGTAGTAAGAACAGACGGGCAAAAATTCAAAATTGGTAAGAACTTGTTCCTCACACACACACACACACACACACACACACACACACACACACACACACACACACACACACACACACACACACACACACACACACACACACACACACACACACACACACACACACACACACACACACACACACACACACACACACACACACACACTACATACGTGTATTTAATGTAACATTTAGAATTTATAAACAATATATGAATTATTATACAGATTACTTGAAATAGTTTCTTTGATAATTTAAATGTGTCAGTGTCAGCATTTCTTTACTTGACACATAAATAACAGTATTCTATTATAAATAACTCGTAAGCAATTTTTAAAATCTTTAAATTGAGCGATTTAAGGGAACTTGAAAACTTACAGTCGAATTTACATTTTAAAAGTATTTATATAATTTACATGTTAAAATCGAAGTAAGTGTTGACAATAATTAAGAGTTACATTTTGATTCCGAAAATGCGTTAAAATCGCTGGGGAGTCGCCTAACTGATTCCAGCCCGTTAGTCATATAGGGTAATTGTTTCCGCCGCCTTTAAGACCCTAAATCCAGCCGCTCCATCCTAAAGCTTATACTCGATGCGTTGATTGTCATTCACTATCGAAATTCTTTCTGTAGAGTTCAAGGAAAAGGGGTATTTCCTGTTACTATCTATTACATCGAAATGCAGATCAAAGCGATGAGTATTTCTGTAGTGAATAAAAACGACGATAAAAAACAGAGATGAAAGTTGTTGGTGGAACTGACGATGGCAACCGTGTTATTTTGGCGAGAACAAGTATACGCAGTGCCGCGTTTTTAGTCAGTACCTACAACCAGGCATCTGACTGCGACAGCATTTCGCGCTGCAATGATTCTTCGCGAAGTGTCTTGTGCAACTCAGTCAACCAAACGACCAACACAAACGTTTAGCATACAAAGGTGCGCCAAACGTTCATTTGTATTTTTTTATATTTCTTCAGGTCTATCTTTTAATAATGGTTGAGTTAAATTTCAAATAAAATTCATTGTACATACGTTGATTCTTTATACCATAAATATGTGGATTTAATTACTTTGTTTCATTACGACTCCACCGTGGAGGCGTTCCTATACAGGTTTGTGACGGCCGCATGTTTTGTGTGTTATTACTTTTTGTTTTATTTTTATTGTGTGTTATTTATGTTTTATACCGTGTACGTGTTGTTTTTATTATCTGACGTGATGTACAAACATCGAAAAATGGAGTTTTAACCATTTTTGTATATAAGATCTGATGATGACACAGTTGTGATCGAAACTCGAGTAATCCCGCAATTAGATTCAAAGTAACGTGACAGAAGGTAATTAACCTGTTCTATAGTCTCAACCGTTTCTGGAGGCAAATAAAATGTTTAAAGTAATGAAATTTATAGATTAGATCTAGACAGGCCTTTGCAGAATCGGACAGAGTTTAAGCCTGATTTCAGTCTATGATCTGTGACGTTGCTAAAGTTTCAACCGATCAGAGGGTCTAAAATTTATTCAGTTTGGTCCTCTGTCGAAAGCACTTCGTTCAGTTTCTAATAAGGACTCGTTATAGAAAGACGTACTCGCTGCCACGAGTTTTTCGTGACAAGACAGGTCGTTTTCATTTAAACTTAGAAGTTGGTTCACGGTTCGAGGTCTTCGAAACCAATACCATTTACAGAACTCAAATAATAAAAAATAGATCATTCTAGTGCTTTTCGCGTATAGTGGATGATATCCGCTAGGTACAAAATATCTACCGAGATATTTTGAGTTACGCGAGAACACTTCAAGAATCCGGAGTTGGTGTAAGAGAGTTAATCCCCAAAATAATGAGACAGTCATTAGAAATAATTTGTCTCGTTGAAGCTTTTAAGTAGCAGGTGATATATTAAATTAAAAAAGAGTTTCAAATTGAACTTGAATTGTCTATAGACTGGAGACATCCGATTTAGGACCCCGCTCTCCGTCTTTCAGTAGAGTCGCTTTTAAAAAAGCAGCTTTTAATCTGACTCCAACAAACACTACAAACCTAGGGGAGTTCAGTCTAACGTGTAATAATTAGATAATTTCACTATTATTAAAATACCGTGTTAGAATTTGTGTAAACTAACTTCTGCTGATGACCAGTTTACTTTTAATATATTATGCCACTTATCTGTTCTGCAGAAAATGCACGGTGGAAGGCGAGATGAGAGAACGGGCCGGCTTAAAGAGAAGGCCTTCGTGCCGAATTCTGTCAATGGCCCGTAGACTCTTCATTATTGGTGGCCTTACACAACGCGTAACAACGGAGCCTAACTGGAGGGTGTGTGACTCCTTTCTGGGGGACTGGAATTGTTCGATGCGGATAAAAAAGCCATCAATGGTGACATACGAGCCAACAGAGACGCTGGAAATGACTAACAAGAGAGAGAAATAAGACGATAGCTTTCTGGAAGCGTTCCCGATTTCCTTAGTTTCATACACCTGCAACCAGAGGTACTGTAAGTTATTCATTGAGGACCAGAGGTGACACGTGAACGACGCGAGTTCGTCACTCTGACACATGGCAGTGGGTCTGGTCGAAGGAGGGGAAACTATTCAGCAAGGAAGCCCCCGGACGTCTGGCGACTGGAAGGGTTCGAGACGACTTTGTGAGGGTGAACTGAACCTGCATGCAGTCGGCAAAAACAGCAGTCGGGCTTAACTTCCATCGAATACACAACACCGTTCGTGATTTCCAGAGAGTTGCAAGTCCCAGAAACCGTTTTGATAGAAAGTAAGCATTTGTAGGCGCACGCGACACTCACCGAAGCACGCGCGCGTGTAGTGTTCTATTACGAATACTATCGACATTTTCTAGAATGCGTGTTTTGCGTTGCAACAGTAGAATTCTGTTAGTCAACCAGTTTTTCCTTTATGTTAATTAGTGTGACCTCAAACTACTTATAACCATAAAATGTGAGACGTAGTGGTATTTATACAAATCGACTTCATTATTTACTGGAGGTGTCGGAAATAATGTATCTAATTGCAAACATTATAGTTACAATATTTCCACTCCAACGTTTTGTGGTACTCCATGGAACTCCGTTTGGGAATGATTGCCTAGAATGTCATACTTTATAAAACGGCCTGGTAGATATTATTTTTTCTCACAGATCTAAAATAATCCCTAAGTAGCACATATCGAATAACTAATAAAAACCTGCTGACAAAGTAATTTTTTTTAAATCTTGTAAATTATTTACAAAATAAATAGTCTAGAGCAGTAAATTGATTAAATAATACTCATATTTCAGAAACGTTAGGTACGTTTTAACATATTATATAATGCAATTTAAATTGAAATTGAGAATAAGAAATTTTGTAGTTCTTTAGTTTAAATATATTCTACAATAAATAGTTTACAATAATGAAAATAGTATATGGAAATTAATTATGCATCCAAATGTATAAGGAAAACAACATAAAATGTCAGATCTTATTGTTGATTCCTAAATGGACTGTGAAAGTAAACTGCTCTTGAAATGGCTGTACTTCATCAGAAGGGAAATTTGTATCCAAACCTGCTCTTACGATTATCCAAGCCTTCTTACTTTAAAGCTGTACCTTGAGTAGTAATATATGCCAGGAAAGTAGAGCTGATGAATTTAATTTTTTAGAAAATATATAAAACAGTGAGTTTCTGACTGCTATCCGTAATACATTAAATCGCACAAGCTTCCCCATTTACTAGTGCCGCCATGTTTCTTCAGTCTCCAGACCGCCACTCCACCGCCAAAAGCCCAGCTTTTCTTCATTCTTCACCCATTTTTCTGAAAGCAGCAAATGTTTGATAGGCGTGATATTAAGTTGTACAGGTAATCAGAACGAGCTAATATACTCTGCCAGTTAAGGTAAACGAAGGCTGTCCTTTTCTGCCGCTAACAGTATTCGTTTTGCGTTGTTACTGAATTGAGAGGAAGAACAGAACACTCGTCACAAATGCTGCCCAGTTTATCATATTATTATCACTTGCGACATATATAAAGTCTCCAACGACTTTATCACACTTAAACTACATTTATGTAACTGTTACCACACAAGCGGATAACAATGGCATGCGACTACGTATGATATCATGTGAATGTTCTCCAGATGAACTTCCAATGGACGTGTAAGCATTTAGTGTGTGATGTTTTGCTACGTATGTACTCCTCCTAAACAACTCAAATTTTGGGGTTCCCAATTACAAAATAGGCCTATATGCTCCGGCACATGAATAACCTCTTTGTTTCAAACGGACACCAAATAGACAACTTAGAAACTACAGCGCTTCAAGAAAAGCATCTTCTCTCATTTAAAGCGTCAATTCATAAGAACCAGCAGTCTCTGCCAAATATCAGTAAAGAATGAACTCCAAATCTGATTAAACTCAGGCAATCACAGTGTGTCGAAACTTCACTTGATAAGTGTAATATACTATTTATGTGCTGAATCTTAGTGCGTAGGCGATGTAACCTTCATTGCACAAAAATATTACCTTGGAGCAGTGGCGGCTCGTCCATAAGGTTCAATGCATCAGTGAACCCCCCTAAATAATTTTAATATGTTTAAGGATTTGTTGAGATAATGGTTTTATATTTAAATAACAAGATTTGTGAGATTAATCTTGTTGACGGAACAGTAATGTATTCGCGTAATAGGCGAATTGTTCGCTACTATTGCTTAAGGTGCAAAACAGCTCTCAGCACCTCCTAGACTGTGAGACAGCTTTGGGGGGGGGGATTCAGTATACGCAAAATTACATTCAACAGTCGCTAATCCCGAGTGTTAGCGACAGAGACGAATAGTTCTGACGAGGGCCGAACCGCACCGACCGTGAATTTTAACATTTTCATAATACCGCTATTCGCACATTATTATCATTTTTACCACATGATTTGTCCGTTTACCTTCAGTTTTGTGTCAGATTTTCTCTGTTTCATTTAGAATGCAATGAAAATGTGTGCAGCACAGTCTTAAAATCTAATAAAATAGTGAAATAATTGTTTTCCGAAAACAAAGTGTGTTTAATGTAGTCATTAAATAATTATAGTAACGTTAAGCTGACGGAAGCGTGTATAACCTTGAAAGTGTTTGCTGGTATTTTTGTGTATTAAGTGTTCAGGTATTTTTTATTTTTGTGTTCAGTTCCATTGATTTGGTAAAATAAATAAGTGTTCAATCTACTTTAAAAACGAATTTTTCTTCTCTCTCTGTTAAAGATAAATGCAAAATTAAGGAACTCGGTAGGCCGCTTCCCTTTTTAAATATTAAACAGAAATATTTAACTATCCTTTTATTTTAACTGTATATATTTTTAGAATAATTTACAAATAGCATAAACACAACTTAATATTAGGCCTACTAAAAGTTGTCAATAGTTATGTCTTCATGTTGCGATCCACCCCGTGTGTTATTTGCAACGGGATAATTGCTCTTATCTTAGTAGAAACATTCAGACATTGAACCCCCAACTGTCAGAACCACGAGCCGCCACTGCCTTGTAGATTCTTACCAGTTTGCCATGTATTGAAATAACTGCCATCATCACATTCCTTGGTTTGTACACCAGATCACCACATCATCCGACTACTGACTTCAATGCTTTAAAAATAATGCTATTTCTTTTGAAACAGACTACAAGCAATGTCAAATTAAACAAAAAATGTTTTTGTATGACATAGAGTAATATATTAGTTAATTCTATTTATACCAATCTCGGATTGTTAGTGCAATTTTCAATAAAGTTATCAAAAATTAAAAACTTCTTAGTTTTAAAGGTTACTATACTCATTAAAATCAATGTCTTTAAGCTACATGATACAATAGTGTTATTTACAGTGATAGATAATTTTGATCTAATGTAGGCCTATATGTATTTACGTAGTTGTATTTGGTCAATTTATGTACATCTTGACGTAATGAAGTAAATGGTGAAAACAAAAATTAACGTGGCTACAGCAGAAACCTTTCAAAATCAAGATCCAAATAAACAACAAACCTTATTTTTGTTACACACAGAATAAAGTTTAACGAAAAGGAAATTCAAAGCGGCAAGTAATTTATTTAAAAGATTACCAAGTTTTATAAAGAATACCGAGTTTCGTTAAAATAGAAGAAGACTCGGTTAGCAGAGACAGCAGAGAGAGAAATCTGTTTCGTCAACGTGAAGAACAAATCAGAAAAAAAAAACAGATAGAACAGAAGAAGGGAATAAAAACAAAACAGAGAAGAAAAAATTGTTGTAAAGATGTGAATCACTACATGTGACTACGTGATTGTTGGAGACCATCTAGTTATGCTGAAAGACGAAACCTGATGTAAATGGCAGCGCTTAAAGTTGAATCACATTCTTCACTACAAGTGCAGCAGATTCCACATTCAACTTCCCTAGCTTTGCAACAGTCCCAGCCTGATGTCTCTGTTCTGAAAATATTTCTGCACCCCATTTTCATTTAAATTGATGATGAAACCTGTGAATCTATTCAAGAAACTGATTTTTTTTTTTAATTTCCTGTGTCTCAAATACACATATGCTCCATAATTTATATAAGTTTCTTCCCACTATGGGATTTTTCCAAAACAATGATTGGCTCCATACGAAAAGTGGCAAGCTGTTATATGCTACACACTTGGGTCAATACTTAAAAGCAACAGAGTGCTGTTTCCTTGAAAACACATGATGAAGTGAGTAAACGTTGGCTTGTTTATTATTTCTACACTACACCCAAAAATAGTTCACGTCAAAACGTAAAAGTAAAAGTGTGACAAGTCATAGATGTGAAATGTCGACATCCAAATGTCCATAGAAATATTTAGATTTAAAAATTATATTTATATATATAAATTATATTTCATCTTTGTAATCATTTCATTTATATAAATATTTCATAAATCATAAAAGTCAGACATGTTTACTTCGTCTTTATTAATAATAAATTATATTGTTACCATAATAATAAAAAGATATTACAAAAATTCCAACGGTTGGCACCGTTAAAGTATGTCTTATTTTTTATAAATCTCTGTCGTGTCTGATTATTAGAGAAAAATAATTTCAAAGTTTTAACTATACGATGGCTGTTTTTACATTTTTTTTTAATTATCGCGTTTTCAGTATCTCGTACGTTCTTGTATCCGATCATAAATATTTTCGTACGTCGCCCGTTTATTTTAACCAAAATACACGGTACTTTGTGGAGATCAGGCTGGAACTTATCGTTAAACGAAAGCAACATCGATTCAGCTTCCTGCATGGATTGAATACAGACGATTCAAAAATCCAGCTGTTTTTGGCTGTAGTCAGTTGCGTATCGTTTCCACGTTAATGTTTGCAGTGAGATAACGTATTTCGCTTGCCAGCATTGTATGCGGGCGTGAGTGTGTGTGTGTGGGGGGGGGGGGGGGTGGATGGGTGGGTGTTTGGTGGGCGCGCATGTGTGGTATTCTATGTGTGTTATTCGAACTCCTGTAACGAGACAATTGGGCAAAATCTTTATACTGTTGTTTGTCCAGTTTTTCGTTTAATTCAGTCGATCACGGGATTATGTAATAATGTCATAGTTCACAGCCTAGAAACTTTGAATTTGCAAAGTATATTTAGGCCACTGTGAAAGACAATTCGAAGCAGAAGCGTTGGTGCTCAGCCAAGATAATGTGAAGAGCCTTTCCCACTGATCACAGATAGAGCACTTCCTTTCTAGCTACAGCGGATTCGCTTGTTTTTTATGTTGCTAACGTGAAACCTGTAACCATAGTTGTACAAAACATTTAGTAAAAGCACACAGTGCTCATAAAACACTTCAAAATTTTTCGCCACAGCTTTTGGGGGATAATGCTGAAAAAAAAATTGACCGATGATAATAATCACAGAGCACTTACTCCACGTCTAGTATTTTCGGTTTTAGTTTACTGTGAAAGCGGATAACAATTTAAGTCCTTTTCATGCGTATAATTTAACATTTATATGCGTATAGTAAACGAAATACATTTTTCATTCAAAGACGTAGTTAGTAAATGAAATTAATTAAACGGATAGTTAAAAATTAAATATTTAATTGGTAGTAATGTATTATTTTTAACTGATTAATAATTTATATTGTTTTAATAATTATAACCTTAACTATTAATTAAAATAATAATTATTTTCCTAGTTACCTAGTGTTAAAACACCTCTGGAATAACAACACAATATAAATGGTATTAAAATAACACTTTTATTTGACTGAAAATAGAAGCTGTAATTTATGGGTTAGTTGTTAGATTAAAAAGACTAAAAAATAACAAAATTATACGATTCTAAATAGAATTAAGGGGAGTCGTAAATCCCTGAGCTAAAATATTTTTTTCTTAGAAACTGTTAGACACAGAACATGATCACGCTCTAAGTAAATAAAGCATATTATCGTCTCGGGAATGAAATCTACTCACATGTATAGTCAAATCTCATGTCACTAATTGTACGCTTGGAATAGGTACAATGTGTCCTTCTTTATGTGGAACTGTATACTGAGGAAAAATGAATCGCAGACGCAGTGCGTTTCTGTCCTTCAACTCTATACATACGTCTCCGACTGTACTTCAGATCCTTCAATATTCCCATATTCCCATTCTCCCTCTTCTTCCTCTCTTACCTTCAACGTGCCCTTCAAAGATCGTTCTTTGGATAAAATTACGTCTCAAAGGGAGCCCCATTCGTCTTTCTCTTTCTTGTAGTAAAAATTATTTTACGGCCCTTATAAAATTATCCTCAGCATCTCCTCGTTAATCACTCTGCCTCTTCAATTGATTATTAGCATCCCTCTTTTCATCCACATTTCAAAACTCTCCACAGATATATTCCTGTAGAGCTTTTAACAAATGTAAGTGACAGCATCTGACGTCATGTAGACTACGTGCTACTTACATTCCAAAAACATTTTTCACATAAACATGGAAACAGATTATGAAAATAATTATATATCATTATTAAAATTAGTTTGGTATTGACTATTAGAACTGTTGAGTCATCGACTGACTTTTGCAAGGTAGGTGGCCTTTCTAAACTGGAAACACTGATAACAAAATGAAAGACGAATAGAAAAACGTCCTATGAATCGCGATGCTTTTCAACCACGTTATGCGTGAGTGGGTCCATGTTTTGTGTGTGTGTACGTTATTTAACACGTTTAAAAAGTGAAATGTTATGTCTGACAGCATGAATATTATGTTTGTCCACTTGTAGCAGCCACCCGGTCAAAATAAATGAGCGCGTTACGTCATATATATACGTGATTTAATGACAATAATGTTTATCACAATTGTCAATAACAAACTAATTTTAATAACTATTCACCTGTACACACATGCACATGCTCGCATACAAGCATGCTTAGCTACCTCTTAAATTTATAATAAAGCCTTCACAATACTTACATTTTTTTTTTCAATTTTTATAACGTAGGATAATTATGTTCTACACATCGTTTGATGATAATTCACAAACATCAAGGACATCTCCTTCATCCATTGGAATATCGTCAGTACCACATCACCGTCACTATCGTCAATTAGCCTTAGTTCTTTACTATTCCACAAACCTTTTCTGTGGGATTTAGTTCTGGGTAATATAGTGGCAGACGCAAAACTGAATGGCCAAATTTACTTGTTATGCGATCTGTCTTGAAAGACTTTTTTGCGGGATTTGTTCATTCCAATCAATTTATAAAGTCCATGTTTGATCATTTCCTGTTAAAAAACAATTTGTTTATCAGTTAACCAGTTTATCATTTCCATGGGCGTGACCAGTGCAAATTATTGAAGGGGACAGAACATTATGGTAATATTTAATATTTGGTGTGTGGTAAAATTTCTGAAATATTAGGGGCATTCTTGTCTGCAAACGTTTCGGTGGGGCGTTATTCTCTTGCGCGTGTTTACATTTTTATGGCAGTGTCATCTTGTCAACAAACAGTCAAACTTGCGTTCTAGCCGTCAACATTACTTGCGGGAACCTGTCATCTCTATATAATGATACAAAGAAAATAAATCATTGGGCCCCAATTTGAACGATCAATGGCACTGAATTTAAGTTAATATTTTTATTCAACTAATGATTTGTAAAACAAAATAAAAATTAACTTGAATAAAAAACGATTCAAGATTTAACATTTGGGAAAATATTGGGTGGGACGTGTCCCCTCATCTCGGCCGTGACGCCCGCGATCATTTCTGACTTTCTGTTATTTGAACTCGGGTACCGTACAGATAGCGTGTTATGATACGACGCATTTTCAAGCACTATTAACAAATTTTCGGGCAAATTAGAATTATAATCTCTTCAAGCCATTTGGAAAAGTTTGCAAAATTCATGTCAGTGTGATAATCTCTCGATTTACTTCCAGACTGAAACATTATTAAGGGATTTTCAACAAACCAATTCTCACTTCCAACATGCACGACTATCAATCTCTTACCTTTCGATAGTGGCGCTTTTAGACCACTGCATGAATTATCTGACCAACAGTAAGGCACAGTACGTGTAGGGTGTATATAAGTTCCATCCAGGAGATTAATCGGTCTGTTGATTTTTCTCCACTTTTAATGGAACGAAGATAAGAAATTCGAGATAGCCTAATATCCATTTTCTCAACAATAAGTTTTCTATTGCCCGTGGTTTTCTGCGACTTGAATCCTATTTGTTTTAAAATTCTATTTAGCGTACTCCACCTGCCCTTAAACATCATCCCGCTTTCTTGCATTTTGTTATAAACGATTTGTACAGTAGGAAGTTCTTTATTGGTGATATAAAATTGTTCACTGTTTACTCTATGAGGGACAAATCAAAATTGTCAACACTACATTTTGTACTTTTCTTGGGTCAGGTTTTTTCGCGGAGACTCGAACAATCAATTGCCACTTTCTAACACTGCATCTGATTCTTTTCGTATTTTGTAATATGTGTTATTAGAAATACCGGTTGCTTCTAAAGCACGTTTTTCACTTTATTTAATGGAATTGTAATCCCTTCTTTAGCTTCACGTTCAAAAAAATTGTAATTCGGTCTATAATCTCTCTAGTTTATAAGGGCTGTGCAAAATTAAACCCTTTTTCCACATTTTCGAGTTTCTAGACATTTGTTATAATAAGGTAAAATCAGTTATACAACATACACTAAATACAAACGAGCAATGAAAATTAGCAGCACCACGGCAGTTCTATTGTAGCGTGTACTCCCCCAGGTATGGTGCACTTGACATCTTCCACTGATTTGATGTCCCTCCGCGTGGACTATTCAAGGTAACAGCCAGAGTATACATTACTTTAGTTACATTAGGTAGCAGCAGTCCCTTTACATTTGTCAAAAGATCTACATACACTCCAATTATAATTTCAGACAATTAGATAAAGAATTCCTTAAAATGACGCCGACTATTCAATAAAATTTCCCCTATTCATGCATGAATGTTTAGGATGCTCATACGGTTTTCTACCCTTAATCCGCCATTTTATTTAGAATCGTTGGAATTAACTGAATCGTTTAGGATATTTTTTTCATAAAAAACGGTAGGGCTGTTTTAGTTAGTGGTTAAGCTTCTATAAAATTTCGAAAATCGATATAAAATAAAAATAGTAAAAATAACTTTAACCAGAATAAAAACAGGCGGTGAAATTGTCGTACGTTCGGTAACCGGATTCAAAAGTTGCTATTGTAATGTAAAATATTTTTTACGGTTTATCTAATTGAAATATGTAATTATTTTTATTGTAACTACTTTGTAAATTTATGATGGGTAGTATGTGTAACCGTTCTGGGCAGTTAAATAGTGGTGAGACAGTTTAGAAACTGAAGATGCCGTATCGTAGTATGGCAGAAGTTTAATTTAAGCAGTATGTAAGGTATGATAAACTTATACGATGTTAAGCTTTTTCAAAAATTAATAATAATAATAATAATAATAATCATCATCATCATCAGGAATACTGTGTTTTGGAAAAAATTGTACGAGCATGGGAAAAATTGCTGAAAGAAGAAAATATATATGGGGTTCAATCCGCCTTGGTACAAGACAACACACATTGACTTAATAGTTAACCATTGCAGAAGAGTTAGTTGTTTTAGCATACAATCTGAAAATATCAAAATTAGAATACAGTTATTGGAAAAATGTGCTTCAAAAATAAGCTTTCAAGTGCCTTAAAAAACAGAATGTACCTCTAACATTAATAACTGTAAAGAACAGCATTGATTTCGAAAAGAGTATAATAAACAAAGTTCGAAATTTTAAATACGTATGACCAATTGTAACATCAGCAGCAACAGATATGCAAAGCAGAGTACAAAGGACGGAAATCGTATGCCATTTAACAACAAACATTTTCAACAAAAAATTCCTAACGCAGTATTAAGACAGTACAAAACATCAATATGCATCAATCCTTAAATGCATGTGAATACTTCGGAGTCTTCATCGCAGAAAAAAACTATGAGTAGAAAGTAGAATAGGAAGAAAAATTTATGGCTAAAGCAAATGAAAGATTTTAAATTTAGATTAAGGTCAAATGAAGAAATTTACAAAGTTTTCTCAAAACTTTAACGATATTGAACGAGCGAAACGAGTTTTCAGTTTTATCTCGAACTTTTGGCGTTTGTCTATCTATCTAACTATTTGGGATATGTCCCACGATAACGTTTGAGAGCACCAACCGATTTCCCAAAAACTTGAAGTTTATGTTTTACCCCACAGACCTCTGCTGTTTTTGAGATTGACACTTGGGAAAGTAGAGAAAGGTCAAACACGTAAGGGGTTCAAAAATTTTTTTAAATCGTAAAAATTAAAGGTAATTTTAACCAAAATATGAATATAGTGTTTATTTGTGGAAATTTTAATGTTAAGTTTGTCAAGACTCAGAGAAAATGGACCAAAAATTTTAAACATCGCAAAAATAATATATACATTGCATAAAAATAAAACATAGGGAATCAAAGAAAATTTTACCCTAAATCTTAATGTAATAATCAGTTCTTGATATTTCAAAATTTTAAGGCAACAGGCCCAAAAACGATCAATAATTTGAAAAAATTTGTTAAATCCAGTCGGGTGTCAAACTAAAGGGAATTTAACGCTACTTTGCTTTACTTTACTTTACTTTAACGCTAGGGGGATCACGGGGCCTTAAAAATAAAACTCAGTTTTAAGGAAACTGTAAAAGTCAATGCGGGGAATTTTAAACGTTATTCGGAATTCTATTGGTTGTCTGTTAATCAAACCATCATATTTTTAAAGTACTTTGGCCAAATACCAAAATATTTTATATAACAATAATGCCGATGTCAAACTTTTTATATAACAATAAAAAGTCAAAACGTTATGAGAAATTTTATTCAGAACACAAACTTGTTCCCTTTAATCATTTGAGAGAATTACTGTATTTAATCTTTCAATACTCTTACATCTTTCGTCTTCAAGAATGTATGATTAAAAAAAATTTTATATGTTGTTATTAGTTATGGATATTCGTGAAAAGCAGCAGGTACAGGCCTATAAAAATAAACTTAAGCAGCTAAGACCAAATTATTTGTTATTTAGTCATTATTGTTACAAATTTAACTAAACCATTGCCATAGTTTGTTATATGATTGTCTGCTTTACAATTGTTAGTTTACAAAAAATGTAGTCGCCTAATCAGGGTTTTCGTAATTTTTCTTATAATTGAAAAATTAAATAATATTGAAATTAATCTAATAATAAATTTCGTTGAAAATAATGATCGAGCTCTGAAGCCCAGGGAGAGCTTCTTAACAATAAAAGTAAGACTAATTTTATTTTAAATTAACTAACTAATTAATTTACCACCAATTAGAGTCCTCAACTACAAAATCAGTATTACTGAATATTATTCAAGAATAGGATAAACTATGATAAAAAACTACACTACACAATCGAGCTTCGTTTCTTCGCTCTACATGAACTGAATATTTTTTCTCGTCAACTGACATTGACATGTAACTTCTTTCGGCTATACAGTAACAACAACAATACACCTCATTTGTACAACCAGAGGAATACAATGTAGGCCTACGTATCGGGGTTTCGGATGGCTGACAATCCGGATATCCGGTTTACAGGAGCTAACTGCAGAAGTATTATTACTATGCAAGTTCACTTGTAGTTTTGCTGTTTCCAATAGCAGAACAGTTTCTAGCTAAACTAATTAGAACTAAATTATATAGACATTCCGTGAACTTAGATTCCAAGCCTATTCAGCATGCCATCTTAATTCTGTACATAGAATTAACACAAAATAAATAAAAGAAGTATACCATTATTAGACCTATATAAATTAATAGAATTAGTGTAAATGGAATTAGCTTAGAAAATTACGGTTGTAATGGAAACATAAAAGTTGTATAGACAAATTGTGAACAACTTTTGTTTCATTATGCTGGCAAGGTTGTATTTATTTTGAACGCGAACAACCATTGTCGTTAAATAAATGTTACATGTAGGTAGCTTCTTCAAAAAACATATACATTGAAATACAACAAATTAGTTAGGCAATTTGATTTATTTAGTGACCATATTGTAACCATTTAAAGACAACTAAAATAAAGAAAACAGATTTTACATTAATTTCCACAGTAATATAAATCTGGGTGTGCTGCATATCTGAGTAAAAAAATTAAAAACGTTTAACGTTTAAAGTAAACAAATGGTAAAAAAATCTTCACTGCAAATTTGTAGCATTTTGGGCCTTTGACAGTAGGGAGAGAGAGAGAGAGAGAGAGAGAGAGAGAGAGAGAGAGAGAGAGAGAGAGAGAGAGAGAGAGAGAGAGAGAGAGAGAGCTTAAGTGAGAGGGTGATTCAGGCAGCACCGATGATATTGGCCTTTTTTTAATTTTCGGTCAAAGGTTCGTTATCACTTGTATGACAATTGTTTTTGGGGTAGCTGCAAGACAAAGCCGATGAAACGTGTTTTACGAAGGGTTCGGGTACTGAGTTACAGTAGCCTGATGAGGCCTGGAGATCTTTTGTCACTCTGATGCTTTTTCTTGTAGAATAGTTTTAGTCTTGTAGAAGTCAATGGATGCGAATTATAATTCCGGTTTCTTGTGATGTTTGACATTTATTTTGTTGGTGAAATATTTTACAGTCAGACTCTAGGTAAAAACCTAGAGTCACTATAACCCTTTTATAAAGTCACTCCTTTGTTACAAACCATGAATCTGGTGGTTGAAAAGTGATGTCAGACACTGGATGTTAAGTTAGCAAACAAACAAACAAACTAGTATTTGTTGTAGGCCTATACTTTTTTGGGAACTTGTGAAATTGTTTTATTGAACAGGACAATGTTTTTTAAGAACCATTAAGAAACATACCGATTAACATAATAACAGGTATGTGTAATTACATTTTAATTGTATACTTGGTTCTTGTTTTCAGCTTTTTATCACATACAGGTTTAGCGTAGATAATGTCGAGCGTTAGAGGGGTGACAGTGGGAGGGAGGGAGAGAGAGAGAGAGAGAGAGAGAGAGAGAGAGAGAGAGAGAGAGAGAGAGAGAGAGAGAGAGAGAGAGAGAGAGAGAGAGAGAGAGAGAGACAGACAGACAGACAGAGAGTGAGAGAGGCACCGCAGTCAGGCATCACCGGCATAACGGATATAAACAGTCTTTATGTACGCTGCTGTTAACACAAAGTCGTTAGGCGCGTGATGTGTATGTTGAACTGAAGATACAAGCTAGCTTTGTTTGCTAGAACCTCTGTTAACCGAAACAAAGGGGAGAAAGGCGGTTTCCTATAACCAAAATTTCGAATAATATTTAAGAAATCATTTTTTAAAGTGTGAGATAAAATAACTGGAGGGAATATACAATATTATCAAAAGATTTGAATAAAAATCAAACTATTTACACAGTAATTTTTTAACACAAGTTTTATGACTTTTTAATCTTATATTTTACTTTGCTTTTTCTTTTCACATCGCTTTTTTGCAGCAGTATCTCTCCATCGCTTCAATAGCAGAACATCAGAGGACTTTGATTCTTCAGATCGTTTGACGAACCGTAACGCTATCAGAAAATATGAATAAAACTCCATGAGAAAAACGCGTATTTCATATAGACTAATTTAATATCCTAACCCAAAATAAAATATCTTACCTTTAAGGCATTGAAGACCCCGTCAGCGGTGTCATGGCTACTGCTCTCTGCTATGTTATAGACTTGGTCGTCCTCTTTTTTTGAAAACCATAAAAGCACAGCCTCATTTACTTTCTCGTTTTGTGACACGTCTTCGTTGTTTTCTTGATTGGCATTTTCGAAGCATGCTCTTCAAATTTATTTTTTATCTTGAATCAATCAGAAACAGTAGGAACACCAATACCAAAATCGGCTGCCACAGTTCGCAAAATCTAGTAATTTTTAATTCTTTTAATTGCCTCCGAATATTTCTTCAATCGTTATCATTACCCGTTTCCGCTTTGTTGACATGACGTACAATTTATTACATGTTTATTACATTAGTTTTTGTGTTTTATCTGGGAAACAAATTTTTTTATTGTAGTAAAAATCGGGAATATATACATTTTTTGTCAGTCGTTTCGGTTAAACGATATTTCGGTTAAAAGTGTTTCGGTTAATGGAGGTTCTACTGTACGTCCATTGCAGCATAGAAACGTTTCTTTTTATAGTGTCCGACGCGATGGGAGTGTTTCCGTACAATTCGGTATTGGCAGAAAGGCAAGCTGTGCGTTTGCGGACGTGGTAGGCATAACGATGGTCCGTGTGAATTCTCGTGGGTCTTGTTCTCCTCACTTGTTATCAGTCAATTTGGCGATTACTTGATTACTTAATGCTTGTTTATTTTGTTTAAAACGAGATTTTTATTATTCGTTTAATTTTAATTTTGTGTGGTAATATATTTTTTTTTTTAGTTTTTTTTTTTTTGGATTAATCATAACGTTACGACTTTGGTGCAATTAGTTCTTCTTACATCTTTAATTTAACGGAAACGTTAAGGCGGGACGCACGAATAAAATCGGACATTGGTTGTGTTCCTAGCTAGGTAACCAGAGGACGTGTATTGTTCGATGGTTATTGCTGTAGCTTGTGCGTGCCAGTCCCATGATCTTCTCTGAATGTCTTCTCGCTTATGCTGCCTATATTATATCATTGATAACCTCTATTATAATTCTGGCTCTATTATGGCTGTATAAGATTTTGTTCTGTAGGAGTACAATCACATTCGGATACCACCTAACCCCCGAGCATGCACTGCACGAATTTGTGAATTAATTTTCTTACAGCCATCGTTGTCACTGGCACTAAGTACGTTTCTTGTCTATCTTTATAAATAAAACATTTGTTTAGCACTCTCACTTTATTTTTTATTTCCATTACCGATAATTCTAGTTCTATAATTATGAGGACACAACAGTGTCATACATAGGGATTGGACTCAGGTATAAACGCAAACCAAACGTTGTTGGTTCAGTAAAATTAGTTTTCGGGCTGTTTGGCCGTGGTCCTCTTCTTGTAGAGCCAAAGGTTTCGACTGCAGCTACGGCAGTGTCTTCTGTCGTGCTTCTCTGTCGACTAAATGTAGACGCGACTGCAGCTGTAGCTGATAGGAGGACGGGGCTCAAGGCCCCTGCATGGTAGCAGCGCTCGGAGTGACTCCTCCGATAACTGCAATTATCATACTGTACTCTCTCAAGGCCGTTAGAGTTTTCTAGGTCGTATGGTTGTGGATGGGTAAGCTCCCTATTGTTTTGTAGGTAGGGGCGAGGGTCTCAGCAAGTGAGGTACTCAGCCGATCGGTTTTTGGTGTCGCCTAATGCCCTGCCCTGAACCAGTAGTGACGCGTCCCAGTAACAGTGGGGATACCTCCCGGTACATTTTAGAACCGGTTGGTCAACGCTACTGCCTCCAACGCGGCCCCTCTGACTGCTCGTCGGCGGTCTGCCCACACCAGATCATGTATCCGGGGCGGGCGCCTCATGAAAGAAGGCTCTTGCACATCTGACATGAGACAGCCATTCAGGACAGTTCGAGGTTCGGGATTATGTTTAGTGGGTTTCTGTGATAGGTATTTACTCCCTCAGCAGAAGGGGCTCGCTTCCTCAGGAGAAGGCCCCTACTTTGGAGAATATGGGGTCACCCAGCAGAGAGCGGTGTCGCTTTACGATGTGACACGGGAGACCTTCGTCCCTGCCCAGATCAGGTAGGTGTGGGTGATGGGAATCTGCCGCGCGGAAGAAGAGGGTCACAGAAAGTCTGAGGACGAACTTTCCCACCGTTGACAGACGGGTACCCGTCCTGATGGCTTGGTTGCAAACAAATCAGGGGAGTTGGATAGGATTCGGACGGAACTGTTCTGGAACTGTTACGGCTTATGTTTTGCACTATCAGAAAGTGGCCACCTCTCTGGGGCTGCGCATGTCTATATTGATCCTCCTGCGCGAGATGAGGGGAAAGATCTTGGCTCTGACACCATGGTGTTTTGTTTGGACATGGTCTATGTTTAGGCGGCTATCAATAGTCACGTCCAAGTATTTTACCGATTTTTCCAGGCACTCGGTTTCCATCTAGGGTTAAGGTCTGGCATGCGAATCGCTTGCTTCTGACGCAGATCGCCTCGGAATTCTCCGCGTTGACCGTCACGCGCTACTTTCGCAGACAGGGAGGCGTTATATCGCTCTGCAGTCATAACCGGGGGCATTGTCAGCAAAAGAGTGACTTTATTGTATAGAGGTAAGTCGTTCGTGTACACAAGGACTGATCCTCGGGGAACCCCAGAGTCTATGGGGCGATGCGAAGTTTGGCCGTGGAGATACGATCAGAGCAGTCTCACGGTAGATATTGGGAGGCGAGCATGTGCCAGTTTGTAGAGCAGACCTTCGTGCTAGACACGGTCTAACGCCTTACAAACGTCCAAGAGGACGGCTGCAGTGTGCAGTTTTTTGTTTGCAGACAATTACACGGACACTGAAGGTTGCGAATAATGACACGGACCAGTTGAAGAGTGCTTGAGTGTTCCATGCGAAAGCCGTACTGCTCGATGAGGATGAAACAAACAACCAGCGGGCATTCAGGAGATACTTGAACACCTTCGATATAACGGGCAGCAAAGAAATTGGGCAGTACTTTTCCGGGAACATACGCGATTTCAGACTGACGGCGATACTGCCGCTTGATAGCGGGGTTGCGAGACTTTTGCCAGGTGCGACGGAGGCGTCGTCGCTGGCGGATGGCTTCTTGGACTCCGTCGGGAAGTTGAGACTTCCTACAATGCTCTGGGACTGTGTAGGATTTCTTGTCCGTATAACTGGGAAGAGTTGCCTGAAGATGGGTGACTTGGGGCTCCAGCTTCCGTCTATTGGGTGCCGGGGGCTCTGGGGCTGTCGGGAACATGCGGTACAGCTCGTCGTGGTAAGAGCTTTCGTTGACGCCCTGACATGGACGAGCAGGCGGGGAAACGCTTGTTATTCTGAGCGTTACGACCAGCGTGATCATAGGGCTGAGATGCCCTTGACCAGGATGGGACAGAAGCGTTCTTGGCAATGGCTATGCCAAGGACGTCTGGCTGGTTGCCTGGGTCAGCGAGGATCTGGGTTGGCTTGTTAGGGCCTATAACGAGGACGCCAGGCCTGGTCGAGGCATACTGGAAGAGGGCATGACCTCTTGGATTAGTCAAACGACTATTCCAGGACGGATCCTTGCAGTTCGTGTCTCCAATTCCAATAGTAGGGAGGTTGTGATAGAGGATGACGTCAAGCGCTTGAGGTATGGCACCAGACTAGGTCTGTTGTAGACGGAGACAAGCCAAAGCTCTGTTTCTGCTACGCTCATGGCGACCGCGGTCGCTTTAATATAGGTAGTCTGCGGGTTTGGCAGGGATTCGTGTGATGGGATCTGTGGACTAGAATGGCGGTCCCGCCAGAGGCGGGTCTGTTATTAACACTTGTCGGTCTGTACTATATCTAGTGTAAATCGGTTATGCGGGTTGATGTGTTTCTGAGAGTAGAACTACTTCTGCATCGTTCTCGCTCGCGAAGCAGGCGAAGTCAGGCTACGCCATTGGCCTAGCGTGGGCTGCCTAGCAATCACAAGCAAGCAACAGGGACTTGAGAGAAATCATACCCGTCACGACCAGGGTATTCAGGACACGCAACTTCTAATCAGTGAAAGAGGTCTTCCATTTAAGCATCCAGTTCCGCGACCATTAGCACGGCCTCATCGGGCTCGCTTGGGGCTACAAGACGGCGGGCTGGCTGGGAAGCTGGCTTCAAGGTTGCCGGGGCTACGTCGAGCTTTAAAGGTGGAGCAGAAGGTTGCTGCGCACTGGAAGAGATGTTGGGTGAAGTTGATTTTGCAACTGGAGCGCCTTTTTCTTTTTTTTTTGGCTTAGGAGCCTTTGAGCGCGGAGGCGCAGTTGCGGATTTTGATGCAGCGACTGCCGCGAAAGACTTCTTGATGGTGGTAGGCTCCTATGATGTTGTGGCTGGGTCACCGTTGGGGGGACTGGATTGGACGGGTGGTTGGGGGGCTGGGGTGGCCGCCGGGGTTGCGGTCTACTAGAGTTTGCTTGGCGCGGAGGCCGGGACGGATTGCGGTACCGGAGCTCGTCCATTTCCAGCTTCCGCTGGAGGGCTGATTGGTAGTGGCTGCAGCCTCTCCAGTTTGTTGGATGCAGTTAGCGCACATCGCGTCGGTTAGGGGATCCTTAGTGTAAGCGGCGTTAGAATGCTTCTGCCCGCAAAATACGCGTTGCGGTGCCATGTGGCAGTTGTAAGAGGCATGACCATACTTCTGGCACTTACAACATTGCGGAGGGGTGGTGGGGGTACTGTACTTGGAACTTTCGACCCAGAGGCAGAGTAAATCCCGGAGGGAATAAATTAACTGGTAGTCTTCTACCTTCTTTAGTTTAAGAAAGAAAACGTTGACCTTTCGGTTCTCGTGGGTAAACGACTGGGATACAGGACGTTGGAGTGTAGCCAAGGCTCTCCAACTCCTCGATAATGTATGTGGACGTTTATATGGTGGGAAATTCCATGGATGGTCAGTTTGATTTCTTTCTTCTGAGGGAGACCAAAGGTGTGAAACTGAATTCCAGAGGATATGAGGGTCCTCTGGATAAATCGGAATTCATCAGGAGAAGGTTTCAATGCGGAGAAGGTTCCCCTGGCGATAAATATCTGCAGGATAGACCTCCTTAATATCCTGCTTAATAGATTTTTTAAAAGCATGTCACACTGTAGGGGCGTCAAGAACAATTAGTGGCATGCGGAATGACTTGAAGGGTCAGGCGATAGTTGAGTACCTCCCCTGGTTGCGGGAGCCAAGCCACCACTGGGTCCAGATCGGCCTGAGGAAGAGGAGAAGGTCCATTCCCGGCACTTCACCTTTTTCCAAGCAGCAGTGTTGAGGACAACAGAGCCAGGGTGGTTCTAAGAAAATCCAGTTTTGGAAGGCGGGCTGGCCGTTGAGTCCATCTCTATTGGTTAGGTTCTGACGGCCCTAAAGAAGGCCTGTCAGGGTGAAGGTAGTGGTAGGTGTTTGGTTACCGCTATCGGTACCCAAAGAGCGGTCGGAAGAAGTTTTAGAGGTGGATATGCCACTTCTCAAATATGGTAGGGAACAGAGACATAGGGGTAATGTACGGCTTCGTTGTATACCGAACTTAGTGTAATGTCCGGCGTCCACCTTACTATTTACCTTGGAGGTGTCCAAGGTTGGTTACCACTGATGGGGCCTTCCAAGGATCTCTCGAGGCAGTGCTAACAAGGATGCGCTGGAGCCGACGTCCACTAACCTCTAGAGTCTATCCGGTAGCTGGGTTCCACCCGGCCGCAGTTGCCCAAGTCCAGTCCTTGAGTCGACGATATCCAGGCTGGTCCTAAAGGTATCCTGGATTGGAATGCTCTGTCTCTAAGTGGCTGGTCAAGAACTAAATGTTTCCTCTCCGATAGTTGGAATCCTCTTCACACGATCACTACTTCTTCTCCCCTTTTCTCCGCTCTCCTCCCGCTGGCGTAGCTGACTTCAGATGTTGTTGAATGCTCCGTGTTGGCCTAAAGACGGTCTTCACACCATGTCTTCGCACTTACCTCCCTATCCAGTCTGTCATTTTGTTTATGTATGGAAGAAAAACCTTCCCTGCTTCTGTTCGTTTCTCAGTGCTAATGGACCGATGAGCTGTCCTCGGTGGCATAGCTCTTCGGATTTCGGTGACCGAGTGATTGGCTTAAACGGAAGTATCCAGGTGCTTCAATTTCAATTCGTCTCCAAGAAAGTGTGATTCGCAGATCCGTGAGGCTCGATCAATAAGTACCTTCATAACACACACACACACACACACACACACACACACACACACACACACACACACACACACACACACACACACACACACACACACACACACACACACACACACACAGATTAATTTGTAATTCTATCATCTCTGCTGATGCTGTTTTCATCTGTGAAATATGCATGAGTTACAAGTAAGTCTAACTTGCAAACGCAATTTATCATATTTCCATTATATTCGTGATAAACGGAAACTTCAAAAAGTTAAAATGTTGTCACACAAATAATTCAGTCGTTCAGTGCTACTTTTATTATACGATTTAACTGTAGCCTACTCTCATTCTCGGTCAGACCACAGTATGCATTCGACTTTATATTATTGCCAACGCTGTTTAAAACGTTTTGACGTGAGTTCTTCAATTGGTAGAATGTTTAGTGCTGTAAACAAAAAGTTTCGTCATATACTATACCAAAATGCATTATATTTTACCATAGAGTAAAAAAGCTTTACTCCAGCCATTGAAAAAAAGCAGCACGAAAACAACGGGTATTGGTTTGTTTCGAGAAGTCATGAATTATGTTGTTTATTTGGCTCAACCATAGTAATTAAATTTGTAGATTCATTATTTATGTTCGTGGTAGGTATAGGCTACTTGATCAAGTTAATGTTGCGAATTCGTGTTGACAGACAGGCAAGTTGCACGGGGTGCCATAGCGACCTGATGTGTGTGTGTGTTTGTTGTTGGCGGGGGGGGGGTGGCTTTGTTCGAGTTGTAGCTTCATGAAAATCTGAAAATCAGTTTCTTGGGTGTAGCGCGGTCGTGTGTTCTCAGCAAATGGGTGTTAGGATTCGGATCCCCTTTGCACGATAGGTTGTCCAAATAAGGACTTTCGTGTTTGGATTGTTCATGTCCGGTGCAACTCTATTGGCCGGCTCAAAGTACTGTTACGCCGAGGCGGATGGCTACCACAAAAAGGTAGATTTTGTCAACGTTAGAGAAGTAGGGAGAAAGGTGGGGGTACACGACAACCCACTCCCCCCCACTACTCCACTCTCGTGTTTCACTGCGCATACGCTTCTCTATCGTTGACAACCTCTACTTGGATATCTCGCGATTTCCCGTGTGTGGACGAAAGCGCAACCTAGGAGGCTTGAGATGTTTCTGTTCTGTCTGTCGCTGAATGTTAATACAGACACTGGGCTAGCCAAGGGTGGGGTAGCCGCCTCCATGCGATGTTGTCTGGGTTGTGCGATCATATGGGGGATTAGGAAGATGGTCAATTTATTCGGAGATTAAGTTGTCGATTCATTCGGGGATCATGTGAAGACTATGACGGATTGTAAAGTAGCACCCGAGGACGTTTGACGCCGTGAGCCCGTGGGACGGTGCGTTGTCCATACTGTTTAGCAGATGGATGGCAGGAAGGAGGAGTTCTCGGACTTTGTGAACAGATTAAGTGTCAGGGTTCAGACGAAATCCTCCCCGGGGAAGAAACGCGGAGACCCCGACGTAGAACATCATTTCTGATATGCCATGATACTTCTGACAATGGTTTTAAATATTTTGGTTTTAGTTTCTGCTGTAATTTGCTTATCCCACGGGATTCCATTTAATGTAGATATAGCCATCTTTCCCAAATTAATTCTGGATTGTATTTCTTTGTCTTGCTTCCAACTGGCCGTAATTTTCATCCATAAATAATACTTGTATTCCTCTGTATATGAAATCTTCCCCATGCCTTCCTCCATAAAGTCTTGACGAAGGTCAGCTATCGCCATTTATTTGTTTTTTTTTTCATATTTATGTTTAGTCCCCATTTCTGATATTCCTGTATCAATTTTCTAGTCACGTACTCTATGTCTTCAAAATCTTGAGCCAAAAGTAATTGGTCATCAGCAAACTGTATCACCATCAAGTGGAATTCCCATGTTCCTGTACAACATTTTTTTCCAAGTCTCTATTGCTTTCTCTGTACAAATTTTGAAAAGCGTGGGTGATAGACAACATCCCTGGCGTAAACCTTTGGTTACTTGAAACCCTGGTGACAAATTCTTTCCTATGTTTATTCTTGATATTGAATTGTTATAGAAATTTTGTATAGCTTTTATGATAATAGGGTTGACACTAGTTGATCTTAAAGCTGTCCACAGATTGGCTAACGGTACATTGTCATAGGCTTTTTCAGTGTCAATAAAAACTAAATGAAGAGGTTGTGATCGAATTGTTTCCTTTACACTTATTTGCTGTAAGGAGAAAATATGATCTGTATTTGATCTACCAACTCTGAAACCTGCTTGTTCATCAGCTTACATTTTCTTATACTCAGCTTCTAAAAAATGCTTAAGTACTCTTCCATAAATTCTACTTAGTGTGCTAGTAACTCTTATGTCTCTATAATTTTTGCAGTCATCTTTGCTTCCCTTCTTGTGTATTGTAGAAATGTATCCCACCTTCCAATCTGATGGTACCTCTTCGCCATTCAGGCATTTTTCAAAAAGATTTCTTAATAATTCATATAATTTATTTGTACCATTTTTCAGTAACGCTTCAGGAACATCTCCAATTTCACCTGCTCTTCCATTCTTTAGAGATTTTACAGCTTCTTTTACAATATTTATATACAAGCAAATATAATCATCTGATATGTTTCCTAAATTCCCTTCAATGTCTTCCAAATATTCTTCTCTACTTTCTACTAATAACTGTTTGAAATAATTTTCCCAACACTATAGTGAGATGTACCCAAGTCTCTAAATTTCCCTGGAGCTTGTTCTTAAATTGTTTAATATTTTCCAGGATTCTGTATTTCTTTTTCCTCCAACGAACTTTTCTACTTTTTAGCTTATGATTGTTCCCACCTTTTATTTTTTGCTTCTGTCACCTTCTTTCTAACTTTAGACTGGTGTCTTCTAAGTTTAATTTTGTCTTAAATGTCTTTAGTATTCAACCTTTTGAGGTATGCATCTTTTTTTCCTTTGCACATCCTTTTCTATTTCCTCATTCCAATAATAAAATAATTTTTTTTATGACATTTACTTTCCCCTCTTAACGCTTATTTAGCTGCCTCATGTATCTTGTTCAAAAGATATTGGTATTGAATTTCTGTACCATTGAAATCAGTTTCAGTTAGTTTCTCATCCAGTCTCTTTCCATATAAATATACGGTACTTTCATTTTCCAAACTGCTGAGATTATACTGTACTTCAGGGTATTTATTTTAATTTGGGGAATATACCCACTTTTAATTTGTTTTAATCTAATATCTGCCGAGGAAATAAAATTTTTGAGTTCACCAAAAAGTGATCACTGAGCGATCACTCTGTATGATCTGACATCTTGTACTTTTAATTTTGTTTGCTGACGAACTATTATGTAGTCTATAATTGACTTCAGCTGTAATGTGTCCTGATGCCATGTATATTTGTATATTTCTTTATGCTGATAAAAATCATTCAAAATTCTTAAGGAATGTTCACAAATGTCAACAATCTGCTTCCATTGCCATTTATAACAATTTCTCCAAAAGATCCTATGATTTGACAATCCATTTGTTTTCCAGTTCTACCATTAAAATCTCCAGCTATGATAACTTCTCTTGTGCTTCCACTTTCCTCTATTATATCACATAGTTTGCTGTAAAAGACATCTTTTGTATGCAATATTTCATCTTCACTAATTGCATATACAACTATTATTGTACTTTTATATCCATGAAGATTAATATTAAGTTTTATCAAATTTTCATCAGAGGCGGATTTACCATTTTGCCCCCCGTAGGCAGTATAAATTTGCCACCCTGCCACAAATCTCTGTTAGCGGGGGGGGGGGGGGAGTGCGTTTACGGGTTTAATTCAATCCTTCATATTTCCAGTTACCCTAAAATTTGTTCCATATATAATATTTTCTTCTCAATTTTTCTTAATACATTTCTATAGAACAATTTACATAACGTACTAGGAAGAGTACAATAAGACATTAAATTACTGTAGCCATGTATATTCCAAAACATTTTAGCTGAACTTAAAACATAGCAATTTAATACAATTTTGTATGCAAGTTGGTACAAAATTAAGAAGACAAAGAGAGTTATAATAATAGGACTTTGAAATAATTTTTAAGCTTTACGTCGTGATTTTTGATGGGCAAAATTATGAATATCTGTCAGGGCCATCTTCTTTAATAACTCTCCTTCAATGGACAATATTACCAATAAATACAAACGATTTTCTCCCATGTTGGCGCGTAGATAATTCTTTACTCTTCTGAGCCACGAGAACGCTCGTTCAGCTCAGCATTTGAGGCCGCTGTACATACAAACATCCGGAAAGTAATGACCACGTTGGGATAGACAGATTGGAGCCCATCCTTTCGAATTAGACAGCAGAGCTTCACAGGTATAGACTTCTTATTTCCCTCCTCGGCAGGTCGAAGCTCAATTGGCACCAGAGCTGGGTACGAAATTATGCTACGCACACAGTCAGCAGCTAGTCCCATTCACTCATGTCTAATTACAGAGTCGGTAAAGGATGTTCGAAATTTGAATGTAAACGAATTAATAGTTAAATAATTAATTAATATAATGGAAGTATCACATATATAATGTATGTAAATGTAATTATGAAAAAACGATGTAAGGTTTACATATCAGAAGTAAATGATGAACTATTCTCTTTATGTCATAATCCTAGTTACTAAACAATATATATTTTTAAAAGTTTCTTATCATTGTGGGACGAAATGGAGCGGCATTTGAAACATCTCTTATGAATAAAAACAACATAACGACCTTTACACAATTTGCCGCCCCTCAAATTTTGCCGCCCGTAGGCAGTTGCCTACTTTGCCTATGCATAAATCTGCCTCTGGAGTTTCCAGTTAGTTACATATCTCTTCAATTCAATACGTAATACACATTTTTCATTAAGCATTTTTAAATTCAATGAGACTTTTAAAATAGTACTATGCAGACGACTATTTCTGTACACTACGCTATATACGAAGTGTGATCAAAAAGTATCAGGATTGATTTTATTTACAAAAATATGCAACAGTTACAGATTTGTAAATTTGTGTCCTTTAAAATAGTCCCCTTCCGCAGCCACACACTTCTTCCAGCGTTTTTCCAACTACTCGAAACATGTCTTAAAGTCATCTTCTGTAAGGGCCTTAAGTTCTCTCGTCGCATTTTGTTTTATCTTTTCTATGTCTTGAAATAATCTTCCTTTTAATTCATTTTTTTATCTGCGGAAAATGAAAAAAGTCACAGGGAGTCATATCTGGCAAATATGAAGGATGGGAAAGCTGTGGAATATTGTGGCCTTAGTTCCATAAACGCATGATTCATCAACCGTTACGATTGTTTTAAATAAGTTCTTTTGTTTTTATCACATTCGAGTAGGTTTTGAGCGAATGACATCCGGGCATCTTTTATATCAGCTGTGAGCACTTTTGGTACAACCTTTGCAAAAACACGTCTCATTCCTAACTCATCAGCAAGAATGGACTGAACTGATTCAAAACTAATATTGAAATCATCTGCTAGCTGTACGAATGGTGATTCTCACACAGCAGCATGCACAAGCTCAACATTGCGGTTAGTCTTGCTGGTTAAAGGCCTTCCTGAACGCTCGTCCCTCTCAACACTTTCACGCTTATCTTTAAAACGCTTGAACCCATCGTAAACCTGTGCACGACTCATATAATCTTCCCTATAAGCTTTTTGTAACTTATCAAATGTATCTGTACATGTTTCATCACCTTTTGACAAAATCTGACACAAATTTTCGGATCAATTTTTTCTGACATGATAAATGTGCCAAATGATAGTAAGGGTGGATCATGAGAAGAACTAAAAGCATAACACCCAATAAGGGGTGGGATACCAGTTGAGCAATTAATAGATGAACGGGTTGTAAAAGAACACGACTAAACTCGACTTATTCAAGAGGTAAAAGAACGACGAAACTCTAAGGAAAGGAGTCAGAAATATAGCATTCTCTAAACAGAATTGGTTCACACGTGTCCTTAATCAAGTAAAAAATATTGCAAGACTTCCATCCTGCTCATACGAACGAACCTTGTTTCTTATATACCCACTGTCAAGAAGCGTGTAAGGTATACAAGGTGTGATCAAAAAGTATCCGGATTTGTACTGTCAATGCCAAGTCAGCTGATTTGGTTCCAAAAAAGCGACACATACGTTTACTTTACAGTATACTAAATACTCAGGATAAGTTCTATAATAAGAGCTAATCTGGTTTGGTTACAAGTGCCCATTGTTGTGTTATATTCTTTCTGTTTATCGTGGTCAAAGTACGAGGTAGTAAGCTGAGGTCTTGTAATCTGACTGTTACTGGTCGTGACATTTCCATCATTTCTGCAATGTATGTTCTCAAGCCGAGGCGGCTCGCTCACTAGGTCACATGATCTCGTGCATCATAAAAAAATCTCAGAATAAATAAGTACTTATGTAGAAACAATTTTGTTTAAAATGATCGTTATAAGGCGTGAGAGTGGAAAGTGTGGTGTAACATGGCAATGAGAAATAAACGTAGCAACTTAGCGATGTGACTCTCTTAACTGTCCTGTAGTGAGACAGTGAAACTCTTGTTTACCATAGCGTTTGGTCATACTAGACCGAGGCCGACGAAAAAGACAGGCCGTGGAGCGTAAGACGACTCTTGCGGTCACGTGACTCGACTAGTCTTACGGTTCCAGTATCGCCGTATTTATTCACGTAATTTACTCACTTCTCATTACCAAATTTTATCACAGACTTTAAGGCGTGTAAATTATGCGGAAATTTTTACGAACATTAAGTAATAATAACAAATAACAAATTTCAGTTTAAAACTACGATTTCAGTTTTAAATACGATATTAAGGATAGGCCTAAACATACAGTAATTCTAATTTTCGAACAAATTACACAAATTTATAGAGATGTTGCCACTGGGCTTCTTCATTATGCTAATATTATCTTATAACATTAGCTTATAGAATGCATTGTATTCTGATTACTGATTAAATAAATAAAAAAAATTATACAGTGTCCTGGTACATTCCATAAGGAAGTCATATTGATCAGGAAAAATAAAAAACTTGTTTATAAAAAAACTATATATCATTTATTTCTTAAGTTGTTTAATCTTTCTTTCTTCTTCTAGTTTTTCTTTCGAAGAAGACTGACTATCATTTTGTTTTTTAACAAAATTGTTTAACATAATTTTACATGCTGTCAAATTTATATCCTCTAATGTTTTGTATAAATTATTATTACAGCAACAGACTTCATCAAAATCTTGTGAGAATACATCTTGTAAATATTTATTAAGCACAATACAACTCAGTTTATGCGGTACTGAAAGCTGATTCATAACACTTAAAAATAAATTATAAAATTTGTCACATACGTTTTGCAGTATATGCCATGAAATTGAAACTGATACTAATGCATATTCAGAGGGTAACATTAATTTACCTCTATCCGTTTCTAATGTTAAGTCTGTGGGAATATCTACTTCTATTTCTTTATTTGATTGTAACCAATCACTACACAGTCGACAGATATTATTTCTCACTTGTTTTCTAACAGCATAGCCAGCTATATAAACTAAAATGGTAAGCTTATCTTTAGGGGCACAGTCCAAAGAAAAGTCATAATATGTAATTTCGTAAAATGAATGTTTACTACAGTTTCACAAGAATCATTTTTACATGGAAGCAATGTCTTTAAAGATATCTCTTTATTTTCACATAACAAGAGAATAGTGTCTTAAACCTGATTTTTCTCTCACTCTCTAGAACTTGCATGAAACTAACATAGTACTTGGCTCCACTTAATTGTCTATAATATCCAAATCTACCTTCTAATACATCATTTTGAAATTTACTTAACAAAAAATAATTAGTTTTATATTTTTCAAATATGTAGGGTATGAGGTGTAAAAAAGTGTCAGTTGTATGAATAAGAGACTGAAAGGTACAAACGTGCTGATAGTGACTGAGAAATAGGTACAGTCTGCTTCCAGTTTTTGAGCCACAAAGACATTTTTCTTAGAAAATCTATTTGTAATGTGCTGTTAGAGCGAATAGGGGCTCTATATTCATCATTAAACCTTTTGCCTTCCCAAGCACTTTTTACATTAACAATTTTCCACCATCTAATAATAATGCTTAAAAACAAGCATGTTCCTTGGACATCTGGAAGTAGATCCACTTTGTCTTTTGAAATACATTGAAGAGCAGCTACATTTGTTTCACTAAAAATTTTTAACGCTAATTTTACATTTTGTTTTTGAATAGTAGAAGGGTATGGTACTTTATATGATAATAAGTGAGCAAATTTTACAAGAGAATTTTTTTCCAACTCATATAAAATTTCAAGATGCTTAAACTGTGCTACATGTAAATTATCATTATTGCTAAATTCAAAGTCAGGAAATACAAGTTTACAGTTATCTGTTCTTCTACTGATCCAGTTGTTACGAACACATTTAAGTATATGGACCACATCAAAGATTAAAAAAAGTAATCTCTTTGGATCTAGAGGATGAGGAAGGTGTGGTTGCAAAATACCATTTTCAGAAAAAAGTTCAAAAGCTTTTCTGTTCACAACATTGTTGTCAGATTTAAAAGCTATAACTATAAAACCAATATTTTCTATTTGCTGTAATACATTTAACATTAGAATTTGTAGTTGTTGGGCAGTTAAATTGTTAACAGGTATTAAGCTCACTACATCTTTGTATTTAGAAAATATACTGGAAATCATAAAAACTTGCACTGTCTTTGCTATCTTTGTCGAATCTTTTTTACAACAAACATAAATACTTGCTCCTTTGAAATGTAACTCAGGATTTACATAAATTTCATCTAAGTATATGTTTACAATGCGTTTATGATCTTTTAATAAAGATAGTTTAGTTTTTAAATACTCAGTACTTCCCTCAAGATCAGATCCAAGTAATGAAAATTTACCTATTAACTTTTTAATATTTCTAGGATGTGGAAGACATACAAATTTACTATCATAAAGAGCAATGTGTGAAGCTAAAGGTTGCACATATAATGTAGAAGCTAACATTAATGTATGCCCAGTGTATCGTCTATTATTAGTTGGCTGTTTATATAACTCTAACTTTTCAATAATGAACGACAGCTGAAAATTTTCATCACTGTTTTCACTCACCTCTGATAAGAGTTCTATTGCTTTATCCAATTTGTTCTCATCTACACTCTGAGCACTATCAGCAACTCCACGAATAAAAACAAGAACATCGTCTAACACATTAACAGATTTTAAAACTCCAAGTCTTTTTGGGATTTTTATAACTGAAAACTTTACATTATTTATATAAATTTTTATGAATCATTAGGGAACACAGGATAAAAGGTACACTCTGCTTTATACTTCTAATACTAAGATAAACGTTTTCATTTTCATGAATTAAAATCTATTCTGAGATTTTAGTCGAATTATAATAATAGGATAAAATATCTTCCAGACTACTAAGTTTTCTTTCTTCTACATATGTTTTTTGTGTCTGTAGGCTATCTTCAATTGCCTTTTCAATGTTTTCTTGCTCAACTTTGTGAAGCCTTTTCACTGGTTTCGAGGAACTTGGAGTCTCACTTAAATATTGGGGTACATTGTTAAAAATTGTAGGAATTGCACCGGCTTTTAGTTTAGGTATTTCTCTTTGAAATTCTTTTAACTCTCCAGCAACTACACACTTGTCTGTTTTAATAACGTCACTGTCACGAAAATGCTTTATACACACAACAGGATTTTTCAATATACTTAAGTCTGTAGGTATATTATTTAACCATTTTTGTCGGAAAATTTTTTCTGAAGGAAGAGAAAAAGTGCTAACCTTTTCTTCCTGGCTATCATAGTTGGACTTGCAACCATAAACACTACAATGTCTTGGCATTTTTGTGTAATACGGTATACTTAATAACACTGTAAATTACGTAGTGTACTTTTAATCGTTATTATGATACACCAAAATTTAGGTAGAAACGTTTAACCTAAAATACGTGCTTGTTTAACTTAACCCGTACAAAGTTTTGGTACTTTTTAATATTCGTAATAACACTGTAAATCACTTGAATAGTATATAAATAAACCGTCAACAGAAAACTTTTAAATCACTATAACGTCCTGATACACTAATATTTTCGAAGAAACGTTTAACTTAACCACGCACACTTAACGATTATAATGCCGATCTGATACTACTAAAATCACGTGACTTTTTCGCGCCAGGGCCTGTCTTTTTCGTCGGCCTCGATACTAGACTATGTGACGCAACTAGCGTCTAGGGCGTGAGTCACTAAGGTGATGGAGAAAGTAAGTGGGGAGCGCGAGCTGTGAAGAAATGCAGTAATCTGAATGTACGCGTATACTACTCTTATAAAGAGGTTAAGTTTGTTTCATTGTCCGCGCTAACCTCAGTAAGTGCTTATCCGATTTAAAAACTTATTTCACTACCGTGTTCCTTGAGGTTTGAGGACGGTTATAGACATAAATTTCAACTGATAGTTTTAACAATTTTCAAGAACAGAGCCTTAAAATGGTCCTATGTCAAAAATGTCTTTGTTTATTTGCGTGTAGTGAAATTTTCAGCATGCGACGAACTTTCGTTTTATGAGAGATAACGTCGTGTCAGCAAGTGAAGTTAACAGAAAATTCAAAATATTATTTTCGTTCTTGTTTTAATAAAATCTTTGGTAATTGTGTAGCTGAACTGTATCACCTTCGATTTCTTTCAAATTGTAGTATGTTTCACATTTAGTGTCCTAATGACTATTTTCAACTAGATTAAGTCCCGCAAACGTAAAATAACTAAGTAATTTGGAAAAATAAAAGTGCCAAATACGTAACACGCTGCGCCGCCATTACGTAACCAACTACAGTATTTCATATACTTTATGGAAGAAATAAAATAACATATTAGGCTTAACATGAATATTCTTTGCGCTTTGTTTAATTTCCCTATAACATTAAAATAGAAAAAAAAAAAAGTTCTGTTGACAAAAATCAAAACTACGGGTTGTCTTTAATTACAGAAAAACATCGTGTTTTAATATTTATTTATGTACAGGAATTGCATGTTTTTATTGCTAGCTTTTATAAATGGATCACTGATATGTGGTAAAAATGTTTCAGTTCTTACTGATTCTTTATTATTTGCACGAAATATAATGCACTTACTAAAAATTTTTAGTAACACTAGATTAGAATGAACATTTTAGATAACACAGGTTCTACAGTGCACAAGTTGAATGTTTGGTCATAGACTTGGAAAATATTGTTTTTGATTTTTAACGATATATTGCTTGATAAATTTATTTGTTGTTGTAGTTTATAAAAATGGCGGCGCAGCGTGTTACGTATTTAGCACTTTTATTTTTCCAAATTACTTCGTTATTTTACGTTTGCGGGACTTAATATAGTTGAAAATAGTCATTAGGACACTATATGTGAAACATACTACAATTTGGAAGAAATCGAAGGTGATACAGTTCAGCTACAGAATTACCAAATCTTTGTTTTCCTTTTCGAGATAGTGAGGGTTTTGTAAAATATTTGGTTGGTTGGCACGTGCAGCGAAGCGAGCAATATAAACTAATTCTTATCGTAACGATTTTTTTAAGAATATATATTACCTTACTGTAATCTATTTGATATTAATTTAAATATTTGTTATATTTATAACACATAAATAAAATAGTATCACAGTAGTAGCCATTCCCATCAAATATATATTTAACTATATCCGGTAAAATCATTTTTAAGTGATGAAATTTAAAATTTCTTATTACTCTGACTACATTTATGAAGTCTAACAAATTAAACGTTTGAATATCTCTTATTTTTATACATATTTTTTTTTAACTAATCTATATATACTTGTATTGATGTTGATAAATTTAACGTCAAATTTATCGTATCAATGCATAGGCCTACTAATAAAGCAACTCATTCTCACAATACCTTGATTACTTCTGATAACACGCTGTCAACACAAACACACAATACGCTTACTGCCTCCCCTCGCCAGGCTGTCATTGGCGCGGTAAAATGTTTGGATGTCTTCATTAGAATTCGTACCAAAATCAGCTAGGCTACCCACCATGCCAGACTTACTTTATCTGGCTTGCAAGCTTTAAAATTGCTGTTGACATATTTTAATTACTTTTTCATTCTCACTTACTGGCAAAAAATTACTTTTAACACTCTCCCACGGTTAAAATCGTGTCCAGGGTTTTTCAGTCCGGTCAGTTTTACTCTGAACTGAAACGGTAAATCTAATATCTCGAAAAATAGCTATTTTTAAGACACGAATGTGAATACATATCTTCTGCAAACATTTTATTTTAAAGTAATTTTTAATTGAACTTAAATTTGAGGGTACGTTGTTTTTCAACATGTTTAATTAGATTAGACAAAATCCAGTGTGAATCTTCTATTTTCTTGCGGGGATGGGGAATCAAAGTACTAACAGAATTAAAATCGTACCAGATAACCACACCATTAATTTGGCGTAATCACCACTTTTTGCGATAAAAATTGTGGTTACCGTATGAATTGCCGTATGAATGTACGGTAGTGAATGTATACCACCGTATAATGGTGGTATTGAATTGCCGTATGAATGAATGTACGGTAGTGAATGTATACCACCGTATAATGGTGGTAGTGAATTGCCGTATGAATGAATGTACGGTAGTGAATGTATACCACCGTATAATGGTGGTAGTGAATTGCCGTATGAATGAATGTACGGTAGTGAATGTATACCACCGTATAATGGTGGTAGTGAATTGCCGTATGAATGAATGTACGGTAGTGAATGTATACCACCGTATAATGGTGGTAGTGAATTGCCGTATGAATGAATGTACGGTAGTGAATGTATACCACCGTATAATGGTGGTAGTGAATTGCCGTATGAATGAATGTACGGTAGTGAATGTATACCACCGTATAATGGTGGTAGTGAATTGCCGTATGAATGAATGTACGGTATACCACCGTATAATGGTGGTAGTGAATTGCCGTATGAATGTACAGTAGTGAATGTATACCACCGTATATTGGTAGTAGTGAATTGCCGTATGAATGAATGTACGGTAGTGACTGTATACCACCGTATAATGGTGGTAGTGAATTGCCGTATGAATGTACGGTAGTATATGTATACCACCGTATAATGGTGGTAGTGAATTGTATTGACAACTCAGATGCAACAATACAGACTCCCTAACATTACATAGTTAATTTACTTTAGTTTTGATATGCTCAATATTTATTTAAATGTTACGCAGGACGTACCCATTATCTTTTGCTGATATTAGTGAGTGCTTTACTTATTTTATTTTGAAACTAGTACTAATAATAATTCTGATAGCGATATCAATATATCTTATATCGAATTATATCCATATCCACTTAAAACAATAAAAGTTCAGTGTAACAAAAAATATAAGAAAACAGTCATCATTAAAACAAATGACCACATTACGGTCTTGACCAATAACAAACAACATCTCTCTCTCTCTCTCTCTCTCTCTCTCTCTCTCTCTCTCTCTCTCTCTCTCTCTCTCTCTCTCTCGCTCCTTAATCTCCCTTTCTTTTTTCCTGTTTCTCTCGCTCCTACTTTTGTGTCTCTGTATTCCACTGTCGAACGTTTTTAATGGTAGCTAAACACACACACACACACACACACACACACACACACACACACACACACACACAACTGTTTAATGATTCCAGTATCAAATATTTATATTCTTTTCCAGTGAAGATTGAACCTACAGTTCGCAACTCTCTTACTCCGGCTGGAGTGCACAGCGATGTGGCAATTATTGTATAAGTTTGAAGCGGTCAAGCAAGAATTTGGAGTGGTCGTTAGTGGGCGCCCCTAACAAGACGTGTGCTCCGTATTTCACTACCACAAAATGTAACTAGTTTACGTACGAACAATGGTCTTTCCTGAATGCGCAGACATATAAGTAACACCAACAATCATATGCCCCCCCCACACACACAAAATCAATCGAACAAAAATTTATTAAATTGAAATAGTTAATTTAATCAATATTGTAATGCAAATGAAGGACGACAATTCAATAGATTTGCGGTGTTTATGTTGGCTACGCTGAGGAACCACAGATTAACGTGTCATAATCTACTCTATGTACGCGTACATCAAGAATTACAAGCAAAAGGCAATTCATTAATTTTTTAATTCGGATGAGTGTTATACCGGAAAAGAAGAAAATTGTATCCACTCCTTTACTGTAACAAAAGCGTGAAACATAAAAGTTCGCTGATCCTAATATGTGCGGACACCGCCGTATTTGTGTATCCACTTATCACACAATAACAAAGCAATAGTAACGTCGTTAAGTCAACTTAAGTCACGTCAAAATCTGTTCGGATGAATAATCTATTAAATTCAGTAAAATGAAAAACAGAGGGGAACATAATACACGGGGAGGGGCTTAAACTTGACCAAACTTGGCACACGCTGTTGATATTATTCTCTAGCGGGCTATTAGACCGTAGTCTACTACTTGCATAGCTTATAGACGTTTCGGTTCCATCATTTGAGGCCACCTTCAGTGTATCCGAACGATCGAGTAATTGTCAAGATGTTCGCCAATTTTCCTCATACTGAAATACCGACCTGAGGTACCGAATCTGTACCTCAGTACTGAGGGAAATTGGTGAACATCTTGACAATAACTCGATCGTTCTGATACACTGAAGGTGACTCCCAATGGTGGGGCCGAAACGTCTGTAAGTAGACCATGGCCTTATACCCCGGCAGAGAATACCGTGAAAGCCTTAGAAATTGGCACATCCTGTTCATACAGAATTTGTCTGGCAATCGATCTGAAGGGTCCTCATGAGCCTTATCGAAAGCGGACGCGGATCGAGTCGACCAACAGGTCAATGGAACGGTAGGATGTAGTGAAATCACTACAGTGATGGATTGTCAGAAGTTTCCAATCTTTGTATCTAATGTAATGCTCCAGACAAAACGATGCGATTGATACATTCATAATTAGACACAATAAGCAAATTGCAGACTTAGAGCAAAGCGAGCAGTTCGATATGATACTGGGAATTTAAAAAGAAACAACATAAAACTTGAAGACTTCATGACCACTCTCAGTACACTTTATAAGAAGAAATAAAAAATAGAAACGTTCGTTTCAATAAGCAAAGTAATTTAATTACTGTTAAACGTGTAAGATTTATTGGGGTGGGGTTGTAGCAATGAATGATTATCGAATAACCGTTTGAACGATCATTTAAACCGTTACGTCGGTCGGCAATCAAAGAAACTGATATAAGTCATAATTAATTTTTAATCTCGACCAACGTAGTTACGTTTTTGACATGCCTCTTCGCATCACTTGACATCAGCTAAACCGACAGTAGAATGACGACGACACGACGGGTCCGCTGCGGTTGATTGTTGACAACGTTGAGTCCGTGTAGTCTAAACGTGATAACGTAATTTTACTAGCGGAACAGCCTGATTGGTTCGCAAAGTCACTGTTGGGACAGTCCACATAAGCCTACACAGTTTAAGAACACGTTCAAAGGCTTCAGATTTCCCCAGATCATCCAGTATTATAACTGCTTAGTGGGGCAAAAATACAAGATCTTTAGACAAAAATTATGCCACAAAATACTATGTTAATATTCTTCTTCATAATTATGTTTTACAGTTCTTCTTCATATTTTCCTAAACTTATGTGATATTTCCATTCACTAATTCAGAAAAATAGCTTGTAATGTAGTATATGATTTTAAAAATTATTTCACTATTTCGTATCCTAATAAATTAATTGTATTTAATTACATACACAACTCTGCTGTTCATTAATTTTTGTGCAATTTTTTTAACGTATTTTACCTTAGTACAACTTTAGATTTACATTGAAATTTTATTTTAATATTATCCACGCCGTGACGTGTTGAAAATTATACTGTAGGCCTATCGCGTTTTTGAATGTCCAATGTTAACAACATGTATACAGGTATTGCAACGTCGTGTTTACACGTAAAAAAGTTATAAGGACTGTTGACTCACAAAAATTTGCTAGCCTAGGAGTCTCTCACCAATACTGCATGGACAGTAATGTGGGAATTGTACAATCGAAAGGTTGGCTAATCTGATCTTGGTCCAGCCATGCTCGCGTCGGCAAGCATGTCGTTACAGTGCTTCGAGCGTCCGAATGCAGCAGACGTGACATACGCTTGTTGCTTCGGCTGTCATTTCATTCTTTAACATCACGACAAATTATGTAGGCCTTAGGCCCTACAACATTTTGTTTATGTAGATTCGAGTGTTGCGTAATTGCGCCTCACCTTTATAAGGTAACATTTTTTAACCGAACTTGATCTTTCAAATTTCTTAATGCGTACAAGGCTTAGCTAACCTTACGAATTCAAATTTAAATTTTAACATTTATACATAATAAATGTATTAAACTACAGTCCACTCGCTCATCATTATTTTCTTCATCCTGGCAACTTAATTCTACTAAAATATTAATTTACAAACATTAATTCTTAACATTTTTTTGGTCACTCCGCGCCTGGATTCATCATTTTAATCTTTTTTCAAAACCTTATACCCTGTCGAGCGGCTTCTCATCATTTTTTCTACTTCAATTTCTGGCCATCACGGGCGATTCAGCATGTTCGCTGATCCGACCGTCTCGGGAGTTATTCAACATTTCTTTCGTCGTCGTCATTGAGCTTCATAGACAACACCAGTACATAAAAATCTGCGTGTTAACGCCTACACGCCAGATTGAGCAGTTCCAAGTTGAGAGCAGTCATCCATCCAGCCCGTGCGTGTCTACCATCTGCTCCACGGCCTCAACGCTGCAGGACATCTCACAGAAGGTACGACATCAACGCCATCAGTAAAAGGTGCGTAAAATGACGGAAGAAGGCTTAAGAGTGTTGGTTAGAAAGAGAGGCGGCTTAAAGTCTGCCATAGTGCGAATCAACTCCGCAGTACTTAATTTTGATAAAAACAGTAACACCAAACATTTTTTAACTGTGAGACTAGAAAGTGTAAAGAGTTTAGCAGTAAAATATGATGAGGTACAGTCTGAGGTAGAATTAATTTCTAAAGACATAAATGCTGCCCAAGAGGACAGAGTCGAGGTTGAAGAACTTTTATATTCAACCGAGGCTAACATCTTACAATTAATAGACACTTTCAACATCCAGACTGCATCTCAAACATTAAGCAGTAACATTCAATTAAAACCTATAAGTTTGCCCTGCTTCACAGGCAACATTCTAGAATGGCAGCACTTTTATTCAATATTCCTAGACTTGGTACATGTCAGATCTGACTTAACTTCAGTGCAAAAACTACATTACTTATATTCATCTCTCAAAAATGAACCACTAGATCTAATCAAGTCTTTGCCTATTTGTAATGAAAACTATTCAATAGCGTTAAGTTTGCTATCCGCTAGATATGACAATAAATTCATATTAGCTAAATATTACATTCAAAATTTACTAGAAGTGAAGTCTACAACCAAGGACTCTGTATAGAGCTTAGCAGAATTTATAAATACAATAACGTCTTCTGTCAATTCGCTGACAGCTATGCAATTGTCAGTGGATTCATTTGAACTCATTATTGTACAGCTATTGTCAGCAAAACTTGACCATTCCACATTCAAATTATGGAAAGAATCTATAGATTCTGAAAATCTTCCTAATTTTCAGAGTTTTATACAGTTTTTAAACGCCCGTAGACAATTATTAGAAAACACGTTACCGATAGAAGCTGGACAGCAGCTTAACAAACCAATTTTCAAATTTAATAATAAGTCTGAAAAACATAAGTTACGAAACTCTGCTGGCAGCACTGCATTTAAAAGTTATCATTCGATTTCAAATAATTTTTCATGCCCATGCTGCAAGGCAAGTCACCCAATTTATATGTGTGACAAATTTCGCGATTTAAGCATATCGGAACGAGGGCAACTTATATTAAAGCATAAATGCTGCACTAATTGTTTAAGACCAGATCATTTTTCACCTAATTGCAAGGTCAAACAATCATGTAAGATCTGTTCCAGACGACACCATACATTGCTTCATATAAATAATGGGTCAAAACAGGGTTCTGCCAGCAGTAGTAATTATTGTTAATTTAAGCTTCAATCAGCAAACAATGTTATTTTATCTACAGCCGTCGTGTTCGTCATCGACCGTGCTGGTAACAGGCAACTTGCACGAGTTTTGTTAGATGCAGGGTCCCAGGTAAACTTTTGTACTGCATCATTTGCAAAAAAATTGCAACTTAACTAATTCTAATATACCAATCTCAGGTATTAATAATGCGACATGTTGCGCTACTAATTTGGTATCAGTTCGTATTGTTTCTCGTTATCAAAGGTTCACTTTTAATGCTCCGTGTGCAGTCTTATCTACGTTGACCCACAAACTTCCAGCACAATCTTTTGACATAAAGCATTTTAATATCCCAGATAATATTTTCCTTGCTGACCCACATTTTAATGTATCAGCTGACATAGACATACTGTTAGGGGCGCAGTTTTATTTAGACTTGATTCAAGCTAACAAATATGTTCGTGGTCCTAACTTTCCTGTTATACAAGAAACTAAGTTAGGCTACATTCTAGCAGGCAATTTGCCTAAGCATTGTCATTCTAAGGGTCCTGCTGTTTCGTACTTGGCAAGAAACAACGATGATCAAATTCTAGCGTCTTTTGAGAAGTTTTGGGAGACTGAAACCGTCCTTGATAATTCACCCATTATTAACGATTCAGTTTGCGAAGAACATTTTGTTAAGTCCACTCATCGTAATGATGAAGGTAGGTTTGTCGTCTCATTACCATTCGGGTCTGATAATCCCCAGTTGGGTGAGTCCTATGCTACCGCTGAAGCGAGATTTTTAAGTTTAGAACGCAGGTTCAAGCGTGATTCTGAGCTTGCGCGTGAATATGCAAATTTTATTCAGGAATATAGGGATCTTGGCCACATGGCGCTGGTTGACGATTGTTCTGTTAATTCCAAGGTTTCAAATACCTACTATTTACCCCATCATGCCATTTTCAAACATTCTAGTTCCACGACGAAGCTTCGCGTCGTTTTTGATGGTTCGGCTAAAACTACCAATGGTCTTTTTCTCAATGATATTTTGTTAGTGGGCCCAAATGTCCAACAAGATCTTTTCTCTATTCTTTTGTGATTTCGTATACACAACTATGTTCTGATCGCTGGACAGATTCTAGTGTCTGATAACGATTGTCATTACCAACGTATTCTGTAGCGTAATTCTCCGCTTGAACAGTTTAAACATTTCGTGCTGCGAACTGTAACATACGGTACTGCTTGCGCTTCGTTTTTGGCAACTCGCTGCCTTATTCAGATTGGTAAGGATAATGAAGTTTCTTTTCCTGACGCTGCTTCAGCTATAATTAATGATTTTTATGTCGATGATTAGTTGACCGGTGCAGACACCATTTCTAATCTAATCAAGTTAAAATCTGACTTAAGTACGTTGTTGAGTCAATATGGCTTTACTCTGCATAAATGGGCATCAAATGAACCAAATGTGGTCACTGAGCATAATAATTTATCACTTCCATTAAACAAACAAGGCAATGTGCGTACTTTGGGCATTCTTTGGAACAACTCTACAGATTCATTCTTGTTTGACATCAAGTCATTTCCAGTTGAGTCAAGTATTTCTAAGAGGAGAATCCTGTCAATTATAGCGGGTATCTACTACCCATTGGGACTTATTGGTCCAATTGTTTTCCTTTATAAACAGTTTATGCAGCAACTGTGGTTGTGCAATCTTGGTTGGGATGAGCCAATTTCTGAGCAATTATATTCGTATTGGCGTTCATTATGCGATAAGTTGTATTTAATTAGTAAAATTATTGTTCCACGCTCCATACGCAGCAAGTCTGAGACCAAGCTAGTTGAACTACATGGTTTTGCGGATGCCTCTGAAAAGGGTTATGGATGTTGCATTTACGTTAGAGTTATTTATCAAGATTTAATGGCCTCTTGTCACCTTTTGTGTTCTAAATCTCGCGTGGCTCCACTACGACAGGTGTCATTACCCCGCAACGAGCTCTGTGCTTGTTTGTTGTTATCGCGACTTCTATTCAAGGTCACCCCTGCTCTCCATTCCTTTGTCAATAGCGTACACCTGTACTCCGACTCCATGGTATCTCTCTATTGGATTCATGCTCAGTCTTCTAGGTGGAAGACCTACGTCGCTAATCGTGTTGCTGAGATTCAGCGTCTCACTGAAACCCACACATGGCATCATATTGATTCGCAACATAATCCTGCTGACATTATTTCTAGAGGATGTCACCCTGACGTTTTGCGCGATTGTTCGCTTTGGTGGCATGGTCCCGCTTGTCTGTCTCAATCTTCTGAACCAAATCTTTTTTCACCTTTCTCACCTTCTAATGTGTCGCTTCCTGAATGCTCCGTTGAGGAGAAACAAACCCCCAAACTTTCTCTAATTTCTACCCTAACTATTGATCTCTCTAAGGACTTTTCCTCGTTGCAGCGACTGACCCGCGTGTACACTTATTGCTTTCGATTTATCAAAAATACTAGACCCTCAAGGGCAGAGAAAATCTCGGGAGTTCTTACCCCTACCGAAATTCATTCTACTCTTAACTTTTTCATAAAGCAATCCCAGTCGATCCACTTCGCTACTGAGCTTAATTGCCTTCGAAATGGGGCTTCTGTCTCTATTAGGAGTAAACTGTCTTCTCTGGACCCATTTCTTGATGAGTTTGGCATCATACGTGTCGGCGGACGTCTACAGCAGTCGCAACTACCCTATGATAATAAGCATCCTACTGTCTTGCATCCATCTGCTCACATCACTCGCCTTATAATCGAGAGTGAGCATATTCGACTCCTCCACGCTGGTGCTCAACTTGTCCATCATTCACTTCGTCAACGCTGGTGGATCATTAACGCCAAGATAGTCATTCGTTCCATCATTCGTAGATGCGTCAAATGTCTCAGATTTAATACCAAATATCAAGTTCAAAGGCTTGGTGTTTTGCCATCTCCCAGGGTTACTCCTTCCCGGCCGTTTTTATTCTGCGCAGTGGATTATGGTGGTCCCTTCATGATCCGTCACGGCGGGCAGAGATCTAGGACTCTGTCCAAGTCTTATGTGTCTTTATTTATTTGCTTAGCCACCAGGGCCATTCATTTGGAATTGGTTTCCGACCTTACGGCCAATGTGTTTATAGCTGCTTTACGTCGCTTCATGGCCCGTAGGGGCATACCTAGCCAGTTATATTCTGACAATGGCACGAACTTTAGGAAGGCCCGCAACGTTTTGCATGACCTTTACAAGCTCTGGCATAATAGGGATGCCACCTTAACAATCCAATCATTTGCAACTTCTCATGGTATTAAGTGGTCATTCATTCCTCAATCGTCACCTCATTTTGGTGGTCTTTGGGAGAGCGGTATAAAAAGTTTGAAGTATCATTTGCGCCGCGTTGTCGGCAAGTCCATACTCACATTCGAGGAGTTTACTACGGTTTTGTCACAGGTAGAGGCCTGTCTAAACTCACGTCCATTATTTGCCGTTTCATCGGATGTAAACGATCCAGTGCCACTTACCCCTGGCCATTTTTTAATCTGTGCACCATTAACGGCAATACCCGATCCTGACTTGTCACACGTTCCCATCTCTCGTCTCGGCCGTTGGCAACTTCTCCAGACGTTTGTCCAAGCTATCTGGAAATCATGGTCGCGCGACTACCTACACCAATTGCAACAGCGTCACAAATGGAAGTTCGCAAAAGAAAACGTTTCCATTGGTGACCTGGTTCTGCTGATCGAGCATAACTCGCCTCCATTAGCATGGAAATTTGGGGTAATCACAGCCACATTTCCCGGACCAGACAATTTAATCAGAGTAGTTGACATTCGTACGCCTGTTGGCACCTTTCGCAGACCAATTCATAAGTTATGGTTGGTGCCAGCGAGGGACGAACAGTAAACACTACATCAATGTAGCTACTTAACACAAGTATTAAGTGTTGTGTAAGTCATTGTATCAATACTATGCACATATAGTATTATGTTCTTTCTTCATTGTATTTACTATATTAAGTCAGTTTTAGAGGATGTTTTCTTTATATAAATTAAAGGATGTCGTTTATTTTCTTTTAATATTAAATGTATGTATTTATCAAACACATGTTAATGTTTTAAGAAGATTATGTTAGTTATATAAGCACTTTTATTTTTACCATGAGCTTTAGTTTGTATCTTTTCAATTCAGAAATTGCTTGTTTTACTTAAGCAAGAGTCAATTTATTTAATATGTAAAGCTTCAATTATTTTATGTATTTTCTTGTATACAACATTTGATTTATGTGTAATGTCTATTGGTGGTATTTGTTCTTATGTTATAGATTTTGTTATATAATATTCACATGGATTTGGAGCTATACAAACCATGTATGCATATTTGCTGCACATTTTTTGTTAATATTTGTGCATTGCTATTTCACTATTCTGTGAATTTTATGTGTTACTTGTAATTGCTCAACACATGCATTACATTTTTGTAATTTACATTTTTGTTAATTTTTGCATCACATTTACTGTACTTGTCGCTTATACTATTGTATACTATCATGCCTCGTATTCATGTATTTTGTAATTATGCAACACACATATTTCTATTATATTTTATCATGTACTTTGTATCTATGTAAAACATATTATTGTACCCGCATGTATTGTCTATGATTATGCACCACGCATATATTTTTACACATATTTTGTATTTGTATTTTACGATCATGTATTGCACATATATTATTATTCATGTTTGTGATTATGACATACATGTCATTACGTTTATATACTTGTAACTATTCAACAATGTTTTATTCTTCGTATTGTTTAAATTAGCAGCCATCCTTACTTTTCTTTTATAAAATTGCTAAACTGCTATAATTGTTTTTATTATTTAGACAAAGCTTTTCGTCATTACTGACATCTTCAGGTCTTAAACAACGACCTTCAGGTCTCGTTGTTTAAGACCTGAAGATGTCAGTAATGACGAAAAGCTTTGTCTAAATAATAAAAACAATTATAGCAGTTTAGCAATTTTATAAAAGAAAAGTATTCAACAATGTATAATCTATTTTCACATGTCAATTTATTGTGCATTCTTGCAATTGTTGGGTATAGCATGCACTATTTAATTATTATATTACAGCGTTATGCTAAATCTATGTTTTTACATGCATATAAATTTTGTAATATTCTTGTCTATTCATTTTATATTCAATACTATTATGCATAAATCAGCTGGCCTTGACTGGCTTAGACTGTCAATCATGACTTGCATAAAATATTTGCAATTTGTATCGGACCCATCATGTGATGAGTCACCAATTATTCATCATCAAGCATTATCAGATTATTCATTATTCATGTTTTGTATTGCATTGTATGGTATACATCTCTGCTAATTCATGCTCATTTATACTCATGTATAAATCAGTTTGCAAGCCAACTGTGGCCTGTTCAACCTTATCATTATTATTGAGGTTTATCTCTGAGTAGTTTAATGTTATAATATTGTTATCTAACATTCAATGTCGATGATCAAGACAACCTACTGATGGTTGATATCTATTATTAAGAACGTACATGTTGTTTTTCTTTATAATATAAATTATTAAAAATGTATTATAAAAATCGTTCGATTTTTGCGGGCAGTTATGGACAGTAATGTGGGAATTGTACAATCGAAAGGTTGGCTAATCTGATCTTGGTCCAGCCATGCTCGCGTCGGCAAGCATGTCGTTACAGTGCTTCGAGCGTCCGAATGCAGCAGACGTGACATACGCTTGTTGCTTCGGCTGTCATTTCATTCTTTAACATCACGACAAATTATGTAGGCCTTAGGCCCTACAACATTTTGTTTATGTAGATTCGAGTGTTGCGTAATTGCGCCTCACCTTTATAAGGTAACATTTTTTAACCGAACTTGATCTTTCAAATTTCTTAATGCGTACAAGGCTTAGCTAACCTTACGAATTCAAATTTAAATTGTAACATTTATACATAATAAATGTATTAAACTACAGTCCACTCCCTCATCATTATTTTCTTCATCCTGGCAACTTAATTCTACTAAAATATTAATTTACAAACACTAATTCTTAACACTGCATGTACAGACACTGGACACAATGCATGATAAAATATTTAAATTTACTCAAAACATTCACACCATCAACAAACTATTATTAACAGTCATCTTCGGAAATTAACAGTCAATACTAGAATACATGTCGCAATGCCCTGTAACCAATACAGAGTAATCTAATTTTCAGGAGTAATAATTTGTATTTTCAAACAAATATAAAAATTTACTAACAAAAAAATTGAAGATAAGTGTATTTACTGTTTTTTTTTTTTGTTATAAATTTGTTGATATTCAGTATTTTGTTACAAAGCGTGTGTGTTATTAAAATATTATTAACCATTAATATTAAGCAGTATATTACGATGGTGGTTAATGTCCAGGCTTCGCATCCGTACGTTACTAACGGTCATATAAGACATTTGTGTATAGTCAGCTTAAGTTGTTAGCTTAACATCCTGGATTTGAAAAGCTTTTCATTGTTGCCACGTACGATGCGGGGCTTTATTTCATTGTTGCAAGAGTTGTTCTGAGTAATCTGTGAACCTAAGCACGAAAACTGTTGAACACGTTAAATGTATAATTGCCAACTGGTAAATGCCAGGTTGCTTGTGACATTCCGTTGAAATTCCATGGCTTCCATGTGTCAAGATCTTGGCTTCATTAATCCTTAAACCTCTTTTATGCGCTTCACTATCTAGTGTTAGTAGATTTTCCTCTAGCCCTCTTTCAATTCTACTTATAATAGCTGTGACATTAGCATAAGCCCACACTTGTTCCGGGAAGTTCCGTGGCGTGGTCACACCAGTTAAACTCCACATATTCCCTGTGACATGGGGCGGGGCGAGTAAGTGCTGCCACCAAATAAGCATTGCCCCATTCTGCCTTGTATGGAAAGGGATTGGATTCCCAAAGGCTAGATGGATACACCGATATAAAACCAAGGGCAGACCGGGCTCTAAACTGTAGTGGAAGCAGCTAGGAGGAGAAGAGCCCAAAATCAAAGTTAGTTGTTGGGGTCAGGACCGACTACCCTGCCCTGTAAAAAGATTACAGTTGTGAATAGCTCATTATGTAAACACTATTATTTATTATTTATTCAGAAAACTTCTGAAAGTCATAAGGAAGAGAAAAAAATATTATTTTGTATATATATTCCGCAGAGACTGTCTGGAGCTAGGTAGCATAGAGGAAAAGATGAAAGGAAATAGGGGACAGAAAACAAGAGAGGTTGCCATGCTTAATGAGTAGAGTCTGTGAAGGCAAATGTTACAGGACAGAGAAACATGTAGCAACCTGTAGTAGATAGCTTTACTAAAGAAGATAGAGCTATTATCAGTAATTAAAAGTACCTGGATATTTTATAAAATGTTATGGTGTTAATCGATATAAAAACAAAAATTTGTTTTTTGTTTCAGGTAATATTGTATTGTCAGCCAATACAATACGGGCAGCTTCCATGTATGCCACAGGGCTCACGTAGTCAGTTACCCAAACAAGTCTGTCTTTGTTTGTCGTTTAACGCTACTAGCTTCGTTACACATTCAGGTAATATTGTATGACAATACGGGCAGCTTCCATGTATGCCACAGGGCTCACGTAATCAGTTACCCAAACGAGTCTGTCCTTGTTTGTCGTTTAACGCTACAGGCTTCGTTACACATTCAGGTAATATTGTATTGTCAGGCAATACAATACGGGCAGCTTCCATGTATGCCACAGGGCTCACGTAGTCAGTTACCCAAACGAGTCTGTCCTTGTTTGTCGTTTAACGCTACTAGCTTCGTTACACATTCAGGTAATAATGACAATACGGGCAGCTTCCATGTATGCCACAGGGCTCACGTAGTCAGTTACCCAAACGAGTCTGTCCTTGTTTGTCGTTTAACGCTACTAGCTTTGTTACACATTCAGGTAATATTGTATTGCCAGCAAATGCAATACGGGCAGCTTCCATGTATGCCACAGGGCTCACGTAGTCAGTTACCCAAACGAGTCTGTCCTTGTTTGTCGTTTAACGCTACTAGCTTCGTTACATATTCAGGTAATATTGTATGGCAATACGGGCAGCTTCCATGTATGCCACAGGGCTCACGTAGTCAGTTACCCAAACGATTCTGTCGTTGTTTGTCGTTTAACGCTACTAGCTTTGTTACACATTCAGATAATATTGTATTGTCAGCCAATACAATACGGGCAGCTTCCATGTATGCCACTGGGCTCACGTAGTCAGTTACCCAAACGAGTCTGTCCTTGTTTGTCGTTTAACGCTACTAGCTTTGTTACACATTCAGATAATATTGTATTTTCAGCCAATACAATACGGGCGGCTTCCATGTATGCCACTGGGCTCACGTAGTCAGTTACCCAAACGAGTCTGTCCTTGTTTGTTCTTTAACGCTACTAGCTTCGTTAAGTCGCTGAAAGTAATACTCGTCAAATTCAGCGTACCTTATACATTTATAATTAAAAATTAGAAGTAATAGATGAGAATGTTAGACTCAATATTGTACACTAAATTCTGCGCCGAACATATGAATGTAATGTAATATGCCTACTGTACGCCTTGAAAATAATTATTACCTTTGCTTACTTAAATAAGGATACACGCATGACTGCACGAATAGGCCTAAAGCTGTAAGGGGCTTCAAACCGGTGTTATGTTGCAATAACACTTAACCTAAAATTAATTAATGCGGAATAATTTGTTTTCGTGAAAATACGATTTCTTTTTAGTAATCAGCGTGTACGTACTTTTATTTATTTTATTCAATCGAACAATAATAAATTCTTCATTCGTAAAGAACTGAATGATTTGTACTTTAATGCAACGAAAATATTTTAATATTTTGTAGTTCGTATAATACGCCAACAGATATAAACCACGCCCTTGACGTGACATCCGGTGCGGTATTTAATACATTTTTGAACGTCGGTTTTAGGTTTTAGCTACAGTGACGAATTACGCTTCGCCTAATTATCCTTTTACCTCTGAGTTCTTGTCCACAGAAAATCCCATAATCGTTCCTTGTTTCTTTTCTCAGTGGTCTTTGATTCAAAACCGTTGAAAATACTTTTTCAATATTCAGATGATTAGATAGTTAAACGACTCGATTCTAAGTTTTAGATAATAATGTTAAAATGTTTTTTCATAAAATGTTTAAATTTCTTTGTGTTCAGCCTGACTCAATTATTTCAAAACATACAGATGATCTGTTTCTTTTTTGGTGACGAAATGTTACTCAGTAACGTAAGATAAGCAATAACGTATAAGCAATGTAAGACATAATGTAAATCAACAATAATTGCAAGGACAATATACCATGGTGAAACAATAAATTTAAACACAACGAAAAATAAAGGAAAATGCAAAATCGAATTATAATTAGTCGAAAGAAAGGCAAATATAAAAATTAAAATATATTCATTACAACAGTAATATTCACTACCGGCTATTGTCTAAACGATTAAGGTTTTAGACTGTTCAGTTTTCAACTAGCTCTTCTCGATCACAGATGAAAAAAATCGACTTTCCATTGTGTGTGTGTGTGTGCGCGCGCGTGCGTGCGTGTGTGTGAAGTGGCCACAGAATGTGTTTCACGACGATGTCTGTCAGCGATATTGTGGCAATTTCGAATCTTTAGTGTCAAGATGGTATTTTATTTTACTTTTGGCTACGTAAATTACGCTTAATTTAAGTTGTTTGTTACGTGACGCCAACTGAAATCGAAGTCATTGCTATATGAATACCATAAAAGAGAATGGTGAACTTTTACAAAGTCTTGTTTAAACGTCTAACGTACTTCAGTTTCCGTAAGAACGTTTTCAGTCTGTAAAAAAAAAAATTAGCTTCTAATTAATACGAATTTTGTTTTGTTATTATTATTATTTTCTAATTTTCTATGAATACGTTCCGACTCCAGCAGAAGGCGCGTAGACTTTTGCATTTTACACTTACACGCATATGTTAAAGCGATTAGTTTTGTCGAAGTAACTCTCCGTGTTAAACACAAGCGATTATGAATAGGAAGGCAATCAATGAGAGGATGATTGCTATCCTGGATTCAAGTGGCCATCTCAATAGTCGAAACCTTTTGTTCGTTTCTATGAAGAATGTAGCTCTATTGTTCCACATAAAGCAATTTCTTTTTTTATTTTGCTTGTTCGTAGGAAGAAACGAGTGGAAACTCTTAAACAATTACGAAGCATTGATCGACGAGGGTATCCGGCTATTATTTTTTTAAATTTATATTTTCATCAGATCTTACACCTTTGGGTAGACGCACGCTCGCGCGCACACACATACACACATATTTGTGTATTTTTTTATATAAACATTTAGGCCTACATGTTTATTCTGCTAAATATATAAAGTCTACATTTATTTACCAGAGTTTTCATTTCAAATTACTTTTTAATCACTAAAACGTGAAGACAGTAAATATTTATTCAACATAGGCCCATGTATGTGCGTGTAGGCGCGCGCGCACGTTGTTTTTTAATGTATTCTGAGCAAGTAACTGCATAAGATGTAATTCAAGACAATATTATTCAGAGAGAAAGAAGTTTTTATCATACCGATTTAAACCAGGGCTTCTCAAAGTGTGGGTCGCAGAAATTTTAGAAAAAGTAAAAATTCCTTAACAGGCCTTAACAGTCGTCTATTTTCAAACCTATAACTATAATTTACGTTAACTAGATATTACCATTAATTATATTGTGTTACAATTAAGAGATTATATTCTTTCAATCTAGCAACGGTAATTAAAGTTACGATGAAGTCTACTGGTGTTAATTGTAATTGTATTAAGTTTACTTATGCGTGATGAGTACAAATAATCTTTTATTATCAATACTAATTGTTGTATCATCCCTCAAGTAGTTATTAAATAATGAAACGCATACACATTTATCAGTATAATTGTTGCATTTATTATTATTACGTTACTTGTCATTCATATTAATTCCATATGATTTTAACATTTTATGATCATTCGTTAATTTAAAATATGTTCTATCTCAATAGACATTCATTCTAAGACCTCTATCTCAAGGTTTGATTTAAATTTTAACACTTATCTCTATTAAATATCATATTACACATATTTTATTTAGAAATGGATTAATGTTTAATATATGAAGTGTATCTTTAATAAGACATACGTGAGTTTTTTAAGTATGCCATATTTTATCCGTAGGTTCTTTGAGTAGTACAGACAGGTGTTTTAGCAAAATATTTGCTAATGCATAAAAGTTACTGTTGTTACGTTATCTAATGTGCGGCGTGGGGCTCTGCGCTGATTTTACTCCTTAGATCTGCCATGAATGTGTAGATGCGCTAATCATATCGTGGTTTATTCTCGTATTGCATGATAGTTGAACACTTTTTTGATCACTCCACTTTGACTAATACACTCCGGCATCTTCCGACGTTCCAATAGGTTAATTACCGGTTACTAGTTATAGCGTTTATTCTTGTTACACTAGTTATAGTTTTCACACGGCTGTTTTCGAACACATGCTGCGATTCTAATTGTTTTACATGAGTCGTCCAGATGCAAACCCTGACAAAAGTGTTTCAACAGATTTCGGTCCAAATGAAAAAAACTTTTTTTACAGCTTCAAAGCAAGATATCCTTTAGCTTTTTTTTTTGAAAATTTACAAATAAATCACTTTGTCGGTCCCCAAAACTTTTTACTATCAGGCTTTAAAATAACATTATATATTATGCTTTAAAAATTGAAGAAGACAGGTTTTGCATCCTTACTGCAAATATGACAGGTCTTGCAAATCTATCGACGGTCATATTGAAAATATTGTCGTTTGCAAAACCTGGCATATTTTAAGTCAGGCTGCAAAACATGCCATTTTTTTGGCTAATAATAATAATAACACACAACTATGAAGCAAAATACCTTTTTATTGTACATATAAAATTAAAATAATAGGTACCAAATAAAATGATTATAAAAAAAACACGAAAGATTTATTTTAAAAAGTTTCTAAGAATAACTAATAACTTAGGTTAGGTAAAAAAAATGTTTAAACTGATTATAAAGATCATTAAAAAATATTAAATTTTAAAAATTGAAGTTTACTGAGGTTCTACTTCCACATCATCAAAAAGTTCAAAATCGGATGCATCGTTGTCATCGGATCCTGGTGTTACCGCTTCCTGCTCTTCGAAAACTTTCTTATAAAATTCAAGATTTTTATTATTTGCCCACTCTACGCCAAAATGTAACTCGAGAAGTTTTTTCACGTCCTTGATTTTAGCTTCTTTTACTGCAGTTCCTTGCGGTAAAGCAGGTGGAAGATAGTTTATTTTTAAGTTTTTGTTTCTTTTGACGATGCTTTTACGTGATCCACATTCGAAATTATAAAAAGGTTCACCTTGTACAAGGCAATGTTTTTTGTTATTACTTCTTGTCAGGATAATCTTTTTGCACATTTGAAATTTGAAGTGCCACTGCCCAGGGTTTTTTGTAATTTCTTCTGCGTACTCCTTCCAGTTACGAACAGGAGTTTCGCGAAGATGGATTACTGTAGTAAATTTCTTTATTACATCCATATATTTATCAGGGTTTTCGATGACACTTTTTTTATTGAACTGTCTCTCCAAATTTCCAAACACGCGATCGGGCGGTATAAAAGAGTGACCAACTATGGGAAACCATACCTCAATTTGATCGACGTTTGGAGGGCATTCGTGCAGAAACCAGTGGCAAAGCATGGTTATTACTGCCTTATTTTTATTTTGCCCCCCACACCCATCTGAGAACAATCTAACTTTTTTAATTTCACCCATTTCTGAATTCTGTAGTCTGTGGTAAAGTGCTGACGCTATCTCGTTGGATCCTTTCATGAATTCATTTTCAGTCCAACAGTAAGAAAATGTGTTAGTGGTATTCTGTGGGCTATGAGAAGAACCTTGGCAAATTGAAAAATTGTATAGATACAGTTGTCTTGAATAGTAAGCAGCCTGGTCGGGCACCTTCGGCAGTACCATGTTTTTTTGGCAGTCATAGCTTAAAGTAAGCTCCGACTCATTATCTTGCCTTAATTTTTCAAAAAATACATTACTTCGAGCCTTATGGGCATTCATTTGAACGATCAGTTCTTTTTTCTCTTGACCGGTTGCAACATTAATCCGACTTTCTAAGGATGTACAGGTAGAACATTTATCTACGGCAGGGCTCCCGAAGCCAATGTTAAAATTCTCACAAAATACAGTTCGGTAATAGTCGTATGCAACAACGAGATCGGGATAGGCAACAGTAAACAAGGACCACATTTTTTTGATACTCAGATCGCTATCTAGATACTGCCTCATACATTTTCTTCCCCTAGAGTAGTGGCTCTGAAGAGGGACGAAAGTATTGATGTGTGTCATTATTGCTTCTTTCTTTTCTTTGTACTTTTTGGTTCGCCGATCACCTCCTCGTTTCTCCAGAGGAGCTAAATCAGTTTTAAAAAATTGCTCACAAAGTCTGTGAACTCTATCCCTTCCAACCTACAAAATTGAAAGAAATGCTTCTCGCCATACGCGAACATTCTCAGTTTTGCTATCCCGACGCATAGAAATATTGAACTTTGTGATTAGTTGCTTCTTGGAGTCAGAAGGTTTGGGTGAGCTTACCGTGATGTGTTGGAGGATAAAATTATTTTGGGATTCCCGATTTGGTCGCTCATAAAATTTCTGATGGGCTCTCCGAACATCTTGCATGGACAAATTCTTGCATTTGAATGTGTTGCCAGAGTGTTTGCATTGTGGCATATTGGGAAATTTTTTTGGTTGATATCTGGAAAAGAAAAAAAAATCGTAGCTAATAATCTTATTACATCGTCATCATGTATTCAAAAAATATTCTTTAATAAAAACTCAATACCATCATGTAAATAGATAAGCAGGTAGTTGAAAACATAAGTACTGCTACGACAGCACAGAACAATCTACGCGTTTATCGAATGCGCCAGAAAGATCTCGATGTAAGCGTGTGGTGTACGTGCTACTAAACGCCTTTCGCGAGAATTTACTCGACTGTGCCAGGCTCCGCTCGGGCGCTCGGACTGTGTCAAGGCCGTAGCAATTTACGTAGTTCGCGACAGATAAGACGCAGTTTGGAAGCTTCTGGTATGTGAGCGTAACTATAAATACATCGCGTCGCGGCCTTAGTTTTCAGTTCAATGCGAGATTTTTGACTGTGCGGTTCGAGAGTATTAGTGCGATATATTTACAGAGCGGTTCGGGTTATTACTGTGTACGTGCAAGTAGTTATTAGTGAAGTGTTGCGTTTTATATTCGGACGGTATAATTGTAATACAATTGAGTTTTAATATTAGTGGACATTTTATTGCGAATGAACAATTTTCATTTGATTTGTTGTAGACACTGTGTTGTTAATTACGAACTGTTTTACTATAACAATTAAAGGTGTGATTAGTGACTTGACTGGTGTCTTGTAATTATTTTGTTTCCACTGTACCTACGACGATCGAGTAGACTGTCGTAACAGTACATAACGTATCGTATTCAGATAGTTTTCAATACACTTTGGTAAACAACAAGCTAATCAGTCTATAACACAGAACGTACCTTGATTTCTTTGCAATATTTCTCTTCCATTGTTCAGGTAGACATATTCTCTTTCTGGACATAGTAGAGGTAGTTTTCTGAATCTTAACTACATTATCTTCCTCACTTTGTTGTGGCTCGACAGGAAATTCTTCTTCTTGTAGCTCGAACGGCACTTCCTCGATTTCATTAACACCATACTCTCCTGGTAGTATAACAATCTCAATATTGTCACCAATATCCATTTTTCTCCTTTTCACACACACACTATGTATTAACTTTATGGGACTCTACACATTTAAAACAATAAAATTTTAAAACAATCAAACAGGACGCACGACTTGTCGATAAAACAAAACAACACGAGGAAAGTGCAACCAGCCAAACATAAAACAGCTGTTTGTTCTGTCATATTTTGTCATGGTTGCCAACGTCATCAAACATAAAAAAACTGAAATAAACTGCTAAAAACCAAAGAAAACAGTGTTGTCGAATGAAATCTGGGATGGAGAAGATAAAAATAATGACTGGTTTTGCATCCAAACTCGTGGTGTGAGATTTGAATACTGTGTAATTTTTGACAGGTTTTGCAGCCGAACCAAATATGTCAGCTTTTGCAGCCGAGGTCACCAGAAATATAGCTGGTTTTGCACCCGACTGAGTTTTTCAAATCTAATTTTAAAAGCTTTTGGACGGGTTTTGCACCCCAATTTATTAATATTCTTGTAGCTGGAGTCGAGAAGAATCCAGGGATACCAAAACCTCAAAATCAAAAATTTTTGAGGATGGCAGGGTTTGCATCTGGACGATTACTACGGTTGCAATCTGGACGATTGCATATATTATATTACTACTACTTTAGTTTACACTCCTCAATATTAATTGTATTATACACATTGTTTGTTAACTTTGATTCTCCGAAATATAATATAAGTTACAAATCTTCACAATTATTTACTTATGTTAAATCTTCGTACGTTTTAAGTTAATTCGCGGGATTTTCACTACCGACTAATTCTGAATTTCCGTAAAGACTCTGAACTGTTAAGAACCGTAAAGACTCCACGAAACTTATAACATACTCTCGTCAAGACTTATGACCGACTCCCCCGAAAGATTATTATTAGACTCCCGATCGCGCTCTCGGCTTATTTTATATACTGAATACACCTAATTCCCCCTTCAGACTCTCTTAGTACACCACCTTCGTTACCATTAGTTATCGTTCTTCTTTTCTACGAAAATTCCCTCCTATTTCTTTTACACGTTACACCGCTACGTTTCCATTGGTTTCTCGTTCTAGTTTTTCTAAGAACTTGACTCCTAAAAATCCGCCTACGTTGAACTCTGGTTTCTGATAGGATATCTTACTTCCCTACTCTATTCACCTTGCTTTTGGTTCCACCCTCAGTCTGTGACGATAGTTCGATTTCACACGCGTCAATTATCCTGTCATTTTTTCTTATGTCCCTTTCAGACAAATTCTCTTAATTGCCTTCTAACGCACAGCTGCATCTGGTTAATGAGTGTACTCCACTTTGCTCTAGATTTCTCAGTATCTCCTTGTCTGGCCCCCACTGACTTTTTCTATACCCAAGCGAGACCAATTCCTTCATTGTCTTACACTGTCCAGCTGCATCCTCTGTTAGAGTTCACATACTTGGTGTGGCCTTTCTTAGTAAATTTCTCTTTGGTGTTTTTGCTATCCCTTACTCAGAACCACCCTTTTCTTTAAGCGTCCAGATGTACTCGTTACATTAGTTTAATAACCTTCTGTGTAGTTCTCTTTGTATTTCTAATTGTACTCCTCGCTAGGGTGTCTTCCTATGACATTCAGCTAGAACAATCTTTGGTTTCGCTAAACGCCCAGCTGCCCTGTTGATTAGTGCGTTCGCCTCCGTCGTATTCTTTCTTAGTATTTTCTCAATGTACTTTGTTCTGGCGATTGTTCTGCCTATCAGCCAGAACAATCCCTTAATTTTGCCACGCTTTCAGCTGCACTTGTTAATCTTGTTCACACGCCTCTGCTGTATTTCCTGGTAAAATTTCTCTCTGCCGAACCTCTGCTCTTGTTAGATATATGATACCTACAGACATGTGCACGTCGACGTTGAAGGCTGTTATACTCCTTTGTATTAACTCCTTTTATAGCTTCCCACATACGTCAATGTCTTTTCAAAATCTGACAACTCCTTCTTCTTTCCTTTCCATTTTTTTTCGCGTTTTGGCGTTACAAACCTTTGCAAAGATATGAATTCCGACTACCAAACCTTATTGCCACATGCAGAAGTACGGTGGACGAAGTTTGTACAGATTATTACATTTGAAAGATGAAGTTGTTATATTTTTAACTGAGCAGAAATCCAATCCGATTTTGTTGGTTTTTTAACAATGAATTATGACTTTTAAAACTGTATTATTTGTCAGATATTTTTGTAAAATTGAATGATTTAAATGTGAAACTAAATATAATTATTTAGTTTCACACTACCGATTATTTACACTACCGACTCGGAACATAAGGTTTTTTATGAGCAAAAACGTAAACGTTTTACCTAATAGCCTGAACCGGTTTTCGCTTTTAAAAAGCTTCTCCATAGGTTGCCATTGGGAGCACTGTCCGTCTTGTTGTTGGCGACGGTTTCGACTTTTAAAAGATCGATATTGTGTGTGTGGGGTATGATATGTTCGAATAATGCGTGTGATTTGAATTGTGTTTGTTCGTTTAGGATGTCGTTTTTATATGTTTTCGCGTGTTTGTATGTTTCCAATTTTTCTAGAGTGTCTAGTTTTCGGTCTTTTGTGTATACGTGTAGAATGTCTATGTTACTGTCGATGTTTTTGTATGTGTGTTTGTTTACCCATAAACAACTTTGTGTTCCGAGTCGGTAGTGAATTAATTATATTTAGTTAAGTAACGGACACGTCATGGACAACGAAATCCAAGGATTTAAATATGTAACTTCAAGAAAATAATTGTAACATATTTACGTTAAAATATAGAATTGAAAGTTTTGTTAAAAAAAGTTAACATATTGAAAAAGAGAGTGGAAAATGGATCTTTAGAAATGTTTACAATTACAGATGCTGTTATAATTAAAAATAACCCAGTAGCCGACTTCAGAACAGCAGAGCACAAGCCAGCAAAAATGAACTTGTGCAAAACTATTAGACTGCGACAGGCACTTGGCTAGAAAGCATTGGGTGAAGAAATGAACAAGGATCGTTGGTCTCTAGGATACGAAATTGTAACCCGCAAACTCGGAGTTTTTGTGCGGGAAGGGTCATAGGATGCGGAAAGAATGCAAAACATTCTAGATGCCCTTTTCCCATCTCATCCGGTGAGGAAAACAGAGAGTGAAACAATAGAGCCCGCAGAGAACTCGATATTCAGCGAAGACAAACTGATACTAGCAGACTCGCTACAAACTAAAATATCGGTATGGAGAACCATACATGACTTCCATATTCTAAGATTTATATTTAAAATCATTTTCGAAATGAAATATTACCATAGAAACTACCTCTTTCTACTTACTGCTTCAGCCTTAACCACAGTACTGTGGTCACTAACGTATACCACCTCACGTTATCGCACTCGATTTTCACTGATGATGGAAGTCGATGGCATTGCCGAAACGTCTGGTTTTGTAGAAAACATTGGACTACGGCCAAATATCCCGGGAAGGAATGTTAACAAAAACTACTTCTTTGTTGCCGATAACGTTGTACACATATATATAAAAAATATGCATAAAATTAATGGATTGTATAAGTTAATGATTGATCTCCATTAAGTAGTGCTCAGGTTTCCAAAGTTTTAATATTATGATGTCCGTAATTAAAACATCAGAGCAGGTTTAGTGTGTATATGAGGGTACACCGTGGACAAAAATTTTCAACATTTCCTATTGAGCCTTAGAGTAAAGCTCTAATTTACCTTAGAGTAAAGCTGCGAATCTACAGTGTATGTTTCACAGAACGAACACGCGGAAAAGAAGGAGCGCTCCGAAGTCACTCATGGACCCTCAGCATCTTGCAGAGGGTTCATTCCCTAAAGACGAAAAGTCTGTCTATGAATCGTTCCTCTGTAAACACGTGTAGTTACACTGCCCAGCGATCCACAGGAAGCAAATCGCTATCCACGCTGGACACTTTTTCGGCTTGCACGCGTTATGTTGGTATGGGTTTCGACACTTTCCATTTTAAAAGCGTGCAAATGTAAGAAAATAAACATGAATGAGGCCAGAAATAACGCGAATTGTGTGTGTGTGTGTGTGTGTGTGTGTGTGTGTGTGTGTGTGTGTGTGTGTGTCTTCCCTGCCTTTTTATTGCGGTAGTCATAATAATAAAATGGAAACGTAATCATTACATAACTGAGATATGCTTGCCTGGCACGAACGATATATTTTCTCTCATACATGATTTACATTAAAATGAAAATTTATAATTTTATTGCCTGGCAACAAAATTATTTTATTTTTAACAATTACCATTGTTTGAAAAAGTTTAAATGAATTTTAAAGTACTGTACTTTACTGTTGTTAAAACGTAAAAGGTTGCAGGTAAACTACCCCTTCCCCTTAACCAATCTTCACCAAAATCAAAAGGCCTTGAGTTCTCTACAATTCAGGGCTGTATGCAAAAAATTATTTGATTCTGTTTGAATTTGCGGCTGTTATCGTTTCCCATATAAAATACCCTTGTTAAAACATAAAACGTTGCAGGTAAACTACCCCTTTCTCTTAACCGATCTTCACCAAAAACAAAAGGTCTTGAGAACTCTACAATTCAGAGCTGTATGCGAAACATTATTTGATTCTGTTTGAATTTGCGGCTGTTATCGTTTACCAAAAAAAAAATTACCCTTGATAAAAAAAACCGTTGCAGGTAAACTACCCCTTTCCCTCAACCGATCTTCACCAAAAACAATAGGTCGTGAGTACTCTACAAATCAGGGCTGTATGCAAAAATTATTTGATTCTGTTTGAATCTGAGGCTGTTATCGTTTGCCATAGAAAAAAAATGTATAGACACACAGACACATAGACAGACAGACAGACACACACACACAGACACTTTTCGAAAAACGACTTTTTTCATGTTTTGAGTGTAGTACAATCGGAATCTGCAATAATCTCGAACACGATTTTTTTTCCCATCACCATACTTTCATTTCCTTAAGGAATATGGAAGTAAAAGGCACGTGGGTTCGACGGGATACCAGCAGAGGTACTGAAGGTTGTGGTACGGATTCACCCGCAGCTCAGGGATCAATTCTTGGGACAGACCTGTGGGATGCTTCATGTGATGGCATTCTTCGGATGGACATGATCGAAAATACATTCTTAGTGGGGTACGCTGATGATATAGCAGCGAGTTATCATAGCACGAAAAGTGGAACTGGCTCAGATGAGATTAAGGCAGGTTATGCGACGAGTCAGTTCTTGGATGACAGAACACGGCTTAAAACTGGCAACTCACAAAACAGAGATTGTGCTAATTACAAAGAGGCATCTTCCCAATGCAGGACGGAGAAGAAACTGTGCAGACAAAAGCCGCAATTAAGTATCTGGGGATACTGCTGGACACAAAGCTTACGTTTTGGCCATAAATAAAACGAGTGGCTGATATGGCTGCAGCTGTTACTGGGGCGCTGAGTAGAATTTTGGCGGACACCAGTGGACCGAAATCTTCCAAGCGACGGTTACTTATGTCGATTACGCTCTCAATACTGCTTTATGGTGCGGAGATCTGTGCTGATGTACTCAAACTCGAGAAATACAGACGACGCATGTCAGCAATGCAGCGAAGTGATGCGCTCAGAGTGGCTTGCTCCTACCGCACGGTTTCGGAGTCTGTGGTTCTTGTTGTCGCGGGAATAATCCCAATCGATCTGCTGGCACAGGAGCGGAAACAGGTTCATAAGAGGAAGGCCAAAGTAGATACTGTACATGCTCACAAGGTGCCCAGGGTCCGTCCTATGGCTCAGTGGGAGGAAAGATGGACCGCTAGGCTCATAAAACTGAGTGGACAGACCGCAAACATGGCGAGATTAATTATTTCATAACAACACAGTTTCTAACTAGCCATGGTCTGTTTCGAGCTTACCTATATCGGACAGGGAAAGTAGACAGACCAGACTGCATTTTCTGTAAACAGGAATTAGACGATGTGCATCACACTTTTTTCACCTTGTGATAGCTGGAAAGAGGAGAGGCACACCCTTGAAAATGTAGTGGGACAGATCTCTAACGAAAATTTCATCGGAATAATGCTGCAGAGCGAACACCACTGGGATCAGGTAGCAGCCTACATAGAAAAAGTACTAAGACAAAGGAAGGAAGCCGAAGATGATCTTGCTAGGGCTGCTGACAGTATAGTAGAAAACGGGTAACGAGGAACCGTTGAAGGTTTAAAACAGATGAACGTCCACAGGACGAAGAACAAATAGCACCACCTTGAAGCATCGTGAAAGCTGTGTCCCGAGATGGATCCATGCCGTGGACAACAGAGTTTGTGGTTTTGGGTGCGAGTCCCACACACCGTAGGAGTGCGGACCCTCGTGCGGCAAACATTAGTTTTCCACAGTCTCCCCCGTAAAAAATTATTATTATTATTCAAATAATAGGCCTATATGATTTTATGTTGTCTGTTAATCTCAGACGGTATCTGAAAATTCTAAAATGGTTTGAGTCCTATGTGACCACTACGAGTCTTGTATGAGCAGCTGTTCGGTGTGGTCGTATTGTCATGTGCGGTTACTTAATATTATCGCTATCTTCATTAATAAATACAGTTATAGATGTAAGTAATACTGCAACAAAAATAACAACAGAAGGTTTATCTTATTACTCGGACAAATCAAAGCAGCCGGCCTGGGGGCCGTGCGTGCGTCTGCTCGTTCGTATAGACCTGTGTGTCTGTCTGCGGCTTGTGGTTGTCTGTGCCTGTTTCTCTGTACAACATAAACACTAGGCCAACATAAACACTAGACCATAAACTACTCATCTGCAAGTGCACGTCTCTTTTAATTTATCTTTCTATTGTAATAATCGACAATAATGAATTATCAGCAGCAACCAAAGGCCAGTTGAACGTGTAAGCAAATTTACATACCTTGGTACTATAATCAATGAACAATGGGACCACTCTCAAGAAATAAAGAGCACGATTGAAAAGGCAAGAGCAACGTACACTAGAATGAGCAGGTTATTCAAAAGTCACGATTTAACAATAAACACAAAGATGAGACTTTTACGTTGCTACGTATTCTCGGTCCTCTTCTACGGTGTGGAATCTTGGACTTTGGCTGAAGCCACAAATGGAAAATTGGAAACTTTCGAAATGTGGCTTTACCGTAGAATACTGAGCATTTCATGGACAGCACATATAACTAGAAAGAAAGTAAAGTTATTAACACAGTGAAGATAAGAAAGCTTCAGTATCAGGGACATCTCATGAGAAATGAACAGAGATTTTACTTATTGCAGTCCATACTACAGGGAAAAGTACTTGGAAGAGAGGAGTTGGGTGACCTAGAATCTCACAGCTGAGAAATTTAAGGACCTGGTTTGGCATGAATACAACTGACTTATTCTGTGCACCAGTACAGAAGGTTAAAATAGTCTGTATGATATCCAACATCCGAAACGGATAGGAACTATCTGAAGAAGAAACCCTGTCAACAAACGTCGAACCTGTTCCTACGAACCACTCAGGAACCGGAAATATGCAGCCTACATTACCTCCAGTGTCACAAAATGCACTTCAATCCTATCAGCATCAACAGCCAGGCAGAAATGTTAATGTCGACTTCACACCACACGAAAAACGAAAAAGAAGTCGCCAGTCTTCAGAAAACACATCTGAGACACGCCCAGCTTAACGAACACAACAGATTTACGGTGTTACCTACAGATGACCCTGATGTCGTCCAACCTACACACGTCTTGGCTCAGCCGAAAGTACCTAGACCTCCTCCTTCATGGTGTCGTCAATTACAATGATACGATCAATAACCTCACAAAAATTTTAAAACCAGAACAGTACAGTATTAAATCGTTCAATGACAATACGGTGAAAATCAACACTTTTGCACCTGATTCTTACAGAAAATTAATCCGTCAGCTCGAGGACAAAAAATTATTTACCATACATATCAAATTAAAGACTAGCGAGCATACCGGTTTGTCATAAGAAACATTCACCCTAGCATCGGTGTACACTTTATTAAAGAAGCGCTAAAAGAAAAAGGACACACGGTTCAAAATATAATAAACGTTAGACAGTAGAGAAAACATCCCTCCCTATCTTCTTTGTTGATCTTGAACCTGCAACAAATAATAAACAAATGTATTATCTAAGGTCTTTAGGTAACATGCAGATTACTGTAGAGCCACCTCGGGGAAAAAATTCATAATCCATTGCACTCATTGTCAGTCATACGGTCACAGTAAGACATACTGTAGAAAGTGTTGTGTGGACTTACTGTGTGGTAAGTGCGGACGTGAATACAACTCCGCAACTTGTTCCAAACCTAAGGATACACCAGCCACATGTGCATTATGCGATGGGCCGCATACAGCTAATTATAAAGGCTGTAAAGTTTATCAAAATCTGCAGGCCAGAAAAAGCCCCGTATCTATCTAGGAGAACCCTTTAGTACTTAGGACCATGAACGCTGAATAGAACATGAATACACTAACGTCTCCTTTCCTACTTACGCTCAGATTGCAGGACTACAAGACACTCAGAATTCTCGCCTCCTGATGACAGCAACCCCAAATAGACAGCAAACGGGGACATCGGACTTTTACAATTCCTAACAAAATTTGGCACTATGTTCAGTCAGCTCATTCAGCAAAATAGCGTCATGATTATCTCCTTACAACACTCGTCAATAAACTTTCTAATTAATAATGAATAACAATTACAAGATTGGACTATGGACTCTCTCAATGCAGCCTATAACTCAAAGATTTTCTTATTGACCACATGTTAGACGTTGTGTTAATATCTGAAACACATTTTACAGAAAGAAGCCATATTAGAATTCCTGGATTATGATACCCAACATCCTGACGTGGCGGTAGCGCTCTGTTGATCCGAAACAATATACAGCGTTATCTCTTCTCTGACGTAAAAACTGCTCACCACAGGCGACAAACGTTTTAATTGAAGCTCAAAGAGGTTCTCTAATTGTTTCTGCAATCTACACAGAAACAATCTGTGTTTGTTCCTCGAAGCACAGAATCAACGAAACTGACTTAATCTCCTTTCTTAGAACTCTTAGTGCATGATTTATGATGGGAGGGGGTGACCTCAATGCAATACACCCGCAATGGGGTTTGAGACTAACAAATCCAAGAGGTAGAATTTTATATAATGTCATTAGGCATTATCAGGACATCATCCCTGTCCTTTCTGTCCACAGGTCAACCAACCTATTGGCCTTCTGATACAAATAAATTAACAGATCCGATTGATTTCTTTTTACTAAGAGACTTGTAGGCTTGTCTCATAAATACTACAAAGTTGACTCATGCCTTGATTTGTTCTCTGATCACACTCCAATTATTGCCACTATTAGCAATACTATAATTTAGTCTGAAAGTCTGCCAAAACTCACAAATTGTAAATTGACTGGGACTACTTTAGAAGCTCGTAAATGATAATACCTCGCTAGAAGTTCCACTCCACACATCTGCTGAATTGAATTGGATTCGGCCGTAAAATATCTCACCAGTGCTTTTCAGAAATCAGCCTGGGAGGCTATAGCCTGCAATACAGCGAAGAGTAGATACTTATATCTTCCTCTGGTTGTCCGAGAGAAATTAGCTGAGAAGCATAGATTGCCAGAGGCGGCAAGAGGGCAAGAGGGCAGCCGCCCCGGGCCGCATAGCCAGGAGGGCGGCAAAATTGAGCATAGACTAGAAAAAATTATTACCTGTTTATAAAACTAGAAACAACTTGTTTCTTTGACATGACTATTCCTTTCATAAAAGAAGCATAACCAGCCAGCTTGTCTGTTGTCATAAACCTCGCGTGATAACCAGTATTATACTTAAGCATCGTAATTACTGTTCATTATGATAAGGTAAATCGCACTTGGATGTGTTTTTCTCCAATCAAAAATTTATATTTTGATTTTGTTGCACTCTATTTCCACAAAAGAAAACTATCAAAGAAGCCATTTCAATAGCGAAAATGGGTTTTCATCGTGGTGAAAGTTAAATACCCGTATTCAGGATCATGAAAATAGTCCTGCTCATCTCTCTGTGTTTTTGGATTGGAAGGAATTTGAACGTTAATTAAACAAAGGGGAACTTATTGATGACCTACTTTAGGAACAAATGAGTAAAGCAGCTATGTCATGGAAAGAAGTCCTCGAACAGATCAATGCCACTGTATAAACGTTTGCATAACAATATCTGGAACTGAGAGGACATCGAGATTCAATTACTAATGATCAAAATCCCGGAACTTTCTGGCTTTGTTAAAACACGTGGCTAAATTTAACCTTGTCATGAGATCTCATTTGTATTTAGTCTCTCGTAAATCTGGGTGTATATCGTACCTTTCGCCAGCCATTCAAAATGAAATAATAAGCCTGTTAGAAGAAGGAGTGAGCAAATATTACTGCATGTAAGAAGGTGAAGTACTTTAGTATTATGTTTGACACAATACTAGATGCTGCAGATGTAGAACAAATGTCTCATATTATAAGATTTGTCGAAATTAAACGCAATTCTGTTGATATCAAGGAAGCCTTCATAGATTTTATTCCTTTACCTTCATACATTTTATTCCTTTAGAAGTGAAAACAGCGATGGGATCACAAAAGCTATTACAAGTAAGCTTGAGAGAGATGGATTAAATCTTAGCAATTGCAGAGGTCAGTCGTATGACAATCCATCAGCAATGGCTGGTATCCATTCAGGAGTTCAGAAGAGAATATTAGATTTCAATACACTAGCTGTATTTGTTCCTTGTGACAACCATTCACTTAACTTGGTTGCAGTTCACACAGCTAATGTAAATGTTCAAGCAGTGACATTTTTTGGGACAGTAGAACGTCTATTCACATTCTTTTCCTTTTCTACTCATAGATGGAGTGTTCTTAAAGACTTTGTATTCGTAAATATCACTCTAAAAGGACATTGTGATACCAGGTGGAGTTTAAAAGCAGGTGGGGTGAAAGCAATATCCACTCAGCTGGATGAAGTGATCGCTGAACTGGAAAAACTGAGGGATACACCGACTGAAACAATTGATACGAGTGAAGATGCAGCATTAATAATTAATGTGATAAAAAAACTTTAATTTTATGACCTTGCTCTTTTTCTGGACAGGGGAGTATGCAGACGATTCTGCATTAACCGTTCGCCAAGAAATGCGACGTTCTCTAATAGAAATGTAGACAAACTGTCGTTGAAATTTCAAGCCGTTTCCCTAACATAAAAGAGTTAAGAAAACGCTTTGGGTTCCTCTGTAAATGTGAGGCGTACGTAATTTATGGGAATCAATTTATATATTTTAAGGAATACCTTTTCCAAATTTAAGTACACAGTGCTTACAAAACTGTATCCACATGGCCTAAACAGTGTAGAATTGTTCAGTGACTTAAAAGACGTCATACGTTTATTAAAAAGGGCAAAAGTTGACGGAGAACAAATCGACTTTACACCTACGATCAATGGGATTAGAAGCCTGCAAAACAGCTTTCAAAAATTTTCTTACTTTACCAGTGTCTGTGGCTTCTTGCGAAAGATCGTTTAGTAAACTTAAATTGATTAAATCGTACCTACGATCAACAATATCTCAAGACAGGGTATCAAATCTAGGGATACTTTCAAATGAAAACGACATTGCTTTGTCTTTAGATTATAGTGATTTAATAACCGACTTTGCACCAATTAAGTTCAAGAAAGTCACATTTTAAAATGTCTCGTTTTAAATATTTATTAATTATTAAAAACAAATATTAAGTGTTTATTAATAGAAGACGGAACCATTAACCTATAATGGTAAGTTATTATTATTTATAGTGTATTCTTAGTTGAACTGTATGTTGCTTTAGGATATTGTTTTGACGATGCGCTTTTGGACCTACAAGAAATTTGCATGTTTATTACATTTTTATGTAAAAGTTTTTTATTTTACTACATTTTGTATAGTATACATTTGTTACTAATAAATTTATACAAACTAACTACCGGCAATATTATAATACCATGTAATTTCTTAATTTTGACTTAACAAATATTCTTAAGACGTTTGCTGGACGTACTTTCATACAAAAATCTACACATTTGCATTTTTTAAGTACTTTGTTCATTGGATGGGGCTTCATTTTTGCTCTTTTGTCCCCTTTTAATTGTAAAGGCGAGGCATCCGACGATCTCCTTGCCCCGGGCGCCAAAAAGCCTAGCTACGCCACTGTAGATTCCGACGACATAATTCGTCTACATAACTGTAGATTCGGCAGCATACTCATAATCCGGATGATAAAAGAAAGAGGAATTCCGCGGCCAGAAAGCTAAAACGGTTGCTAGAAATTTTAAAGAATGAAGGCATTCAGGATTATCTAGAAAATCTGTTACCTAATGAAAGTACTGATTATTCCTTGTGGAAGGCTACAAAACGATTAAAAAGGCCACTATTACAAATACCACCAATACATAAACCAGATGGTAGCTGGGCGCGAATACAGAGAAATCCCAGACTTTTGCCGTACATTTGGTCAAAGCTTTTCAAACTGAATCCATATCTCTTTCGATGAAGAGGTATGAACATATTTACACTCCCCGTTCCAACTGGCTCTATTAATTAAAACTCTTTAGGTTAATGAAGTCAAGGGAATAATCCTGTATAATTTGAAAGGTAATCCCGTCATTGATTTGTTATCGGGGAATATTCTAAAGGAGCTGCCTCACTTATCCAACGGCTATTTTCAGTTTTTGATGCAATATAAAGACCGACTTTTGCACAAGATCCTAGGTTCAAATTTGTTGCATTGAACACTGTTCAGCGTCATCAAGCTATTCAACGAGGGACAATATTTGCTAGGAAACCTCATTTCAACGGAACAATACAGCAACTGAGAAACACGCTGTTAATCCTCAAATAATAAGAAGTTTATATTATTGGTGTGGAAAAATAAGAGGATCAAAATCTTACTGGATTCAACGAAGAGGTGAATCTGACTCAATGATTGAGCAGTGTGATAATCTTCCTACGGGTTTTTTTTTACTTTAAGTGCTGTTGATCTTTGGTGACCTGATCTGGCACGACTCATGGGTTGGGTTGTAACGATGAACTCCTGAATCAGTATAATCCTGTCATCGCACAAACATGGAGAGCAAATACTGATTTTAGTATAATCACCTCCTTATACCAGGTGGTTGAATGTGTATCCAAATATGCTTCTAAGTCAGAACCTGCTTCGAAAAATTTGACGGAAATGTTTCAAGAAATCGTTGAATCGAGAGCCCCGGATGAAGAATCTCGTCGAGCATATACAAGTGTGATGATAAGAGTGATCAGAGAAAGAGACATCGGGCTTGCGAAACATGTCATTTACACCATGGAATTCCATTGTATCAATGTACCAGAACGTTTAGAGTACTTGTCATAACAATAGAAGACTATGTTGCAATTAATGGAACCAATAGTGAAAATGACAGTAATTCATTCATTCAGTTTTATAGTAGTAGACCACTAGACATGGAAGAAATAACATTATCCGATTTTGCTAAAAAATTTTCTAAGTGAAGAAATAATTCAATTAGCACAAACAGAAAAGAAAGAATTGTAAAAGTTTTCCCTAAAGTAAACAACAATAACAATGCAGTCAATACTGAATTATATTGTAAACAAAAGTTGATTTTTACATAAGCATTGGCGTAATGAAGAAGACTTGAAAAGTACAGATGAAACATGGTTCCTGGCTTATACTCGTCAAACTTTTGGATAGCTTCACGAACAATTACACATGTCTTTAATTACAGATGAAATTGAAATTTATCAGGATAATAATAACAAGTTTGATAGAGACTGGATGGCTACCTAATGTACTAACAACTCATGTTGGTCTAGGTAATCATGATATCGATTTACTTCATAATTGGGAAGCAGCCTATTAAAAATATCCAGATATCAAGAATAAAACTTCTTTCATCGAAAGGAATCGAGAAACATTTGGGAATCAGTATGATTCTCATGAATCATACAATGTTATTTTCAATGACCAACAAAATAAGATATTATCTTTCTTAGAATATCAGCTAAATAACTATGATTATTGCAATTAAAGACTTGCAATTATTCAGGGAAAAGCTGGAACTGGTAAAAGCTGTGCAATTAATGAAATGGTTAGGAGAATTAATTCATATTCTGGCTGCGATGCAACTCTTTTAATGGCTCCCACTGGTGTGGCAGCTAACAATATTGCTGTTCAAACTATTCATTCAGCTCTAAGAATAAATGCTTCAAAGAGAAGGGGAGGAACTTTTAAAGATTTAGAAGGTGAATCCAAAATTGCTTTTGAAGAAGAATTAAAAGATGTGAGGCTCGTTATTATTCATGAAGCCAGTATGTTGGGTTTGAATTTGTTTTTCAAAGTGGATATGCGAGTCAAACAAGCAAAGCAGCGTCCTTCAGCTGTTCCTTTTGGTGGCCTTTGCGTGTATTTAGTCGGTGATTGGTCCCAACTTCCACCGGTTTGTGACAGGAGTCTTTACAATATTGGTAATAATGTTCATACTATTCAATCGAATCTTTTATATAAACAGTTCAAAAAAGTTTTCTTTTTAATGGAGATTATGAGACAGCAAGGTGATAACCAAAAAAATTTCAGAGACTTTAAATAGAGTCGCAAATGGAACAGTCACTGAACAAGATTATCAGCTCCTATCTAAAAGATTTTATGTAAACAATATCGGGGACAATTTCAAAGATACTGTCTGTATAATGTCGAAAAATGATGAACTCGAACGCTTTAATTATGAAAAACTAGAAAGCAATAAACAACCCGTGGCTCTAATCAATGCAATCCATAATTGCCCAGAAGCCTCTCTAGGAAAATCTGACGATGCTCAGGGATTATTTGCCCAATTACGTTTATGTAAAGGTGCTCGAGTTATCCTTAGAAGAAATCTTTGGGTCACAAAAAGACTATAGTCCAGTCAATGAATGCCCAAAAAGGGGCTGTAGAGGACATGGTGGGGGGAGAATTTTTCTCTTCGGGAATGTGTTGGGGATAGTTAGGAGGTAAACATACTAAAAGTCCCCACCCCTACCCCTTCCGCTTCATGGGTGGAAGGAGTGGAAAGGTCCCTTTTTTCGGTTTTTGCCCATAACTCAAAAATGGTGCGTTGTACAAAAAAATCGTTCATTTAAAAATTAAAGAGCATTAAATTCCCTACAAAATGGCTATATCAACTTTCTTTCTATGTATTAAAGTTTTTGAGATATTCGCCAGCGAAAATCGAAAATTTTTGAAAAAGAAATGTTGCCTCACGTTTTTTGTCAAACTTGTCTGCCTAACTCTTCAGTCTTTTGTTTTACAGGAAAGTCGTTAACGAAAAAGCTGTAGAACATTAAATTTCCTTTAACAAATATATATAATTATTAATTTATCTTAAACAGGTCAAAAGTTACAGCAATTTGAAATTTTTAGCTAAATTTCTCGATTTTTCACAAAAACTGTCCTTTTTGTTATTATCGTTATTCAAAAGTTACAACTTTATAAAATAAGCTAATATATTATATATTTATTATATATATAATATATATATATTATATATTATACAGGGTGTTTCAAAAAGGACTTTACAACTTTGAAAATTCATATAGATTTATTCATATGACTTACAGACTTAGTTTTGGTGTCATTTTTTAGCAAAATACATAACGCAAACTGCATTGTCAAACATAATATTCGAACACATTGACATAACAGACGAAGAGCAGGCATGTGCCAGAGAAATAATGTCTACTATCTGGGATGAGCCTTCCCCACTGGGGTCGTTAAATGAAAACCCTAATCTGAAATCACTTGCCAAAAAATTTGGGGAAGCACTACAGCACCTCAGTGGGAAGGGAAGAACTGCAAAGCTTTGGGTGGAATATTTTCACATGGTCAATTTGATGAAAGAATATATTCATGCCGAGAGGTCAGGTGATTGGGATGGCCACCTCAACTGTGTCAAGAGAATGCTACCATACTTTCACGCATGTGGCCACTTTCCATACTCCAAATCCTCCCACCTGTATGTTCAGGATATGACGAATCTATCTTCAAGATTGACTTCAGAAGAACACCAAAAATTTGTCAATGGGGGTGCCTTCACGATGCCTTCCGATCGCTTTTGGTCAGGTGTTTGATCGGATATGACAATTGAGACAAACTTGATGCGAAGCTTTAGTGCCCAAGGCGGTGTAAAGCGAGGGCGGGGTGTCACTGACAGTGTCATCAGCACGTGGGTTGTAGGGATGAGTGCAACTCATGACGTCTGCACTTCGTTGGAAGAGTTCTGTGATGTTCTTTTCACTTCGAGTGAGCAGCATAGGGATTTTGGAGAAGCACGAATAACAAAAGATATGACTGACATCGCTAAACTCACAACATGGCTTTTCCTGAAATCACTGACATCATGTCGATAGCCACAGGGGTGGTGGGAGATGATACAGTCAACTGCTATGACGCTGTAACATGTGGCAAGCAACCAATGAATAAAATGGTAACATTGCCATTTTCAGATGTCAAGTTGTCATGCAAAGACAGGGCACTCCCTATATCCTCAGTTACTTCCTCCATCAAGCTCCACGATGAAAACGTTGCAATAGACCCACTTCTACTCTTCCAGAAAATATCAATTAGCAAAAAAAGTGACGAGGACTTAAAGGAGTATTTGCGATATGAATTGGCCCCGTTTCCCTTGGCATTATTCAATGAGAATGGTATGAGAAAAACAAAAAAATCTGTTTTGTTCAACCCGTTTGAACCAACAAACGAGAACGTGCATCTACCAAACTGTGACGTGGTTATTGATGGGGGATTCCTCCTACATAAGGTTATCTGGCAAAGGGGATTCTCAGTTTCTGCGATTTGTGATGGATACGTTAAATCCATCAAGATCCACTATCCAGGGAGGACGTGCACAGTTGTTTTATAACATCTCACAGATATAACATCTCACCGAACAGCACTAAGGCGGCAGAACAGGGAAGACGCTACCGTATGAAAAAGTCGTTAGACATCCATTTCACTCTTGATATTGAATTACTGTGAGTCAGGAATTATTTCTCTCCAATCACCACAATAAAGATCGTCTTATTAACCTACTGAGATCTAGACTCCAGGAAAACGGCATCACAACGCAGCAAGCATCAGACGATGCTGATGTGCTGATTGTGAGCACTGCCATTCAAAAATCTATGGGAAAAACATCCAATGTGGCTGTAATTGGGGAAGGTATTGACCTCGCATTGATTCTTATCGCAAATACTCCACCTGACCGCAATATTTTATTCATAAAACCTGGTAGAGGAAAAGTGGAAACCAATGTTTACTCCACCCACCAAATGCAGCAGCTGGGACTGAAAGAAATGTTGTTCCTGCATGCTTTCACTGGTTGCGATTCAACATTGGCAACATTCCGGAGAGGAGTAAGCAAGGATTTATAAAACTTTACCAAAAACATCCTGAAATTCGAAAAGCAGCCGAAGTGTTCCACAACCCCTCCTCCTTGCATGCTGAAGTTGAGAAAGCTGGACAGTTATGCATGCTAAAATGGTACGGCGCCCCAGCAAGAGAGCTCCCTCAATACCTACCGATACCATTCATTTTTGAAATCAGTGGCAAGTATCAGACCTGATCTCTCATCACTTCCACAAAGCGAGGGGGCAACAAAACAACATTCATTTCGCACATTTCATCAGGTGCAGCTCTGGTTAGGAAACCAACTACCTCCAGAGCTATGGGGTTGGGAACTCAAGGCAAACTGTCTAGCTCCGGTCTTCACCATAGATCCGGTAGCACCAAAAGAAATCTTGGACATGATTTTTTGCAGATGCGCAACAGATTGCAGCAGTGCCAGATGTAGCTGCAAGAAGATGTCAATGAATTGTTCCCCATTATGCCACAACTGTTAGGGAAACTGTTTGAACGGTGTGCCCGTTTTAATGAACGAGGATGAAGAAGATGAGGAAGACATGGAACCCCTCCCCACATCACCGGCGGACACTGAATCCGACATTATGGAAACTGTTGAACTAGAGGAAAGTTTGGAGGTGGAGCCAGAAGCCGGACCCTCTCGTCCCAAGAGAGCAAGACAAACAAAATTTGTATTTTAAATTTTATTTCTTTTGTTGTATGCATATCATCATGTTTTTTTGTAAATATTATCTTGTGGTCATGGGTCGGGGTTTTAACTGGTACATAATTTTTCTTGTAAATTTTATTAAAATCTCTAGTAAATGTATTTCGATGGTTTTTTTATTTTAATAAATGTAGTTTTTGTACAAATGGTTATTATTAATTCACCTTCTTCCCAGGTTTTCAGTTTTTTGAAATTACCTTGAAAATTGCTATTCTTGAAACTTTAAAATTCTTCCCCGGTTTTCTAATTTCGAAATTAATCTGAAATATTCAAATTGATAGAACTTCAATTTGCCCATTACTAGGATTATTACGAATCTTTTGGCGTTGACTTCTATCGAAGTGTTACTACGTACCACATCCTGCTGGTTATGATATTCCGTTAAAACGCTAGGTAAGGTTAAATTCCAGTTTTTAACAACACTTTTAATGAAATCACATACTGTATAGCCATAGCGATGAGAAATAGAGCTCTGAAAGTGGTTTCATTGGAATTAGCGTGTCGAAAAACATATACAACTATACCAAACATGCCGTTTTTTGTACATGAGTACGTACATTACTCCCCCCCCATACTTTATGTATACTTCATATAGCTGTATATTCAATTTATGTATAAATATATAATATATTAGCTTATTTTATAAAGTTGTAACTTTTGAATAACATAATAACAAAAAGGACAGTTTTTGTGAAAAATCGGGAAATTTAGATAAAAACGTCAAATTGCTGTAACTTTTGACCTGTTCAAGATAAATTAATAATTATATATATATTTTTTAAGTAAATTTAATGTTCTACAACTTTCTCTTTAACGACTTTCCTGTAAAACAAAAGGCTGAAGAGTTAGGCAGACAAGTTTGACAAAAAACGTGAGGCAACATTTTTTTTTTTAAATTGTCGATTTTCGCTGGCAAATATCTCAAAAACTTTAACACATAAAAAGAAAGTTAATATAGCCATTTTGTAGGGAATTTAATGCTCTTTAATTTTTAAAAGAACGATTTTTTTGTACAACGCACCATTTTCGAGTTATGGGCAAAAAACCGAAAAAAGGGACCTTTCCACCCCCTCCACCCATGAAGCGGAAGGGGTAGGGGTGGGGACTTTTAGTATGTTTACCTCCTAACTACCCCCAACACATTCCCGAAGAGCAAAATTCTCCCCCCTCCATGTCCTCTACAACCCCTTCGTTGACTGGACCAACGGTTCAGTTGGGACAGTAACTGATATTATTTATGACCCGGCAGCTGATCACATGCCAATATGTATACTCGTATCTTTCGAAAAATATACAGGACCAGTTCTGTACGAGAATTCAATACCCATTTTACCAGTAGTGGCATCTTTCAAGAAAAATGAAATTTCTTGTACTCGCAAACAATGTCCGTTAATGTTAGCATATGATGTTAGTATACATAGATCGCTAGGGATAACATTAAATAAGGCAATTTTTAATTTAGGAGGCAATGAATTTCAGGTTGGATTAACGTATGTTGCTCTTTCAAGAGTGAAAACATTAGAAGGATTATTATTAAAACCGGCGCGGCGTTTAATTTTGATAGACTGCTAAAAATTAATAGAAGTTGATCGTAGAGATAAGTTGCAAAGGTTGTGGAATATGTCTAATGACAACTAATGTATATTGTACTATAATGTAGTGTATTCAATAAAAAATGTGTATCTTAAAAGTGTATATATTTTGTTGATTGTAAGAATATTGATAAATAAATGATTACGAATCTATTTATCTAACGGATCAAAGACGGTTGATTGTAAAAATATTGATAAATAAATTATTACGAATATCAAATGCTCCGCCCATTTGTGTCAGTGACACTCCTAGTTAGATAATAGTGATGACATTTACAGACTAAAAAGATATAAACTTTTAGACCTACCTACCCTTTAGATTCAACGAATAATGAGTAATCTGTATTATCTGTATATTATCTGTATGTCTGTGTTCTCTGTACTGTGTTGACAATCTTTTGTGTTCATGTCAGCATTAAGCGTTAATGTCAACCAGTATATCTGCCTTATAGGCACAGTGTTTAATATATTGAATTATTGTATCATTCCAGCAGCAAATGGAAGTGACGTTTGTTCAGTTGTTTACATGTTTTGCCATTTAGACTTTTAATTTGTGCTTCTGATTAATCTGTAGACAATAACAAGAAGAGCTGTCAATGGTCAACTCTTCATAATCATGTATGTGTTTTGACAGTCAATTTTTTTAATGTTCGCTTAGTCGAACAGATTACAAATCTGCAATAAATTGAAAAAAAAAACGTGACTACTAAGCGGTACATCGCATGGAAATCTAAACACGGAGGGTTCGTTTTCTTTGGTAAAAACTGCCAGACACCACCTCACAAATACGTGAAATGAACTGACATCGGGGGGATTTGGATTGGTTGAAATTGCTTTCTACATCATAGAAAGAGGTGATAATTAAAAGCTCTGGTCAGGCTTTGCACAAAAAAGTTAACTAATGACAGATTATTATTACCTGCAAATTTTACCACCTTGTTAACATATTCAACATATGCAACTGTATAAAAACATTTAAACGTGTCGATTCGTTTATACGACATTAGAAAACTAAAAACCGTCAAATATAACTCATACTCTGTTAAACTTTTATTTCGATACGTTAATAAATAATAAATACGTTAATAAATTCACTTTTATTTAATTTATACACTTGCACTCGCGCATTTGGGATGTACATGTATGGATACAGGAACAAATGATGAACAAATTGAGGTATCTCACTTCATAATCCTAAATCTAATATAATAATTACCCCAATTAATAAAAATTAAAGAAACTTATATCGTCTATACTATAACGTTAAAATTGAATGCTACTCAATTTTACTCAGATTTTATATAGAATAATGATTAGTAATTGTTTATTAGACTAAAACATGCAAGTAACGTTGAGTTGAAGTACTGTTAGCAGCAAGCCTAGCGGTGTTCTTCAAAAGAACACACCCTTGTTGAGGCGACTGTCTGACGGGGAGAAAACATACAAGTCACGTAGAGGGTGAAGAATCATAAAAATGTATTGTACTAAAAAAAGCAATAAAGTTTAAGTGAAAGCGAGAGAAAGCTGTGTGTTCAGACAATACAGTCCATTAGAAATAGAGTGAGAGGTTAGAGCGAGAAAGCATATATGGGAACGCGATTTGTAAATATTGAGTGTGGGTAAGGATTGTGTGTGTATAAAAAACGTAGTTCGGAAATTTGTCAGGAGTCTACGGAGAACATTACAGCTATCAGACTCGTCACCGCGTATTAAGTCGACGAAGATTTTTTTATTTATAACTAAACTTGCGATAGTTAGTACGAATACAATATTCGTATCGTGCATTAAAACCGTTATTGCAGTGGAAGAAATATACTAAAATCAAAGTAATCATTGTGATAAACATACTGTAACTTGGCGATAAACTATCGAAATCCACATCAAAGATAATCTACCACGTGAATCGTGAAGTTACGAAGCGTTGAAGTGTATTCGGTATGAATTACTGGTATTGTGAGCACTTAGCTTAATAACATATTTACTAAGGTGTCAGAATAAATAGTAGTTATACACTAATTACATTCTAAATCAGTAAGAAGATGTGAGCTGTGTAGTGAAAGTGAAACCTAGGTAATTAAAGTGTTAGTGTCAACGAGTGTCGACAACAGGATCGTCCGAATCGCCGACGAACGCAAAGCTCCCGGATCGCAGACTCCGAGGGAAGCAATCACCAACACAAACGGAATTCAACAAACAAGTAAAACAAATTTGAACATTAAAACTCCTAATAATTCATGTATCCTTTGTTAAATCTATTACTATTGGCAATTCAATCTGTCTAAGAACCTACTTTCAAATGAGAATTGATGAGAAGCTAAAAAATTCAATATCAGCGTCGTGAGGCCGAACTGAGTAGGCGCTGAGATAACAGCGCCGCCTCCTGGCTGTGAATACCGCAACTAGCGGCTGGTTGCGCGTTGTACTAGCCATGCAACCGTCACATTGCACACAACAGCCGCGCGGTACGCCTTGGTCCTTTCAGGGACTGTTGAGCGGAGGTTTGAGTTCGACTTTTGACTAAAAATTTCAATATTGTGAATCATTTTAAGATTGTATGTAAATTTGTAATGTGTTAATGAAGAGTTTATTAAATTTTGGATTCATTCAATTCAAATTCTGTTAATAATCGTTTTGATACCCTGAGATAATTTTAAGAGTCGCCATCAAAGCAACAGTTGACAGCTTAGTATTAGTGAATTACACCTATCTCTTTCTAGCTCTAAGCTGCGAGGGTGGTATTTGGCGCCCAACGTGGGGCTTATAAAGACCAAATTCTACGCTAGGTAGTATTTGGAGCCCATTGCATGTCTTAATTTGTAAGTTAAACAGACAATTGAATTGCAAATAGAGTATAAGAAAAGTAGAATAAGAAACGCAGAGAATAAGAATAATTTTGTATGATCACACGAAGCAAAAGTAGACAATAGAAATACATACAGAACAACACAAACAAAATAAACGACAACATGAATAAAGAAACCGAGACAACTCAGAATAGCGAAGGGAGTTTGATATTAACAACCAGTTAGGGGATCAACATACACTCGCTCAATTAACAGTGGAGGATCAAGAGTCAAGGACGCGGGGACAGGACCACGAAGAAGTAGAAACACCACGAATAACACCAGAGATACAACACGAGGTTAGACCCAGATTAGCACAAAAAACAACAACAGAAGCACCTAAAGAACCGGATATGTATTCATTACTACAACAATTGTCACAACAGATGACACAGCAAACAAAATTATTACAAAAACAAATACGTGAACAGAAGTTAGAACAATCACAACAGACGAAACAATTGCAAGAACGACTGTCAACACAATTACAAGAGCAAATATCGAAACAATCACAAAATTCAGAACAGTTACAACAACTATCACAACAGATTACACAACAGAACCAAGTCTTAAGAGACGAAATAGCCACACAACTCAGTGAATTCAAAAAGGAAAACAATGAAATTTTGCAACAATTTAAAGTAGACACCAAAACTATGATAGATGAAGAGATTAGTACTATTAAGGATGAAATTAATAATAAGTTTAGTGATAATGAAAAATTACTGAAGGAAATAGACGATAAGCATAGTAGTGACATTAAAATTATAAACAAAAAAGTAATAGCGACCAATAAACGTTGTGACGAAAGTATTGCTGCTCACAAAATAGGGGCAGATAAATTAAAAGAGTTAGAAAGCAAAATGGATAACCATTCGGGCGAAACGAACCTCAAGTTGCAGCAGTTACAAAGCGACGTTCGGACGAAAATGGCATTGGTAAACGCGTCACCTGTCACCCGAAGCGTTGTCAACGAGCAGATAAAAGAAATCAAATTTAATGGATCCAGCGATTACCCGATAGAGTTCATCAAGCACCTAACTGAGCTATACCATGAACATTATCACGACATCAACAACATCGCATGGGTATCGAGACATCTGGAAGGAGAGGATGCAATTTGGTGGCGGTTAGTCAAAGATAGTGTTAACAATTTTGCGGGGTTTACAGAAGCCTTTAGTAATAAGTATTGGAATGACGTTATCCAGGAACGGGTGCGAGACCAGTTGGAATTCGGACTGTACCACTCAGAGACAGGGATGTCTACAATCCAGTACTTAGAAAGAAAATTGTTGGAGAATAGGCAGTTGATTCCGCCCATCTCAGATAGACATTTGATAAGGAAATTGGCAAGACATTACCCGCATGAGATTGAGGTAGCTATTATCACTCGTGGGGTAAATACGATTACTGAATTTGAGCAAGTGTTACTGGAATTCAATCACTTACGAAACGGCAGTAGGTCGATGAACCAAAGACCAGCTGACAGCCGGCTTGAAAGGAATCAGTGGAAGCATAGCGGTGAAGAAAGAGCGAAAATGACCGAGCGAGACGGAAATAATGAAGAAAGAGCACAATACCCTCGACAGGGCGAAATGGAAAAACCACTTCAAGGCGGAAACTAATGTCGTTCCGTCGTCAAGTAATGCAGGTAGCAAGGTTGACCCAACGAGGCAAAAAAAACTAGAGAAAGCATGTAAATATGTCTTAGATTTAAATGATAATATTAAATATGTAAATACGACTTTCTTAGATATTAGGGATGACTTGATAAGTGATGATAATAAATATGTTAGGTTAAGAAACAATAAATTCCCGGAGATTCAAATAATGTTGAACGGCATGCCGATTAACGCATTGGTGGATACTGGCAGCCAAATAAATACGATTTCGGAACGTTGGTTTAACAGTAATAAAAAAGATCTGGGGAAAATAGAGATGTTAAAACTATCTAACACCATAATTAAAGGAGCCACGGGCGGTAAATCTAAAAGAATTACACAGCAGGTATTGCTAAATGTGCAGGTTAAAAATTTACAGTTTGACAGTGTTTTTATAGTAGTGCCGGACCTGGTGAGAGAATGTATTTTGGGTGTTGACATGTTGGTTGAGAGTGGGTGTGTGATATACCTTAATAATAAACAACTAATAATTAAAGGAGATCCTACCCATTGAGAGACGACCATAGCAGAAATATTACAGGTGGAGCTGGCAGCAGAAGAAGAAGGCATCGTAGAAGTTATCAATCAAAAATCCAGGAAATTACGGAGTTAACCAACTGCGACAAGGAAGAACTACGGAAGATATTAACAAATAATAAAACGGTATTTCGTGAGACACCAGGGCGAATTACAACGTATTGCCACGCATTTGAAGTGACAGATAAAACACCATATTGTCAGAAGGGTTGGCCAATACCAATGAGATATCAAGATGCTGTGAGAACTGAAATTCGGAGGATGGAGGAGCACGGGGTGATTGAATGGGCACAAAGTTCATACATAAACTCGATGGTTACTGTGATAAAGAAAGATCAGACAGTAAGGTTATGTTTGGACGCTCGGAAGCTAAATTCGGTCACTATGCCAGATTATGAAGGTGCAATCCCGATAAATGAAGTGCTGACCAAGTGTGAAAATATCAAAGTAATGTCTACTATTGATTTACGAAGCTCATTTTGGCAGATTCCTTTACACCCGGATTGAAGGGATTATACTGGATTTTTGTATGAGGGCAAGTGCTACCGATATACTGTAACTCCATTCGGCCTAAAAACCAGTTTAGCCAGCTTGACACGGGGATTGGACCGAGTACTATCTGACGAGGTGAAGAATTTCACTATCCTATATGTGGACGATTGCCTATGTATTTCAGCCAATGTGGAAGAGCATTTAAGACACCTGAAATTATTATTTCGAGATCTGATACAGGCAAGCCTTACGGTACATTTTAAGAAGTCACAGTTTTTTCGCAAAAAGATCAATTATTTAGGATACTGTTTGACTACACAGGGAATAACAGCTGCTCCAGATAAAGTGAAAGCTATATAAGAATTCCATAGGCCAAAAAAACCAAAAACAACTTAAGGGATTTCTGGGGTTAACGAACTTTTATAGCAGGTTTACGAACAAATATGCTGAAGCTACACAACCGCTGCTGTACTTGTTAAAGAAAAATTCAAATTTCAAGTGGACTCAGGAAATAGATCGACAGTTGCAAAGAGTTAAGGAGTTGTTTATTGAAACGGTAATGCTCAAACACCCTGACCTAAATAAGCGTTTCTACCTGCAGACGGACGCCAGTAAATATGCTATCGGAGGACAACTTTATCAGCTGGATGAAAATAATGAAATCGGCGTGGTCGCGTTCACCAGTCGCGTGTACGAGGCGCGGAGCTGAATTATTTCATCACGGAATTAGAGTTGTTGAGCGTCGTCCATTGTCTGCAAAAGTTTCGCACGTATGTATTTGGGAGACCGTTAACTATCATTACTGATAATAAGGGTTTGATATTTATCAAGAAGTGTCACCTGAACAATTCACGCATCACCAGGTGAATTCTTGCGATTCAAGATTATGATTTCGATATAGTCCATTGCAAAGGGCGAGATAACGTTGTCGTTGACGTCCTTAGTAGATATCCTGAGGACATGGACGCTGAGAAATCAATTGATCATACCGAAGAATTCGAAGTCAATAGTATCACTATCCGTATTAATAATGAGGTAAAGAATAAATTAAAAAATATAACATTTCACCAATTAGCAGATAAGAAATTGAAGTCAATTATAGAAACTGCGCAAACAAACCCAGATCACCAACTGAATGACAAATATGCATGGTACAAAAACAAGCTTTACAGGAAGGACAGAGGGGCGTGGAAACTTACGTTGACGGCGGAGCTGAGCCGAACGTTGATTTACGAGCTACACAACGCCTATAGTCACGTAGGGAACCGACGTACCTACCAGTTATTCAAGAGTATTTGACGGGAGACTCCATCAACAAGATTACGCAACATGTTATAAAAACTTGTCAGACATGTCAGAAGAGTAAAGACTATTATCAAAGGATGCTGGGAGAGAACCTACCCGTCATTCCTAAGTCGAAGGGGGAATTAGTTAGCATCGACTATTATGGCCCTTTACCAACTTCAACAGGCGGTGTCAAATATGTACTAATTATGGTGGATAACTTCACTAAATTCGTAAAACTCTACCAGTTAAAAAAGGCTACCACCACAGTCACCATAAATAAAATAAAACTGTACTGCCAAGAAATCGGTAAACCAGTCGCAATATTGTCCGATAATGGAACGCAGTTTACAAGTCAGAAATGGATAACCACATTACAGCAACTACGCATTAAACCGAAATTTACCGCCCTACGAAATCCTTGCACCAACCTGGCAGAGCGAATCAATCGACAATTAGGAAACATGTTTCGGGCGCTAACGTCAGAAAGACACTCTAAGTGGGCTAGATATTTTGGACTAATTGAAGCGTGTGTCAATCAGACATATCACGAGACCATTGAAACAACGCCATACGAAGCTCAATGGGGAAGAAAACCAGAGCGTGATTGGGCCAAGTACGTAGATAGTGAAATGGTACCAGCAAATCAGCCAGTTGACTACAAAAATATTTATTTAAGAATTAAGGAGAAGGGTAGAAAACTGACAGAACAGATCAATTTAGCCAATAAAATTACGAAGTTTCAGGTAGGTGACAAAGTGTTATTACGAGCATACCCAATGTCAGATTTAAATAAAAAGGTAATTGGAAAATTTTGTAATATTTTCAAAGGTCCATATAAGATCTGTAAGGAAGCGGGAATGGCTACGTACCAACTCGAAGACATTCAACAGCCCGGAAAGATTCGAGGAAAGTTTAATATCAGACAGCTCAAACCATATTATGAAATTTAACACACATTACACAGAGACAAAAAGTTTTAAACAAAACAAAAGATTAATAAACAGATTGTAAGAACACAACTTTCACAGATGTATATGTAATAACTTATAAGTAAATTTTAATAAAACTGAATTGACAATATGTCGAAAGGCTAATTAATTAACATTGTATTGTATGTATAGGATAAGCTTTCAAATAGATTATGTGTATAAGAAAGTAGGTAATATCAAGGGAAAGTATTTGTTTGTAACTATGTCATGAATAGCGGGACATGGGGCCCAAAGCGGTATGTAGCTTTTGACAAGCAGGTAGCACAAACCATTTGAGGGTTCTGTTTGTAAACAAACTGTGGGCCCAATGACAATGTAAACAGCTGATGGTTGTAAAGGGTAGAGAATGGAGTAATAAAAGAAATTACTAAATGTACCGTAGTATATGTAAATAAAATTGACTTGTAGATATATAATTAACGTAATATGAATTTAATAGGTGTAAGAATTTAAAAAACATTGTAAAAGGGTTAAATAAATGTAATAAGATCCATTTAAAGGACGCAGCAATCCTCATCAATTTTCTACCAAAAATTTCATACGATTCTATTGGGGGACAAATATAACGTTAAAATTGAATGCTACTCAATTTTACTCAGATTTTATATAGAATAATGATTAGTAATTGTTTATTAGACTAAAACATGCAAGTAACGTTGAGTTGAAGTACTGTTAGCAGCAAGCCTAGCGGTGTTCTTCAAAAGAACACACCCTTGTTGAGGCGACTGTCTGACGGGGAGAAAACATACAACAAGTCACGTACAGGGTGAAGAATCATAAAAATGTATTGTACTAAAAAAAGCAATAAAGTTTAAGTGAAAGCGAGAGAAAGCTGTGTGTTCAGACAATACAGTCCGTTAGAAATAGAGTGAGAGGTTAGAGCGAGAAAGCATAAGGTAGCGTCTCTCCCCACTTGTTTGTATAAGTATGGCACGCGCTGTTTTTTGGCGAATGGAAGAAAGCGTTATTTTTTAGCGGGTGAAATTACCTATAGTGCAGCCGGCCGTTGTCCGGCCCTGACGTTTCTCGTGATCGAGAGTACAGTGTTGCCGACACGTACAGACGGAATTTTCGCGCGCTCGCCGGTCGATTTTTATGATAACAGAATAAAAACTAATGCGAACGCGTATATAAATAATTTTACATAAAACGTAGATCACATCTTTCGTTAATGTACACAGCTAGCGTAGATCACAAAAAAACTAATGCGAACGCGTATGTAAATCATTTTACACAAACGTAGATCACATCTTTCGTTAATGTACACAGCTAAATAATTATAATTATATAACTAATGCGAACACATGTGTAAATCATATATACAGTACATTACCACAGACTATAAGAATATCATTAAGATTACTGTATAATGAAAGTGTATCAAATGAAACAGAGTCTACTCTACTTACATTCTGTTAATACTCAAGTGGAAAGACGCCACACTCCTCGTAAATGTCGATTTCTGCGGCCTCATCACTGTAATCACTGGTGTCATTGCTGTCGTTATCCAAGGAAATAACTAACTGTTCCACACGTGTTTCCACTATACCATCGGCTTCCTTTGCTTGCTGCAGAACTTTCCAAGTGTGAGCGACAACACTTTTCCACTTATCCACTGACACATGTTGGATTCCTTGCTGCACTAGGTGTTCGACATCCGTGAGGCGGAAAGTCGTGTTATTTTCTGCAACATAATCTTTCACTTGTGCCCAAATTTGTTCAATGGAATTGAAGTGGCAGTGATAAGGTGGGAGTCTAATAACAATGTGACCGTGAACAGTGGCGATAGAGTCTATTTCATAAGTGCAGAATCGAGGTTTATAAAATTTTACACTCTGTATCAGCTCTGCTTTCGTCATGTCTGCAGATACCCCTGGTACATCATTTTCCACCAACCATTTCAGAATGATGTCTTTCCTGTCTTTCATTGTTGGTGCTTTGTTTAATTGCACAGAGTGGTAGGGAGCGTTGTCCATAACAATTACAGAATTGGCACTTATGTTCGGCAGAAGAGTACTTTTAAAACCAGTTCGTGAAAGTCTTCCCATTCATTTCTTCGTGATAATCACGAGTGCTCTTTGACCTGAAAAGAAGCATTGCCCCCGGAACAAATCCATGCACACTACCTGCATGAAGCAAAATACGTCTACTTCCTTTCCCAATGGTCGCTTTAAATGTCCCTGCTACAGTATCGTCTGTCCAAGCCAGTGATTTTGTGTGTCCGGCATTTACCCACGTTTCGTCTAACCACACCACTTTTTCGGGACTGATGTTCAGAATCTCCCTCAAAAATCTACCACGCCATGCCACAATCTCACTTCTTTCCATCACAGCTCGCCTCCCTGAGAATTTCTTATATCTAAAACCAAGTTGTTTTAGCACTATACTCAAGCTGGTTTTTCCGCCATCGAATAAGCTCGCTTCTTTCAAAGAAACGAGGAGCTTCTCACGAGTAGGAAATTCCTTCCTTATATAATACTGATGAATAGCCTATGCTGTCTTATCGCGTCCTTCTGAAATGTATCGAGTGATGTCTTGGAACTGGGTCGTGGTCTTTGCTTTCCAGGAGTACGTAGCACTTCAGAAGGCGTATTAAAATCCAATGGACACTTTTCTTTTGTCACACTTTTAACGGTTGTTTTTCCCACCTTCAAAGCGTCACAAACTCTATCTACCACTTTTGTCACAGGGAGAAGAAGTCCTCCATTGTCTCGCTCCTTCTCAAAATATTCACGCAATCTGTATATAAATTCACGGCTTTGGCTCTTAAAAGAGGCGATTTTTTTCTTTTTCGATTCTGACGAGCCACTGGCCATATTACTATATCAATAATAAGGCTTACAGACACCATAAATCGCTCAAGCACGAAACAACATAAGAACTTCACTGTACTAACACAAAGACCTGACGCTCTTTCGCCACGTGCTTCGCATAAAAAAAGGAAGTGGCAACATCGCGCTAACTTTAGCAGACGCTAATAGCTGATTGGTTCTAGCAGAAAACTTTCACAACTGGTGCCCACCCCTCTCCCAGCATTGCAAACTACGGTTGAATTATTCTTCGCATATCAGAACTCAAGTCTTGTAGCAGCAAACTACAGTAGAATTAAAAACATTATATTAAACCGAACCAGAGTGTTTTAAGGTTAAAATTTAGCAGAATAGTGTCATTTAATTTACAGTAGAATTTCGAGGTTCTGTTCACAACTTCAAAACGCCACAGTTGGCAATGCTGGTCTCTATATTTGTCTCTCTCTTTCTCCCTTCTCTTTCTACGCGGAACGTCAGGGCCGGACACTCATCGACTCGACTATAGTTGGGTTGGAGGAAATCAAATATCGCGGTACTTGAAACCAATGGGAACGCGATTTGTAAATATTGAGTGTGGGTAAGGATTGTGTGTGTATAAAAAACGTAGTTCGGAAATTTGTCAGGAGTCTACGGAGAACATTACAGCTATCAGACTCGTCACCGCGTATTAAGTCGACGAAGATTTTTTTATTTATAACTAAACTTGCGATAGTTAGTACGAATACAATATTCGTATCGTGCATTAAAACCGTTATTGCAGTGGAAGAAATATACTAAAATCAAAGTAATCATTGTGATAAACATACTGTAACTTGGCGATAAACTATCGAAATCCACATCAAAGATAATCTACCACGTGAATCGTGAAGTTACGAAGCGTTGAAGTGTATTCGGTATGAATTACTGGTATTGTGAGCACTTAGCTTAATAACATATTTACTAAGGTGTCAGAATAAATAATAGTTATACACTAATTACATTCTAAATCAGTAAGAAGATGTGAGCTGTGTAGTGAAAGTGAAACCTAGGTAATTAAAGTGTTAGTGTCAACGAGTGTCGACAACAGGATCGTCCGAATCGCCGACGAACGCAAAGCTCCCGGATCGCAGACTCCGAGGGAAGCAATCACCAACACAAACGGAATTCAACAAACAAGTAAAACAAATTTAAACATTAAAACTCATAATAATTCATGTATCTTTTGTTAAATCTATTACTATTGGCAATTCAATCTGTCTAAGAACCTACTTTCAAATGAGAATTGATGAGAAGCTAAAAAATTCAATATTGTGAATCATTTTAAGATTGTATGTAAATTTGTAATGTGTTAATGAAGAGTTTATTAAATTTAGGATTCATTCAATTCAATTGTGTTAATAATCATTTTGATACCCTGAGATAATTTTAAGAGTCGCCATCAAAGCAAGAGTTGAGAGCTTAGTATTAGTGAATTACACCTATCTCTTTCTAGCTCTAAGCTGCGAGGGTGGTAAACGCCTAAACGCATGAAAAAGAAAGTCTACAATATTTCTAACTCAACGTTCACCAATGTTTCGTTACAATGTGTGTGTGTGTGTGTGTGTGTGTGTGTGTGTGTGTGTGTGTGTGTGTGTGTGTGTGTGTGTGTGTGTGTGTGTGTGTGTGTGTGTGTGTGATATACCTATAAATTATAAAATTATGTACACACACACACACACACACACACACACACACACACACACATTATATAACATATGTACGTATTCTGTATAATTATACACGTATTATGTATAATTATACACGTATTCTGTATAATTATACATATACTACACAAGTAGAGGGAAAATGGGGTTCCTGACGCAACACAATGTCAACTACTAGAGTCCCGCACCAATCACTTTCACTTTCTACTGGACCACAGCATCCACGACTTTTTCGCGTATATGCCGCCTTTCGTGAGCCTAGATCACTTTCACTTTCTATCAGCCCGCGAATTTCCACGAATAAATTTTTTTATTTTTTTTTTTAATTTGATATTTTTATTTTTTTAATTAAATTGATTTGCATATCTGCGAATATATGCCGCCTTTCGTGAGCCTAGATCACTTTCACTTTCTATCAGCCCGCGAATTTCCGCGAATACATTTTTTTATTTTTTTTTTATTTGATATTTTTATTTTTTTTAATTAAATTGATTTGCATATCTGCGAATATATGCCGCCTTTCGTGAGCCTAGATCACTTTCACTTTCCATCAGTCCACGAATTTCAGCGAATAAATTTTTTTAATTTGATATTTTTATTTTTTTAATTAAATTGATTTGCATATCCGCGAATATATGCCGCCTTTCGCGAGCCTAGATCACTTTCACTTTCTACTGGACCACAGCATCCGCGACTTTTTCACTGATCTGTGTCAAGATCCGCGACTTTTTCGCGTATCTGGACCACAGCATCCGCGTTATTTTTTTATATGCCGCCTTTCGCGAGCTTAGATCACTTTCACTTTCTATCACTTGATGCATTATAGTGTATATATTAAATATATGATCAGGGTTACCAACCTTGCATGAGTTCAAATTTGTTATAATGTATATTAAATCTATATGATCAGGTTTACCAACCTATGGTGGGGGGTTCCGACTTGATGCATTATAGTGTATATATTAAATATATGATCAGGGTTACCAACCTTGCATGAGTTCAAATTTGTTGTGTGTTATAATGTATATTAAATCTATATGATCAGGTTTACCAACCTATGTATGGGTTCAAACTTGATATGTGTGTGTATTATAGTGTATATTAAAATATATGATCAGGGTTACCAATCCTGCATTATTGTGTGTGTGTATAGAACAGATCTGCCAACATTTTTCTTCGGTGGGAAATTCAAACTATATTATAGTAAATTGTTGACGACGACTTCGATATCAACTCTCTCTCCCCTCCTCTCTCTTTGTCTCTAGACACAGTTGTCATCAGTTTTACATAAGCGTCGTGCTACTTATGGATTATTGTAATTAGCGATACTAAAATGTAATCACCAGGAAATATATTTATCGCCTACCTCATTGTGTTCTACTTCTAATTTTGGTACATGACAGTCATTGACTGCGATTTAGAAATTAATATACTGTCAAGTCTGTGTGTGGTAAAGTGTTACGCATAAAATATGAAAAAATATATAATGGGTGAGGCAAAACAAAACACATACAGCCGAGTTGCAGACGCGTATTTGCAGATTCATCGTGACTGTTACTAGCGGACGCCCGATTTCTTGGTATGCCGTCGCTCGCGTCATCCGTATTTAAAGTTCGCTACTTCCAGTACACATCTCACACTACGTCTTACGTTTTACGTCTTACGTCTTACGTTTTACGTTTTACGTTTCACATCTTACGTCTTACGTCTTACGTCTTACGTCTTACGTCTTACGTTTACGTTTTACGTCTTACGTCTTACGTTTTACGTTTTACGTTTTACGTTTTACGTTTTACGTTTCACATCTTGGTTCAAACTTGATAGGTGCGTGTATTATAGTGTATATTAAAATATATATGATCAGGGTTACCAATCCTACATTATTGTGTGTATAGAACAGATCTGCCAACATTTTTTTTCTTCGGTGGGAAATTCAAACTATATTATAGTAAATTGTTGACGACGACTTCGATATCAACTCTCTCTCCCCTCCTCTCTCTTTGTCTCTAGACACAGTTATCGATCACGATATAAACTCTCTTTCTCTTTATGTCATCAGTTTTACATAAGCGTCGTGCTACTTATGGATTATTGTAAGTAGCGATACTAAAATGTAATCACCAGGAAATATATATATTTATCACCTACCTCGTTGCGTCCTTTTTTTGACACATGACAGTCATTGACCACGATTTAGAAATTGATATACTGTCAAGTCTGTGTGTGTGGTAAAGTGTTACGCATAAAAAAATCTCCTTGAAATAAGGTATTTTCAAAAGTTTTGTGTACACACATTGTATAATAATTTTCGTAATTGTAAGATACAACCTGCAAATTATTAAAATGTCTCTCTCACACATTTCTGATTACTATACAAATAATTGGATGCATATTCGAAGGTTTATAACGAAATAAATTAAAATAAACCATAATTTGTTTTAAATAATTAAATATATATTTACAACACTGTACACAAACATAAAATATATAGTTTACATACCGCTATAATACAATTATTGATTAAATATATATATCACAAACAAACATTGTTATATAAAATATTAATAATAATATTGTTTTAAATGATTAAATATATATATATATTTACAGCACTGTACACAAATTTAAAATATAGTTTACAAACCGTTATAATACAATTATTCAAAAATACATTTTACATTGATTGAATATATATATCACAAACAAACATTGTTATATAAAATAAATATTAATAATAATTTTTGACATTGTAAGATTTTTAAATAATAATTTCATGGCTGTAGATACAGTTCACAAGGAAGTTTATCTGTAACATAACAATACAGTCGATATTAGAATCACTGATACGATAATATTCAATTATCACATGCACACACACACACAGTTAGTGGAAAGAATCAAATGCGTTAAGTAAGTAAACTTTTTCAAGTATATGTCATTTTTCATAAGTTAATGTACTTTCAAATAATTTCTAATCAAACCAAGCCAAATATTATTCACTGGAAATTTGTAAATACTACTTAGAATCAATGATACATTTATCGCATAAGTTAATGTACTTTCAAATAATTTCTAATCGAACCAACTATTATTCAACGAAACTTGGAGAATCAATGATACATTTATCATGTACATACAAATTCAATTATTAAAGTGTTAAGTACAGAGAGTTGAAACTACACACACACACACACACACACACACATCAATAAATTGTTTGTTAACACGATTGCTACTTACGACACAATCTCCACCTGTATTGTATTGTTTGATTCCTCGTCCCTCGATACACTAAATGTAGTTCTTTGGGTTTGATATGCGTGAAAAACGTTTTTTTTTTCTCAAAACCGTTCACAAACACATATTTATATATACGTGTATGTGATGTTAACAATGAAACAAGATTGTCGTATGGTGTCTCTCCTTCGCTCCATCTAAGTCTATGATAATTTGTTGTTAACCAGTGGTTTGTCCTAACGTATTTGGGATTCGTAACGGATGTAGCAGGCGGTGTCAAAATCAAATGTCTACCAGCAAATCTCAGAACGTCCATGATTGACAGTTCCTTCACAATATATTTTCCGTTGTCGTCGAAAAAGCACTGGAAGTCAATTATAACTGCAGTGTTATCCATAATACTGTAAGACAAAGAAACCACACACATTACAAACTCTATATATGTATATATTATGTTTAAACATACAAATATCGTTGAGATATTAATATGTGAACTTACGTTTACAGACGTCTGGACTGAAGCACCGAGAGACATCAACTGACGAAAGAAACAAGTGTTGAGGGGGGTTACTATACATGGAGACGAATTTTTTTAGCAGGTGGGGAGGTGTCGTCGTCGTCGTTCTCCATGTTGATGCGTTGTCGTATTCGATAATGACCGTATGCAAGCGTATCATGACCATTGTCTAATATATAGCGCTTATCATCATACGGTGACAACGCTTGCTTATTTACACGCATCGTGTACAGCGTATGATGATCGCTACGTAAACAAAGCGCACTGGTAGAAAACTGGCAATGATCAGTGAGACACTTGCGATACATATCGTGTCGCAGACTCCTCTTAATTGCAACTCGAGGCACACCTTTACATACACGTTTTTGACACTCTTGGGTGGGATCTTCGTGGGCCACAAGGAACGAATAACATTTCGCTCGGAGACCCACGAATTCTCTAATAGGACGACCACACGTTTCATCCTTGAACAGACCGACAAACTTTTTGTTCTTAAGGCTATAACAAGGATGAGACGTAGGGTAATCCGATGTGTCAAAAACGTGTAGGTCCTTCTTCATGTCTGCATACAAGTCTGATGTTTGAATGCTATACATCAGACTGTCTGTATCTGTCATTAATAATTTAACGTTGCAACCGTACTTGGCGACAGCATAACGATAATGAAAGTCGTACATTATCGTTTTGCTAACGTCAAGCACCGTGAAGCCGACATACACGGGACGGGAAAGAACAATGGATTTTTTACGGAGTGAGAGCCCCACCAGATCGTTCGTATAACGAATCATACGTTTTAGCCTAGGTGTGGAAACTAGTTTTTGAAGCCGTCGTTCATTCGAGACTAGTTCAAAGTCTATATGTTTCCGTACGTTCTCCAGCGACTTACCGTATACGGCGTTGTTCATCAGTTTGAAAAGGTCTTTTTCAAAGCTGTTGACGGCTGTTTGCCTCTTGCGGGTGTTGAAATCGATAAACGGTTTCAACCAAGCGCTTTGCTTAAAACACAACACCCTATGAGTCGCTTTCGGCTCTAAGCCAAGACTTAAATACAATTTCAAATTTCGATAATGGAGAACGTAATTTTGTTTGTCCTCAAAAGTTGTTAACAACTTCTCTACGGATGACCCTGATTCGTTATACGATGATCTGTATATACTCTCATGTAAACGTTTGGAAAAGGGAGAAAGGATATCGGGTGTTATGCGCTGGCGCACAGGTGCAAGTGGGTAGTCGGAATGCAGGTCGTGTAAGGTATCAGGATAGTGTAGGTCGACTTCGAGGATGTACCCGATGTCGGAATCATCACTCACATTACGTACGTCCAAGGACTCGATTTCGTTACGATCGAGCCATCGGAAGTCTGCGTAAGGGAGCGGTTGCGACATGGCTGCACCGTATAAATTATTACAGTCTGTATACAGAATGAAGGAGGTCGGTTTCGATACATCATACTGATCTGGAATCAGAGGATTGTTAGCGACTGCGTGACGGTTGGATATCATCGCGCAGCCTCCGCGGATCCCAGACTCAAGGAACAGATGCAGATTTATCTCTGTTAACAGCTCTAATTCGACTGTCATTTTTAGCATCGCGTTCCAAGCGAGTCCGGGAAGCGAGTAAAAATGACACGGGTCCAAGCAGTAATCGCGTAAGGCCATGTCTCGGAAACTTTCAAAGACATCGGCCAGCAGCATTACGTCTGTCAACAAATACAAATCGTGGTAATCGCCAAACGTACGCAGATTGAATGCACTCCACACGTTTTGGGCGTGCTCGTAATCTGCGTTCGAAATAGCCGATTCCAACAACCGGTTATCAAAGTGTTCACGAGCGGGTAGACTTGTTTCATTGAACCGATCAATGCTGTCAACGTACTCGTAAGGGTATACTCCCTTGCGTACGAGCAGATTGGTCTGTTCGTCGAAACCCCGTCTAAGCATTTCCTCTCTGAGCAAAGGAAATTGGCTCCCGGACGTAGACAGATTGGTAACGAGTGTGTCCTGTAGCTTAGATTACAGCTATTGTGGGCTGCTCCCAAGAATTTCCCCGTAAGATGACAATGATTGCGTACCTTGTCATCGTCTGTCAAAGGGCGCTCACACAAATGACAAACGGTGGCGTTAGTGAATGCAACATTGTCATCATCGGACATAATTATTTGCACGTTATGTCGTACTACCTTCATCATATCCTCGGCGTCTTTCATCAACCACGAGAAGAAAGTGTCTACAACGTTTTCACCTCGATAAACTTTAGCCTCTCTCCAGAGTCTGCGTGTATGATCGACGATAGCATAGGAGAAACCTGACGGAATATGCATCGCTTCGTATGATGTGGACGATACAGGAGGAGAAGTTATTTTCTGACGGGCACCGTTGCTATCAACTGAGTAGAATTCGCCTAACTCGTGCACTGTCGTCGGGACGTTGTTACCAGGTGGACACGATTGAAGCGGAGTGATGAGGGACTCGAAGTCGGCGTAGACGGTAAAGGGTACTTTAAGACAGTGCGCGTAATTTTTAAATGACATAAACTTCTCCTCCTCTGTAGGCATTTTGGTTTTCTGCTCGCCGTGAAGTGTGCAGTAGGGGAGATGATCGGACAGACCATGTTCTGTGGAGAAACGATGCAGGCAGTAGTCACAGTAAAATGATTTTTCTTTGTGTTTTGTAAGGGATGATAACAATTTATTAATGCTACTGATAAGACAGTAATGTTTTCGGCTATTTGTATCGGACAGAAGTAAAAGATTAACATGATGTAATCTGTCCTTATTGGGGGTAATTCTTAACGGATAAACCTCATTTTTTGATTCGTTTCTGATATTGTCGTCTATATCATAGCCGAAAACGTTTATAGAAATGTTGGGATTCTGTGTTTCAAATTTAGAAAGTGAGTTTATAGAAACAGGGTACTCGATACCGGACATATTTATTGTGTTTTTGAATAAGAGGTATTTTGAAACACGGTCTTTATCTCTTACTTGAGGGTGTATGTGAGCTAGTACGGACCATAGAAAACACATTTCATCTTGGGGGTTCTTGATGTTCACTACTGCCTTGGTGAGTGCAAGTTTTCGCGGGGTTGGAAAGTAGGAGGACGCTGCTAGAAGCCTGTACCGTCCAGCAACTAGTTCCAGCTTCAGTACAGCATCCACCGACCATCCGCTCCCGTCACGGGTAAAATTGGATATGCTATTCATGATTTTATCGTAGGATTCATCGAGTAGACAGTTCAACTCGTCGTTGCCGTCCGTGAGCAACGTACGACAACGTCCGTGGAAGACGGCGTCTTTGGTTACCTCTTTTTATTCGCCGCTGTCACCATCTAACACAGTTTTAGTGAAACGTATCCTGCACGCAATATGCCATTTGATACTGCGTAAACGTGCTTGTTCTGCCAGAATATCCTTGCACAATAAAGGTCGCACCTCGGTCATTATCGGTACTATATCTTGATCTTCTTCTTCTGTGTACACAGGCAGGTAATTAAAAGTTGTGAGACATCCTCTAATACTACTGTTTCGCACGATATAAAATCGTGTCATATCTGAAACAATAGAAACACGTGTATTAGCTAATAGGAATGATGAATAACACACATTCATGTTTGTGGTAAATAAATAGATAGTACACGTTAGTTTATTGCAAACTGTGAAGATGGCAGCTACTCATGATTTTAGCATTGAAAGTGAAAGAAGAAAATCGTTCAAGTATTGGGAAGTGACGTTTGTCAGTCCCAACGAGTTAGCGTTTGTCGGGTTTTACTACTATCCGCTAAATTATGATGTTTGTGGACATAGTATGTCATTCATAGACGATAGAGTTAAATGCTTTTGTTGCGGAATTGAATTAGTTCATTGGAGAGAAGGTGACATACCTATGTTGGAACATGAAAAATTTTCTCCGTCATGTCAATTTCTAAACGATGTCAAGAGACAATACATTGGGGAGAAGGTGACAAACCTATGTCAGGACATAAAAAAAATTTTCTCCGCCATATCAATTTCTAAACAACGTCAAGAGACTATCTTATACATGTTAATTCATATCAAACAAATTTGGTTTGCTACATAATTATAGAGAGAGACAATTGGTATTTAAAAAAATTTTTACCTTGTTGAGGATGTCCCTGTTCCTGCTGATGTTCTGGATTCTGCTGAAGGTCAGACATGATGATATTCAGACGTGAGAGTGAATACTGAAAAACAAAGAAACTGTTATAACGCTGGTATTATGTTAGTGTATCTTAAACGCTTTATATCGCACAAAGTAAATTAGAATATCAATTGTAACATACAATTTGTAGCACAGTAGTGTTCAGCAACACGAACGAGTTGTAAGTAAGACGCTGTTGTGAAGTTCACCGGGTATATATTGTGATGGCAGCGGTATGCGAACATCTGCTCTCCGGTACCAGCGGTGGACACAGCGAGCCAATCAGACATCAGCAGCCACCGAGACGTAACCAACTTCGTGTTCGGAGCTAGCCAATCAGCGATGCCAGTTAGTTAATAAAACCTGAGCCGACAGAAAATTTTGAAAGTTCCGCGTCAGCGATGGATTTCGCTGGGTTGGCAGCTGACTCTACAACCAGTGTCTGAAGAAGAGGAGGACTGTAGTACGCCGTGAACAGCAGGCGCAGCCGCCGAACATCTCAGCGCGGCACTACCAACATCGCCGTTCTCACAACTCGGTCCTTTTTAGGACCACCAAAAACACTAGAGTGTACGATTGGTGCCAGTTGTCATGCGGCAAGCCTTTTGTCCGATGAAACCTTCCACAGTTGAAACCTGCTCTACAAAACGCTTCACACGAAGCGTTATGTTAAGAGAGAGAGAGAACGCGCATGTAAGTAGTTGACAACACACACGCACACATAGTTAATATTTGTTAATTATTTAATACAATGAAAAATGAAGTCAACGTTTTGACGATGAGTGAGAGAGAGAGAGCGGGCGTTGTAAGTACGTACACAGTTAATATTTGTCGAATATATATAAACTTTCTAAAATCATATACATGCGCGGTAATGACCACAGAGAGGAGAAACGGTTTGAACATAACGTTTGACAACGAGAGAGAGAGAGAGAGAGAGAGAGAGAGAGAGAGAGAGAGAGAGAGAGAGAGAGAGAGAGAGAGACAGACAGACAGAGACAGACAGACAGACAGATATAGACAGTCGGACGGACGGACAGAGAGAGAGAGAGAGAGAGAGCGGGCGTTGTAAGTACGTACACAGTTAATATTTGTCGAATATATATAAACTTTCTAAAATCATATACATGCGCGGTAATGACCACAGAGAGGAGAAACGGTTTGAACATAACGTTTGACAACGAGAGAGAGAGAGAGAGAGAGAGAGAGAGAGAGAGAGAGAGAGAGACAGACAGACAGACAGGCAGAGACAGACAGACAGACAGATATAGACAGTCGGACGGATGGACGGACGGACGTAACGAGTGTGTCCAGAGAGCGATTAAGAAATTGAAAAGAGTCTACGAAACGCAAGGGACCCAGAGATAACGACACGTAACGCTCACTGGATGTTGCAATGTACGTTATGTCGTACTACCTTCATCATATCCTCGGCGTCTTTCATCAACCACGAGAAGAAAGTGTCTACGACGTTTTCATCTCGATAAACTTTAGCCTCTCTCCAGAGTCTGTGTGTATGATCGACGTTACCACCACCACCACCACTATCACATTCTACTGTCCTTTTGTGACGAATATTCTATCATTGTTTGGTTCTCTCTGGTTTAATACAGACGTGTTCACTAGTGTCTTCTAATAATGTCGTTTTTTGTAAAGTTTAATGCTGTAATATCATGCATTACAACACGGTATCAGAGAAAGCGACGAGGCGTTTAGAAAAAATTACAGACCGATTCTGGAACCGTTAGAAGCTATTTCACGAAAGTTAAGTGGTGATATAATGGTGGAGGGGAGGAGGAGAAGGAGAGCCTACACAACATGTAATAACTGAAAACGAAAGTGGCACGCAGAGTCATAACGCTTCTCATTTCAGTGACAATAGCGCATGGAACCCTAACACTTTACATTTCAGTGACGATTCATTAGCAAACAAATATATGCGTTTGTGCGAATCGGCTGACTGTAAACGGATTATAGATCGTATGTATGGTGTTCGATACGAAGGTGGTAAATTTATGATAGGTGTTTCAAATGTGAAAATCGATGATAACGACAACCTTCATGTCAAAGGAAAAATTTACGCGGGTACACCTGGTCTGTATGAACTTTTGTTTATGAAACTATCGAAAAAATACAATAAGGACGATATGAGGAAATACGGATCCATACTACTAGCAACCAACAGACATATAATGAAATTAATTTCTATTTTTAATTTATTTGTGTGTGCGTATGTTTGACTGTAGTGCAGATTCTAATTTACAAAGTTTTGATGAATACTATTTGAAAGGGGGGAGCTCTCTAGTTGACATCTCCGCCGATGTAATGACTCTCAAACATAAAAATGTAAACATAAACAGACGGTGTTTGTTGACACGTAAACATTGCACACTTAAAATGTAAACATTCCGAGTTCGTTGACACGTAAACTGTTTTTCCTTTCGTGAGTAATCGTTCGTTAATAAGATATGAATTAGCTTAATCGATTAAATGGTTAGACTAGTAATGGTAAATGTGAAGGTAAAGAAGGTAAGTATGTAGGTTCGATTCCTGTTAATTCATATTTTTGTTAAAAATCTTTTTTTTATAAATATTGAGGAGAAGGGATAATAACATATTCTTTTATAATTATTAACAACGTTGTTTGGTATTTGTCATTGTAAAGTACAATCGGAAACCATGACGCCACTTAAATCTGTAATATTTTTTTTTTAACATTATGGACAAAATGTTTAACGGATAACACAACACAGTTTCAATTGGATCAGGTTAAACGTTACTTATATGAATATGGATATCTTTATACGAAAGATAAAACGTCATTGCAATTAGTAAATGATTCAGATGTTTCCAATGCCCTCCTTATATTTCAAGAATATTACAAATTACCTGCTGACGGCAAATTAAATAATGAAACTCGAAATTTAATGTTAAAACGTAGGTGTGGTAATACCGATATTCTTTCTGATTATAGAAAGAAATCAGCTAGAAAAACCACGCTTTGTTGTGTTAGCGTTTCAGACAGCAAGAAAAATGTACTGCCAGCACGCGCTGATGAATTTGATCACTGTAACGTGATCAATGCGAGACTGTTTCTAAACGACAAGTATTATCCTTACGATAATTTAAACTTGGATATTGGGAAAGACCGTTTTCCATTATTGTACAATATGTACGCCAGTTTTCAAAGTTCGTATTACCACCGTTTAGACGGCAGCCCAGTACTGACACCGGAATTATTCAAATCAAAAGCCCCGCTGTTTGTTTTCGATTGTAGCAGACAAGACGAAGCACTTAAGTCTTCAGCAGTTGATGTACGTTTAGAATTTGAATCGTCAACGAATTTTCCTACACAGACGACCGCCTACTCTATGATACTACATGATTCGCTTGTAGAATATACGCCATTGTCCAACACAGTACATAGTCGTGTTTAAGTCTTGTCGAATAAAGAGAGACATACACGCACAGGTAATTACATTATAAACTAGGAATTGCTTCCGACGTCTGCGAGCGAGAGAGAGAGAGAGAGAGAACGCGCGCATGTAAGTAGTTGACAACACACACACGCACACATAGTTAATATTTGTTAATTATTTAATACAATGAAAAAAATGAAGTCAACGTTTTGACGATGAGTGAGAGAGAGAGAGAGAGAGAGAGAGCAGGCGTTGTAAGTACGTACACAGTTAATATTTGTCGAATATATATAAACTTTCTAAAATCATATACATGCGCGGTAATGACCACAGAGAGGAGAAACGGTTTGAACATAACGTTTGACAACGAGAGAGAGAGAGAGAGAGAGAGAGAGACAGACAGACAGACAGACAGACAGACAGAGAGATATAGACAGTCGGACGGATGGACGGACGGACGGACAGAGAGAGAGAGAGAGAGAGAGATCGGGCGTTGTAAGTACGTACACAATTTAATATTTGTCGAATATATATAAACTTTCTAAAATCATATACATGCGCGGTAATGACCACAGAGAGGAGAAACGGTTTGAACATAACGTTTGACAACGAGAGAGAGAGAGAGAGAGAGAGAGAGAGAGAGAGAGAGAGAGAGAGAGAGAGACAGACAGACAGACAGACAGACAGACAGACAGACAGAATTTGTTTAAAGCAATTTTTCAGAAAATTTGTAACAGACAATAATTTGATCATACACACACACATGTATTAAATTCAATAACACGCTTGATAATGCAAATAATTTTTACGTTTAAATAAAAATCTTCAGACAGCAAGAAAAAATGTACTGACAGCTCACGCTGATGAATTCGATCACTGTAACGTGATCAATGCGAGACTGTTTCTAAACGACAAGTATTATCCTTACGATAATTTAAACTTGGATATTGGGAAAGACCGTTTTGCATTATTGTACAATATGTACGCCAGTTTTCAAAGTTCGTATTACCACCGTTTAGACGGCAGCCCAGTACTGACACCGGAATTATTCAAATCAAAAGCCCCGCTGTTTGTTTTCGATTGTAGCAGACAAGACGAAGCACTTAAGTCTTCAGCAGTTGATGTACGTTTAGAATTTGAATCGTCAACGAATTTTCCTACACAGACGACCGCCTACTGTATGATACTACATGATTCGCTTGTAGAATATACGCCATTGTCCAACACAGTACATAGACGTGTTTAATCTTATTTTATACATATTTTGTAAATACTAGTTTTAAATATATATATATATTTTCATCATATTTGTAACATTATAATATTGGAGCTATGTGTGTGTATGTATTTTTAATTGTAAAACTAGTTTAGATATATTTTAATACTTGTAACAATATAATCTTGGAACTGTGTATGTTTTTTTTTTTAAATTGTAAATATTAGTTTAGATATATTTTCATACTTGTAACAATATAATCTTGGAGCTGTGTATGTATTTTTAATTGTAAAACTGTTTAATATAATCTTGGAGCTGTGTGTATGTATTTTAATAAATGTATATATATATATAACACACACTTTATTATTATTTGTATAACCCACTCCATAATAATTTGATCATACACATACGCGCGCGCGCACACACACATGTATTAAATTCAATAAATAATAATGCGTTTCATAATGTTTTAATGTAAATAATTTTAGGAAAGTCTACATTCTGCATTCATAAGGAGATAGTCACTGCTTACAGCTATGTATGTCCACAACAGAATTAGAGAGAGATATAAATGTCATCATACGCTGTGACCTACTTTCTAAATTTGTTACATTAAAAACGTTTGTTTAAAGCAATTTTTCAGAAAATTTGTAACAGACATAATAATTTGATCATACATACACACATGTATTAAATTCAATAACACGCTTGATAATGCAAATAATTTTTTGCGTTTAAAATAAAAAAATCTGCACATACATTACAATTAAAATTAAATAAAATCTGTACAACTTACCAAAACTAGTATGTGCGTTGTCTACACTGAAGGCGTACAAACAGTCTTTCAACTATTAAAAAAGATGCAGAGATTTCACGATGTATCAGCGATCAATGAGAAATTGCCACTATAAAAATACGGTAATAATATATTTTCAGAAATTATAATTTGATCATACACACACACGTACACACACGTACACACACACACACACACATACACACACACACACACATGTATTAAATTCAATAAATAATAATGCGTTTGATAATGTTTTAATGCAAATAATTTTAGGAAAGTCTACATTCTGCATTCATAAGGAGATAGTCACTGCTTACAGCTATGTATGTCCACAACAGAATTAGAGAGAGATATAAATGTCATCATACGCTGTGACCTACTTTCTAAATTTGTTACATTAAAAACGTTTGTTTAAAGCAATTTTTCAGAAAATTTGTAACAGACATAATAATTTGATCATACACACACACATGTATTAAATTCAATAACACGCTTGATAATGCAAATAATTTTTACGTTTAAATAAAAATCTGCACATACATTAAAATTAAAATTAAATAAAATCTGTACAACTTACCAAAACTAGTATGTGCGTTGTCTACACTGAAGGCGTACAAACAGTCTTTCAACTATTAAAAAAGATGCAGAGATTTCACGATGTATCAGCGATCAATGAGAAATTCCCACTATAAAAATACGGTAAGAATATATTTTCAGAAATTGTAATTTGATCATACACACACGCGTACACACACACATGTATTAAATTCAATAAATAATGCACTTGATAATGTTTTAATGCAAATAATTTTTACGTTTAAATAAAATCTGTACATACAATAAAAATTATACTCAGTTATTAACGTATTCAAATGTTTCAATAATGCGATTGATAATGTTTTAATACAAATAATTTTTACGTTTAAATAAAATCTGCACATACATTAAAATTAAATAAAATCTGTACACTTACCAAAAATTAGTATGTGTGTGTTGTCTACACACCCTTAATGATGAAAGTTGCGTATACTGAATGCACACAAACAGTCTTTCAACTATTAAAAAAGATGCAGAGATAGATTTCACGATGTATCAGCACATACACAAGCAGTCAAAATGAGAAATTTTCGCTAATTTTCTGTGCGTATATATATTGTACACTGGTAGTGGGAGAAAGCTTGCATGTCCGTTTTTAGAGTAATTACTGTCAGCGGTGTTAATGCTTGACAGGTGTCAAATTAGAAAGTAGAGTTGTCCGTTTTTAGAGTAAATACTTTATAATCCTAATTACTGTCAGCGCTGCTAATGACTAGCAGGTGTGAAATTAGAATGTAGGACGTCGTACACAAGGTTAATGACCTCTGGTTTAATTTAGCGAATAATAACTATATCTAATTCAGTATCGGATCAATGCTGTCAACGTACCCCGAATATGCATGCAATTATTTGTATAGTAATCAGAAATGTGTGTGAGAGAGACATTTTAATAATTTGTAGGTTGTATCTTACAATCATGAAAATTATTATTTAAACTGATAATTGTTTTATTAAAATCTTACAATGACGAAATATTATTATTTCATTGTTTACGACATGCGCGTTCTCTCTCTGTCTTAACATAACGCTTCGTGTGAAGCGTTTTGTAGAGCAGGTTTCAAGTGTTACGCATAAAAAAAAATCTCCTTGAAATAAGGTATTTTCAAAAGTTTTGTGTACACGTGTAAAACTGATGACATAAAGAGAGAGAGTTTATATCGTGATCGACAACTGTGTCTAGAGACAAAGAGAGAGGAGGGGAGAGAGAGAGTTGATATCGAAGTCGTCAACAATTTACTATAATATAGTTTGAATTTCTCACCGAAGAAAAAAAATGTTGGCAGATCTGTTCTATACACACAATAATGTAGGATTGGTAACCCTGATCATATTTTAATATACACTATAATACACGCACCTATCAAGTTTGAACCAAGATGTGAAACGTAAAACGTAAAACGTAAGACGTAAAACGTAAAACGTAAACGTAAGACGTAAGACGTAAGACGTAAGATGTGAAACGTAAAACGTAAAACGTAAAACGTAAAACGTAAGACGTAAGACGTAAAACGTAAGACGTAGTGTGAGATGTGTACTGGAAGTAGCGAACTTTAAATACGGATGACGCGAGCGACGGCATACCAAGAAATCGGGCGTCCGCTAGTAACAGTCACGATGAATCTGCAAATACGCGTCTGCAACTCGGCTGTATGTGTTTTGTTTTGCCTCACCCATTATATATTTTTTCATATTTTATGCGTAACACTTTACCACACACAGACTTGACAGTATATTAATTTCTAAATCGCAGTCAATGACTGTCATGTACCAAAATTAGAAGTAGAACACAATGAGGTAGGCGATAAATATATTTCCTGGTGATTACATTTTAGTATCGCTAATTACAATAATCCATAAGTAGCACGACGCTTATGTAAAACTGATGACAACTGTGTCTAGAGACAAAGAGAGAGGAGGGGAGAGAGAGTTGATATCGAAGTCGTCGTCAACAATTTACTATAATATAGTTTGAATTTCCCACCGAAGAAAAATGTTGGCAGATCTGTTCTATACACACACACAATAATGCAGGATTGGTAACCCTGATCATATATTTTAATATACACTATAATACACACACATATCAAGTTTGAACCCATACATAGGTTGGTAAACCTGATCATATAGATTTAATATACATTATAACACACAACAAATTTGAACTCATGCAAGGTTGGTAACCCTGATCATATATTTAATATATACACTATAATGCATCAAGTCGGAACCCCCCACCATAGGTTGGTAAACCTGATCATATAGATTTAATATACATTATAACAAATTTGAACTCATGCAAGGTTGGTAACCCTGATCATATATTTAATATATACACTATAATGCATCAAGTTATAGAAAGTGAAAGTGATCTAAGCTCGCGAAAGGCGGCATATAAAAAAATAACGCGGATGCTGTGGTCCAGATACGCGAAAAAGTCGCGGATCTTGACACAGATCAGTGAAAAAGTCGCGGATGCTGTGGTCCAGTAGAAAGTGAAAGTGATCTAGGCTCGCGAAAGGCGGCATATATTCGCGGATATGCAAATCAATTTAATTAAAAAAATAAAAATATCAAATTAAAAAAATTTATTCGCTGAAATTCGTGGACTGATAGAAAGTGAAAGTGATCTAGGCTCGCGAAAGGCGGCATATATTCGCGGATATGCAAATCAATTTAATTAAAAAAATAAAAATATCAAATTAAAAAAAAAAAAAAAAAAATTTATTCGCGGAAATTCGCGGGCTGATAGAAAGTGAAAGTGATCTAGGCTCACGAAAGGCGGCATATATTCGCAGATATGCAAATCAATTTAATTAAAAAAATAAAAATATCAAATTAAAAAAAAAAATAAAAAAATTTATTCGCGGAAATTCGCGGGCTGATAGAAAGTGAAAGTGATCTAGGCTCACGAAAGGCGGCATATATTCGCAGATATGCAAATCAATTTAATTAAAAAAATAAAAATATCAAATTAAAAAAAAAATAAAAAAATTTATTCGTGGAAATTCGCGGGCTGATAGAAAGTGAAAGTGATCTAGGCTCACGAAAGGCGGCATATACGCGAAAAAGTCGTGGATGCTGTGGTCCAGTAGAAAGTGAAAGTGATTGGTGCGGGACTCTAGTAGTTGACATTGTGTTGCGTCAGGAACCCCATTTTCCCTCTACTCACATTCCAACAATTAATATTATGAATACAATTCTGTGTTAATACCAAACTTAACTGTTTTCTAGGTCGTAGAAGTTCTATGTTTTCGTTTCGTTAAGTAAATACACTTGTTGCACAATAAACGTTTTTTCTTTTACTATAGAGAACTTAGACTTTAAAGGCATGAAATAATTAATTAAAATATTCAAAAATAAATGATCAATTTATTAATTATTATTTTTTAAATTTAATGAAAATTTTAAAGTAAAAAATATTCTCTTCCCCCTTTCTCGTATCTGCTTTATTCAGAATATTTCCTTTTGCAAGAAGCTACAATTACAACATATTATACACCTTATATACATCACACAAGAATAACATACAAAGATCAAAACATAAAACATAGAGATATAAAAAAACTTATAAAACTATTTAAATTGCTTGTATATCTCAAATGAGTACCAAATTTTAAACATTTATTTTGTTTAAACCATAGCAAATTATATACAAATGTATTATTGTATTTACTAAGTAAAAATTAAAATAATTGAAAAATTGAAAACTTAAATATTTAATATAAATAATATTTACTTCAAATAAAAAGAATTATTATTTACAATAGTGCACCGTTTTTAAATTTAAAACAAAATTATTTGCAATAAAACTTAAAATTACTAGTACTTATTTTAATTTGAATATTTACACTATTTACATTTATGTATTTGTTTTTCTATAAGATCATGATAATATTCTTTATAAGTTCTGTTATTTAAAATTTTTAATTTTTCACCTCCGTATGTTTCACCGCTGCGTGTATGTGTGCGCGGCTCCTGGATGTTGAAGATGATGATGTGCTGATTACCACGTATATTATCGCTTGTGTGTGTTACTACTGCATGATGATGATGATGCGACGAGCCTATGTCGCTGAGCAGACCGACATAGTGTCCCCTTGAGTAAATTATTATTAGCGTCTGTCCCTCGTTCAACATTGTCGGAGGTATTTATAGTCTTCGCGCATTGTTCATTTGTATATACATATTTTTAACTTGCGAATTTCATTAAATAAACATATTTAATTATTCCCATTCATTCATGTTTAAACCAAAGTTTACTGACACACATAAAATAAATAAGAACACAGAAACATCTCACTATTCGTAGTATACATTCCGTTACAGCCGGCAGACACGCACGCACGCACGCGCACACCCAAGCGCGCACACACACACACACACACAGCTTAAAATCGACAGCTGTTCACAACGACAGGCCGATTGTCATCGCCTGTCTATTCCTGCTTATACTACTTGACATTATTTCTTACAGGTTCGATATTAATTATACTCAGAAAATATTACCGTTAGTAAATATGCAAATATGTATTGTTGTAACACACACACACATGTATACACGAACGTATCATTGTGTTTATTAAGTAAAAAATTAAAAATTAAATATTTAATAGTTTAATATTAACAATATTTATTTCGAGTAAAAAGAATTCTTATTTACAATAGTAGACCTATTTTAAAATTAAAATGAAAATTATTTGCAATAAAAACTTAAAATTACATAGTACTTACTTCAATTTGAGTACTTACACTATTTACATTTATGTTGGCCTATTTGTTTTTCTCCGTTAGATCATCTTATGGATATTAAGAATTTATGGATAGCCTGTTATCTGCCGTAATTCGGCTACTTGTTAACAAGTTTGAATAAAAATATGTAATTGTGTAAAAGGTCTAACTTTTTATGTGATAACCCATAATTTGATAAAATTAACATTGACAGAGGTATTGATGATCAAACAATTAAAAGTCAGCTACTTTAAAATTTGAAACCGTATAATGACAATTTCTTATTTATTAAAGAACGTTAATGTTTACATGTGTACTTTTTTTGTTGTTAATATCTCAGTTCCTTCTTGAGATATAAAGTTTACCTTAAGAAATACAAAATGGCGGCCAGACATAAAACAAGACGTTTCCGGGCCTATGTTTATATGAACTTTTTTCTTTACCTTCACCAGTAGAATACATTATGTAAGTTTCTCCAATTCTTAGTAAATCGCCCTTTATATATTGTATTTATTAAATAAAAAATAAAAAATTAAATATTTACTAGCTTAATATTAACAATATTTACTTCGAGTAAAAATAATGATTATTTACAATTATTACATACGATACTTATTTGCACATGCACATATAGTACTGTTTTTTCGTACATATAAGTAAAGCGGTGATAAAAATTGTTGGGAATAGTTTTAATTAATGTAAAACAGGAATGTATCAGAAATGTTTTCAAACATGCAAGCGAGGGTCGACGAGGTTGAAGGTCTATGCAGTACCTATAATTGGCGTGTGTGTGTTCTGCAGGCCGATACCTGTTTCAAGCAGATAGGAGTCTTGTCTTTGTGTACGACGTGTTATCTTAGTGTTTGTGAAATTTAGTTAATCTGGTTAGGACACGAATAAATAAATATATTTTTTTTAATAATTCCCACATTGAAAATACATTTTGCGAACCGAGCAGTTCTGTTATAGGAAAAGCGAAGAGACGCGAAACAATAAATCTAGGTCACTACTGAACTAGTGAAAATTAACGAAGCTTATGTAACTACTGGTTTGCACATCAATGTTGTTATTAGCGCAAAAACAGACGTAAAAACGATTTGATTAAAACCGACGCTTATGCAGGACGGGACAATGTTTGACAAGTCTAAAATGGCATCCAGCAAAATCAGACCTGTCGACTTACACCATAATATAAATATCACGTACAATTCCGAGCCAGGAGAGAATAATAACGACGGGGTTACTACGTTACTCTGATTCTCGACGTGGGAATCTCAAGCATCATTACCACTGTGTAAGTCACACACACACACACACAATAACTTCGGCGCGGTAGCACAACGTGGAAAGCAGGTAAAAATGAGCAATGAGTTTATATAGGAAAAGACAGTACCGCAAATAAACTGAGTCATTGTATAAATTAAACAAAAATAAATAGGTCTACATAATTGAACACAGTGTGAAGACAAAGAATTTCAATAATTAGTATAATTAAAGTATGTGGTTTTAAAGTTTGTTGTCTAATAACTTATCTATTTAATTACAACTAATTGGTGCACAAAAACTAGTATTTTTTAAGCTAAAGTATAAGTTATTTCTGAATGTTATTCGTGACTAAAATACTATAAGTAAACTTTTCATTTTTATGTAATAAATATTTAAATGGTATCTTTTTATATGATTTACGATGCTTAAATTAATTATTTGAATTAAATATTTATGTCAGACACGCAGGTAGCTCAAATATTTTCTTATATCTGTTTTCATATATGTATTTTATGTTTGTTGTTTGTATATTTTTTATATGTGACTTACAATATGTGTAATACGTCTTATTCTTTGTAAACAGCTACTTAAAAAATGGAAACTTTAAATGTATATTCCTTTTTAATATTTATTCTTTTTAAAATAACTTTTAATAAATCAATAATTTTCTTGTTTTTACGTAAGTAGTTATTTCGTGCCACTAAAATCTTTCTCCTCTCATATTATAACAGTAAGCTTTGTGCAGCGGTAATATTGAACGTAACGCGCACACAAATACTATGACTTAGCCGGTAATTATACACTACAGTTGCGTTCAGAATTACCCCTGAAAAGTCATTATATAATTGTAACGCTACAAGATACACACACAGGCGCGCGCGCGCGCATACGTAAATTAAATATAAATAAACATTAATAAATACATATCCATCTACATCTAAGCACAATTTAAAATCATTAAATTTATCGGAGGTTGAAAGAATTTTTGTTCACTGTCTACTTCGGTCAGTACTTATAAGTAAAATTACTGTTCAGAATTTCAACTATCTGGACGCGACTGCTTATAAATACAACCTTTTCATCGACAACTTCTGTTTTCACATCTCTGAATTTTTCCCCGGTTTCAGTGCTTTATTTCTAGTAAAACTGAATATTTGGAGAAAAAACACATTGTTATGAATGGGTGAACATGGAGACTAAGATACCATGGGCATGAATTTTGAAGCGGAGTGTTCAAATACGTGGAAAAGCAAGCGCAAGATTGAAACTCGTAAATACAGTATATGATGCGAAGGCATATTCCAATTAGATGAAAAAAGCAGTGTAAAGTGGGTGAAGAGTGAGAGGTTGTGCGAGTATACAATAAAAATGATGACAGTAATTGCCGAGGGACATGCGCATGTCTGCCTATCGATTCTCTGCAGTGGCACGTAGTAAGTGCTTCTTTCAGCGCCGACAATATCGATCGAAAACCGCTCGTTTAAAAAACCATAATTATTCTTGGGCAACTTATCTCTTCTAATTTCAGCTATTCATCAAGCAAAATCCTGCGCTGAACTAAAAATAATGCACAAGTATGTAATATTAACAACGAGATGAAATCTAAATTATGGGATCTCTGTTCCTTAATGCTGACACTCGAGAACAGAAATTCGAAATCGTCCTTTTGAAGCAATTGTCACATTTATTTTTATCTTATTTTTCTTGTGAAACCGTAGAAGACTCATCGAAGTGTAAATTAGGGGTTGAGCACGTTTTGGATACACGTGTACGTTTTGAATAACGAATTCAAATAGAATCGTGCCACAATTTTATTTGATATTTTAAAAATAAATTCTTATAAAATAAATAAATAGGGTCTAAAATATTTTTTGAAATGATTCCTATCAAATTGAATACGCGTTAATTACCAGTAGTCACTATTATTTCATCTCTTGCAATTTTATTTTTGCATCTGGTACTTTAGTTTTCCATATTTTAATTTTGCAAGAGACCATAGACATGCAGAACAATGTACTGTACTGCTAGAGCTACCACTAAAATCTATGAATCACCTAAACCATTTCTAATAGAAACAGCAATCTTATCAGGAGATGCAGATACACTTTCCCCGGAATTCTTTATAACGATGTTGGAGTTAGACACGGGAACAAATAATTAAATAGACATACATCCGTTTTCGTATGTAGAATTTAAAGTTATTTTTAGTACTATATGTACTTTCTTCTTCGGTCCTTAATCCTCAGGTTGATGGGTGGCTACATACTGGTTTCCTCGTAACTTACTCTCTTGTGTCATCTTCATTTTGCTATCACTTCCTGCTACTACAATTTCAGTTACTTGTTTCATGAACTGTCCGTTTGTACTTTTTTCTTTATAGTTTAGCTTTTACAATGGTTACCAGATGTCTATTATGCCTTATTAGGTGTCCAATTCATTTAATTCTTTTGTTATTAGGTACTTCCACAATATTCGCTTCTCATTTAGTTTCTTAATTACCTTTCATTTGAGGCTTTCTCTTTCCATGAATATTCTACAGCCGTCTCCAACACCAAACGTCAAAAGCCTGCTGTCTGTTTTTATCAGTCTTACCAATTGCCCACGCATCCGATCTGTACAAACCACACTCCATACGATTATTTGCTTGCTATAATAACGAAATTTTTTATGTAAGTAGACTTAATGGAGGCAGATTTAGCTTGAGCCATTCTACACTTAATGATTTCTGCATTCTATCAGCTGTTATCCTGTAACAGTACGTATAAGCATTAACCAGTCTCAGTTTTGTACCAACGATTCGCACATCCAGCTCTATAGTGTCCCTGCCAGTAACTATAATTTCGATTAATTTTTATTGATTTTCATATTGTATTCTTTTAAAATTTGGTCCATTACTAGCAGATTTGCTTTCAAAATTTCGAACTGGGTTAATATGGTGGTTATCAATAACACACCAACGACGGAATTCCTAAATATATATAATTTACCCGCTCACATTATTCTTGTATATTTTATTATTAACAAGCTATAATAATTCATTTTATTATTGTCATCTATAATAATGCTAGTTTAAAAGTTTAGAAACATTGTAAATATTTAAAAAATATGTAATATAATAAAAAAATATTATTTATTATTATTTCAATCACTTTCTGCTACAGTATTTATTATTAATAATGTGTGTGTGTGTGTGGGGGGGGGTGTAATATAATTTTCTTATTTTTTATTTTAGTTGATTTTCAATTTTACTGTTTTGTTTTCGTTATTTTAAAGGAGTTTTAACGAAAGTGATTGCTATAGTTTAAGTCGTAAGCCAATTAAATATTTCTTATTTCAACTTTGTTGTTTGTAATAGTGGAGCTTATGGATTAAGTCTGTGGGAGAGAACTTGATGGTTTTTCCCCTCGCAAGGCTATGTCAAAGTAACTAGTAATAGCCCTAACGTTTACTTACTTAACAGACCACCATCGCTGTATGCAACCAATCAGAGAACAGTAGGTACTTACTTTCCCGCGGAAAACAGACCACAATCGCTGTATGCAACCACTCAGAGAACAGTAGGTACAGTTTCAATTTATAGAATAATCCATTAGTTTTCTGTAGGTAGTATCACTGAGCGACATTATCAGTCTCATTTACAAGAAAGGCGATTACGAGCAGACTAGTTTGTTCTTTGCCGATCTGGAAGATTAAGGATGTCAAATGATTTGGAGAAGGAAGTGTAGGTATAGTAGTGGCAACTTTCCAAGGTCACGCGTGGCAAGAGTGTACGCACAAATTAAGGGAGGGTAGTCCATAAGAAGTCCATTGAGTAGACGCTTTAAGCAGGATATGATACGCTCTCTCTCTCTCTTTCTCTTTCTCTTTCTAACCTCTTGACATTTATAATTATTGTCAGCTAGCTATTATCTGTTGTTTTGACAGAACTGTCTTCACTGTAATTTATCTTTTCCCACTTGTCTACGATATTGCTGTTTTATCAGAACTAGACAATAAAGACGCTGTAGCCGGAATAGAAAAATTAATCTTCTTCTTCTTCTTCTATTCCATCTACTTTTGCTCAAGGTTCGTGGTCCTTCAGCCTCTTCCTAAAGTCGCTTCTGTTTTGAACGAGTCGTTTCACGGGTCGTCCCTTTTTCTAATCCACTCCGATCTTCGCCCTTCTGCATGTGTTTCTGTGGCGAGTTTCGGTTTCTTTGCCCCATCATAATTGTATGTCCAAACTACTCCAGTGGTCTAATCTCCACTAACTCCACAATCTAATGGTCATATTCTTAATTATGTCTCTTCCAGCTGCCAGTCTTGAGAATATCATGTCACTTGCTACTCTAAAAGGGCGAGGTTTTCTGTTCCATGTAGTAACATGTGTATGAAACAGTCTTATGTAACCATATCTTGACTTGCCCCGTCCTACTTATCCATAATAACAATGGTAATATGATAGTATATTATTTAAATTGTCTTCTGTACATGATGGTTTATTTTCTTATTGGTCTTCCCATCTAGTCGTAGATATTCCATTCTTTAAGTACGAGAATGTTATCAATAAATGTACTTTGAGATGATGTTTCGTTATTATTGGGGTACAAATGAAAGTCAAATTAATAAACTTTGTGTTAGTAGCAGTAAACTATTGGTAACGACAACCGGAAAGTCTTGAGACCCGCAACGTAGCTAATTTACGGACAAGAAGGGGAAACTAATTTATAACGAGAGCTGTTGACTATGCTGTACTTTACAGCGCCAAGCCGGTTGCAGACAAGGTTAGATTCAAGACAAGCAGTATCACCTTTTTGAATCCCCGCTTCCTTGATCTCTCTCGACCTCTCTTGACCGCAGCACATGATGCAGCAACTGGATTTTTATTTGATAAAATTCATTTCATAATTTTAAAATGCCCATAGATGTAATGTATTGCGTTCACAATCCAAATCCAGCGGAAAAACAGGAACATGTGGATAGCAGGATTTTCTGTGGGGTGAGAACTAAAGAATGGTTAAACGATCGTGTGATCGCAAGGCATTGCAGGATTCTCCAGTACAAACATTCTACAAATCAGATGTAATAAATCTCAAGGCATATATGGTTTCCGTGGTTTCCAGAGACATTTTTATAGTTCTTGAGCAAAAAATCATGATAAGGTAAAAATTAATCATATTCTATTAATTCAAAATACTTTTTTATTTTTAAAAAAGTGTCTTATTCAACTGAATCCCAGGAACGGTTAGCTGTTTGGTCTCCTAATTCTGACACAAGTTTAAAAACCCTCACGTTTTTATTATTGTCTTTATTACCCTCACGTTTAAAACCATACACATCTTGTCAATCTTTAAAACAGCAGGAACAAAAATAAGAATAAAAACTGAAATTTTGCAAATCACAACATATTCGTGATACAAAGCACGCACTTTCTTAAAGAAAGCTAACCTCAAGAACGATGTTACTTGTAGTCCGACTGAAAGCAACAATTTACGCTTACGACTCCCGTCAACTAAGACTCAATTGTCGTGAAAACCAAACTTGCGTTTTTTCACGTTAAAAATATGGACCATCATAACTGGCCAGACGCAGCGTACGAGTAAGGGACTGTAGGTGTACATCGTCCATTAGAGAATGCGCCAAGGTCATTTGTTTCCTCATTATTAAGCTCGTTGTCTTGCTGCGATTAAGCTATTTTTGCACGGTTTTGTACACTGTATTGTTCTTGTTGAGTTAAACTAAAGTGAAAATTGTTTGTGTGCTCTGAAACAGTATAAATTATCTTTAACATTTTATATCTGTTTTTGGAAAATTGTGTCTCTTCCGCATTCAAAGGTCCTTGTTATTTTTTTGAGATTATATCTTTCGACATAGACAAAAGCGTTTCAAATAAAATAACGGACATTCTTTAATACTCGAATGCATCATTTTTGACGTCAAGTTTGTAGGTGAAAAACTACCCATTTGCTATCCTGTCGCTTCATACGGGATGTCTCCTCATCTCTACCACCAATTCAGTGAACAATTACGGCAGCTCATGATCCAGCAACTGGATTTTTATTTGATAGATTTCATTTCATAATTTTAAAATCCCCACAGATGTAAATACATTGCGTTCACAATCCAAATCCAGATGAAAAACAGGAACATGTGTCCGTAGCAGGATTTCCAGTGGCGTGAGAACACGCACGGAATACAGAATGATGGTGCAGGAATTCTAACTGCTGGCGGAGCCACTGCGATGCTTAGTATCCGATCTGACGATGAGATTCACGTAACAATCGTTAGCAACGTTTACATTTTTATTTATAAATAAACTCATTTTTGTATAAACAAATCATTGTATGTATTGTATCTAAGATTACTTCCCCTTAGGCGTGACGCAGTTTGCGAAATGTCCCATAACTGTGATATCCCTTTGTTGCACTTAGTTTTCTTTCTTGCTGAATGTTCACTTCTCTACGGACACTGTGCACTTATAGTTCGCGTGTATTACTTCCTTGTTTATATTAATTCCATTAATTTGTAACTTGTTCAATTGCTTTTAACTATATTATTGTATAATATTTTCTTTATATATTTTGCAATCTCATTTAGCTTATTTTTTAGTAATTTTGAACACTTGAATTTTGTGTATGTTTTCGTAAGTCTATAGTTTCTATAGTTTTAATTTGTTTTTCTGTTTTTGCATTCCTATACTTAGTTCTGAGCTGATTAGTTATTCCTGTAACATCTTTATTACCTTGATATTGTATTTTTATATTTTATATTAATATATTATACATATAATCAAAAGTTTATATTTATCTTTGTAGAATAAAAAAACCTTAATTAGTAATTTATTTAATTATATACAATTTTTACTTAATTATTTACTTGTAATTATTTAATTTCTTATGATTTTCTTAATCATTTATCTTCATTTTTTTACTTAACTATATAGAGTTATTACAAATGATATTTATTAGATTTAGTTATATATTGTAATTAACTGATGAGCTGTGAGACTATCTAAATATTAATTACTAGTTATTTTCTTTGGGTTTGATATTGTCATTCTGATTTTACGGGAAATATACTAACATTTCATCTCTACATGAAGATTGATGTTTCGTCTATGTTCGTCGTAATGTTTTTTTTTTTTTGTGAGCTTTGTACTTTCTTTGACCCACAACTTCCACCATATGGCAACCAAATAACTACTGTAGGTACGCAAGAACTCACTACCGAATGTCATACTACTGCTGTAGGATCCGCCCTTAACGGGGGGGGGGGGGTTTAAACTGTGAGAAATTTTCAAAACAAAGAAACTTTTAAGTGTGCGTAATTAAAAACCAAATACATGCGCGAGTACACATTACCTCCTAAACTACGAAATGTAACAGTAGTAAATATCGGTATGGAGAACCATACATGACTTCCATGTTCTAAGATTTATATTTAAAATAATTTTTGAAATGAAATATTTCCATAGGAACTACTTCATTCTGCTTCTTGCTTCAGCCTTAACCAAAGTACTGTGGTCACTAACGTATACCACCTCACCTTAGCGCACTCGATTTTCACTGATGATATCAGTCGATGGCACTGGCGAAACGTCTGGTTTTGCAGAAAACATTGGACCACGGCCAAACAGCCCGGGAAGGAATTTTAACAATAAACTATTTCTTTGTTGCCGATAACGTAGTACACATATAAAAAATTATCCCCCCTTCATCTATCATTTTCATTTATAGAAAATTACCCCCTCCCCCTTTAACTATCCTTTTCATTTATAGATATTTCATCTACCTTTCTACAGTCGATTATTATGACTTTCCTTTCTGGGTACTTTATTTATCAAAATTAAGTACTTTACTTTTGTTAAAACATAAAACGTTGCAAGTAAACTACCCCTTCCCCTAACCTATCTTCACCAAAATCAATAGACCTAGAGTACTCTACAATTCATGCGTGCATACAAAAAATTATTTGATTCTGTTTGAATTTGCGGCAGTTATCGTTCGTCATACAGACACAGAGACACTTTTCGAAAAATGATTTTTCTTCATGTTTTAAGGGTAGTACAATCAGAATCAGCCCTTATCTCGAACACGATTTTTTCGCCATCACCATACTTACATTTCCTTATGGAACATGGAAGTAAAAAACTGGAGTCCTACATCAGCGGTAACAGTCAGAGAACATCTCATGGGAACCTACGTGCCAGCAACACCTATCCCTTTTTACCTATCTAACTACTAATCAACAACTAAATGCCGGAAAAAGGAAAGGAAAGAAAATGGAAGGAAAGTCCAAAAGGTGAGAGAAAAGAATTAATAAATAAGAGTTACACAAGGATGGAAGAGCTCCTGTGAAAAGTTCAAGATTCGCTGGACCTACAATTTGCGGAAAAGTTAATTAATTACACGATACGACTAACTGGAAATTCGTACTCGAAAAAAATATTTTTTTTTTTTATTGAGAATATATGAATAAGAAGGAAATTAGTGAAACCAATATAACAAAAAATGCTAACAAACCAAAAGAAAAAAAGGAAAAAATTCTCCTTTAAAATAGCACATAACGCAGTAATGATAATCCAAGCTTTCAACTGTGCCGACTCTAGTATAGAATCGGCGCATGTCCAGTATATAACGTCCGGTAAACGTTAAACGCAGTACTAATTTAAAGCTGTTTAATTAGTGCTGCACTCCAGCAGTGAAGATAAGCACTATTCAGAGTGCTCTAGAGAGCGTTTGATCGGTGCTGCACTCTAGTGCCCGCCGCTGTAGGCAAGCGAGGAGGCCGGAAATAATTCTGTTTAACTTTGTCTCGCTTGGAACTTCGTCAAAATTGGCTGCCTGTTCTACTCCGGACAGATGAAGCAATATTTTTTCACCATTCTTCCCACTATGACAGGCTAAGATCTCAATAGAACTGCGGTAAGTCTCGCCAATATTCTCATAGTTAAGTATTTAATGTTTTACTAAAGAAAGACTTGTTTAATAGGCCCCAGTAAGTGGATTTCTGATAACCTTTAAAAACCTCATGGCATTGTGCAATACGCAATTTAAAGGTAATATTTTTAAAACACAGTAAAACTATATTAAATTCACGTGTCCGAACTACGGCACTAAAAGTCAAGGAAATATAAATGCAAAAAGTATTAGTTTAAATAGTGCAAACATGGATGTAAGCAGATTCCTATTACGTTACCTCATGGTTATTGTACAATGCGTAATTCAGTGTAAGTTGCATACAACTTTTACTAGTAATGATAGTAAAACTTTATTCATATCAGGAAGCTTACTGAGGCACCAATTGAGAGTCATATAATTGCCAAATGGTATCAATTTAAATAGTAAAGTATAGATGTAATCAGATATAACCTTTCTCGACCACGTGGCCCAAAATATTCAGACTATGTATAAAGCTTATTAAAAGTGTAACAAACCATAATTAGCTATCAAAATTCAATCATGGTAACCCGCATGGGTGGAGTTATTATTATAAAATTTAACTGTACTAAATATTTTCAAATAAGGCCTGTTGGCCATATAACCTTGTCAAGTTTTATATTTAGGTAGCTCTAAAGCTATGTTAAAATTATATATGGGTTTTGGGGGTGTGCGAACTTTCTGTGGGCATTGTGTTGTGTACTCTGGCTGATATAATGTTGTGTAATTAGGGTTCCCCGAGCAAGTCGAGGAAACAGCTCAAAAACCTGAACATGAACACCTAGAACTTCTCTCACTTCATCTGCCGGAGGAATTGCCATGACGAAGCACCAACACCTGTAATGTAGGCCACGAGATTGCCACTTCTCCCCCATGGACAAAAATAAGGTGATCTCAACCCATTATATTCTTTACTCGTAGTGATGCACTCAATAATAGCCAGTGGCCCAATTCAATCAGTCAACAACAACACTTTCAAGTTTTAAATATTTTAATTGGATCCCCAATTAACGGGACAGTATAGTGCGTGAACTGGGTGTGAAATCATTTGTAAATTTTATTAATTTGTTGTATAATATGTTAGCTCAGGGACTGACATGTATCTTTGGCAGTTCACCTTTCACACGTGCTATTCCTGCTTATTTTCAGTATAAGGGTTCATTACTGCTTTTAATTCATTAATTCAATTTGTAATTTCTCTGTTTCAATTTAGTGTTCATTTTACATATATATTTTCTCATTTTTAAGTTCAGTTTGGTTTATATAAGGATAAAAATTTCTGGGGTAGTTAAATAGATTCACAAGTTTAATCCTGTACTGGGGCCTGTTCATACAGTGTTAAACATGTTGTTAAGACAGGTTGAATTATGCACCGACTGGCAAACGAACATGTCGGTCTCTGGGCCAAAATTACTTTTTAAAAGGGTTATAAAACTCATGACATATTTCTAGTTTCACAACTTAACCATATTTCTATATATATATAAATTCTTCTAATTAATTATAATAACTGGGGTGTTAATTGTTTTCTAAATTTTTTATTTCTTCCAGTATAAATGCCCTGTGTGGGCGTATTTTATAATAGTATTAGGCACTTGGCCAAATTTTAGAATTTATTATGTCCTGGGGACTACTGGAGTTGCATAAGCATAATCTAATACACATGTCATGTGTTATGCACAAATTAAGTATTGTAATCCTAACATGGATGTCCATAAAAGAATTAATAATGTACCTCATGGGGGTAAGAAAAGGGCGTGGCAAGAGATCTATATATAATTGTATTGTATTGTGGAACATGTGATGTATTGTATATTTGTGTGTGTATTTTGTGGGGTTATATGTATTGTACATTTAGGTGTATTTTTGGGGGAATTAGATATAGGGTTTTTAGAAAAGAAAGATGAAACATAGGGTTATATATCCTTTTAATTTTGATGACATTAATTTATTCTATCTCAATTAATTTTTGCTGAATATTTCTTCTAAGAAAGTAATTTATTTTAATTAACTTTAATAACAAGTATGTGGATTTGTCACTATTTAATTTTAATTAATTTGTTTGAGAATTTGTTATTCTAATTAGTATTATCAAGAAGTCTATAAAAATTATCTCCATTAAGTTCAATGGATCATTTTAAATAGAACATAGAAAATAAATTTTATATTATTAATATTTTACAGGAAACTTTATTTAAAGAATATTAATGATTTTAATTTTTAATTCATTTTAAAGAGAGATAGCAAATAAATTTTATATGTGTTAATAATTTTCAGGTGACATTGTTGAAGGTGTATAAATTATTTTAATTAACAATTTAAGGGGATAATAGATTCTGACTGTTATGTTTATTGATTTTGTTATTATTATTGTTTTCAAAATGGAGATAGAATAATAAAAGGGATTTTATTAATTGTTAAATTTATGAGTTTTCATTGCAAGTCCCGTCTCACTGGATCCAGCGCATTTTTGGCTTCTCTAGGCTTTGGTCTAGTTCTAATTAACTTGTGGCCCCTCTTTTCAAAAAAAAAAAAAAAATTCAAAAAAAAATTTTCAAAAAAAAAAAATCTTTTTTTTTAACAGCCTAAGTTAAAAAGGGGTTACACAACGATGCAGATATCGTTATCCCCACCACACTGTCGATCATACCGTTTCTCAGTATACAGTAACGGGGGGAGGACGTCTCTGTTCCGTGCAATGTATAAGAGTCGCAGTCGAGGTACAGGTTATTGGAATGAAACGGATTTATTAATGATGCTACATACGGATTTATTAATTTACTAGAGAACCTACTGCGACTTTAATACAGTTAAAAAAAATACCTAATGTGTCTCTATTGACCTTCGTAACACAAACTAAATTTAATTTGTGCACAAAGAAATAAATTGTTATTAACGCAGTTGCTACTAAAACGTTTTTGTATTATTACATTCTTTATTGATGTAACTTGTAGAGTGTTTTTCTTTTAAATAAGTCTTGTAAGTGTGTATAAAATAACACAAGTTCACTTCCCTGTAATGTCGACTTCAGACGGGTTGTTATTATCTGGATGAATACGTAGGTCAATTTACCGCTTCTCGCGTGCACGGTACGTACGATTCCACACCGCGAATCGATTAGACTGGTGTACTGATATGGCTTAAAACGTGTCTAAACGGACTATCTTGCACTACGCGGATAGCATACAATTATAATAACGATTGCGGTAACTCAACGGGACTTTTTAATTCACGTTCATCGCAACTGGCAACCAAACGTCTTGGGACCAGCGCAGCGTCCATTCGTTACCGATTCCGAAGCTAGACTAACTGTATGTTCACAGTCTTATTATTAAACTGAATTTCTTGATGGATTCCTCGGTAACGCCTTCTCATGATCTTCTTATAGATAACAGATTTACCTGTACAAGAATGCTTAGGAACAGGACAATTCGTGTTCCAAAAACCTGAATATTTCATCTCAAAAAACGCATACATTCAGTTACTAATTTGTAAAACAACTACTGTCATTAGGTAAGTCTTTTTGTTACAGATATTCTGATATAAGTCCCATTTCAAAATTTCCCGTATTTCCATGGTCATTCAAATTAACATGTTTTTTTAAGTATCGCCTATAAAATGAATCACATACGCTCGCTCACGGGCACTGCACACGGAGCTAAGTATCATTACGCACCATTTCCCTCATTTCACTGGACTTAAAGTTGCTTTACAAGTCTAAAAATACTTAAAAACAACATTTGTCACAATGTTCTTTATCAACTTTACAAATATCTTTTTTATGTACTATCTTATGGCAATATTGTTTGCTATATATGCAGTTAGAATGTCCATTGCAACCGGCAGTGATAAAAGTATGCAAAAAGAGGTCCCATTATCTCAGAAAATACTAGCAGCAGAGGCTTGAAATTTCTTGAGTTTGCTTTAAGTTACATTTTGAAGGCTCGCTACCACTTTTATGATATTTGCTCATCAATAAAAAAGTATGACTTTTTCATTTGATTTTCCCCCTTTCTTTAAATATTAATTTTTTTTTTAAAACAACATTTTTCACACAACATTCATGAAAGTATAGAACATTTATGAACGTAGGCAGAATACCTACGTTTTAACTGTGGTAAACATTTCGTGCTTTTAATTCTAATAGTTTCTGAGTTAATGGGTCCTTTATGGTAAGAAAACGTGTTTTCAGTTAATCGTAAATTAATGATTGCACTAAGATATTTTTAAATGATATAACATTTGCTTCCAAATTTAAACGTCCCAGCATTATATTCTGGTTCTTCACCCTTCTCGTCTCTCTTAACCTTTGCTTTTACATTCTAGCTTTTTTCCTGGCAATTTTTGACAACTAGCACTATATATCTGTTTTCCTCACACGTTCTTCATCGATCTCACGAAGATTTTCCTACAGTTACTGCCAGGATTGATTCCTAAATTGTTTAATTCCTACTATTGTTTTCTTGACTGAATTTTATAATTTCATCAAATTTCTCACATTTTAAGTTCTCAAGTCCAACAAAATTGATTTTTAGGTTTTCTTGAACAGAGCTCAGAGTTAAAACTTTCGCTCACATTTTGGGTTTTACCGTGCAAGCACCTTTTTAGGATTCCTGGGTCTGATAAATGTTTATAAATAGGTTTAATAGCTTAATTACTAAAGGATCGAGTGCATTTTTGTGATCACAAATCTGTATTGCTTCAATGGCTTGTTTGTATTTACGCCACGATATGTCACAAAGACTATGCTGTGGATTTTTATTACTCGAAGCTTTGTGTAAATAAATAACCCAAACATCTTCATATTGTTTAAGTCATTCTTATTTCTCCTAATTGCTAGTTTATAATAGTTTTGCTGTGAGTCCATTGTTTTACCTGTGAGGAATATTATGTAATCAACAAAACGGCGATTTCATATCTGCGTTGGACGATGGTTTCTTAGCATACAAATGAAACAAAAATTTTGTGTCTAATTTAAACATACTATTTATTTATTCCGGCTGTACAATGTTTACACATTTTTCGGCCCAAAGATTACAGAAGTGATTGAATTCTCATCTTCCACTGCTGCTTGTCTATTCTTCGTTCCCTCAATATAGTCTGAATTTCTTCTATCCAGGCGATAGTCTTCCTCTTTTCCTTCTTCCTGGTGTGGTCCATTCCATAAATCTACTTGGCAGCCTTTCCTGTGCCATTCTTCTCGTGTGTCAATACCATTGTAATTTTTTTGTTTGGATAAAATCAACAATTGAATTTTTCATTGAATTTTTCACATTCATTCTGTCCTTAATCACTTCATTTCTAATTTTCTCACGTCTGGATACTCTTGCCGAACGTCTCCAAAAGTCCCATCTCTGCTGTCATTAATTTTGTTCTTGTGTGTTTATTAGTAGTCCAAACTTCTGAGCCGTGAGTCACGATACTTGTAACAATGGTTTTAAATGTTTTGGTTTTAGTTTCTGCTGTAATTTGCTTATCCCACAGGATTCCATTTAATGCAGATATAGCCATCTTTCCTAAATTAATTCTAGATTGTATTTCTTTGTCTTGCTTTCCACTGACCGTAATTTTACCCCTAAATACTTGTATCGCTCTGTATATAAAATCTTCTCCATGTCTTCCTGCAATATCAAGTCTTAATGAAGGTCAGTCATTGCCATGTATTTTGTTTTATTCATATTTACGTTTAGCCCCCGTTTCTGATATTCCTGTATCAATTTTTTAGTCATGTACACTATGTCTTCAAAATATTGAGCCAAAAGTAACTGGTCATCAGCAAACTGTATCACCATCAAGTGGAATTTCTATGTTCCTGCACATTTTTTCCAAGTGTCTATTCCTTTCTCCGTATAAATTTTGAAAATCGTGGGTGATAGACAACATCCATGGCGTAAACCTTTGGTTACTTGAAACCCTGGTGACAAATTTTTTCCTATTTTTATTCTCAATATTCAATTGTTATAGAAATTTTGTATAGCTTTTATGATAATGAGGTTGATACTAGTTGATCTTAAAGCTGTGCACAGATTGGCTAACGGTGTCATAGGGTTTTTCAATGTCAATAGAAACTAAATGAAGAGGTTGTGATCGAACTGTTTTCTTTTCAATCATTTTCTGTAAGGAGAAAATATGATCTATAGTTGGTCTACCAACCATGAAACCTGCTTGTTCTTCAGCTTCCATTTCCTTATACTCAGCTGCTAAAAAATGTTTGCGTACTCTTCCATAAAGCCTACTTAGTGTGCTAGTAACTCTTGTGCCTTAATTTAAACATATAATTTTTTTAAATGAAGTTAATAAAAAGTCAATAAGTCTATAAAGGGCAATTTTAAGTAGCAGATGTGACGAGGGTATTGAAACCAGCGTAGCGACCGGCAAACAGGCACTAAATTCCCTACACAAATACTGGTTGTGTTCCCTACACAATTGCTGGTCAAGATACAAAGGGAAAAATGCTCTATAATATGTAGAAAACCTCTTGTGAATGCGGAACTGGATTATGTGACAAAAAGCAAGGGAAAAATGCAAACAACAATCTGAATAAACGCGCAGTAACAGTGAGAGAGGCGAACTTTCCAGCTGTATGACGACACTAAAATAACGGCATAAGGAAATAGCCGTAAACAACATTAGGTCAGGCAAAAAAAAAAATAAAGGACTTCACTGTCTGACATGGAGATCGTGCATTGCTGAGAAGTGGACGAAAAGGGTTTCATTGAAAGCGGTTGCGTAGGCTGAGGGGAAAACGGTTAACCTCTAACAGAGAAGTCAGGGGAACTCTAAACCATTTATTAATTTAGTGCTTAACCTCATTATTAGAACAATTTGTTAATAGTTAATGTTTTCTGAAGGTCAATTTTCGTTTACATGTAAACTGTGAGATGTTGGTAACGATTATTTCATTAATATAATAGATATTTACCATATATCCGTCGTGCGGCTTCGTTTTTCTCGTCTTATTTTGACGCGTTTCGGCAACGAATTGCCATCTTCAGAAATCTTAATCACTCATTAGAGATCGTTAAAAATTAAAAACACTAAAATCATTACAGTAAAAGTGCACTTTTACGACATTGGAAACTCACAGACGCGAACATGAAAGTTTATATTTCTCGCGTGGACAATATCGATCGACTGCTTTCGCGTGGACAATATCGATCGACTGATTCACTGTTTATATAGCCACTGATAAACCTGTTTTGCTTATTATAGCCCGTATGTACTGTGACATTCCATTTACCGGCGCCCGTGTGCAAGTATTGTCGTGTCGTACAATATGTTATGTGAAAATGTAAGTTTATCATTCAAGACTATATATGGTAAATATCTATTATATTAATATAAGCAACTTGGAGACAACTAACCTAAAATGTATTATTTCATTGTTTTCAGGTACGGTATTTCGGTGGTGTTGAGAGAAATTTGGCGGGCACTCTTAACCATTTATTAATTTAGTGCTTAACCTCATTGTTAGAACAGCCTGTTAATAGTTAATGTTTTCTGAAGGTCAATTTTCGTTTACATGTAAATTGTGAGATGTTGGTAACGAATATTTAATTGTTTTCAGGTACGGTATGGCGGTGGTGTTGAGAGAAATTTGGCGGGTACTCTTAACAACAGGCGTCATCTTACTGTTTCACATTGACAGTTCTGAGTGAGTATTAAATAACGGTTTTTACATTTGTATCGTCAATAGTTTGATGTGTTCGTCTACAGTTTTGTTTAGTAAAATTAAGGTGTAATAAATGTTTGATATTTTTGTACCTCAAGTAGACTGATATGTCATATGTTTATAGAAATAATTAAACGCTAGAAACAAGCGCAAGACGTTTACTTTCAAATTCAGACCACGTACTGAAGATTTAAAATTCCGATGATAGCTAATCTCTGTAAGCTTCTTTATAATGAATTGATAACCACCTGATAACCAACTGGTCAGAAGTCTCTCATCTCATCCCACAGAACTAGTGCGCTTAAGACAGAGCTGCAGCCACTGAAATTTCTCCATCTGATGAGGTTTTCTACCAACTTCCTTTCTCCAGTTCTTTCGTGTCCACTTCATCTGTAATTACTCACGTGATGGTCTATTCTTCTCCTGTACTTTATTCCTGTCTTCCATATTTCATAATTCGAGCCTATAGGATAGACTTTATCGGATCACACTTCAGCTGCGGAACCTTTAATTTTATCTGTCTTTACTCTGTTAACCCTAAAATCAAAGCCAAAAAAAGTTTTTTTTTATAAATAGCAGACTCTCTTTTACGGCTCAATCTTATTTTAGAAAAAAATACCATATCTGCAAATTTAAACGTCTCGATTATGTCGCCCCCTATTTCCATTGTCCCTTGCAAAGTTCGAACTACTCTTCAGTAGCGGACTAATGGTGGGGCGGAGGGGCAGACCGCCCCGAGCTCCACTTAGTAGTGGGCCTCCAGATTTGGAAAATTATGTTTCTTTGGAAAATTTTTTAATTTATTTGCAAATGCTCTATTGTCATGTCATGCAACACAACACTAGGAGAGGTCCAGGATTTAATCGATCGATTCCATAGATTTTTTCATACTTTGAAATCTACCTTACAACACTACCTTATAAAGTTTTTACAGATATTTAAAAAAAACGTATAAAGGTAAGTTTATTATTAGAAATGTGTTCATACTAAAAAATAAGCGTCAGTTGTACCTGGCGTCAATGCCTCACTACCCAGTCGGAAGTCGCAAATTGAACCCCAAACAGCACGGACGGCGACGCCAGCGGCAGCGACTCAAGAAGCCCGTCCCTCGGTACCAAAACGTAAACGGCGGAGTGAAATACTGGGCGACAACATGTAGGCCTACACTAAAAGAAGTTACACGAGTAATCAGTATTTAACATTTCAGGACACCAACAATTTATCTAAAATCTCTCATCAGAATTTGTACCGAACAGTGGATAATTTGCGGTCAGTTACTCGAATTTTCCGAGGCCAAAACTAGAAAACGGCTATTTTAGAAAGTTCACATTATTTGCATTGAAACTTCAAAAATAAAATTGCCAAGTATTATTCTGTTTGCAGTAATGGTAATTTTGTTTTGCAGTATATAAGTTTATTGTATATTATAAAGTATTGTAATAAATTTAATGCAGTCTATTAATAATACTACTTCTATTATTTCTTTAAACTTTTATTTTATAATATGAAATTGAATTTGTATTTTAAACATTGCCACGGCTTGTTATAAAGTTTGCTAACTAGATGTATCAATACAGTAATTGGCCAATAAATATGTAACAGTAAAGTGTTTTTGCTGTGTTACTTAAAGATAACTTGGATTATAAACACCCGTCTTATGGGAGATGGGTTTCACTGGGCCTCCACTGGTCTACAGGTACGCCACTGCTACTGTTTAATAAAAACAGTTTGGAGGTTGCAAGTATAACTCTGCCTAGTCCCTTCATTTATCTGAACTTTTACTCCAGAAATGCCTTATGTTTTGAATTCTACATCATAATTCTACGTCACCAAACGCCTGTTATCTGTCCTTGTCAATCGGCAGTACCAGTTTCTATATCTTATAACTGAAGGGATCTATTTCATTAATTACCCATAATCATGATATTGTAATGCTGTTTGTGGCGATTTTGAAGATATTTATTTCGGTGTTTCAAGAATTATTGATGCAAAACATGTCACTACATGACCCACGTTTTACTCAAACTACTCAGCGAAGAATCTTACGCATTGCGAGTTAGATTATTGGACAAACTGGTATCCAAGGGAAAGAGTAGGTCACTAAGCAGATTCCTTCAATCCCCCAAAACCTCTACACACCTGAAAGCATTAGAATCGATAAAGATAGAATCGACCAATCACATAATCCTTATCGAGTTGATTGGGTGACCTTAGCACGAGGTAACATTCAAAAAAAGAGCTTATTGGCATTCATATGAAACAGTGGAATAAGCTTTTTTCTTGTTTGAATTACAAGATCTAAAACACGTTTGATTTTATGAGCTATTATACTAGCTGTTATGTGGTAACAATATAAATTATCTTTTTCATATTATGTACTATTTTTTTTAGTTATTTTACTAAATGTAGAGACAATAAAATTTAATAATAAAAACTTTGTAGCTACCATTATCTTCCAAATCCATGTTTTTAGGAGAGAGCTGTGAACGAGGTTTCCAAGTCTAGTAAATTTACATTTATTACTTTCTGAAATAATAACAATTCAAATGTCTTAAAAATAAAGTATTAAAAATTAATTTAATTTACAAAAATAACACACACGCGCGCGCGCGCACACACAATGATTCCTAATATTTGGAGGTACATTTACAAAACTACAACCGAGTTCAATATATACGTAGAAAGTATTGTTACAGTTTCCTAATTAAGCGAAAGTTAATTTCTACTAATTACTAACTTATGTCACACTGTAGTGCTCTAGGGGGGGGGAGTTATCTTGTATAAGTTATAAGATATATCTGTATATAAGTTATCTTATGTTGCGCCGTATCTTGAGTGAGCGGCTTTATCCCCTCTACTCTGTCTCTTCCGACATGACCACAAGACGGCCGCTTGCGACTTTTCCTGGGCTGGCGGACATGCTTTGACCCGTTGTGGGGGAGCTACTCCTTACTTCCTAAACGAAAGGTCTCAAGCGGTCCCCCACCCCACCTAAGCCATTGCGAATCGCTGCGTGGTTCATATCACATAATATAAACAATAGCATACCCACCCGTCCACCCGCAAGACAAAACAAAGAGGCACCCTTCCCAACTGTTGTAGTGGACTGCTGGTGCAATCGTGCTGCTGCCCCAACAACCGGACTGGCTTGCACTCGTACGGGTAATACTCACGACACTCCAATATGTTCTTGACCGATTAGCACTTTCAAAAGTTTAATTTTCCACAAGTTTTTCGGTTTAACGTGTTGTTTTGCTGTGATTAAAATTTTGGTAATGATTCCAATAATATCTGTTTTATTGGCACAATTCAAACAAATCAAATGTACTAAAAATTAGTTTAGTTTACAAACAAACACACATGCGCGCACACTCACACACACACACACACACACACACACACATACACACACACACACACACAACTATTCCTAATATTTGGAGGTACATTTACAAAACTACAACCACGTTCAACATACAGAAATTATTGTTGCACTTTCCTTATTAAGCGAAAGTTAATTTATAGTAATTACTGACTTCTACCACACTGTAGTGCTTGAAAAATTCATTCATACGCGTACATAAGTTATGTTATGTTGTAGAACATAAAGAAAATGTAATGTTAAACAACGTCCGGAGTATTTAAAAGATCAGCCATCGTATTTTCTGGCTGAATTATTTTTGTTATTTGTCTTCGACAGTCATTTTATTACCATCAAGACTTGTTATAAGTTTGTATGTTAAGGCCTAGTTTTTCCGTTCGCAGACTTTGGAGAAACTGAAACTAATTTCTTTAGATCTGCAAAACTTGTAAAAAAAATAATTATTTTTTATGACTGTTTTCTGTGGTTGACAAAAATGCCCATAAATAACAAAATAATTTTAGTTACTTCGTAGTCGAGCTTTCTTAATTTTCAGTTATTTCCCAATTGGTGTGTAGGCTCCAGACACTTAAAATTTCTCTCTGTATACAGTACTTCAGGTTATGTGACATATCCCTAAAGAAACGTGTCACACATGAGATAAAAACTTGTTACAAAAAGCAACATACAGTACAATATAATCTACATTACATTATGGAGAAAGCATTTGTCTATTCCTTTAACTAAATATTGTATTACAACAGAGCACAAAAGTAGTTGGTGGCAGTTCAGAGAAGCGTGCGTTGCTGCAGCTCACTCTATGCGCCGTTGTGAGAAGCACGATATAACGAACTTGAAAACCCTTCCTGTAGAAACAATGTCGTCCTGATTACTACCCTCATTTCAACAACGCTCAGATACGTTCATCACTCCATGTATTTCTTCGCAAAGACCGTGGTTCCATTGCAGTCTGTAAACACCGATTTAAAATTAATAAAATACGTGCCCATCCAAAATACACACGCGCACGCGCAAGTAAACCAATTCATATTGACGGAGATCCAAATAAAAACCTTCCAACAACAGACAGGATTGTTACACTCTCCTAATTATGCGTAAATTAAGTTGTAGTAATTACCAGCTTATATCTATGGTTCAAAGGTTTTCTGAAATCATAAAGGAGAAACTAATTCGCAGCTGGGCAGTTTTCATTAATATGGGGTTTTTGAGAGATGAATATTGAAGCTACGGTCTAAAATTAACTTCAGAGGACATCTGTAATGGCAAAATGTGACTAGGTTATTTTTGTTTAATGAGGTAGCCGGTAAGCAAGTTAACTCAGGTTCGGTCAGTTACAATTGTTAGTCGGGCAGTTGCTTTGGATACTTATTTTAACACCATAGAAACAACGGATTGTATAAAGAGTGAATTGGAAAATTCATTGGATTCAGTCTGACAGCGTTTTATCGATTAGGATAATTACTTCCGCTGCTGTAGTAGGAATATTTTTTGCAAGAAGTCTTGCTGCCTTTTTTGGTTTACGTATTAACGTACTATTAACTGGCCGTCTATTAACGCAATAATATCTAGAGACGAAGTTTCGCGCTGTTTGCTGGTAAGCTGTTTAAACCGTTGAACGATAAACACGACAAGAAAACTGTCAACATTTTATCGTCTGCTGTAGTCAAAGAAAAGAAATTTTTAAGGGAAAGCCCATGCATACGATCGGAATGAACAACGACGTGATGTGAAATATTGAATTTGTTATCAACTGTTTGTGCAACGGAGTCCGCAAAACAAAAGTATATAGTGCTCATGAAGTAAGCAATCCATTTGATTTCATGAAACTATGTAGTTGTGGATGGTAAAACAAATACTTTTTGAAAAAGACTTCAGCGAATATCAACAGCTTTTTTACTAGAGTAAAAAAATTATAACTTTGATTTTGCTTTTATAAATAAATGTGTTACATGAACTCCATGTAGTGACATTGTATAAGGAAATCCATGTAATTAGTAGGCTTAATTAATTTATATTATTTGAAAAGAAATAAAATTTTTCGCCTTCCAAAATTACAAAGTTTTATTAGCTAGTCCTATATTATTTTTATTTTTTTTTGTATAAAACAAAGTAAAACTAAACGTAGAGACTCATAACGTACAGGCAGTAACACGGGAAAATTAAGTCTAGCAAAATATTGGTATGACGGTCAGACATCGTGTTGCACAGTGAAGTTACAACAATGAAATCGCTAATAATCACATCACTACAGCTAAAGGCAAACAAACAACAATAAACTACAGCCATATGATTGTTCAACACACAACAATGTAGCAAACAATAAATGTCAGCTGGTTAGACAACAATGTCGCACTAAATAATACGCAATAATCACTTTGCACTAAACCGCACAATTCCGGTCCAAACTAAACTCTTTGCTTGTGTGGTGTAATGACGAGGAATCCGGGAGGAGTGTTGCGAAGTGTCTATATCGTCAGCGTAACAATACAAAATCGAGATGTACGTTATTTCTTTTAATGTCGGCACCCTGTGTACTTACCTTGCCATATATCCAATGTAAGTTACCATGTAATTTAAATATTGTTACGACAGTCTAACTGATCGTCGTATGGTACAGTAGAAAACAAAATACAAGACACCACTTAAGTCACTAATCACTAGCTTTAATTATCACAATTACACAGTTTGTAATCAACAACATAGTGTCTTACAACACATCACATAAAAATTGTTTACACGCAATAAAATGTCAACTAATATAAAACACAATTCTATTACAATTGTCCAGCACAACTATAAAAACACATAACACTCCGCCACAATACGTCGAACCGCGCAGTAATAATTCGCAACTCAAACTCACTGTGTAATTCGTCACTTAAACACACAGAGTAATCGCCCGACAATAACTCTAAACTATAATACTACGAACCGCATTCCAATAAATAGCAACTCAAACTAAACTGAACGTCTCTGAGTACTTGTATTTATACCCTGCCGAGGTTCCAGAATATTCTCTAACTGCGTGTCAAGAATCTACTAGAAAACGCCAGAACATAATTGGTTGCGGCCTTACACACAGCAGGCGCGGACCGGTAATTCCGGGACAATCTTGCAACGCATGCCGAGAATCACGCACCCACATAACATTACAGCCGGATTCCACTGGACCGTTCGAGAAACACGTAGATTGTTCTGTAATGTCGTAACGATATCATATGTCACAGTTTGTGCATTTCCTGTTTTAAATGTTGCTCTATGGGTTAACAGTGTTGGTCGTACATTATATGCTCCACTATATTATCTGTAAATTCTTAGTATTAAATTATTTCTAAACAGATCGTCAATAAAGCAATTTCTTCACTTTATGAAGACGTGAGGAAACAAATTCTTACAAAATCTTTGCCGCCCGACGCAACTCTACGAAGCACCTGAATGTTAACAACATGAAATAATTACTGCATTCAAAAATTGGAGCGGAGTAAAATTATCTATCGGCGGTTTAGACAAGAAAGCAGCAGATCACCTGTGGATATTCTGAACAGGACATTTGTAATATAGTTACGTTGATTGTAGTATGGTACAGTGGAAACAAAATACAGACACCAATGAAGTCAATAATTACCAGCTTTAATTAATAATAAATAACAATTTGTAATCAACAAGGTAATCTCGTACAATAATTCAAGTTAAATTTGTCAACAAGCAATAATAATGTCAAGTAATAGAGTTCCACATTAATTATAACACAGTAAACACATTCCACTAATCTTCAACAATTACTCGATCCACACTAAAGAAATCCCTCAACGTAACCGTCTGACAATGCCAGCTGCTGTGGGTTATATAGGTAACGTAGCTGTTCCAGAATAACTTTCCATGCTTACTGCGGTGTGCCAGTATAATGCGTATTACAAGTGCTGTCCAGAACACTCTGGAAGGTACTTAAGTGCGGCCTTGGCTAAGGCTACACCTGCTCGACTAGAGGAAAAGCCCTTGAAAGGACGCTCTCGGCTGTTTGATAGGGTTTCATCATTACAAAAAACCCCTCCTTAAGCCTGTTCGTCCCAAAGTGATATTTCGCCAGACGATCTAGGTGGACGACCTTAAATTTCCGCTGTCCTTCTTGTTGAATCCGATAGACAACATCATTGATTCGCTTTTTCACAGTGTAAAGTCCTTCCCAGTTAGTCTAAAGTTTAGGTAAACATCACGACGGCGCGTTGTACAACCAAACCTGATCTCCTTCTTGGAAGCCCACACTATTGCTGCGAATGTCATACCGAGTTTTCATTTTATCACTCAAGCCATTCGTTTACCGCAGTTAGTTTTGTAATTGCGAGCAGTGGCGTCTGGTAATGTTTTTGACTGGAGCGGCAAAATTTTTTTGGGCCCATATGTAACAAAACTCACCAGTAGAAACTAAATTATTGCTATTATCATGAAATAATTGTAAAATTGAACCTTTTGCTTTACTACTAAAAGTATTGTTAATGTCAAAAACCTACCTTGCAAACTACCAATATTTAAACAGTGTTTGAAACTGAAATTATTTTAACCCTAAGCAGTTCACGTTCCTAAACTTAAATACTTAATAAATTATATTATTATTAAATGCATGCATTACTAAATAAAATATATTTGTTCCCTACCTTGGATTAGTTTATTTGCTTGAACATGAAATCCATTCTCCTCTCCTTTTGCTTGGCAAAATGGTCAGTAACTAATTCATTGAAGTTAGGAGTTCTAACATTTTTTTTCTATTGAACACATTCCCAGAGCACTTAGTCTGTCCTCTTTCATTGTATTACGTGTAAATGTTTTAATGTGTTTGAGAGTTGAGAAACATCGTCACTTTCTGCTGAAGTTAAGTCGTAAACTTAACACCACAGAACAATTTGAGATATACAAACACAACAAAACACAACACAACAACATACTCAATGACCAATTACAATTCAAATCAAACACACTATTTGACACAGTAATAAACAACACATAACAATTCAAACTCCAGCGCCAATCCCCTCCACCTCCACCCACACACAACCTGTTAACTAAAAACCGTTATAGGCCTACATAAAATTACCGACAGTTTGCGCATTCCGTATCCAAACTCACTGAAGAAGGAGCACACCACTCCGAAATGGCGTATGAGTAAATACAACAAGTAAGTTCAAAGTGAAAGTACCAACAATACTAATAACAGTATTCAACACATGTATAAATTTTTGTGTAAATGGGATTTATCGAATTTTTTCAGGAGGGCCCATGATTTCTATACCTGGGTGTGATGTAGATTGTTAAAACTGATGGGCAGGTTTAACTCTGTAAATCATAACAGCGTAAATAATGTTAAGCTAACTATATATGAGTTTACGCTTCTGGGCTGAACTCATTCGTATGCTCTCACCCATTTGTTGCCTCACTACAGATTGTGCATTTTATTGTAAAAAGGCTCAAGGTTAGGATCATGTAAGTAGAAAAGAAAAGACGTGTGATGTTAGGCTGCAAGCAAATAGGCCCAGGGGAAGATCAAAGAACAGATGGGATGTTCAGGGCACTGAAGACAAGAAATCTAGGGGAGTAATGGGATGGAGAGAGATAGAGCGAGGGAGAGGGGGAGAGGGAAGGTGGTACATGAGGCACAGAAAATTGTAATAAAAAATGGATGAGTGACTCATCTCCAGCATTGACGTTTCACGTTTTAGAGACAGAAGACCGCTTTAATGAATGAATTAGCTTTTTTTTTTTTTGTAGCCATGTGCGTAGGTTTCATGTGTGGAGGTTAAGAGAAAGGATTGTTTGTAGTCAAGTTAGATTTTTGTTTGTTCCATTCAATCTTTGAATCTTTTTAGTGGTATCTGAAGAGTATAATAAGTTGTATGTGAATACGTAATATCTACAGCATGAATCCAACATGCAACATATTGCTCAAACACTTCAAGTGTTTTTATTTTTACTATTTTTATTTATGTGTTTTTATATCTCTCTCTCTCTCTCTATCTCTCTCTCTCTCTCTCTCTCTCTTTGTAACCTTCTTATAGAGGGTAAAATAAGTACCTACATGTAGTACTGTGATATTAAGTTTTATTTACAGTACCAAGCCACTTGTATGACAATCAAATAAACTACGTTACTCACCGTCAGAGGCTTAATTCTTATACTTGTGATGTTATACTAACTCAAAATGTTTCGGGACAGCTTGTCCCATCTTCAGGAGTAAAACACACTCTTCAACCTCAATTGAGGATGAATCGTCAAACATTAAAAATATTAAAACCCAAAACACACATTGAATAAATTAATAAAACTACAACATTAAGCGCACTGTAGGCTCTAAGGTGCACACCTCACGCCGGCTGAACGCGCACACATTTATCAAAATCGTCCAAATCTGTCACAGGCTTTTCTCTCTTCCTTTTCTTATTTGGCGTTTCAAATAATGGTTGCCCTTCGCTTCTCTGCCTCTTCGCTTCCTGGTTTATTCTCGCTAGTGTCATCCGACTTACACCAACTGCAGCCGACACTCTTTCTCTAACTTTTTTACACTCTATTAAAAACCCTCCATGATCTGCTTCCTTCTTCATAAACTCCATCACATTGTATATAACTTCGCGAGTTTGGCTTTTAAGCACCTTTCCCGACAACTTACTCATTGTTAAGCAACCACTAATAACAAAAATTAAAGATATAAAATGTATCGCGACGAAAAACAATACAAACAAATTAGTTTTAAATAACGTCACAGAAAGGTAAACCTAATCACTAAGATAGCTATTAAAATACAAAGCCACAGCACAGATTGCAAAACACAAAACACAACAGCAACTCAGTAACTTTTGGAATGCTTGTTGACTGTACGTGTAAACAACACCACACTTACAGTCACACTGTATGGTGGGAGACGCTCATTCATTGCGCATGCGCTAACCAGGCAACTTCCTAAATTGATGTGTGTATACTTCGTACTGTAACAGAACGCTATCGAACAGCCGAGTGCGTCCTCCACCCGTCCATCTCCTAGTCAAGGAGGTATAGCCTCAGCCAAGGCCGCGCTCAAGTATATTCTAGATTCTTCAAGAGCACATTTGAAACTCGCATTAGCTGGAACGCTGCATTATGGACAGAAAATTTCTGGAAGACGTGCGCTACTTATAAAAAGCCATAGCAGCCGGCTAGTCAGTTCAGTTGACAGTGTGGGATTTCCTTAGCGTGGATTGAGTGTCTATAGAAGTATTGTAGTGAAGAGTTGTGTTATATTTAGTGCGGAATTCTTTATAGTTGGCGTGTGTATTGCGTGTGGACAAAATTTAACTTTAATTATTGTCTTGGATTTTGTTGTCAATGACGTGTCCGTTGATTAACTAAATATAACTAAATTACTACCGACTCGGAACCCAAAGTTTTTATAGGTAAAAACGTTAAAGTTTTACCTTATAGCCTGAACAGTTTTCGCTTATTATAAGCTTCGTCATAGGCTGCCACTGGGAGTGCTGTCTGTCTTGTTCTTGGCGAAAGGGTCGACTTTTGAAGGATCGATGTTTTGTGTGGGGGGGGGGGTGATATGTTCGAATAATATATGTGATTTGAAATGTGTCTGTTATTTAGGATGTCGTTTTTGTGTGTTCGGATATTTCCAATTGTTGAAGAGTGTCTACGTAGTGTAAGAGTGCCTTTGGTGTGTACGTGTAGAATATCCGTGTTATTGTCGATGTTTGCGTATGTGTGATTTGCTTCAATGAGGTGGTTTGCGAAGGTGGATTCAGTAGTGGAGTGTAGTGCCTTGTGTTCCATGTATCTTTGTTTGAAGCAACGTCCTGTCTGGCCTATGTAGAATTTGTTGCAATCTGAGCAATTAGGTTTGTAAATGCCAGGTAGATCAAATTTGTTTTGTGCTTTGGGTGTGTGTTTTGATAGTGTGTGTTCTGTTTTGTTTGTAGTTTTGTATGCGATTTTGTATCCTGCTTTTTTAAATTTTTTACCTAATTATGAAAAAAAGCCCTGCTTTGGATACTACAGAATCCACCTTTGCAAACCACCTCATTGAAGCAAACCACACATACACAAGCATCGACAATAACATGGATATTCTACACGTACACACAAAAGGCCGAAAACTAGACACTCTTGAACAACTGGAAATATACAAACACACAAAAACGACATCCTAAACGAACAGACACAATTCAAATGGCATGTATTATTCGAACATATCACCCCCCCCCCCACACACACACAAACAACATCGATCCTTCAAAAGACGACCGTGTCGCCAAGAACAAGACGGACAGCGCTCCCAGTTCCAGCCTCTAACGAAGCTTATAACAAGCGAAAACTGGTTCAGGCTATAAGGTAACACTTTTACGTTTTTATCCATAAATAACTTTGGGTTCCGAGTCGGTAGTGATTTAATTATATTTAGTTATTGTACGAGTTGATTACAAATTATTAATCGTGATAATTAAAGCTGGTTATTAGTGACTTCACTGGTGTCTGTATTTTGTCAAGGAGACCGCCGTAACAATACGTGTATTTCATACTCCTTTCCCACATTGGCGAGTATGTCGCATTACCAGAGCTCTGTGTCTATCGACACTAAGAAGCACATCCTTTAAGTCGATCGGCTCAGTGTTATCCTTTACATCTTCAATTTCTCTTTCTTCATTATCACTTTCATAGTTTGGATTCCATTCTGTAACAATGCCATCGTAATTTTCATCTTAATTTGAAGCATTCAATGTGTTTGTCTGTTAAGAGGTAAATAGCTTTCTACATTGGCAGCTCACACAATTTAGCCCGATCGGATCCACTGTCATTACCTTCAAAGATATCCACTGAACATCCACCGTCAGCTGACAAAAACCAAAACGAATGAAATATTTTCTAATTGTCTCTGGTTTAAAATCATTCCACGCACTCATAATCCAGCTAATATCATGTGCTATTTTCACCAACTTGCCCAACTCATGGTCTTTCAGAGTTAATGTCTTACCAGGAATTGCTCTGTAGAAATATCCCGTCTCGTCCATATTGTAATTGTGGAACCCTCTCGAACAGCCGAGAACGTCCGTCCATCCATTTCTCCGCTAGTCAAGCAGGTGTAGCGTCAGTAAGGGTACATTCCGGAGTATTCTGGAGAGCACTTGAAATACGCATATGCTGGAACGCCGCAGTAAGGATGGAAAGTTATTCTGACTTTGTTAGACAGTTACGTTGAGCGATTTCGTTAGTGTGGATCGAGTAATTGTTGAAGATTAGTGGAAAGTATTTACTGTGTTATAATTAGTGTGGAATTCTATTGCTTTACATTATTATTATGCGTGTGGACAAATTTAATTTTAATTATTATACGAGAGTAACTTGTTGATTACAAATTGTTATTTGTGATTAATTAAAGCTGGTATTTAGTGACTTCATTGGTGTCTGTATTTTGTTTCCACTGTACCATACGATGATCAGGGAGGCCGTCGTAACAGTGGGTCAGAGGTGCGACAGAACCTTTAACAGTGGAAACTTTGTACACGACTAGAGTAATTTACAATTCATCTGCAAACATGGATGACAGTCAGATGATAGAAGATTTCCAAGTGCTGCTACGGCAAACACAGCAACAACAAAAAGCAGAACGCCGACAATAGGTGGAAAAAGCAGAAAAACGACAGGATGAGAAAAGCAGACAGGAGAGAGAAGAGGTAGAAGAACGGCAAGACGCGAAACGTAAGTAGGAAGTAGATGACATCAAAGCGTTGATACTGAAGTAAAAACAGATGCAACAAATACCGCTGCAGAGCTGTGTCTATTACGAGGTGAGCTTAGTAGTAGAATGTCAGAGATACAAGAATCAGAGACATGAAGAATAGCTGAAGTAGAAAAATCTGTCTCGAGTGTGGAATAAACTATGTCTAAAAAAAAATGGGCTATCTGTCGTAGAACAAACCATGTCAAATAAAATGTCTGGAGTAGAGGAGACTGTAGCAATTGTGAAAGATTCACTCACAACTATAAAAGACTCAACTGCGAACACAAAAGACCAAATTAAATGTGAAGTTTAGCAGTTACAGAAAATACAGCCATGCGTTTCGAAAATATCGGTATGGAGAACCATACATGACTTCCATATTTTAAGATTTATATTTAAAATCATTTTCACCCAAACAGCCAGGCTGTGTCTTACCTGCCTTTTTATTGCTGTATTAAATGAAAAATATTATATTACATTAAAATGAAAAAATTATAATTTTATTGCCTGGCAACAAAATTATTTTATTTTTAACAATTACCATTGTTTCAAAAAGTTTAAATAAATTTTCAAGTACTTTACTCTTGTTAAAACGTAAAAGGTTGCAGGTAAACTACCCCTTCCCCTTAACCGATCTTCACCAAAATCGAAAGTCATTGAGACCTCTACAATTCAGGGACGTATGCAAAACATTATTTGATTCCGTTTGAATTTGCGGCTGTTATCGTTTGCCATAGAAAATACGCTTGATAAAAAAACGTTGCAGGTAAACTACCCCTTCCCCTTAACCGATCTTCACCAAAAACAACACGTATTGAGTACTCTACAAATCAGGGCTGTATGCAAAACATAATTTGATTCTGTTTGAATTTGCGGCTGTTATCGTTTGCCATAGAAAATACCCTTGTTAAAAAAACGTTGCAGGTAAACTACCCCTTTCCCTCAACCGATCTTCACCAAAAACAACAGATCTTGAGAACTCTACAATTTAGGGCTGTATGCAAATAATCTTTTGATTCTGTTTGAATTTGCGGCTGTTATCGTTTGCCATAGGAAATACCCTTGTTAAAACATAAAACGTTACAGGTAAACTACCCCTTTCCCTTAACCGATCTTCACCAAAAACAATATATCTTGAAAAATCTACAATTCAGGGCTGTATACGAAACATTATTTAAGTCTGTTTGAATTTGCGGCTGTTATCGTTTGCCAAAAAAAAAAAATTTCCCTTGATAAAAAAACCGTTGCAGGTAAACTACCCCTTCCCCTCAACCGATCTTCACCAAAAACAATAGTCTTGAGTACTCTACAAATCAGGGCTGTATGCAGAAAATTATTTGATTCTGTTTGAATTTGCGGCTGTTATCGTTTGCCATAGAAAATACCCTTGTTAAAAAAACGTTGTAGGTAAACTACCCCTTTCCCTTAACCGATCTTCACCAAAAACAATAGGTCTTGAGAACTCTACAATTCAGGGCTGTATGCAAATAATCTTTTGATTCTGTTTGAATTTGCGGCTGTTATCGTTTGCCATAGGAAATACCCTTGTTAAAACATAAAACGTTACAAGTAAACTACCCCTTTCCCCTAACCGATCTTCACCAAAAACAAACGGTCTTGAGAACTCTACAATTCAGGGCTGTATACGAAAAATTATTTGATTTTGTTTGAATTTGCGGCTGTTATCGTTTGCCAAAAAAATTTCCCTTGATAAAAAAAACCGTTGCAGGTAAACTACCCCTTTCCCTCAACCGATCTTCACCAAAAACAATAGGTCGTGAGCACTCTACAAATCAGGGCTGTATGCAAAAAATTATTTTATTCTGTTTGAATTTGCGGCAGTTATCGTTTGCCATAGAAAATACGCTTGATAAAAAACGTTGCAGGTAAACTACCCCTTCCCCTCAACCGATCTTCACCAAAAACAATAGCCTTGAGTACTCTACAAATCAGGGCTGTATGCAGAAAATTATTTGATTCTGTTTGAATTTGCGGCTGTTATCGTTTGCCATAGAAAATACCCTTCTTAAAAAAACGTTGTAGGTAAACTACCCCTTTCCCTTAACCGATCTTCACCAAAAACAATAGGTCTTGAGAACTCTACAATTCAGGGCTGTATGCAATTAATCTTTTGATTCTGTTTGAATTTGCGGCTGTTATCGTTTGCCATAAGAAATACCCTTGTTAAAACATAAAACGTTACAAGTAAACTACCCCTTTCCCTTAACCGATCTTCACCAAAAACAATAGGTCTCGAGTACTCTACAATTTAGGGCTGTATGCAAATAATCTTTTGATTCTGTTTGAATTTGCGGCTGTTATCGTTTGCCATAGGAAATACCCTTGTTAAAACATAAAACGTTACAAGTAAACTACCCCTTTCCCTTAACCGATCTTCACCAAAAACAAAAGGTCTTGAGAACTCTACAATTCAGGGCTGTATACGAAACATTATTTGATTATGTTTGAATTTGCGGCTGTTATCGTTTGCCAAAAAAAAAAAATTTTCCTTGATAAAAAAAAACCGTTGCAGGTAAACTACCCCTTTCCTTCAACCGATCTTCACCAAAAACAATAGGTCGCGAGTCCTCTACAAATCAGGGCTGTATGCAAAAAATTATTTGATTCTGTTTGAATTTGCGGCAGTTATCGTTTGCCATAGAAAAAAAATCTACAGACACACAGACAGACACACAGACACACAGACACACAGACACACAGACACACACACACACACAGACACTTTTCGGAAAACGACTTTTTTTCATGTTTTGAGTGTAGTAGAATCAGAATCTGCAATAATCTCGAACACGATTTTTTTTGCAATCACCATACTTCCATTCCTTAAGGAAATATGGAAGTAACAAATTGCTGAACAGACTGGACCAATGGTGAGGACAGAAAAACACATGGAAAATAAGATAATAGAAAAAGTCACTTTGCCTGGAGTTGGGGCAGTTCATGTCAAGGCCCCAACATTTGATGGAAGCACTCACGGGGGGGCAATCTTTGGCAATTTGAAGTCGCTGCTAGCGCAAATAGTTGGAAGGAGAAAGACAAGGGAGTTTCATTCGTTCTCACTTTAAAAGGACCTGCAACAGAGCTGCTACAGAAAGTGCCACCTGATAGCCAGAACACCTATGCCGAATTGATAAAAACTCTAGAATTACGGTACGGTGATAAACATTTGCGAGATGTGTACTGCTCTCAGCTGACAACATTCCGGGGAGAGTCTTCAAGTGTTTGAAACAAGTATCGAGAGAACAATTAGACTTGCCTATCCTGAAGAGCCAGAAGATTTTCGAATGAAGTTCGCGATGTAGACATTTACTGATGGTGTCAGTGATAACGAACTACAGCAAGTGTTACGAATGGCAAGGCACCAGAATAGTGCGGACGCCCTGGTACAGGCTTTACAGCTTGAGGTCGCCAAGTCAGCGTCTGGTTGGGCAAGTCATAAAGTGCTCTGAAAGGTCGCGACGGCGCAGGCGATTAAGAGGAAGAACAAGGAACAGAGACCCAACGGTCGGCGCCACAGAATAAAATAAGAAAGGATGAGAGACCGAAGTGTTATAGATATGGGAACCCTCGACATCTACAGCAAGATTGTCGGGTTAGATTTCAGTAGCAGGGAAACGAGCAGAAGTCGGTACAACGGGGTGTATGCTGACTAACTGGAGGGACGAAGCCCCTAGATAATACACAATTTCTACACTTCAGAAAAATAGCGGGAGCTTGGTAGTTACCGGATTCGTTCAAGGAAGGTCAACCTCGATTACAGTTGACACGGGTGGTACAGTCTCTGTGGTGCGAACAGCTACTGGACGCCCTATAAAAGTGTTTGGAAAAGAAGAGATACACCTACGTCTCCGCCGACTCGAGCTTGATCATCAAGTACTTGCTGCAGACACTGTGGATGAAGCAACTCTTAGTGTGGACATTGTGAACGCATATGGTTTTATAGTCGACTTCAAAAACAATGTCTTGAGAATCGGAAACGAAGAGGTAATGCTCCACACAATTAATACATAAGAAAAATCGATGGACCTGATAAATCAAGTGGCCGTAACTGTCCCGCCAAACTCCGACAAGATCATCATGGTTAGAAATTAAGTAAATACTAGGGGCAACAAATGCTCTGTATTCGAACCCCAGGTAGTCAGCACACCGGGCATACTAATTGCCAGAAGTTTAGTAAAACCTGACGAAATCGGAAATGTACCTATTAGAGTGACGAATATTTTGAATCAAGCTGTTACTTTAAAAGTAGCACGCATCTTGGTAAAATCTCCTGTGGCCTTGGTAGCCGGAATGACGCAACGAAGATCCAATGCTTCGGAAACTTCAAAATTACCGGAGGAACTTCAGGAATTGTTGAACACATCTTCTAACGATCTTTCAAGTGGTGAGGTAAAAGAACTCAGACAGTTTGTACATGAATTTAAAGATTCTTTTCAGTTCGGGGCCAGTCATTTTGAAGAACCTCTCTTGTACAACATCGCATCAATACCGGGGATACAACACCGATACGCCAACCTCCTCAAAGACCTCCATTAGCTAAGCAAGAGTAAATGACTCGGTTAGTATAGAACATGTTGACAGAATGAACTTCGTCAAGTGCTAGTAGCGAAGAAGAATGATGGATTACGTTTCTACGTAGGTTACCGGAGGTTGAACGGCGTGACAAAGAAAGATTGCTATCCATTATCTTGCGTTTACGATACACTCGACACGCTGTCTGGAGCTCAGTGGTTTTCCACATTGGACCTGAAAAGTAGTTATTGGCAAGTGGGTCTTTATCAAAAAGACAAGGAAAAGACAAGTGTCTCGACCCCAAGTGTCCTATTCCAATTTAGAGGCATGCATTTGTCCTCTGTAATGCACCAGCAACATTTGAAAGGCTTATGGATCTTGTCCTCCGAGGCCTGACATGGAAAACTTGCCTTGTTTATTTAGATGCTGTCATAGTCATCGGGAAGACTTTCAAAAACCATTTGGAAAACCTTAAGGAAGTTCGAACTGAAGCTGAGCCCGAAGAAGTGTTCTCTATTCCAGAAGGAAGTACACTATCAGGGTCATCTGGTTTCGGCAGCGGGTGTCAGCATGGATCCTAATAAAGTAGACACCGTAAGAGACTGGCCAGTGCCGAAGAGTAAACACGAAGTTCGGAGTTTCCTATGGTTATGCTCATATTACAGACGTTTTGTGAAAGGCTTCGCTACTATTGCTAAACCACTACATGAGCTAATGGAAAATAAACGAAACTTCCAGTGGTCGAGCGAGTGTGGTCAAGCATTCCAGACTTTGAAAATTGCATTATGTTCGTAGCCAATTCTTGCTTCCCCAGCTTCCGCAGGGAAGTATATCAGACACAGACGCAAGCAATACTGGTCTAGAAACAATTTTGTCTCAAGTGCAGAACGGTGAAGAACGAGTAATGGCGTATTACAGCAAGAGGCTTTCTAAACCAGAGAGAAATTATTGCGTTACAAGGAGAGAGTTGCTGGCTATTGTCCAAGCTTTGGATCACTTCCATAAATACCTCTATGGGAGAGAGTTTTCACTACGCACCGACCGTGCCGAGCTCGCGTGGCTCTTGAGACTTAAAAATCCGGAAGGACAGTTGGCAAGGTGGCTCGAACGTCTGCAAGATTACCACTTCAAGGTACAACATAGACGTGGGCGCCTGCATGGTAATGCACATAGTTTTTCTCGAAGACCGTGCCCGGATGACTGCCGACATTGCCGCAGAAAGGAAGAAGAGAACGCAAGTGATTATGTTCATGCCGTCACAGCAGATTTCCTGGCAGACGTTTGGACGACACGAGATTTTCGACAAGAACAGATTACTGATGAAGATATTGGACCGATCTTGATAGCAAAAGAGTAAGGTTGCCGCCCGGATTGACAAGATGTCTACCATGGTTCCGAAGTGCTGAAGGGCTACTGGGCACAATGGAAATCTATTACCCTTGAGAACGAATTGCTGAAAAGGTCTTGGGAAAGTGCAGATGGACGAGACGTGGTCATGCACCTGATAGGTTACTATTTTACTAAGTGGGTGGAAGCTTATGCAATTTTTATTTTGTGGTTTGTTGTTTTTGTTTTGGATCTGCCTATGCAATTGTACAATGAAACAACACACAACAAAACAAATACATCACACTCTGCGACAAATTCTACATAGGCCAGACAGGAAGATCTTTTTCATCCAGATTTTATGAACACACCAAAGCAATCACCAATAATAACATACAATCCACATTTGCCACACACACTTCCTGACAGAAAACCACAGTTACACCAATATAAAAAACAACCTTGAAATTTTACACTTCCTACCCAAAACTCATAAACTTAACACCACAGAACAATTTGAGATATACAAACACAACCCAACAACATACTCAATGACCAATTACAATTCAAATCAAACACACTATTTGACACAGTAATAAACAACACTACAACAATTCAAACTCCAGCGCCAATCCCCTCCACCTCCACCCACACACAACCTGTTAACTAAAAACCGTTATAGGCCTACATAAAATTACCGCATTCCGTGCGTGTGAGTTTGCGCATTCCGTATCCAAACTCACTGAAGAAGGAGCACACCACTCCGAAATGGCGTATTAGTAAATACAACAAATAAGTTCAAAGTGAAAGTACCAACAATACTAATAACAGTATTCAACACATGTAAAAATGTTTGTGTAAATGGGATTTATCGAAAAGAAAAGACGTGTGATGTTAGGCTGCAAGGAAATAGGCCCAGGGGAAGATCAAAGAACAGATAGTATGTTCAGGGCACTGAAGACAAGAAATCTAGGGGAGTAATGGGATGGAGAGAGATAGAGCGAGGGAGAGGGGGGAGAGGGAAGGTGGTACATGAGACACAGAAAATTGTAATAAAAAATTGTATATTCACACATGCACCCACATGAATGTGCTGTAATTCTCTAAACATATTTATTTAAATTAACAGCTATTTGAAGTTTTTAACAAGTACTCTTTGTTCATTCCACCATCAAAGATAGTTAAATTCTGTAGATTTCCATGGGCCAAGTCATTCTAGTCAGTGCGCACACGTGTGTGTGTGTGTGTGTGTGTGTGTGTGTGTGTGTGTGTGTGTGTGTGTGTGTGTGTGTGTGTGTGTGTGTGTGTGTGTGTGTGTGTGTGTGTGTGTGTGTGTGTGTTGTGACATTATGTTCCTATGTGTGCATGTTTGTATATTGAATGTATCTCTAATACATTTGTGTACCTAATAAGGCCATGGGATTTGAGTTTTTGAGTTTGAGTTACATCCAAGCTCTACATCACATATAAACATTAATTTTGTAGAGAGGAGATTTGTGAGATGAAATAATTAAGATGAATTTGGAAAGATAAAGGTTGTGTTTTATTTAAAACAAAACTACAAATTTTTAAATGTCCCCCTTCTCATAAGTGTGCATGTACATGTAAACAATCATCATCTAAACAACTTACAATTATAATGAGATGTCTCTTTTCGACCTATATTAAAGCCAGTTCCACAAATTTGACAATGCATGTAGCAGTGGCGGCTGGTGGTTCCAAATTTTGGTGGTTGCAGTAGTCAGTTGAGTGTCCGGGGGGGGGGGGGGGGAGGTAAAAGAACACATTAAACCGGAGGCAGACCTACTACATATGTGCATCATAAATAGTGCTGTCGTATGGAAAGTAAATAGAAAGTTACTGTTTTCCAATTATTTGTGCAGTTAATTTATGGGAAATTTCAAGTAAGTTGTATTGAGACAGTTCATCTAACAAGCATGATTGAATCTTAACAAGCATGATACTCCTAGCCATTAGATCTTAATGCTATTCACTTGAAACTAAAAAAAAACATGTTTAAAAGCACGCAGAATCAGTAACTCTAAAAAGCTCAGACACAAAAGCACACAGCAGCATTAAACAAAGAAAAAATAATACTTAAAACATTGTTCAATTAATACAAAGTCAATTGACACTTTATTATCACAATCGCAGTTATAATACCAAAATATTACTATAATTTTATAAATTCAAACAATGGGTAACGTTTATCTTGAACCAATGTAAACACTACACCTGACACCTTACAAATCAAGAAGGCTGTGCTTGCTGACTTCATAACATAACTAAGGATGAGCTACAACGCTACTAGTGGAGCATTGCAGAAGCTTGTGCAACTGCCTAGCTAACATTGGGAACATACAGCAACTGTGAAGGGTAACGCTCATTCTCCCATATGTTTGTGTTGTAAGCTCTGCCATTACTGTTCAAGTTGCAAGCGGCCTACAACCACCAACCTGCGGGCCACATTTAAATTGCACGGGAACATTACCGCATAGAATCTAATACGCTTTCTGTTGAAATTTATGACACTTTTAACTGCTTAATGTTTTCGCGTATATTATTTTACAGTTTAGTTATTCTATTTTGGTGGTTGTGCAATGCTGCAACCATAGCACCAGCCGCCACTGGCATCTAGCCACAAAGATAAACTACCATACCTACTTATCATTTTACAGCAGTATCTCTTAATATTACCTGTTCTAGTCCATACTGCTGAAATTTTTGTAGTTTGAACAAAATTTTTACTTTGAACTAACAAAAATAGTTTCACAATAAAGAGAATCTTATCTCATGTTTTTGTACAACATAATCAACAGATGGGGGAAAAGTCTGAATTACCTAGATTTAATTTGCCAAGCTTGTAAAAACCAAACCATTCAGATATAAACAGTATGTAACTACATTCAAATTTCATAATTTATAATAATTATTTATACAAAATTATAAAACAAACATTACACATTACACGCGTATTTATCAAACCTTTCACATATTATAAATATTAGTGTTATTTTTTTTTTTACTTTTATAATTTAAATTGCATTTCCAAAGACCTACTTAAGCTCCAGACCATCATAACATTAATTACCCTTTAACCTGCTCCTGACACAAACTTACAATTGTTTAATTTTGATTTGTGTGTGTGTGTGTGCGTGCGTGTGTGTGTGTGTGTGTGTGTGTGTGTGTGTGTGTGTGTGTGTGTGTGTGTGTGTGTGTGTGTGCGTGTGTGCGTGTGTGCATGTGGCTACACATGTACAAGTAAGAACTATGCCACCATATTTAAAATTTTTATATAACATGATGGTCTGTGCTAATGTTATGATTGTTTTAGGTCTTCGACAAGTCTGATATTCAGTGACATCCTCCCTGAAGACCCAAAACTTTATGATAAAATGAGGCCCCCCAAAAAGGATGGGAATCCTACAGTAGTCTACTTCCATGTAACCGTCATGGGACTGGATTCAATAGATGAAAATTCTATGGTAATTAATTACACTTACTGACACTGATTTTATGATTAATTTTTAATATTTCATGTGTGTTATGTGTAACCAAAAATTGTATACACAGATTAGCTGCAAACATATGCAGGAGTTAATTACTGCTTGAGACTAAACTCTGTGTCGCAGATGGAGGTGATAAAGTATGAGTGAGTGTGTTTGTGTTAATGTTAGTGTCATTAGTTTGTCAAGGCCAGTGATTCATGATTTCAGCATGTCCCTGTTCACAGTCAGATTGGCATCCACTCACAACGGCAATCAGTAGTCATCATTTACACTTTGTAATTTTCCTGCAATCTGGTTTTCACTGTTGCAGTATTAAGTGTGTTCAAAGACTACACATTTTTGGCATTGTGTTTACAAATTAGCACTTTTTAAGTAATTGTGTTATAGTAACATTAAAAATACGAATTTGTAAATTATCATTTAAGATTAGTATACACTTAATTACTTTCAGTTAGTGAGTGAATTATGCTGTTATTTGTTCATTTATAGCTATCTGTTCACAATGTCTCTTCAAGGATCATCAAAAGAAAGAAGTTTTGTTGTTTACAGTGAAGGCCACAAAATAATTAGTAATATAATTGAAAAATCTGATACAGAAAAACAACGAAACTCACTGGCATACCCACTTAATCAAGCAACAAAATGAGCTCCATATTACTGTGATATATTGGAAAGCATTAAATATTTGAGAAAGCAAATAAAATGCAGTCCAGAAGTAAAACTCTCCACACTGGGGAAAACATACAACATGCGAGAAAAGGAAAGTTTTCTTGATGATTTCAATAAGTCTGTACCGTAGTAAGAAATATTGTTCAGGTTTTTATAAAAATCAAAACGTTGTGCCTACTGTTAAAAAATTCCTACCTATTGTGAAAGACAGAATCCATTTTACATGGGACACTAAATCATTAACACGAGTGCTTAAAAGTGTGAGATTCAAGTGGAAGAAATGTAGAAGTAAAAGAAAGTGTTAATTGAAAAAAAAAATAGAAATTGTAATTAAAACCAATGCCTTATGCAAATTAGAAGTTTTTAGGAATCTGGGAGAAACATATTTTGCTTAGATGAAACATGGGTTAACAGTAATATAACTGTAGATAAATATTGGCAGTCAAATGATGTTCCTGGTGTGTTACAGAATTACAGTGCAGAAAACAGATTAGTGATTTTACATGCAGGAAGTAAAAATGGTTTTGTTCCAGATGCTAAACTTTTGTACAAGTTGGAAGTATTAGTGGTGAGTATCATGGGCAGACTAAATATGAAAATTTTTAAAAATGAGTTGAGAATAAGCTGTTGTCAAATATTCCGCCAGAATCAGTAATAGTTGAGGACAAAGTGCCATATCATTCTGTTTTAGCTGAAAAGATTCTGACAAACTATTCTACGAAAGTCGATATGTTGCAATTTCTGAGAAATAAGGGTATTAATTGAAATAAAGGTATAAGAAAGGAACAGCTTTTTCAAATTATAGAACTCCATTGGCCCAGAGAAAAGCAGTACAACATTGACCAATTTTTATCAAGGAAGGGTCACACTGTTGTACGGCTTCTTCCCTATATGTGCAGCCTGAATCCTATTGAACTTGGCTGGGCAAAAGTTAAAAACCACATATGAAATTGGAACAGTCATGGAAGTCTTAATTTTATGGAATTGCCTGAACTAACTGAGCAAGCAGTAATGTCAGTAACTGAAAGTGACTGGGTAGGGTACTGCAAGAAAGTTGGGGAGGTAGGGGACTACTACTGGGAAAGTGATGGGTTAGTGCCAGATGTTACTGACAAGATTATTGTCACATCAGATTCGGATGATGATACTATCAGCAGTGATAGTGATTACAACACAGACAGCAGTGACACTGACTCTGATCGCAGTGGCAATGCTGACAGGGAAGAGGAAACAGATGAGGAGTTTGCTCGACCTCTTTAAAATATAAGTCATCTATTACATTGCGAAGTGAAATTAAAATTACATTTTAATACTAATAATATTTTACAGTGCCAATTCTTGTACAACAAATAGCATCAGTTATCTGGGCTTTAATGTTCAATAAGAGGAAAGTGAGCATTGAATGAGTTTTGATAATGTAATGTGAATCGGTATTTCTCAGTAATCGCTGATTGTTTAACACAACTGCGCGTCCAAGTGTCTATGCTATCTCTCTACTCGCATTATGTCAGGGACTTGAAGCTCAGTCTAAAGCAGTACTTTAATGCATGTGTGTAAGCATGATATTGCCAGTATCTGTTACTATTCAACAATGCTTACCATTCTCAGGTTGCATTTCATTCATGTTTAACATTTCCAGTAGAATGTGCTTATCTGTAGATGCCCTCTTACTTGTTTAATTCAACCACTATTCTGACTGCAAATTTATATGCTTCTCTGTGCATGTGTGTGTGTGTCAACAGCAGCAACAGCAGTAGTAGTAGTAGTAGTAGTAGTAGTAGTAGTAGTAGTAGTAGTAGTGTGCCGGTTTGCCTGCGAACCGGCGCTTGTATAATAAAATTCGATATATATGAAAATAATTTATTTATGTCAGACGCGAAATTGTTACGGCGTCAATAATTAAATTGTTAGCTGTATCTTAATTCAACGGCGTAAATCTGTTATACTGTTGGGCCGTTGTACATGCGAGCGCATTCTGTTGTAGAGAAAGTGCATAATTCGGTCTTGGCGCTGGCACGCGGAGAACTAGTTAGTTGAGTCTTGTCTACCACTTCGTGTGCTGCTGAACCTTCTGACAGCTGAAGTTTTTTTTAATTGTCTTATATTGCTATTCCCTATGGCTAGATAAACTCGTCCAGATCTGCGGGCCCCCGCGCCAGTCGAGGATCTGACCCAAACATGGAAATTCGACTCTCCATCTGCTCCTGAACATACCAAAAGCTCTCGACTTCACCTGTCGGAAGGAAAGGCAAGATAACCATGCCTCAGCAAAACCCCATCAGCTAGAGGTCTGACTCACTGCGCACCGAACTCCTGGAAATCCGCTGGATTAAAATAAGGTGATATTCAACCAGTTTTATTTACACTTGGCCTACATAGAAAACACCTATTCGTGCATTTAACAATCCATAAAACTCGAGTTGACTTTTGTGACACACTATGACATTTTACATCTCCATGACGTTTTGATTGGGCTCCGGTCCAACGGGACATAATTTCTACGCGGATTTTTGGGAATTTATGTATAGAATGTACTTAGATTCGGTATTAATTGTACACCCGGGGGCTGGCATGTGTCCGGGGCTCATTAAATTTCATGCTCCACATTTTCTTACCCGGATACTGTAAGGCGGTTGTTTAAGTATTGGGGGACCGGAAATTCAGCTATGTAGGTGGGTGCTGTTTTGTGACAGGATGAGCCTGACTGGCTGGTCTGGTTCAATTATAATTGCTGATCTGTTATCTATTGTAATGACGGTTTTGACACCTAATTATGTTCTTATGTCGTAGAAGGGTTGGAAGTTTTTTATTCTGCTTCAGGCCGGTTCCCTCATTATAACCTTGGGTAGGCTGCTCTTGGGTGCGGATCTATGCAGGCCCATGCACATGTTACGTTATGTCAGGTCAAGCTCTGGAACATGTCGGCTGCGGGTCAATCCAGATTTTATTAAAAGTTCATAAATTATAATTTCACAATATTTATACAGGCTGTTCATGTCACTTCAAAATTGTAACTTGTAATTTTTTTTAATTATTATAGTCAATCCAGATTTTATTAAAAGTTCATAAATTATAATTTCACAATATTTATACAGCCTGTTCATTTTATATAATATAGAAACTTTCTCATGTGAAAACTTACTTGTCTTTTTTGTCGAACGCGTTTCGGCATCGTATTCGCCTTCGTCAGCTTAGAAACAGACTGCCAGTACTTAGTAACGGTTGCTGCTTGGAAGGTATAGTGGGGGTGGTGTGTAGAGGAAGGGGATCGGCACGGGGATCCAAATTATTGTTTGTTTTTTGTATAATTGTGTCGAAAAATGTATGTGATTTATATTATAATTGGTCGTTTAGTATGTTGTTTGGTTGTGTTGTGTGGTGTTTGTATATTTCAAACTGTTCAGCTGTGTTGAGTTTCCGACCTTTGGGTAAGCGGTGTAATATTTCAAGATTAGTATCTATGTTGGTGTAGCTATGGTTATGTGTGTGTATGTGTGTGGCAAACGCAGAATGTATATTGTTGTTGGAGAGGGCCTTTAAGTGTTCAGAGTAACGGGAGGAAAAAGATCTTCCCATCTGGCCTATGTAGAAACTATTGCAGTTATTACAATTTAATTTGTATACACCTGTTCTATTGTATTTGTCTATGTCTGTGTTTGTAACATTGATGTGTTTTTTGATGGTATTGTTTGTTCTGAATGCTATTTTGTACTTGTGTTTTCTGAATGTGTTGGCAAGTTTGTGTGTTGGAGTTATGGTATGTGAGTGTGATGTATTTATTGTGTTGTGTATTGTAGGTATTTTGTGTTTTGTTATTTTTGTTTTTGATGCGTTTGTGTAGTTTGTTTATTAAATTGGGGTTGTAACCGTTTTTCGTTGCTATGTATTTGATTGTGTTGAGTTCGTCAGTATAATCTTGTTTACTTAAGGGTATTTTAGTTAGTCTATGGAGAATATGGTTGAAGGCCGCATGTTTATGTTGTGTTGGGTGGTTTGATGTGTTGTGTATAACCATGTCAGTTGTGGTAGGTTTTCTGTATATTTTGTACGTGTGTGTATTGTTAGTTTTGTTAATTGTTAGGTCTAGAAACTTTATACTATTGTTTTGTTCAATTTCCAGTGTAAATTTTAATTTGTGGTGTATTGTGTTTATGTACAGTATTTGTGGAAGTTTTCAACTTGTCTTGTGTTGCCTTTGAATAAAAGTAATATGTCATCTACATATCTGTGCCAGTAAATGATTTTGTTGGTGTATTTGTTGTTGTTTATTATGTGGTTCTGTTCTATGTTGTGTATATATATTTCTGCCAGTATTCCTGATATGGGGGATCCCATTGGGAGACCGTCTGTTTGTGTGTACATCTTGTTATTGTATGTAAAGTAATTTTGCTCAGTTATTATTTTGGTAAGTGTGATGATCTCTTGTATGTGTGTTTCCGGTGTGTTGTTTTGTCTGAGTAATTGTTCTAGTGTTTGTATGGTTTCTTGAATTGTGACATTGGTGTATAAATTGGTGATATCAAAAGATGCTAGTGTTGAGTTGTGTGGGATGTGGATGTGTTCAGTTTTCTTGACTAGGTCATTTCATACACACACATAACCATAGCTACACCAACATAGATACTAATCTTGAAATATTACACCTCTTACCCAAAGGTCGGAAACTCAACACAGCTGAACAGTTTGAAATATACAAACACCACACAACACAACCAAACAACATACTAAACGACCAATTACAATATAACTCACATACACTTTTTGACACAATTATACAAAAAACAAACAATAATTTGGATCCCCGCGCCAATCCCCTTCCTCTACACACCACCCCCACTATACCTTCCAAGCAGCAACCGTTACTAAGTACTGGCAGTCTGTTTCTAAGCTGACGAAGGTGAATACGACGCCGAAACGCGTTCGACGAAAAAGACAAGTAAGTTTTCACATGAGAAAGTTTCTATATTATATAAAGTGTAGTGCTGTGAAAGAAGATGATGAACAAACAAGACAACTAGGCTGTTCATGTCACTTAAAGTTGTAACTTGACTAAACTATACAGCCTGCTTTCAGGCAATTCACATTTGGTAATCTGTATTGCATGGTTATTCTGGCCAACCCAGATTCTTTTGGTGCACTATGTGTGTGTGTGTGTGTGTGTGTGTGTGTGTGTGTGTGTGTGTGTGTGTGTGTGTGTGTGTGTGTGTGTGTGTTGTAGTTTTGACATTTCTATATGATGGGGCGATATAAAAAAAAAGTACAGGCGGGCCGCAAGGCTTTCATGTTATAATGTTGTTTGTGATTTATATTTGTGATATTGGTGAATTGTCTGTGATCTATATGTCTCTATGTTAGATTATGTAAAGAAAAAGATATTTGAAAGAATTGGGGGTGTGAGTTAAACAATAGATGAATTTATGACTTATGAGTATTATATATTGAATATTGAATTGTGATGGCAAATATTTGAATTGCAATTGATATATGTATGCATACAAAATATGATTAAGAAATTTTCCTCTAATAATGTAAAAAAAAAATTTTAAGATATAATAAAAGCTGTTATTGTTTGTTAATTGAGAGTATTAATTGCAAGTCCCGTCTCACTGGACCCAGCACATTTTATGCTTCGTCTAGGCCTTCTGCCTAGTTTTAAATATCTAGTAGCCTCTCCTTATGAAAAAAAAAACAAAACAAAACAAAATTCTATAAAAACTAAATAAAAAATAAGGAGGGGTTACAGTAGTAGTAGTAGTAGTAGTAGTAGTAGTAGTAGTAGTAGTAGTAGTAGTAGTAGTAGTAGTAGTAGCAGCAGTACTAGTACCAGCAGCAACAGCGGAAGTAGTATCAATGCAGAAGCAATGGTAAACAAGACAGGTTTTAGCTCAATTTTTTTTTTAATACTTTTTCTTTAGATTCTAATACTTTCTGTTTTGTTTTGTATAGACATATGCTGCAGATATATTCTTTGCACAGACTTGGAAAGACAATAGGCTTCGACTACCTGAAAACATGACATCTGAATACAGGTTAGTACTTTTTAACTAATAACTTTGTTCATTAAAGTATTATACCTTTCACATTATACAGGCTGGGCCAAAGACAACAGAACAATTTAAAACTATATGATGACAGGAACTTGTTTAGTATTTTAAAATAAAATATGGTATAAATACAAAGGTAACAAGATGCCATTTTGCTTAGTTACGTTCATCATTTTAAAATAACATCCCTTAAGTGACACCCACATTCTTACATGCTTACTTTCTTCAAGTTGATTGAAAAAGCTACCCATGACTCTCTGCAACATGGCTTGCAGGATCGTCTAAATTTCTCCAATGATTCACTGTCTGAGTTGACTTAAATCATGTGGTCATAATTGGGAAATCTTAAACTTCAGATAGCTCCACAAAACTAAATCACATGCAGACAGGTCTGGAGATCAAGCTGGCCAAGGTATAGCACAAAATCTTGAAATCAACTCAAGTTCAAATACAGGCCTCAATACATCCATTGTCTTTGTGCAGTATGTGTGGTAGATAAATCCTGCTGGAACAAGGTTGACTCAGTATCAATCCTTAGATTATTTAATAAAGGAAGAAAAAAGTTTTATATAGTATTTGCATATATCAGTCAAACTAATATAACATCTTAACTTGTGTTATAACCTAGGGAACCTGCATTAATTAGAAATGCCAATCATACAGGCTGCCTTCGTTGTGACGAGCTGAAAATTAATCACAACACCAAAACAAATAATATAAAAGGATTCTGGAAGGGGGAGACTGTTGATTTATGCACTCAGTTTAGTCGGTACTACAGATGACATCTCTTTATTACATATGGTATTAATTGCTCTACTTAAAATTCTCAACATATATGGTTCAACAGCTTACAGTTTACAAGATGATTATATTTTATACTTTTACAAGGGTCCTCAAAATAAGATGTACATCAATTTAATTAATTCCACGGATCCGGGATTGAATATAGTACGTTAATAATGGTCACCTCGCCATATACAATCTTTAAAATTGTGCCATTTGAAGAATGGACTTTATTAATCTTTTTAAAACAATAAAGCTTTCAGTTTAAACTTTTACTCTTTTACTACAAATAAGAATACAATTACTGTCAGTAATTAAAATGTCTTAATGTTGTTAATTTAATTGTCTTTGGTTGGATATAATATTTAGTATTTCATAACCACGGAAGGCATGCCTCCGTGTCACCTTTTGGATATCCTCCAGCTCCTCGTTATTCCAGTCCTCGGTCCTCGGTTGCAGCATGTTTGATGTAGGTCAGGTATCTCTCGTTATCTTCGTATCCGGGGAGGGTGTAGTCCTGAAGTCTTTTAGATCATTGGGGGTCCTGGTTCTCTGCTCTTGGCTAACGGGTAATAATAGCTCGTTGATTTGAATGATTAACACAAAAGTTTCATTCAACTGTATCCACTTCACATGATTGTTTATTTGTTGCACTTCACTTTATGGTCTTACCACAGTTTTAATTACATAAGTTTTATATTTTAAGATTTTTGTAGAGATGTCATCGGCGCTAAATTTTCATTATTCTTTCTTACTCGTTTACAACATATTTATATGAATCGCTGTTCAACTATATTAACGCAACACATTGTTTAATAGTATAAAGAATGCCTCGGTGTCTTAACTGACGGATTAATCACTTTAGGAAACAAACTATTTTTAACGTTCCACATTACTGCTGTGCGCTGCTTACGGGTTGACCGCTCCATTTCAAGTGCGTGAAAATAGTTAGGGGTGAGAGTAGTAATCTCACGACATTTACCAATCAACATAAAAGTAGTTCCATGTTTCTTCTTTATTTAAAGGATTAAAGTTTGAGTATTTAATTAAGTAGAGATATTCTTAGTTACAGACGTTATTAAAATACATTACAGTGGTCTTATTTAATTATTTAAATAATGTCAAAACTTACAAGTATATTTAGTTTGTTTAGGGGTCGGAAATCAAGTTAATTCTGGTTAGTGCCTGTCTATGCAGGATTAATTAACAAGCTTTACCCTTTCTGTACAATCGTATTTCTTTTATTTTATTATTAGACCTTTTATTAAATATTATTATTATTAATGATAGCAATAAGATTTAGTTTAAATGTGCGATTTTATTAAAAATTTAAAATTTCTCAGCCTACACATTACCAATTTAATAATTACCATATTTTTATTAATGAAATCGTCACACTAACAGGATTTCTATTATCAGGACATAAACATGAATGAGAAACTCCACACCAAACAGTGACTTGGCTGGCTATGAAGAGACATAGCATGAAGTTATTGAGGGTTATAGTCACTCCAATAGTGCATGTTTTGCTTAGTGACATACCCGGAATGCTGAAAATGTGCTTCACCTGACGTAATCAAGTGTTCATGAATGATTTTTCTTTATTTTTTTCTTGGAAGTTCTGAGAAATTCCAATATTTCATTACACAAATCAACTCTTTTAGTGTAATCATGTTCAAACAGTTTTTGGGCCACTCACTTGAAATTAGTATAGGTGGAAATAGATATCTTGATGTAGTATCATCTGCCAAAACCCACTGGAAACTGCAGTGCTGCACATGGTACCTAGCATACTTTTTTGACTTCTCGTGACTTTGACTTTGACTTTTTTGAGTACTTTTGTTTTCTGGCATGGGTACTGCTTTCACACTTCCTCCAATTATTTTCTCTGTCGAGGCAATGGTTCCAAATGCTCTTACCCAGTTCTATATTGTTGCGTGATCTGGTACTCTTCCATGTCTCCCAACATTGAAATGATTTCTGAACAGTCATTGTGTTGTTATACAGGAATCACTACTTTTACAAAAACGTTTCAACAGCAAATGCATGATGTTGACATTATTTACTTAAACAGTATAGTTTAATTGAAGTTATAAAACCATCGGTATATTTATTGTTACTATAGTAATCAAACACAAATTGTTGTGTTCCAATTACCCCATCCATTAGATTTATTGTTCTAAAAAGAAGTGGATTCACCTTCTGTTTGTAATCAAGCTGTACAGCCTTGTTTTATGGAATAATCATACGATACATCCATTGTCCCCCCAAGAACAAAATCTTTAAATCCCTGCGTGGCAAGCAGTTTCAGTTTCTTGCCCTATAGTTTCCATTATGGGTACACCCCCAACCATTCACATCTGTTAGTTTAAGTTTCACTCTAAAAAACAAACAAAATTTTCTTTGCCAATTTAGTAAAAAAATTAACATGATAGTCAGCTACCAATTACTTTGGAATGATTTTATATAACACTTCTTCTTTTGCTAATGCTGCTTACTGTTTTTTTTTTTTTAGAATATAATATTAATAATAATACTATAATTTTATGGTACTCAGGTGGCACAGTGGTTAGTAGAATTATGATCACATTGCAAAATCAGTGGATGTAAATATTTATTAGAGAGACTTAGTCACACACACACACACACACACACACACACACACACACACACACACACACACACACACACACACACACACACACACACACACACACACAATGTGCACATACACGTGTGTGCACGCACGCACATCCATGTACGCGTGTGTGTGTTTGTGCAGATAAACAAGTGGAAAGAAACCAGAAGCAGCCATAGCATGCCTTTTACTATTCTTCTAAAGCATATCTATCTATTAATAAATTTACAGTACATCAGATTGAAAGAAAACCACACTCTAAAAGAAAATAAATATATAATTTATGTTTCTTCATTTTAATAGATTTTTAAGAGATATTTTTGTTACTAAGTTCAAATTAGTTTATTTTTGAAACTGTAAAAAAAAACGGCAATACAGAAGAACAAGAATGAACTATAAATAAATTTTCTGAAATAATTATGAAAAATTAATGAATCTAATTAATTTTTGCTAATTTGTAAAGACAGTTTACTCAAAGTTTGTGCAACTTTATCAATTGTTCATCACACACTCACAGCACAACCTAGACTCTCAGTTTATTGATAGATGAATCATAAATAATGACAATATTAGTCACTTTGTAGCTAATATGTACACGATTTTGAAACCAGAGGCGGTACAGTACTCATAATTTAGAATCAGTGCTCATTAGGGTGGGCTGTAAAAAGTCATCTTTATCCGATCAAAAACGGGTATGTCTCAAAAGTTGTATTTTAGGTCTAGGAAGAACGCTGTAAAATATTAAGCCCGAAAAATAATATCTTCAGTCTGCGAAATTGCCTTAAATATTCGATTTTTCACCAAAAATTTGAGAATTTCCGAAATTTTTTTATTAACTTCTTGAAGGTGGACGAAGATCGGGTGATGCTTAAAGTTATATTAAATGTCACCACATATAGCTAAAAAAATATTGAACCCGTAATATAACTTCTTTTGTTTGCGCATAAGCCCTAAATTTTATAGATTTTTTGAGAATTTCGAAAAGAGTACGTTTTGGTGTAGTCTACCTTATTAGTTTTTTAATTATTTAATAATCACACAGTTTAGTTTCAAACTCTATGTCATAAACAGTAAATACTATGCAACTCTTCGTTAGTTCAAACAGAACTACCCAGGACTCAGAGGAGGTGGTTGCATGTCGAGTCCCACCCGTCCCTCCCAACCACCCAACCATGAGAGCACGCTAACTTCTCTAAGCCTTAAATTCCTTCTTTGTAGTCAAACTTTGGTCCTATTGTTCTGTCCATCAATCTTGCTCTAATTACTTCGTCCCTCTTTGTTTCATCACAAACTTGTTGAGATGACTTTGTCACTTCTTTGACTGCCCTTTCGACAGCTTGAGTGTGTGATGGCAATTTTACTAGTACACCTTCTGAAATTATGTCAGAGACACCATTCACCCGGATTCTGTTTAGATCTTCTTCTGATAAATGCATTGTTACAGGTAGTTATGTTACATTTATAGATTGCCACAAGATCATGTCAATGTAGTATGTGGCAGAAAAGTTTATCTTTGGAATCTTGAACTGCCCAACACAAGCAGATCTGCAATGTTGGACTTATTTCAAGCTGCCATGATTCGTCTGATGGCAAGCTGCCGGATTGTTTTTCTGCTGTGAGTTAGCATTGCAACTATCACATTTTCTGGGTGTGCGAAATAACCATTGTTTTGTAAACAGTTATACACCACTTTCCTGTGTTTATCTTGTATGTATGACAAAAATTGTATTGTTTTCCACAGATTATTTGCTCCATCTTTCAGTTTTGGATTACATTTTATTGTAAACCAGCTTGGAGCATACACTTTCACAACGTAGTTTATCATTTCTTTTAATGTTTGTGATGATGACTCTGAAGCAATATATAGTCGCAAAATCTGGTTGGCAGTAGTTACCCATCTGGCATGATTCAGCATTCCTGGACTTCTATCTCCGAACCCAGGTGGACATTCTCCAACGGAAACTATTCTACATATGTCAAACATGTATTTCTGATCTGGGCTCAATTCTTTTTTTAGATCAGGAAATAATTCTTCAACAGGACTCTTGATCGGTCTAAACTTTACAGGTGGTAACTTGTGACAGTTAACTAGGGCTTGCCCAATGGGGTCACTATAACCGCTAGGACCAGATGTTTCGCCATCTAAAGATTCAAAAAGATGTCTAAGCGGAAGCTTGTTTGTATGCAGCTGGCATACTACCCATTACCCATTGAAGTGGTCTGCCGAGTTTCTTTTCCAGGATACTGATAACGCCATTGTTTTTTCCAGTATTTTTTGGACAACCATCACAACCAACACTAACAAGCTCGGACAAAATAATGTTTTTCTCAGTCATATATTCTAAAATTGAGTTAACAATGTCAACAGCTTTTCCTGATAAGGGTTTTATATGTCCAATATATTTTGAACCAGGCTCTTGTATGAGTGATAAGTGGTCTTCTTGACGTACTCGCTGGTGCTTTTCACCATCTTCACTTGTCTCTATATATAAAGTTTTATCGATTCTACCATCAAAATACAAAGCTTGCAAGACTGTTTCCTCACTACAATCATTGTTTAATATCTGGCTGCGGATTTTCTCTCTTTCACGTCTGACTTTATTTTTGTCGAAGATTGTTGTAGCTGTAGATGTAGATTCATCATCATCATTCATGCTAATGTCCATTAACAATGCTGACACCAAAGCAGCTGCAGGCCTGTCTGATATCCCGTATCTGTCACAAGTTCTAGCAAAAGTGCTTATATTTAATCTAATTTGCACATTAGTGTTTGTTTGAGAAGAGTTTTGTGGACAAACGATTTGATTTGCATCAGGACATTCATCCGAGTCAAGATCAGAGTAGCTTTCTGGTTCAACAGAATCATCATTTTCTTTTTGTATCTTACTTTGTCTAGTAGAATGCTCTTTTTGTTTCCTGGTTTCTCTTTTTCGAATGCTTGATGTAGTTTTGCCTTTGTGCCGTACGTAGGTGTACGGCAAGTAGCGGTTATACGGATTCCGGGCGATATTTTCATGCATTTGGGTAGTTCGCTTTGGACGGGTTCTCTTCGCTATCTATGAGACATTACGGCGACTGTTTGTTATGCTTCCGCCATCTAGTAGACGTCGCTGTAACTTCGGACTATGGTATCTTTCTTTCCCGCTGCTAGAGTGTGCCTGCTGTATTCCGTTGTGGTTTGTAGAGCGCCTTTGGAAATCGGCCAGCTGTAGTTATCAGCTGTGGAGTTTTTGTCTTGACTCGAGGGTGGGTTGATGTCAGCTGTTCTATTCGGGAGCTGTTCACCACGTGTTGGTCTCAATTGTTAAGTGCTGAAAGTTTCGTGGTTTTCTTTTTTTTTATGCCGGCGTTGGGTAAAATCATTATGTCAGGCTAAGGGAAAAGTGTGCTAGGGGTTCTCTGGGGCTGGCGTCCGTGAGCCTGGGAAGACCAAGATGTGAATTATGTGATATGTTGTGTGAGTATTGAACAGGTATTGTGATGTGAGGTATTGATGCACTATGAACAGGTATGGAAAAATAAAATTATTAAATTTTGCCCTGGGACTTTATGGGTCGGGTGGGTCTGGCTGATTTCTCTAACACTACAAAAAAGGGGACAATAGTTTCTTAATCCTGGAGTTTTGTCACTTCTCGGTACTCTTGTAATCTCATGTACTATTGAAACATGCAGGGTTTTGCAGAACTTGAATAACTTCGCATGTTTCTCTCTAATGATGAGTAGCTTCACCGCTGTTTGCGGTGACCGTGTATTTTATGGGCAAAACTTTTCTTACCTACAAAAAAAAAAAGAAAAAAAGAGAAAACAAAAAAATAAAACTTAAGAAAATCTGTTGGGAATCGGCCAAGGCGTTCATTTGGCCTAGTGAAGCAAAATTCCTTAATTGCTCTTTGAATGACTCAGGGTGATATTTGTCTTGTGTTGAATTGCCAGAGCATGTGATGGCCAGTACATCCTTTTACTATAGTCTGTGTGGAACTTGTATTGTGGCTGCCTTTTTATTGGAACTTGTAGATCTGGTTGGGAAAATAGTTGCAGTCTACCTCCAGTTGTAACGATGCATTACCTTTTGATAAAACAGTAATTCAGAAGTATCCAACCTATTAAATAAAAATGTCTGAACTGTTGTACAAGAAGAAATTTTCTCTCTTTATATATTTATAATGTTTGTAGAGATATATGTAACTGATTATCTGATTTTTTTTTTATATAATTGTGCACTCTGAAATCTGTAAGCCTTGGGGCTACACCAGTTTATACAGGTTTAGGGCAGGGGGGGAGCACATGCACTTGTGAGTTCCACACAAGTATATCATTATCTATCTTATTTTGCATGTTACTTTATTGATTAGATGAGTCTTCTTTCAAGTGTTTGAGTTAGATTTCAGAGGGCGCACGTTGTTGGGTAATGTAATTGTTTGGATTGTTGTGGCTGTAATGCTTGTTAAATGTTTTATATATTTTATAGAATTTCAGTAGGCTATGTAAGGGTTTTTAAAGGTGATATATATATTTTATATAATTTTCATGGAATTTTTCTTAAATATTAAATTTGAATGTTTTGAAAATTTTAGATTCTGGTTACCCTGTCATAGATTTTGAATATTCACATATTTTCTATAATTCTGATAGAATACCTTCTGTCTGGACACTATGAATCATTTTCAGAAAACATGTAATATTTTGTAGATGTTTTACAGATTTATATATTTCTCATGAAATAATTTTACATATTAAATTTTGAATATTTTTTGAAATTTTAAGTTGGAGTGTCATGTAATAGAGTGAATATTTCACCTACTTATATATTTTAATGGAATAACCTCACAGCCTGATTTTATGATATTTCATTGTAACAAAACACTATATGATAGCCTCAATAAACTTGTTATCTTCTTTGAAATTTAAAAAAATTGAGGTCACCTTATTCGTCCGATTCCCCAAAGGTTACCCAGCATGTGGACATCCTTCAACTAGGAGGCCTCTCCTAGTTCCAGTGAACAAGTGAGCCGGTCATCAAGGTAAGTAGGAGTTTTTTTTAAATTTTTTTTGTAGATGTCAAACGTAAAAAAAAAAAAAAAAGTGTCCGTTTTGGACAGTTGAAAATTTAGTTGTGACGTCATAGGTGATGAGCGGCTCACCATCAGTGTTTCCTATCATCATCAGCCGATCTGCTCTTTGGCCTGTTAAACACTCATGTTATAATTGCGGCACTTTTTTCCCCACACACAGTTGCAAGAGCTTAAATCACTACACTTACAACAGGGGTGCACTCGTAAATTTTCCAGTACCGGAACGCTTTTTTTTAGCAGACGGCAAGACTATGGTCCAAACCCAATGTCGGCTACATAGTCACTCCATAACGGATAACATATCACTGAAAGTAAAGTGATGGTTGGAATCTAACTAAACACTTGTAATATTCACAAAAAATATTCATTCTTGAACATTTGAACAACATAATTTAACTTACCATAATCACAAATATTTAGCAAATGGATTGGATTCTTCCAGAGTGGTTGGTTTTGCTTGTTTCGTTCGGGTGTCGTCTGCAGTCCGGTGTTTTCAGAGCCATGTTTTTACATATAGCTCTGGATCCCAATCACTCGAGTTTGGGCCGTGTAGTTTAACAAACATCAAACTTGACACATGTGGCACTGTCAGTCTCGTATGGGTGGGTGTAATGATGAGATTCATTAAACTGAATCCTCTTTCGCAATCAGCTGAACTGCAAGGGATCAGTTTTGTACAGTTAAGCAAAGGTGTTAAATGTTTTGGTATTGTTGTATGGTTTTCGACAAAATCCCTGTAGCTGATTTTGATTTTGGGTATGTTTAACTTAAACCTTCTGCACAACTTCTCAATCTCTGGTTCGGCAAAGCCTGCAGGTTTTTGAGTAGGCCACGTATCTGGTTCCAGCACTTTTAATTCATCTAAAAGTGATTCGTAAGCTTCATGATGATGTGATGGCGCACTTGACCAATGGGGTTCGTGGCTAGAAACTGTAGTAAACATTCTTCTTTTTAAGTTATATATGACACTTGTTATTAACCGCTGATGATTGATGGTTGGAATTGTGTGATTTTCTATGAGTGGAATGCTATTAAATGTTCCTTCCCTGATGCAAATTTTTGCTTCCAAAGTCTTAGTACCGGGATTTTCCTTCACAGCCTCAAAAAACCGGACACTTCGTCGTATACGTTTATCAGCATAGATTACTGTTGTTTCTTGGTATTGTAAGGATTCTGACAGCATCGACAGCTCAGCCAAAATATCATACATTATAGCCAAATCTAGCAAAAACTGAGGTGATGAACATCGTTTTGATAGTCCACTGCACATGGCTCTCTCTGTCAAATTTCTGCTCTTATCGGCTTTAGCAAAGTCAAAGTGTCTGTTTCAGGCACTGTATCCATACCAAGTAGCTGACACGGCTCTAAATGAACTTGCTACCCAACGTGTCCCTATAATTTTCCCGATTTTATTTATTTCTTGATCTAGGCCACTAGCACATTCTGCTAACTCCCTTTGATTCTTTGGAGACCTGCTATAAACGGAGTACACTTTGTCCATAAAAATTTGGAAATGGTTTACAGCTCCCACTTCGTTTATTGCATCACTAAGAGCTAGGGTTGCCATACGTCCTGAAAAAGCGGGATTGTCCTGAATTTGAGCATGTGTCCCGACGTCCTGACTGAATTTTTAAAAATCCCTAAATGTCCTGAATTTTAAAAATCATAGCAAGTTATTTAAAATTTGCCCGGGAGCAGCGTGTTTCCGCTTTGGTTACTATTGCTAAGCAGACATTTTACACGGTGCTCGACGTGGTTTCTGCATATTATCTGTCTTCAACATTGGTCTATTTTAGTTTATTTGCGTGTTTCTGCAATATACCATTCACGGAAAATAGTTATAAAGGTATTATTCACAAGTTGTAGTATTAAAAGTTGTATTATGTCGAAAAAGAGACTTTCAAAATTCAGCGAAACATGGACAAAAGATTTTCCATCGGTTAAGCGTGGAAGAAATGAACATGAAGCATACTGTGATTTGTGCAAGTAAGTAAGCGAAAATAACATTGAATATTATATAATTTTGGAGTGGTCTGTAAAGTAGGTATTTTACTTAAAGTATGATTTCTTATTATTTCTCTATTTGATTTTTAACATTAACATCATATAACAAGTGTGTCTTTTGGTAACGGACGGGACAGTTCACATGGAATTACCCAAATACACTCGTTGGAACCATAGGCACCGACTTTTGGTCTTGAGCACAGGGGCAAGGATGAAAATATCAAACATTTTTACGGCAGCAAAAACACGATTGCGTCCCCGTACCACTATATACACGGGGGCAAGTGCTCCCGTGGAGTCGGCGCCTATGGTTGGAACTTGTCGATGTTGGTGTCCTGAATTTCATCCTGAACCTTATGGCAACCCTACTCAGAGCTAACTCAAGTCTGTGGTTCATGCAGTGCCAAATAATAAGGCTTGGATATTTTTCAAGCAATCTTTCTACGACTCCTGATTTTTTCCCCAGCATAACACTTGCACCGTCACTTGCAAATGCAACAAAGTTTTCTTTTAAGTAGTTATCTTCAAAAACGTATTTGCTTAAGCAATCAAGGAGATTTTCTGCTACGGTCTTAGACGTTTGGTCGGATAGTTCTAGGAGATCTAAGAATAAGAAATGTGGAGAGTCCTTTTTGCAAACTTCACACTTCAAATATACTATCAGAGTAGACTTGCTGCCGAGAGTGGTCGATTCGTCTATCAGGACTGAAATTTTGCCTGATACACCTAAAATTTGTTTCACGACTCTTTTCTTCATTTCGTCAGAAACGTGACAAATTATTTCCATTGCAATTCTTTTAGAGTGTAGCCCCACACCTATATCCAAGCCATTCAATTTTTGCATCTGCAACAGATCAAAATGGTCAGTGCAAGGCCTATTGTTTTTCGCAATGAAGTAAGCAGTTCTAAACATAATTTTTGTTGTCACTAAGTGGGCTGCATTCATTTCATCAAAAACCTTGTCTATTGACTCTTTTTTGGCTTCAGCAGCAATTCTTTCAACTGTTGTGTGACCAAAAGAGTTTTTATGTTCAAATTTTTTTTTCTCAACGATGTAAATTGAGAGGTTTTACTTGATCCATTAAACGTAATTTAGGAACAAACGCCATTCTTTTGATATGCTCATGCGCTCTTTTTTAAATGTGCCAAGTTGAGCAACTTCTTTACAAACATTACAGCCAAGTTTGCCGTTGATACAATCAAGCCAAGGAAAAGCATTCTTTTTACGTTCCCACATTTCTTCTGTCCAAATGGAAGGCCAACGAGAAATAGTTGAGTCCTCAGTTGATGAACTCGGTACAGATAGAGAATTATCAATAACACAAATACCTTCGGTTTCTGTATGCTGCACAAACGAGCTTCGCCAGGTTTAAGGAGAGTATTTGCATCGCGAGAAGCAAAGGTTGAAGACTCGCACGAAGACTGTATAGTCCCTCTACTGAAGAACGACGTTAGAGTTTTTTGTTTCTTATTGGCAGATTCCATGACTGTTGTAGCACTGAATAAACACACGTAACGATTCACAACAGCGATTTACAACTGACAAGCAAGACGCGGGAACCACTAATGACTCATCAGTAAATACTGAGTTGAGTAGTGAGCCGATCGGTGGAAGGTACCCTCCACTGCACTGCCAGCTGGTCTACACTTCAAGGTCATCCCGCATCCAAAATAGATCTCATGTGCGTTGTGTTCGGCGCCGTTCGGTGAGCCTAGTGCATAGTTACCAAATGATTATGTTACTTTTTATTTTCTTTCGTCAGTTTTAATTTTCGATCTCGGCGATGGTCATTGGGATGAATAATGTGTATAAACAAAATTAACAGTAAAACTAAAAGGAATTATTCGTCGAATATGTTAATATTTCTTCATTATCTTGCAATAAGAAGTATAATAACAGTGAGTACTAAATCTTAAAATAATATGTGGACCAGATTTTTGAGTAAAAACACATTTCATGTGAAAGAAAATAATTCTTTTTCTCAAAAAGCAGTACCGGAACGGCGTTCCGGTACCAGTGCACCTCTGACTTACAAGCACAGATATCAAGTAGTTTACTACAATTTTCCAAAACCTCTGAGAGCCGTTTTTTAAAATTATGTTTGTGTTGGTCTCTTTCAAATGATTTGTTTAAGCCTTGCATAATATCTATGCTTTTTTTCAACATGTCTTTCATTGTTCTGTGAGACACTACCGGAATTGATGATTTCTGCCACAGTGATTGCATTTTATCCAAAGTTTTGTCAGCTACAAAAGAAAATGCGGGGTTTTTCCCATTGTCTTTTGTTTTTTGTTCTTGCCACTCAAAATTGTAGTGTCTAATTACATCAAGTGTGGTTGGCAACATAGCCTCACTCATTTTTCTGTCACTACCTACAATTCGGTTATCACCATGCGCATTGCGCACACTAAAGAAGTTATATTACGGGTTCAATATTTTTTTAGCTATATGTGGTGACATTTAACATAACTTTAAGCATCACCCGATCTTCGTCCACCTTCAAGAAGTTAATAAAAAAAATGTCGGAAATTCTCAATTTTTTGGTAAAAACTTGAATTTTTAAGGCAAATGCGCAGACTGAAGATATTATTTTTCGGGCTTAATATTTTACGGTGTTCTTCCTAGACCTAAAATACAACTTTTGAGACATACCCGTTTTTGATCGGATAAAGTTGACTTTTTCGGCCCACCCTAGTGCTCATGTGATGTTAAATTTCTTTTCTTGATATGTAATTACTTATTACTGTACTCACATACAATTAAAATGTTTTCCTCATGCTTCAAAGATGTTTCGACCATCAAACAGATATTGTCAGTTGTCAGTTATGTCAGTTACATTAGTTTCCTTAGAGAAGATTTGTGTGTGTGTGTGTGTGTGTGTGTGTGTGTGTGTGTGTGTGTGTGTGTGTGTGTGTGTGTGTGTGTGTGGTAGTACAGTGAAGTATTAGCACATACCACTTGAAACAATGTTATCATAAATTCAGAATTCTTAGTTTTGAGTTATAAACCTTGTTACTGGTAGAGGAAAACATTAGATATATTTATTTGCTTCAACTCAAGAATGTCATGAGTTACAAAAATACAGAATAAATTGAATTATTCACATAGAGTTATCTGACATATTGCAGGAAAAAATCAGTGCTTCTGATTCCAACAATTATACGATGGAATGTTTCCCAGAATTCTTCACATGAACACTGATTTTTAACAATGTAAAATTTATTTGATTCATTGTTTAATGTAATTCTTAACATCTGTGTTTGATGAGTGCAGGTTACTGGAAGTCGACTGGCTGAAAAATATGTGGAGACCAGATTCATTTTTTAAGAATGCAAAATCTGTTACTTTCCAGACAATGACTATTCCAAATCATTATATGTGGCTGTATAAAGATAAAACCATTCTTTATATGGTAAAGTAAGTATTTATTTATAAGTACTGTGCAGATACACCTTAATTTTGGCCAACTATTATAAATTACGTTTGTGTCTATTACCGAACTCAGACTTTTAGTCATGACCTCATAAAATCTTATTTAAGCAACCACCCTTGAATCTCTGTAGTGGATTGATAAAATGTTAGCTGTAAGAGGTTGTAAAAATACAGTATATAAAATGCAAATGTTATTTGCATTTGTATTCCTATATACAGTACATTATAATGCAAATACGGCAATTTCAACACCGTTAAAAAAATTATAGTTGCAATGTGTGAAGTAATTTGTTTATACATTTCCTTAATTTAGGTGTGACTTTGACCACATTGGATGAGTAAAATGATCTTTTTTACCACAAGATAACCCTATTGGAGTTGCCAGTTTAGTAACACTCTTTTTTTCTAAATCAGACCCTAGAAACAACAAAGGGATGTTGTGTGTATATGTGTATACATATATATTGTTTCTTATAGCTAGTTTTGATTTATGTCCATCAACTTTATGAAAAACTGTTTTTTAATGTCATTTTTTGGCATTAATGGTTTTCTTTTTAACTGCATAATTTTTGACCAAACAGTAAAGTTTATTACACTCAACTTTAGCATTCTTCCCACACTCCTCCACAGTAATTCAATAGGAATTTTCTAACTTGTGTTTGTCAAGATTGGCAAACCAATCGTCTGGACAAGTACAGCGCCCATTCATTAAAAATCGATTCCAGAGATAGGCTGATCTGTATGTCAGAGTCTTATACTTGAAACTTGATTTCTTGTAATCTGATTGGTTCTTCGGTAACCCCTATTTATATAGATAACCCCTACCCCTACAGATAAGAACCTTCATGTGTAACAAGGATTCGGAACAGAATAATTCTTAATCAAAAACCTGAAATTTTTATGATCAATTTTATAGGCTATAAAACCTTTTTACTTGAAAAACACATACATACAGTTACTTATTTTTTGAACAAATCATCAAGTAAGTCTTTTTATTATGAGTATTCTGTTATATGTCTCATCTTAAAATTTCCTATATCTCAAAATTTATTTAAATCATTGTGTTTTTAAAGGGTTTTAAAAATCACCATCTCACTGGACTTAAAGTTGTTTTCCAAATCTAAAAATACTTGAAACTTACATTTTTCATGATGCTCCTTATCACCTAATTTACTAATTTACAATGTTGAAACCTGCTGCTATCTCTGCTTATTCATACAGTGTCTTTATTTGCTATCATATGCTTTATTCTCTGCTATATTCCATATGCAATTAAAATATCCATAGTAAATGTGTGTGTGTGTGTGTGTGTGTGTGTGTGTGTGTGTGTGTGTGTGTGTGTGTGTGTGTGTGTGTGTGTGTGTGTGTGTGTGTGTGTGTGTGTGTGTGTGTGTGTGTGTGTGTGTGTGTGTGTGTGTGTGTGTGTGGATTTGAATGGATTATTTCACTAAATTTTCATTCTAAATACAGAATTTTTTAACAATCCTGTAGTCGTGATTTGAAATTGCCCTCCACGTTGACACAAATCTCCATTTCTGCGTATTGTATTCCAGCAACTGTAGCAAGTGTCTGAATTTCTTGTGATATTTCATGCAGTGGTTGCACCTCCTGCAAATTTGTACTAATTTGAACACTACACTGTGTAAAACATAGTAACCTTGTTTTGGTCCAGGATAGCACCTCAGGTCAACTACTGAATTACTGTCATCCATATGTGAAGCAACTGACCACAGAACAGTCTTTAGGTAAACAAATTTCAAGTGTTTCAATAATTGCTTGTTTCAATGGCTGAATATCAGATGCCATAATTGGTGGAACAAACAGGATTCTGACATTGGGCAACGATGAGACTGGATTACATGGTGCATTATCCAATAATAAAATTATGTGGTGATTATTATTTAGCTTTTTTTTATTAAATTCTTGCAATAAGTCTTCAAAGATGCCAGATTACTCTTTGTTAGCATGCTAATTAGTACCTAGTAATGTTGACTCCATATTCTTGAAACACCTTGATTTTAATAATATACTTTAACTAAATGCTGCTCTTTTTCGCCAGCAACATTACAACATAACATTGTGGCTAACCTTTCTTCAGTTATTTCCCCAAATTTACACTTTTATGATTTGTTTTGTAATTTGTAGTTTTGTTGTTTTGTAATAAATATTGCAACAGTATATTTATTTAAAGATGTTTCAGTATTAATACTGAACACAACTATAGTATATTAATTACTGGCTATATCACAGGGTTTTATGTGCGCTGCATTCAATATTAACTTTTGCACTGCTGCTTGCAAAAATAAATTATGTTTTCAGTTGAGAGGAGAAATACTTTAGTGACATGAGATAGCTACTTAAATACACAAAAAATAAAATAGGTGATGGATTTATTAAAAAAGATTATTAAAAACAAATTGAAATATTATTGAAATATTGAAAATAAAAAAATATAAATTTTAATATCCCCTTTTGTAAGCAACTGTTTATAAAGCATAAAGATAAATTACACATACTGTAAATCACACATAAGTAGTATAAAAACAAGATTACGTTTGTGTCTATTATCGAACTCAGACTTTTAGACATGATCTCATAAAATCTTATTTAAGCAACCACCCTTGAATCTCTGTAGTGGATTAATAAAGATGTTAGCTGTAAGAGGTTGTAAAAAGACAGTATATAAAATGCAAATGTTATTTGCATTTGTATTCCTATATACAGTACATTATAATGCAAATACGACAGTTACAACACCATTAAAAAAATTATAGTTGCAATGTGTGAAGTAATTTGTTTATACATTTGCTTATTTTAGTGTGTACATACATGAACATAAAATTTAATAAAACACATACATGAACACAAATATGAAAAATGTTTGAGCTACTTGGGTATCTAACATAATATAATTCATTTAAATATTGCATATTGTATATAAAATACAATTTTAATATTTTTTACATTTAAGGAAGATGTTTACTTGTAGTATTTTAATGAAAATAATATTTATATAAATTCAATAAACATTAATTATTAACCACCCAAATTAAATTAAATATAAAAATAATTTTAAATGAAATATTAAAAATATATGTTAATGACTTATAAAATACTATACATGTCAGTATAGTATTACACTATATACAAATATTTATTCATTGTTTCCTTTTATTTGTATTATCCGCCTGTTTATTTACTGTATTATTACTTGTAGGTCTAAAATACAATACAGTATCATCAATGTTACAAATGCATTTAATATGTATTCTGACAAACTATCCAGTAACAGTTACATTTACACCTTCACCCAAAATTGTTTTGAATGATGTTGTTTCATTTTTAAAACTTCAAGTCGCCCGTTGCTTACTATGAAATTGTCGATATTATTTTCAGCAGCAATATCTAGTGCCCTACCTTGTAATGTGCTTCCTCTAACCAGGAAATTTTTTATGTGAGCATATTTGAACCACTCAGAAAGAATTTTATTCACCTGTCACAGTTTGATTCTTATTAGCTTCCTAATTTTTAATTTTTTTTTTTTATTTGTGATTATGTTATTCATCTGTGTTTTACTCAAAATGCAGATTTAAAAACTTCAGCAAGTTCCTTGTTGAAACCTGCTTATTACTTTCAAGAATGGCATTCCTCTTATTTCATAAATTTAAACAGACTCTTTCTTTATGACTCATTGTTGTCTATTCAAACTACTGTATATTGAGCAAGCTGCACTCTAAATTACGAGAGTGTGCACAGCTATTAATTAATGAGGTACACACTACTGTACTATGAAATAATTACATAACAAGTTATGTAAACACTTATGTAAACACGCGCAGATTGCTTATGATTAATTATGCTAAGTAATGTTACGAAAGCTTTAATAGTTCATACTGTCCATACATATTTATACAATATTCTATATAGAAATAACCACACTGCAAATTACAATACAGTAATACTGTGGACCATTTATGATCAATATTATAATGGTTTCAACATTTGCTTATAACCGTCTCAGTATTATGGAAACTAACTGTACAACTGATTTTTAAACTTAAAAGCATGCAAGCCATTATATCCAGCTTGGTGGGTTACCTCTTCTTTCTGTTGGACCAGGTATAACTACCACTTGTGTTTTATTAGAAATCTGTATTGCCATTTATTCTGAACTCAGTATTGTATTCCAGATTACCAAACACAGATTTAGAAGTTGTTTACATATGTATGTATGTATATGCATGTGTATACTAACAGTTTTCTATTTTCAAACAGCTATGTGACAAAAAAATATTCAATTAACACAAATTTAATTCAAATGGTATTTTATTAGGTAACTAAAAATTAAGGTTAGAGAATTAAAAAATAAAATACCAGAAGAGTCTCCTTAACATAAACAAATAAAGTAGGTAAACAACCCTCGTGCCTTAACTACTAAACAATAGGCAGCAGTTTATTTTGTACATTTGTATTTCTGGGTAGAAGCTAAGGTATACAATGCAGACGATTACTAAGTAAGTTGTAGTCATTTCGATCCTAAGATGATCCGTGAGTTGTGAATTTATATTTTATAGTTGCAAACTGCCAATAGAAGTTTTGCTGTTTCTATTGTTGTTATGTCAATGATGCATTTTTGTATATGTGCTTTGTACAAACATAGTTAACAAAATAATGGACATAGGCTATACCAGAGAAAGCATGAGAGATAAAGAGGATAAGAATTACAAGAATAATAGATAATGGTATATTGGAATGAGGACAAAGAGAATTATTGAATGTTTAAAAAGTATGTAATAGATGTAGCAATTAAAAATGTATGACAGTGTTTGACAATATCAAAGATACCGAGGAAATACTGATTTTTCACAAAAATTGGGTATATAAAATAAAATGTAATGACTGAGTAAACATAGACATAGTATATACATTAGACACTAGATGTTGCATAGCGGCACACCAAACTAAGGCCACTGATTCCACCATTGTGTGGGCAAAAAACTTTTAAGTGTGTATTTCATATTGATGTTATTGCAGTAAATAATCTATTAGAATGGTGCAATCATGTGCTGCCTACAATTGTACAAATAGATATAGTAGCAAGTGTGAGAAAGGAAGACAAATTACATTTCATAGTTATGTTCCTACAGAATTATTCGACAAAATAAAAATGTCCTGCTAATGGTACAATACTCTTTCATTTTTAAAAATTAGTGGAATTAAGAGCATTTTGGGGATAAAGATGATATATGTAGTTACAGAAAGCAAATGGGTTCAATAAATTTACAAAAATCATCTGTGTAACGTTTTCTTGGTAAAAAAATGGAAACTCCCGTGTATATTTTATGCGTAAATATGCATATTTATATATTTTTTAAACAAAAATAAATCTTTATGTATATATAAAATAAAAAATATATACACATATATTGGAAATTATAATAAATAATTATATAAATAACTATAATCAATTATAATTTATAAATTGTAAGTAGGCCTATACAAATATTGTATAAATATTATATAAATAAATGTAAATATTTATTGTAATATATAAAAATTTTAAGATGTATTATAATATGTCAATAATGTGTTTTTATATTTAAATAAATATGTATATTTTGTAGATTACAATTAATATAATTTTGAAAAACTTAAATGGAAATTCAGTATTCATTTTCATATCTAACATTTATTGAACAACACAGTTTTATTGGTGACTTTAAACACTAAATTAACACAGTATAGAACTTTAATAATGTTTATACAGTTTCTACAGGCTAAATAAAGCCCAATTTCAAGAATGTATATTAATTTTCCTCTGAGCTGACCTTTCTTTAACAACCATTAATGTTTTACTTCCATATTTCCTTAAGGAATGGAAGTATGGTGATGGCAAAAAAAATCGTGTTCGAGATTATTGCAGATTCTGATTCTACTACACTCAAAACATGAAAAAAAGTCGTTTTCCGAAAAGTGTGTGTGTGTGTGTGTGTCTGTGTGTCTGTAGATTTTTTTTCTATGGCAAACGATAACTGCCGCAAATTCAAACAGAATCAAATAATTTTTTGCATACAGCCCTGATTTGTAGAGGACTCGCGACCTATTGTTTCTGGTGAAGATCGGTTGAGGGAAAGGGGTAGTTTACCTGCAACGGTTTTTTTTATCAAGGGAAATTTTTTTTTTTGGCAAACGATAACAGCCGCAAATTCAAACAGAATCAAATAATGTTTCGTATACAGCCCTGAATTGTAGAGTTCTCAAGACTTTTTGTTTTTGGTGAAGATCGGTTAAGGGAAAGGGGTAGTTTACTTGTAACGTTTTATGTTTTAACAAGGGTATTTCCTATGGCAAACGATAACAGCCGCAAATTCAAACAGAATCAAAAGATTATTTGCATACAGCCCTAAATTGTAGAGTTCACAAGACCTATTGTTTTTGGTGAAGATCGGTTAAGGTAAAGGGGTAGTTTACCTACAACGTTTTTTTAACAAGCGTATTTTCTATGGCAAACGATAACAGCCGCAAATTCAAACAGACTTAAATAATGTTTCGTATACAGCCCTAAATTGTAGAGTTCTCAAGACCTATTGTTTTTGGTGAAGATCGGTTGAGGGAAAGGGGTAGTTTACTTGCAACGTTTTTTTAACAAGGGTATTTTCTATGGCAAACGATAACAGCCGCAAATTCAAACAGAATCAAATAATGTTTTGCATACAGCCCTGATTTGTAGAGTACGCAAGACCTATTGTTTTTGGTGAAGATCGGTTAAGGGGAAGGGGTAGTTTACCTGCACCGTTTTTTTATCAAGCGTATTTTCTATGGCAAACGATAACAGCCGCAAATTCGAACAGAATCAAATAATTTTTTGCATACATCCCTGAATTGTAGAGGTCTCAAGGACGTTCGATTTTGGTGAAGATCGGTTAAGGGGAAGGGGTAGTTTACCAGCAACCTTTTACGTTTTAACAAGAGTAAAGTACTTGCAAATTTATTTAAACTTTTTGAAACAATGGTAATTGTTAAAAATAAAATAATTTTGTTGCCAGGCAATAAAATTAAAATTTTTTAATTTTAATGTAATATAATATTTTTCATTTAATACGGCAATAAAAAGGCAGGTAAGACACAAACACACAATTCACGTTATTTCTGGCCTCACTCATGTTTATTTTCTTACGTTTGCACGCTTTTTAAATGGAAAGTGCCGAAACCCACACCAACATAACGCGTGCAAGCCGAAAAAATGGACATCAATTTGCTTACTGGCGAAGCTAGTAGTTAATGAATGGGTAGGCAAAAATCTTATCTTAAATTTTTTTTAAGGAATCACTAAAAGGACGGTGGGTCAAATCGGACGCTGAGGTAGAGTTTGCTGTAACCGAATGGTTCCACAAACAGCCGTAAGAATTTTACTAGCAGGGAATCTACAGGTTAGCGCAACAGTGGAACTCATGTCTTAATGTTATTGGAGACTTCTTTTAAAATCGTTGAATAAAAATTGCTTTACAGCTCTATACGTGTGTCTATTGAACAATCCTTGTATTAGTCATACACGATAATACAACTGATTAAACTTCAAATTTTTAAACTTGGTTAGTTTCTATATATATGTTTAATGTTACAAATAATTCAAATAACAATCTTGATCATCTGTTAGTTCAGCGGAATAACAGTGACACTTTTAATAACCGCATAAAATAAACACTTAGAAACAACACAGGCGCTTTAACTTAACTGTTTGGACCACAGAAGTGAGGCATGCCTCAATGCTCTATGTGTACAGCGCGGGACAATCCCCCCTCCCTACACTTCCCTATCACACCACTACATTGCTTACATACGATGTATACAAAAAACGCTGAGGCAAGTTCAGGTTGCCTCATTCGCTTTAAACGAACTATGCCGAATCTCACCTGTCACCATCTAGCGGTCGCTCAATAAAGCACGTTTCGGTTTAATAAATTTGACAGTCACAGTAACAATGTATAACCTTTACGTTATGTAGTTCATACGTATTTATAATTTTTATTCTACAGAATTTGTTAGGGTAGGCATTGCCTCAATTGCCTCCATGTAACTTCGCCACTGATATATATGTGTACAACGTTATCGGCAACAAAGAAGTAGTTTTTGTTAAAATTCCTTCCCGGGATATTTGGCCGTAGTCCAATGTTTTCTACAAAACCAGACATTTCGGCAATGCCATCGACTTCCATCATCAGTGAAAATCGAGTGCGATAACGTGAGGTGGTATACGTTAGTGACCACAGTACTGTGGTTAAGGCTGAAGCAGTAAGTAGAAAGAAGTAGTTTCTATGGTAATATTTCATTTCGAAAATGATTTTAAATATAAATCTTAGAATATGGAAGTCATGTATGGTTCTCCATACCGATATTTAATGGTTGTTATCTCAATGGTCATTTTACCACCATCCATTTGGATGTGGTTTGTACACGCTCAATTATTCTAGAATAATTGTCGATGTTGCTTCTAACTGTATAATAAATTGGATGTATATTTTATTTTTAATACATACATGACAAATTGCATTTTCTTTGGTTGATCAATTTGAATTCACTCGTTTAGTTGGCCACATTATGGTGCAATTTGTGTGATTCAGTTTTGCACTCTGTTTGTGGAACTGAGGCCATAGTGTGCTAGGGGCTTGGTAGTAAATTGTACTTAGGCTAAACGGGTCACAAATTCAAGTGTAGATTGAAGAATCATAATAGAGGGTAAGGAAATAGGAAGTAGCTTCAGTTTGTAGACCATATGTGTGTGTGTGTGTGTGTGCGCGTGTGCACGCATGTGCATGTGTGTCGATCATATATATGTAATATAAAAATAAGCAATCATATAATTAAAAGTTTAGTTTAAAATTGTTTTAGAAATGTGTAACTAATGGAATGTAGTAAATATTATTTCAGTTATTCTAAATTCTAAGCCATAAAATTATTGTCCTTATGTACAAAAAACAAATAGAAAACTACTAAAAAGATATATAAAAAGAGAAAAATATTAAAACCAGAGCTAGGATGGCATGACATTGATACTGATATTTTTGTATACATTTTAAATATAGAGGAAACATTCGAGAAGGTCTGAGATTAATATAGATTCTGTCTTTGTTGGAGAAAAAGATCACAGTAAATGTGAAAGTACTGTGTAGCCTACTATAGTTGGGCTTAGTTCAGCATGAAATGACTGGAAAATATAGTCAACAGTCACAAATCGTAACACTACAAAACAGAAATCCAATAAAATAGTTTGATAGTTTACACTGGTTAAAGAATCCCTTTAACCAATTGGTCTCAATTACAGTAATAGTTCACCAACAAAATAATCACATTTTCTCACGTCAAAATGCACTGTGTCCCCAAACACAAAGCGTGTTAGAAATATAAATGGTTACAAAAATATTGTTGTTCCTATTTGCACATTGATTAAAAAACAATTGTATAACAAATTTTAGAAAAGAAATTTGCAAAGCATGAAAACTCTCATGGCCAGAGTTGACATTGTTATGAAACACGTTAGGCTGTGGTTTATTATTAACACTGGATGAAACGCCAGACTTTTCATATTAAGAATTCTGAATTTATTCTTAAGCAGACTGTAATACTTTGTTTCCATTCCACTGAAGATGACTGCCATGGGTGTGGTAGAAACTTATGGTATTTAACGAATGTTAATAATAGACCATAACCTAACATCCCGGTTAACAAGTTCCACGACCAAAACTCGCAAAACAGGTTTTTTTATATTTTCATATATTCTATTTCTTTCATACACACTGATTTTGCATACTACCAGTACATGTGGATAAAACATTAAGAAATGATAGCACAACAAAGATTAGAAAACTCACAAACCAGATTATACAGTATATGTTTCCATATAATCCATTTTTCTTAATATATTGTTTCTTATCTACGGTTCAATTAATAAGGACATTTTGCAGATAGACAGTATTAGGCTGGTATAAGTATTAAAAGTTGTGGCAAAATTATGAAGAATATTTGTAGTAAATATATATAACACAGATGTGAACAGATATAATTTAGCTACAAATGAAGAAACTAGACTTGTTATTATTATTGTTGTTGTCATTGTTGTTGTTGTTGTTGTTGTTGTTGTTGTTGTTGTTGTTGTTGTTTTTGTTGTTGGTGTTGTTGTTGTTTTTGTTATTATTATTATTATTATTATTATTATTATTATTATTATTATTATTACTACTATTATGTTCTGTGTTTTGAGACTTGTATCAAATAATCAGACGTCCTGAGGAACCAGTGTGTAATCGAAATCAACTAAACTTAGGAATAATAAATGGAGATAACCAAACAACAAATTAGAGGACATGAAAAATAACTGTCAGTCCATTAAGTGGTTCAAGTTTTGAAATTACACTAAACCACAGTCCCACCTGTTGCAAGTACAGAATATAGTATCATGGATTAAACTGTCTACATACTGACAGTTGATGCAACACCATAAACATTTGATAAATTAGCATTTTATTGGTAGTAATTATTTACACAAGTGTATCCTTGTGAATAATGCTATACATGGTAATTTCAGATTGACGTTGACACTCTCATGTGCAATGAACTTTATGATATATCCACATGATACACAGGAGTGTAAGCTTCAAATGGAAAGCTGTAAGTACTTTCATATACGTTTTGAAATAGTCTCCTTTTGTTGTGTAGAGGAAAATGTATTATTAAGTGAAAACTCATGATAGTGGTATCAACCAAGCAATCATTATATATTTCTCATAACTTTATAATGTGATTTTAGATAACTATACATTTTTCAGGCAATAGCATATATTAAATTCTCCTGCATGACAGAGGACTATTAAAAACTCAGTATACATGTGATTTGACAGCTTGAGTCATAAGGCAAATTTTGTAGGAGAACTAAAACTTGCTATCGTGACAGATTATTAGGCAATGGGGATTTATTTGGTGTGGAATGATTTGGTTCTTTTGATGATTTTAGATAACATCAATTTACTTGATGCAAGAACAGAACAAAAACACACTCTGATTCTCCACTGTGTAAAGCCTTTTTGTAGTGTGCACACAATACACAGAATGTCCAGAAGCATAACACTGATATTAGCATTTCAAGTTGTATTAGTGAAGACACACCGTAAATAACACAAACACCTAACTCACACTGCTAGTTTAGAGAATTAAGCAGACATTAATTTTACAATCTATAAGATAATAGTAAAGTGTGCACACACTGTGTCTGCTGTTTTATAGAATCGGTTACTGTGGTATCACATGTAAGCTATTGGATCTCTGAGATCACAGAGGTCCAATGAAGAGAGGTTATCACTCAAGATATTCTTTTGTGAGAGGATTTTGGAGGGTCATGTAGGCAAAGCAAACTAATCCAGAGCATAGGTTTTGGGTGGTTTTGACCATTGACCAAAACAACAGTCACAGAGAGACTATTTTTGAAGTAATTATTTGAATGGACAAACAAAAGAATTAATTTTAGAAAATTAAGTAACTGTGTCTGCTGAAACTTATGGTTCATTATACTGCAATAAAGATAAAATATCTATAATAAATTACTGCATAGAATAAGTTGTGTACAAGTAGATCTAAAAATAATGTTTCATCAAAATAAAATGCAAAATCACCTGTGTGCAAAAATTAGCTATACCTACACTGATTATATTTCCTTAACTAGTTTAATGTATAGTTTAAAATAGTGTCTCTTCCTGTACATAACTCTTATATTTCCTTCTGGAAGATTGTTACTACTACTACTATTACTACTACTACTACTACTACTACTACTACTACTACTACTACTACTACTACTACTACTGCTGCTGCTGCTGCTGCTGCTGCTGCTGCTGCTGCTGCTGCTGCTGCTGCTGCTGCTGCTGCTGCTGCTGCTGCTGCTGCTGTCCTACTACTAGTACTACTACTGATACTGCCACTGCTACTGTTTTATTTTTTTATGAGGGTAGGTGGAACAAAATGGTTAACAAATGTCTGAAGCGTGAACACTTCTGGGGTCTGGGTTTGGATATTATACCGACCCACTAAAAAAAAAAATCACACTTTCCTCTTCTAGGATATTAGTCTTGAAATATTTGACACATTACTTTGGGCTAAGCCTATTGTTCTTCAGCCCAGGGCTCATGTCTGGCTTGTTATTGTTCTTTTATATTACGTTGTCCAAATCTATTTTCTTCCCCTGAAGACTCTCTTCTGTGAAACAAGGCATACAGTTCCAGGTGTCCTCCCCTTGAAGCATCCCCTTGACAAAGTTATCTGTGGAGATCTCCTGCCAAATACCCTCTTGCAACGATTGCCTGTGTTATTCCCATCTGTCACATAAGAAGAAGGTATGGCCGACACCGTTTGCAGCTCTCGAGCAGTACAAGCACTTTTGTGACTCAGCCCTTCCCAAATTCTTCACACAAGATTGAAAATATCCGTGCGCAGTAAGAAACTGGGTAAGGTAATAGTCGGTCTCCCCATGCTTCCTCTCCACTCATGGCTGCACTTGTTTGCATCCAGTGACCACGCTCATCTTGCTCCCAAGCTCTCCATCATCTGGCTTGTGTCTCGTAGCGTGCAGCTTCACCACCTACTTATGCTCCTTGTCTAGAAGATTGATCAACCTTACTCTGGCAACAACCAAGACAGCCGGCTCAGATATTGTGTGGTAGGCTGATGCTACCCAAAGAGCACTTCACCTTTGGATCTAGGCTAGTTTCCTTCCTTCCTCTTGTAGGTCTTACGATTCAACGATATAGCCAATATTTCAGCTCCATACAATAGGACTGACTGGACAGGTGACACCAAGAGTCTTCTTCTACCTGAGTTCAGGACACCGATGTTGGTCATGAGCTGACAGCTGACGACATTACTCCCTTTGCCACCTTCTCCACTGTTTACCTAATCTGCTCAAAAAAGCTTAACTTGTAGTATGATTTCCATCTGTTGAGCTTAATCTGGGCCTGATTGGCATATCCCATCAAGCATGACTCTTCTGGCATCTCCATCCTCAGCAGGTTATCATATGATGTGTTCCATAGATCCAGTCCAAGGACTAAGTCCTGGGCCACCTTGGCCATGGCAACCAGCTGCCGCTGTCCTTCCTGCTTTGCATAAACCAGTGCTGTGTCTCTGAGATAATCGTCCACTATCTGCAGCCAGAACTTGGCATGCAAAAGTCAATGTCTAACGTCTCCAGAATGTCGCTCCATGTCATGAAGTTGAATGCATTTTTATGTCCAATGTCACAGCAGGACAACCTATCAAAAGAAATGGTTGTGGTAATCTAGTCCTCTAACAGTTTCAACACTTCCTAGATCACATCCACCATCAATCTTTATGACCTGAATCTGAACTGCTTCTCATGGAGATCTCCTGCAGTTCTGATTGCCATTGCCAGTCTTGTTTTGATGATTTTCTCCAGTAATTTCCCAGCCATGTCCAACACACAAAGTGGTCAGTATGATAATGAGAGCTCTTATGATTTTCTCTGTGGTCACCACATTCATCACATGATTCAAACATGGTCTTCAATGATTCAAGCTTTTGTGTGACAATCTTATACCTCTGTCCCCTTGGGTCCCTGTTCACATCATCAGACAGGTTCTTCCAACAGTGCCTTACTGTGGTTGATCGGTCGTTGCAGTCCTTTCCTCACAGCCATGTGTACAGCCAATCTCAGATTTACCTCATCAAGATCCCTTGCCCACTGTGCAGTCCTTCGCTTCCTGAGCCACCTTCTCTGTATATTTGAAATTTCTTGATTCTGCCAGTACACGGAGGCCTCCTCATGACAAGGTCTTACCCTCAGGATGGATGCTTTATATGTTCTCAAGATTGTATTCATTATGGAAGTGACAAGTCATGTTGATCTTGTTAATCAGGAATTTTAGCTCATCTTCCAAGTTCTTATGAAAATTTTTCAACGTCCATCTTCTTCACATTCCACCTGAAGGAAGCTGCTGGAGAATCCACCAGCTCACCAGCTCCTATGATCACTGAATGACCTCAAAAGCAAATTAACTGGTGATCACTCCCTGAGCTCCGTATCCATGGTACCAGGAAATCAGATGCCAAGGAAACAGTCTTGTTATACCCGGGACATTAGAAAGTTGGAAGTTTACTATTACTACTACTGCTGCTGCTGCTGCTGCTGCTGGTACTACTACTACTACTACTACTACTTTTATTGTTACCATTATTATTATTATTATTATTATTATTATGATTATGATTATGATTATTATTATTACTACAAAATAAATTCTTATTGATGAGAAGCCTGTAGCCATAAAAAAGTTTAGTTCTTTAATACTTTGTTTAATCCTACTCCCCTGTCAAAACACTCATTACTTTTAATCTCCTTATACACAATAAAACATTATAATAAGATAAGAAAACATACAAAATATTTTATTGACTAAATTACAGATTTGTTAGTTTGGAGGGTATAATATGGAAAAAGAATTCAACATGAATTCCTAAGTAAGAACAAAACATGTAAAATACCTCTCTTAAATTTTTTTAGCTAGAGTTAAAGTATCCATTAAATACCTTTTTAAATTTCTTTCCATTCATCATAGTTAGTGTCAATTTAACAGATTTACCAGGACACCTATTCGGAAACTGCTTGATTTAAAGCAATTTTCATCAAATATAACAGGAGATTTTGATTTGTTAAGCTTCCTTCTAACTTTTAAACTAGAAATTCCTCAAACAAATTTACAATTTTACAAAGTTAAATATTATTCTGCTGTCTGTTCAAAGGTGCAAGGAGAATAATTTTGTATTCCAGTCTATTCATCAGATTTTTTATGTGGATTGGTCGCATATATATTGGTCTCATTATAAAGCATACAGTCAGAATTAAAATCCTGCCAAACGACTCATATCTAAGTACATGTGTTTAAAAAGCTATGTGAATTTATATATATATTTTTTTAAATATAATTCCAGTATCTCACACTACTGATGACATGATATTCCAGTGGGATCCAGATGTACCACTTGTTGTGGACGAGAATATTGAACTACCCCAATTACAATTGGTCAAAAATAACACAGCAGACTGTACTCAAGTATACTCTACAGGTATGTCCAGAAACCATAATACACTTGAAACATTATTTTGTAAGTTATTTGAGCGTAACTTCATACGCCAGCAAATGGAGTTGGCACATTTTTCAAGACATTTTGGTTTGGTCGGAGGAATTGATGTCAGTGTAGTATCTAGTAACTACTTAAAAACATTTAGGGAGAAACAACTGGGGGTTGACTGAAGAAGGGTTGAGAAGGTCCTGAAGAAATGAATCAATGATCTGTGTTTGTCTCATTCCTAGAACACTCTCACCTTTATATCCCTCCTTATTCCATGTGATACCTCCTTACAGCCTAGACTTTTGTGTGTGTGTGTGTGTGTGCGTGTGTGTGTGTGTGTGTGTGTGTGTGTGTGTGTGTGTGTGTGTGTGTGTGTGTGTGTGTGTGTGTGTGTGTGTGTGTGTGTGTGTGTGTGTGTGTGTGTGTGTGTGTGTGTGTGTGAGAGAGAGAGAGAGAGAGAGAGGTTTTCCAAGTGCTGTTCCTAATAATTTTTTACTATATAAATAAATTCTATTAATGGATGTAAGCCATGCAGATATTTTAATGGGTACAGATAGGTGTTTGGTGGTGTCATTTGAGTTTGCTAAAACAACAGTCAAAAAGTGCTCAGAATTAGAATGAAAATTGGCAAAAGTGGTAAGTTCAATTGTTGCAACAGCACCTTGCCCAGTACCATGTTTTTTGTCAGTACAGTGGCGCATCACATTAAGTGTCCCTACAATGGCACCTTTTTGTGTAGCACTGAATTGGCCACCATGAATTACTTAGATCGCCTAAAGAAGCATGTTTAGGGGCTCAAGAAGAGGATACCACAATAAGAGAGTTGTATATCAATGCAATGGGTAACCTAAAGTTAATAATAATGTAATATAACATCAACTCTATTGTTTTTAAGCTTAATTGCCCCCCAAACCACCCCCCCATTCTTTCCTACCTGCAGTCAACCCCATTTGTTGTTTATAAAATATTTTTAAGTAACTCATATGTCTGACTCAGGTATCTATCCTTCCAATTTACCCTAAACATTACGAAAAATTCACTGACCACACTTGTCGTGACCCCACTTTGACAGGTCACAAGTAAAATTTCATGAGTCAACAATAACAAATCAAATAGAATTAAAACCAATTAAAAAAAGAACCGTAATGTGGTATAAATTGTTTACTTACTATGTTAATAAATTAACGATTGATTGAAAAGTGATTGAAAATGTTACTATCTTAACAGTTTTCTTATTACAGTATTCCTTACCCTTATGTCCAGTTTCAGTATCAGGTATTATCAGCTTCCTTATTAAAAATTTTATATTGAATAATACTAATTTGATCAAATTTGTTTCCAGGTAATTTTACCTGCTTGGAAGTGGTGTTTGTGTTGAAACGACGTCTTGGATACTATCTATTTCATACCTATATACCTACTTGTCTTATTGTAATTATGTCGGTATGTGTTTGACAACAGATAGCATTTATTTTCTTTCTTTTTCAAAGTTAATAGTTTCAAATTTGCTTCTTATGTAAAACTATTAAATATCTTGCATTAGACGTTTAAAGTTAGCAATTGCATTAACATTAGCAATTTTATATTAACAATAAGTTTATTGTTTTTGAATTTCCAAATAAATTTTTCTCAAAAATTCTCCTCATTATTAGTCAAGCTTATATGCTTAATATTATGAACTTAAGAGTAAAACTTTAGTTATAATAATATATTGTTATAAACAAAAACATGAATATTCAAATTATGAGACACATCAGCTATTCCAATTTTCATTACTAAATTACACAGAATGTTAGTATGGATAACAGTATTGCAAACAAACTAGGTAAATGGAAGTTCCACAATGAGTGGGAGAAATACTGATCTTAAATCTTCTCATGATGAAAATTTGTGAATATATGAAGATCACATGGTTGTCAAAATTATGTTGCAACTATTTTATACGTTACCTAGGCCTGAGTCAACATTATCAAAATCAATAGAAACTAGGGTAGTTGAATGCTTAAGTTATTATTTCTTAATTTTTTGGCCATAACTCCAGTGGCCATATTCAGCAGATTATAGCATTCGAAGGATGTCAAAACCAAATCCATCTCACTGTTGAGGAGTAAGGAATGAGCAAACTCCCCGCCCCGAGACGCGAGTAGTGCAGTGACCTGATTCTCCAAGTGAACTCATACCACTGGGTCAGGATGAGTTATATTTATATTATTTTACTAGTTGTGGGAGGACTGAAAGCTTCTATTGGTTGGTGGATTATACCACCAGGGCTAAAATAACGGGGTATTTTAGACTCACCTGGTCTTGGAGTCTATTTGCCGAGTCCAGCAATAGGGGCTGTGTGTTGTGTGATTGTGAGTCACCTGGGCCACCTGGCCATAGAATCTCTCACCAGGCATCTCAGGGTGTCGTCAAGTGCATAGACACCCAGTCCTCTTTGGAGTGCACATGAAGGGAACTTTGGGGGACTTAACATGAGAGTTTAAGTCCTCAGTTGAGAATGCTCTAGAACAAAACGTTCCCAAAGTGAGGACCCCTGGGGGTGTGCGGACATTTTTAAGAAACAATAGAATGTACTGTAATTTTCTCCAATTTTTTGTGCTCTAAAATCCAAATGTTAGAATCTTCAAACAATTCATAGAAGATTCCAGTATTTGGGGGGGGGGGTCTGAGGGAAGAAGTAAAGCTCTTTTTATTTGATTCCAACTTCAACCTTAAAGACAGGATTCATGACTTTAACTGGATTTTGAAGCTATCATACCTTACTGATATCTTCAGTCATCTGAATGAACTCACTTTAAACCTGCAGAGATCACTATTTTCCAGGTTTGAGATAAAACCAAGGAGATGATAAAAAAAAATTAAAGCTGTGGATTCAGAGACTAGACTCTTAAATCTTCAAATAATTCCCTTTCAAGGCAGATTTCATCCAGATGTCGGGAGAAAATGTTCCAAAGGAGAGCCTCAACTTTATTAAATCTCATTTGGAGCAACTGCACCTGCAGCTAAGGGAATATTTTCCCTTGACGGATGATAGTGACATGTGGATAAGGAAACAATTGGCAGAACTTTCAACTGACAGTTCATTAAAATTATAGTTTTCACAATTATCTCTAGCTGACTTCTGGTTACATATAATGACTGACTATCCTGAACTCGCAACAAAGCTTTGAAGTGTTTAACTGTGTTTCTCTTTACTTATTAATGTGAAACAGCATTCTCTCAGCTCACGTACTTGAAGTCAAAATTAAGAAATAAACTTGATGTCTAGAGTGACTTTATATCGAATTTATCAGACATTAAACTCAATATTGCAGAAATAATTGTCCAAAAGCAGCTTCATTGTTCACATTAAACTGACTAATATCATTAATGTTATAATTTTGCCAAGTTAAGAGAATTTTAATTTTAATATATTTTAATTAAAATATAAGAATATATGTCATATTTACTGTTCGTTTTATTTCAGAAATCATACGGGGTCCGTGAAATTTTTAATTTTGGGGGGGTCCGCGGACTGAAAAGTTGCTCTAGAGCAACTTTCTGTGGCAGGCAGCCAGATATCCCTAAACAGGACACCCATAGGTTATTACTGGCAACACATTTATATGTCAATTATGAGTTTACGTAGCTAGGGTGGGGGGGGTCGTCGTCATGGCCAGGGCATGGACTGGGACTGAGACTGGACGTGTAAGATTGTCTGTCGCTCTTACCACTGTGAGTCCTGAACCTGTCTCTCAGGAAGAAGTCACTGATCAGCTTGCTGTGCTACAGTCAAGAATAGCATCAGGCCTTGACAATGTATGAACACAGCTCTTTGTCTCCTTTTGGAGCACTGAATTCTGTTCTTGGTTGAGTTGTTCAACTCGTCATAGTGATATGGAAGCAGAGAAAGAATACTTCTTGTGCCAACAATATCCAGCACATTGGTCCTATCTGCTATGTCAAAGCTACTTGAGCAACTCGTACAATGTCATGCACAAGACATCTACAAAACTTTAATAACATTCTGGTCCTCAAACAGTTTGATTTCCATGTTGGGCATTCCATCACTTATCAGCTGATGAGAATTGTGGAATATATCACCTACACCAGATGACAGAAAGAGGACACCGTGGGCTGTTTCTTAGATGTAGAGAAAGCCCTTGACAGCATATGGCATGATGGGCTTTTATACTAACTCCAGGAAGTCCAGCTCCCGGACTGCTATATTCATCTGAGTGTTATCTTTCTGGTGAGGAGGACCTTCTGTGTTAGAGTTGATGATTCTATCACTTTTCAGAGATGAATTATTGCTGGTGTCCCTCAAGGAAGTGTTCTTGGCCCCATACTAGTAAGCAGGAAAGTGGCCTTAAACTAACCAAGGGTGCATCTGTCCTATTCTCTAAGTGCCAGAAAGATCCATGAGTACATCTTCACATCGGCAGAATGTACTTGTCCTGATCCAAGGAAGTCAAGTACCTCGTCAAGTACACCCAAACCATCGGCTCACCTGGCATTCCCATGCCCAGATAGTTCACAAGCGAGTGTCCACTCATCTGAGCTTACTATTTCTTACTGTTTCTACTTCTGGTTAGCTCGGGTATAATAAGGAAATGGCAAAAAGATCACCGGTGCATATCTGCTGCCAATGATTACTTATGTTACCTCAGTCTTGGGATACTTAGCTGCAATACACAAAATAAAGTTGCAAAGCATCCTCTACAGGGGTCTTTGGCTAATGGCTTAGTCTCCCATCAATTCCCTTCTTGTCTGTTGAGAAGTGGACTCAGTGTACGTTCTCTATACGACACCATGAAGCAACTTATATGTAAGTTTTTTGTGCTTGCAGCAAGTAACCCAGATAATTCTCTTGTATCTGGGCTAGGACAGTTCCGTATATGTCCAGGTGATATGTGGAAACAACCTCAGTGTATACTGTGCTACTGTAGACTAACACAAACAAGCCATTAAAGGGCTACTAAAGAGCCTACTTGTACAGGGCCACAAGGCAGAAGCTCCAGATGGTAGCTCAGAACTCTGTTTCTAGTGTGGTCGTCTCTATGACGCATAACCACAAAGAGCAGACAGGGTCCAAGTTTGCTCATTGTTCACTCCTTGACAGTGAGGTGCATTCGGCTTTGACATCCCTTAAACACGCTATAGGCTGCTAAAGATACCCTCTGGAACTGTGGCCGTAACGTTCAGAAATAATAACTTGAGCAATTGTCTATGTCCCAACATGGTCAGTCAATGTTTTCTATTGATTTGGATAATAACTTTGTTACATATTAAAATGAAACAGCAAATTAAAGTATCTAAATTTACTGTGTAAAATGCTTACTTAATTAACTGGTTCTACAAATTAATCTGACTCCCTTGCCAAGGATACTACGACTTCCACAAATATGCTCACTCCTGATTGTTCTTGTTAGTAGCATAACTAGTTTCTTATAAATTACCAGATTTAATCTACACAAATATTAAACGTCTGATCTTTTGTTATATTTGTTATTTGATTTTGCTTGCCATCAGTAGCTCTACTGCATGATAATGTTTTCCATGACCTAAAAACACAGTATACATTCATACACTATATCATGCATTAGCACATTTGTATTAAGTTCCACTACTGTAGACATGCTGATGCATTGATTCATTGGTGACTCTCACAGCTTTGCGTATCACCACTGATCAAATATATGTCTTTCTAGATGCTTATCAATTTAATAGCTACATTCCTTGCCCTCTTCACTTTGTGAGACATGTGGAGTGCATCTTAATTTCACAGTTCCCATTATTGAATATTCATCATCTTATATAATGAAACTAAATGTCTCAGTCAAATGTGTGTTGGATTATGAATTGACTGGTGTTATTGTTGACAAAGCAGCATAAAAAAGAAGCTACTCTATGTAACTGGAAAACACCCACTTTGAATAAAATAAATTGTTTATACAACCAAGCCATATCTGAAGGCAATGCCAATTGCTATATCAACATGTTTTATTTGAACATAGCCCTAACTGAAAACTATAACGATGTACTTATTAAATTTTGTTAAATTGTGTGTTAGTTGTTTCTGTGCAGAGAGGTTCCAAATACTCTTTAAAAAGTTCTGCTCAAAAGGTTATATAGGAGTTTTCAGTATATAAATGAATCTCATTCTGAAGTATGCCTACTCACTACATAGAATGACTTAGGCAATGCAAAATTTGTTTGGTGTTCCTGAAAACATTTTGGTGTACTAGACTACTTGTAACTTAGCATCATAACTACAGTGATGTAAGGGGGCAATGTGTAACAGGATATTGTGATGGGAAAAAGATATATCAAGGAAATAGTAGGATAGTAGTGACTTAGTGATACTAAGATACTAAGTGACTTAGTAGAGCACACTTTGTGACTGTATGGCCTAGTGGATCTACTTCTAACAACTCTCTGGTTATGATGGCTTTTCCATAAAGCTTCACTCGGGCTGACCTTCCTGTCTGCATAGTCAGTGATACATTATAACTCTGTGGCTACAATGTTGGTACATAACTATTAATATCAACCAACTATTCTACATTACTTTAAATAATAATAATAATAATAATTTTTATCAGTTAAACAAACCAAAATGTTCTCACAATTTATTTTCCCCTTTCCCTTCATATTTAAAAATTATATATAATTAAAATGTATCAGTTTGCTATGGTTCATCATGAAATATGAAATAATTGATTTGTTTAACTATTTGTTAATGTCAACTTTTTTGATTTCCTAGTGGGTATCATTTTGGATTAAACCAGAAGCAGCGCCTGCAAGGGTTACGCTTGGAGTCACATCATTGCTAACTTTATCAACACAGCATGCAAAATCTCAAGCGTCTCTACCACCAGTTTCTTACTTGAAAGCAGTGGATGCATTTATGTCAGCATGCACTGTGTAAGTTGACTATGTTAACCATACATGCAGGCGTGAGTGCGTGCATGCACACGCACACACACACACACAGATTCAAGGTGGCACATACCAAAATACAATGGACAAAATCACTTCTATGACAACTTGATTGATGATATTTTCAGTTGGTTAAAAACTAATATCTCAACCAGAAGTAAGTTAGTGATGGAATAACAGAAAATATTTTCCCTCGTGTTACAATTGCCAAGTATTTTATTTTAATCTGCTGATGAGACTACTAATATTTCTATTAAACAAGTGTGTCCATCTGCATATGATGTTATATTAATGTATCTCTTAAGATTTAAAAAAATCGTGAAATTTACTGATGCTGTGGACCTTACTGGTACAGTCATTGCTTGCACAGTTTTGTAGGAATTGGAATAATTAGACCACAATATTTCTTATTGCTATGGCTAAGCTTTTGATGGGGCTCAAATATGACCACCAAGTTTAAAGGCACCCTGCTCAGAATAGTAGGAATTTTATTGTTCTATTCACCACTTGCAGTCATTGTGCTAATCATAGGATCAATTTAGGCACAAGGAAATTTTGTGGCTTGGATAATAAGTGCAATGGTAATCCAGTCAGGTGGACGGCTACAAAACTTGATGAAGAAATAAATAACAGACTAAAAAGTGGAAAAGTTGTAAAAAAATGTGCAAAACTAGGTGTTCATAATGTTGCATTAATGTTTTTAGATGCCCTGTTCATTTATTCTTCCAGCAGTCTTAGATACTATTACTTAGTCAACTGAATGAAAAGGTATTTTCATTTCTATGAAGTATACTTTCATATGAATTTCTTGTTAATATAAGTGCCTCAGTTGATGTTTGGGGATTGACTACCCTTGCTTCTAAAATTACAGAGTAGATGGATGCATTGAAGGTCATGAAGTTTGTAAACACCACAATCATGGGCAGTACAATGGGGGCCCCCAAATTTTCTTGCCCCCTACCAGATTGGGGTAGCTATAATATATATAGTGTGTTAAATGTTAATGTAGAGAATGGAAAACTTTTACAGACAGAAATTTTACATTCTTAAGGATTTAATGTAAATACCACTATTACATTAACGACTCAGAACACTAGGTTTTTTATAAGTAATAGCTTAAAGTTTTACCTTACAGCCTGAACCGATTTTTTTACCTTATAAAAAACCTAGTGTTCCGAGTCGTTAATGTAATAGTGGTATTTAGTTAAGTAACGGACACGTCATGGACAACGAAATCCAAGGATTTAATGTAATTAATAAAACACATTCTGTAAAATAGTGGATGATGCTAAGCAGGTACAAAAACAAAAGCCTATAGTATGACTGTTTTTTAAAGTTGGAATAACGTGAAATCACTGTGAATGTTTAATATTCTGTTTGTGATTGTGATAAGATTGTGTAGTACATCTTCCTTGAAAGTAATTATGGATACCTATTTCGATCTGACGATGGGGTGTGAAGCTTGAAAGTGCTAATCGGAATAATTTGTATATAGTGGTGTGCAACAGTGATCATTCTGATTGTGAAAGTAATTAGTTTAGAAATAATTACAGTCCTATTACAATCCTAATTCTTTTAGTTTAGCAGAATTTCAGTTTATAAGTATAAACAAATAATTTTTAGTGTTTCTAAGGAGAAACAATTGTAGTAGATATGTAAGTGTATAAATTTCCACTTTGTTTACAGTCAGTTATTTTTTAAGGTGAAGTAGATTTTTAGTGTAAATTTCCGCACACTAAGGTATTAAACTTTAATTAAAATATTAAAATAGAAAATGTTGACTTTCAGTCACGAATTTTCAGAATAATTATTGTTTGTTTGGATACCAGTAGGTCTACTTTGCAAAAATTTGTTTTGTCACAAAGCAGCACAGCAGTAAAGTGTACAATTGCCTTATGTACTTAAAAATACATTACATTAACCCAAACTCAAAAGAAGGTACAGTTACCATAGTTACATAGTTCTGCAGAACAGCGTGCATATTCAGTAAAACCCCATCAAACTCTCTTCATGGTACCATGTGAAAACTGTGTTTTCAGAGGTACCATGCATAATTAAGATCATGCTTAAGGTATTATTCTTATTTTTGTCTTTAGTAATTTTTCTTATCCAGCTTTGAAGCATATCTCTACTTTATATACAGTATAAGGAAATTTTATGTTCTACTGGACTGCATAAAATTGAAGGCAATGTAAATAAAGGTGAAGGTTTTCTAGAATTTCTCAATCTTTTAGATCATATAATATATATTTTCCTCTAGATATTTAATATTTTTAATTTTTTTAAATACACAATCCCTAATGATTGACTGAAGCAATTGAGCTAGTCATTTTCAGTTCTATGTATTAATTGTATTAAATAAAATTTACTTAATTTCATTCAGTTAATTGAGTTTATTATTTAGTGGCTTGATTCACTGCCACAAGTGTAAATAGAAGATAACGAATATAGAGTCTAAAATAGTTCAAACTAGTAACAGTTTATTTATAGAAGCTGGTAATTGCTCTACTTTAAAAGTAATAAAAGCAAATTTGTTATAAAACTGAAGAATATTTAAGAAAAAGTCAACTATGGGGAATTCTTTAACTGAAACTGACTCTATTTTGTTACGTAGTACATGATGTTCTACAAATATCTCGGCTATCCCAGCAGAGCCCAGCTGTAATGTGTGTGTGGGTACATATTGCTGCTACTTTGAGATGAAAGACAATTATGTGCCACTTATCATACGTCAGCAATCAAGACTGTTCCAGACCATACTGGACTAAACTGTCGGCACACTGTGTTCAAGGCCAAATAGTTTGCACAGTTTCTAGTGGATTCTAGAGCACCTGTAATACACAGTTTGCTCGACACGTCATCCAGAAAGTGACCAATTATTCTGGCATTTCAGTGGGGTATAAATATAAGCATCTAGAGATGAAGAGCTAGTTTACTTCGGGCAATTCCTCAGTGTGTTTCAAGTGGCTATTAGTGACAAGTGATTATTGTGCAGGACTCTATTAGTTGACATTATTATTGCGTGTGGACAAATTTAATTTTAATTATTGTACAAGTATAATCTTATTCAATAACTTGTTGATTACAAACTATACAGGACACAGGAAACATTTTACCTAGGTGTGTATTCCTTGTGAAGTGACAGCTTGGTCCAAAGTATTCACCACTCTATTAAGTACATTTCCGGTTTCATCAGGTTTTACTAAACTTCTTCCAATTAGTGTGCCTGGTGTGCTGACTACCTGGGGTTTGAATATGGAGCACTGGTTGTCTCTAGTATCTACCTCAGTTCTAACCATGATGATCTTTTCAAAGTTTGGCAGGGCAGTTACGGCCACTTTATTTATAATGTTCATTGAGTTTTCTGATGCATTAATTGTGGAGAGCATTACCTCTTCTTTTCCGATTCTCAAGACATTGTTTTTGAAGTTGACTATAAATCCATATGCATTCATAACGTCTGCACCAAGAATTGCTTCATCCACAATGTCTGCAACAAGTACTTGATGATCAAACTTAAGTCAACCGAGGCATAGATGTATTTTCAAAACACTTTTACAGGCCATCCAGTAGCTGTTTGCAAGCTGCATGAGCACCAGATGGACTTGAGATTTTTCACCACATTGGGGTGTACAATGAAGACTGTTGCGCCTGTGTCAACGGTAATCGAGTTTGGCCTTTCTTGAACGAATCCGGTAACTATCAAACTCCTGCTAGTTTTGTGAAGTGTAGCTGTAAAGTTCTACAATAGGATACTTTCTGTGAGCCATCCAGCAAACAAAAATGGCAGTATGGCCAACATTACAATTCATCCACCCACTATTACCCAAGGATGTGTGAGGTATATATTTCCACATTGTTAGTCGAACTGTGGGTTGAACACTTCATCTTGACATTATGGTACTCCCAGAAATAAAACCCGTGAAATCTAAATTAGTAGACAGGCACTACAGTTGCTGGTTTTGTAAGCTTCCACTGGATAAGTTTCATGTAACTGGCCTAAATCTAGTTCTAAGGAAATTAAATTTTACCTCAGTATTTAAATATAGGTTGGAGAAAAAGTCCACTATTATGGCCCATATTTGGACACACCGCCAACTTCAAGAGAAGAGGTTGAAGAACAAGTGAAGAAATTGGAGTACAAAAAATCAGGAAGAGAACATGAAGTAACAGTAGAACTAATCAAAGCAGAGGAGAAGAATAGATAAACATGATACATGAGCTTTTTAAAGATATATGGATGCAACAAAAAAATGCTAGTCAAATGGAAGCATGCGGTAATACAAGAAAAAGGCGGCCAAGCTAAAAATGTAACAATCACAGAGGAATATCATTGCTAGACGTAGTTTATAGAATTTTGGCCACAATTATAAGAGAGAGAATTAAGCCATAGGCAGAGGAGGTTTTGGGGATAGAGTATCAATCAGGCTTTAGAAGCAGAAGATACTATATACACCATATTCACTATACAAATTACCTTGGAAAAATGCTACGAATCCTATATTGACATGCACCAGCTGTACATAGATTAAAACAGGCGTATGACAGTTTAGAAAGGGAGTATTTACTACAGACAATAGAAGTCTTTAGATTAGAAAAAATTTGATTAATCTCACACATATGACAATATCACAAACAATAAATAGGGTGAGGAAGCAGGGAGTTCTATCAAAACAGTTTACAGTGGAAAGGGGATTAAGACAGGGTGATCTGCTTTCCTCTGAGCTATTTAATCTGGTACTGGAGAGATGTATAAGGAAGATAGAAATAAACCCTGGAGGAAATATATATAACAGATCTTGCCAATACCTAGCATATGCAGATGATATGGTAATTATGGCAAGAACAAGACAAGTGCTAGCAGGCCCGTATTTAGGTATTGTGTGGCCCTGTGCTCTAAGTAATGTGCCACCCCCCACGCACCACGCCCCCACCCACACAAACTTACGACTCAAACAAGGAAACAAGCCGTGATTTTACAGACATATCAGCTCAAGTTGAGTACATTAAAATAGGTAAACATACACATATGATGGCAGTCTGTTGTAGCGTTGTAGGTATTACAAGTTACAACGTAATTTTAAATGGCATAATTCTCTCGACATTGACATATAATTCATGTAGGATGTAGTCTACAGAAAATTTATTCTTTTACTCTTAATCACAGTTATGTCATATTTTTTATATTTCACAATTTCACTTAAATTATAATGGTATTTCTTAAATATTTACTCTTAACATTGTAATAATTAGACATGGAATTAAAAAGTAGGCAGTGTTTTTGACATTGTTTATTTTTAATACATTACAGAATTACAGTAAGTTCAGTGAAAAGCATTTAACCAAACCTGATATGTAAAAATATATCTTAGCTTACATAATGAACGGTTTTCGTCTGGCTTGACTGTGAGTAAAATCATTGATTATTTCATCAAAACTTAGCCTGTTAGTTATATCTGACTCAATACACAGAACTGCTGCACTTACAAGTCGCTCTTGTCTTTGGCTTGACCGCATGTAGTTGTTCACTCTACTTAGAACAGAAAACAATCTTTCAGCTGAACAGTTGGTTGCAGCTGTGCAGTTATAAATTTTCAGCGCAACACAAATATTAGGATAAACTTCTTGTAAGTTTCTTTCAACTAACATTTTATTCAAACTTGGCAAAGTCCAGGGTTTTTCTACTTTTTCACCTTTCTTGTTTAGCACTTCACGTTTAATATTTTTGATGAAACCTTTAAGATGGATACACTCATTTATTAGACTATCCTCCAAATCCGTATTGTACAGTTCACACAGTTCTTTTGCTGAATTCATTATATTAGTAGGTTCAAGATTTGTAAGTTTGGAAATAAAATAAAATCTAGACGCAAAATGTATGTACACAGATATTCTTTTTTCCAAATCCTCCTTGTAATGTGTCAATTACGGCAAAAAAACTTGTCTTGAGCTTTTTTTCATTTAAGTGTATGTCCTTTGATCCTTTATCTTCATGTGTATATAAATTATCACCTTCCTCTTCACTCGTGTCAGAGTCAGACTGATCAAAAAATCGTTTCTTTTTCCTCTTCCTCTTAGGTGAGGTCATATTAAGTTCTGATGATGTTTTATTTAGTGTTAGTGTCATTGTCTCATTTATCTTTTTTACAGTTGGGATTTGTATTAATGATACAGTTCCCTAATTTCTTCAAGATAACCAATCAACTATTCATAAATTCCTTGGCAGCAGAGACAGGGAAAGAATTCATTGTTGACAATTAACAGGGAAAGTATGATACCTTGACGAGGAAGACTACATTTTTGCCGATACATTCTACAAAAATATGAAATAAAACACTACAAACTGTCTTCCATCAGGATATACTTACAATTTTTCAATTTATTATGGGAAAACAAATGAATTAAATAAAACAATTGGTCATACACATGAAGTAACTATAGAGCTAATGGAGTGTGTACAAGATAAAGGAAGATTACATATATCACTACTGACTCAGATCACAAATTTTTATTGGTAAAAATGTAAATCTTTTACCTTGTAGCCTGAACTAGTTTTTACTTATTACAAGCTTGCTATGTAATTACTCTATGGAGATAATTTCTACACAACTTAACCACTGGTTATATGAATGCTGAAAAGAAAAACATGTTACTGTGGTATGCTTAGAAGAAATATAAATGAACTTCCTGTAGACATCATAAAAAGAAGAGAGAAATTGTGACATTGGTGTGTTTACAATAATGAAGGAATAAACTCAATCAAATGAACTAATAAAAATTACTCATGATGACTTCATATACTCAACGTAAGTGAAAGATGGTTGAGCTACACAAACGAAACAAATTTGGGAACTAGTGCAGTAGAAATAAGTGAAAAAACACCTTGAGGTGGAACTAATTGGAACAAAAATGATTCTTGTTGTAAATGGTAGGTAACACGCTCCTAATCAACATACTAAAAATATACATCCGTACTGTCGCACAAAATGCGTTTTTTTTGCCGCCATCTTGAAAAAACATCAAAAATTAAAAAAAAAATCATAAAAGATCATGTGTAGTATCAAATTACAGGGAATTTCATGCTGAAAAAGAATATGATATTGGTTTTTAAAAATCAAAGGAAATAACAAAATGGTGGCCAAAAAACTGAAAGCTTTTGCAGTATTGAAAAACATATTTTTATTATTTTTAACACACATTTTTAAAACATATTTTTAGCTTTAACTTCGCTCACAATTTTAAAAAAAATGTTAAATTAAAAAAAAATTAAATTTGATTATTTAAAGTTAAAATTTCAGTACATTGTTATATGTAACAATACAAGCACCATATTTAATGTAATTTAAATTTGGGGAGCCCAACGTATTTTGGGATGCCAAAATTATACAACGGTTCACATTGCTGTATTTCATGTAATTTAACTTGGTGCTGTGTTTACACTCATATAACATTACTAACAACGTGTATGTATAATTGGAGTTCAGGTGTAATTATAATAAGAGTAGTCCTTTTAGGAATTGTAATATGTTATCATTTATTACATCAAACAAACATAATAAAAATAATAATATAATAGTAATATTTACTTCGCCATAAGAAATTCATTATCTATCGTTTCAATGTTTCTTTGATTCCCGTACATTCATCATAAAAATATATTTTACCTCTTATGTCTTATATTATCAATTCTATATAAAACATTTCTTATTCATAATATACATTCTCGACTACTCAGTCTGAAGTTTTATAATTGGTAATATTTACCTTCTTATTCTTTACTTGACATACCTTTTATGGCTTTATAATCATTTTAACAAAACTAATTGATTTTTTTTCAATTACTTTACTTTATGTGCTTTCAATAAAAAATTTAACTTATTAAATCAATGATTAATACTCCAAGCAAGGATTTAACTTATCTTTACATTAACTGTTCATTCATTAAAGAAAAAAAATCATTAAAAAAAATTCTGATTACTATTGAATTACATTCTCTTATCTCTGTCTACATAGTTATTCTTTAATTTTAAAATGTTTTTATTAATGTCTTTCAATGTCTTTATTCTGTGATAATTATAAATTGGTTTTTGTCACCTCAAATTCTCCAGATTGTCCCATGTCCTCCAGTGATCTGTCGGTCCTCTCCTACTGGATGTCCTCTTGCTTTTTTGGTTTCACTGGTCGTCCTCCCGTCTTCGTCCTTCATGGTCCATCGGCTGCTGTAGATTGTAATGACGTGTTGCTCTGGATCGGCTGCTGTTGTGATAGAAACAGTCTCTGTTGCTCTGCGTATCGTTCCTCTGCTAGATGTTCTCTCGCCATCTGTCTAGAGTTGATGTTCGTAGTTGTAGACTGTTCGTAGACGTCCGACAATTTTAGTTACGGTACTTTTTATTTATTTTTTTTATTACTACTTGAAATAAAACATTTTCCATAATACTTTACAGTTTATGATATAAAAATCTTGTTGCTGTTAGACATTGCGTCTAACTCTGTCTGAAGTAATTAAAAATTCGCGTCTCAGACGGACATAGCGTACTGCCACGACTGAAGACTGTTTGAAGAGAGAGTTTGGCTCTCCTGGGCTCATATTTATATTCACCAAGAAAACCACACCTGTTGGCTCAGGAATATGCATGTCAAAAACTGCCAACGGTGTCAGTGCCCCCACTCTCGTCTCATTTCACATATTCGCACTTTTTCGCCAATCGCACTGTTTAATGCGGATTTCAAGATGATCTAATATTGTCTAATTTAATTACACACATGATATGTAATTATCAGAATGATCGCATCATTAGTGTAATTATTATGCTTTAAAAGTCGCACAGAATTCGCACTGATTGTCAGAATTATGTAGAATTCGCACTGCACATGTGTCTGATTTTTACACATTTTTAGAAGTTTTTACACTCTTTCTAATATTTATGGTTTGCTTAAAATTAAATACAATCTTAATTTAGCATTTATTTAGGGTGAGGTTGCAAACTTTCAGGCTCGAACAGGCTTCACGCACACACTCTATTTACGTGTGTACACGCATACAGCGGTAATCGCGTGATGTTTCCTGTTGATTCCTGTTTATAAGCCAGCTTCCAATTTCACACCTGCTCGTCTATTATATATTACTAAAATTAATTTAAATATTTATTTTATTTCATATATGCGCATTACAGCCTATGCTTGTATTGTTGCAATACATTGATATAAATTTGAGACATGTAACATTAACATTACAGATTTGTCAGGAAACAAGCATTACTTTCTGCACAACAAGTCAAATGATGTGCAAAAAGACAGTTTTAGATAACTATTATATGGTAATCTGTTATTTCTAGATACACGTACTAAATATAATAACACCAACCTGTATTACTATTTCAGGTTTGTGTTTATGGCACTAATGGAGTATTGTCTTGTTAACATAGTACTGGGAGATTCAGATGCACCAAAACCTCCAGAGCCTCTGAAACCTGATAAAATATTTGACTTGGCAGCAAAGGTAATAACATAAAACAAATGATAGGTTTTCATAGACTTCAGTGTTATTTGCACACATATGAACAGATGTGACAAATGTGTTATGTGAGACATGTTTTGTTATTTGCATCTCTACTCAAGACTACATAAACTTGATAGGCCAAATTATACAAGTAAAAATAATTCTACCTTAACTACATAGCATTTCAGTAGATTGTAAAAACATTTTTAATTTTACTTGAAAATAAGGTGTAAATTTTGCTGAAGACAAATTACTACTTAATAACTCTAATCAATAATAGGTGAAATGCACTTAAAGTGAGTTTGTGAAGGCATATGCTGTATACTTATTTAGAACTTACTCATATAATATATGCTCTTGATATATACGCGGTACATATACATATGGGGAAATGTTAAAAGCCTTATTAATGAATGCATGGACGCAGTGGTGTGCGGTCAAGAGAAGCAAGAGAAGCACTCCTTCAGTAATGATTGACAACACACTAACTGTAATTATTTAGAGTTGATGTTATTATTTAATTGAATGTAATTTTAAGTAACCATAATAAAAATTCACTGGCATTCTCAAACGTGATTAAGTAAGCGGACTGACGATACATGCTGTAGTGTAGGACTGACGATACTTCTAGTGTAGGTGAAGCACATTTGTCGCAGCATGAGTTAGCTTAGTGTACTTAGTGTAGGGAGGTGTGCGCACGTAGAGCGAGATGGAATATTGCCGCTGCAGTGGTCGGTAAGTCCAGCTAGCTTCAGCTGAGTTGGACTGCATGTGTTGAGTTTGCGGGTATCACTGTGCATGTTACGTTTCATTTAAACCATGTGCGTTATCCATTTTTAACATTGAAGTTTAAGTTATACCTTTTTAAGTACTGCATCTTACGTTCTATTTACGTAGTATTTAAACAATACACATTATATTTGAAGTTATATATTTTGGAATAGTTTCAGTGTTGGTTTAAATATTTTCTACGATGTCGGTTTGTATAATAAAAGAACTTTTGACAAAACCTTTTTCTTCCCAGTCATTTAACAAAAAAACTGAAATTATAAAAACTGGTAGGCCGACCCCAGATCTTTTAAACTTAACCCAACAGTCTGGAAAGTTTACTAGGAATTTCCAATCTAGTATGTATAGCAAATGTGAGTTGTTGGCTGGTAGTCCTGAACTAAATGCTCTATTTTGCTGGTACTGTTTGTTGTTTGGAAAGGACAGGAACACTAGCTGGCCCAAAACTGGATTCAGACATTTAGGAAACCTAGTAAAATCTATTGCCGGCCATGAAATTACTGTAAATCATCTTCGTTCATCATTGTGTATTGCCGCTTTCGGTCAGAGTAGAATAGAAACTGTGTTAGATGACCAACTTAAATTAGATATATCGGCTCACAACCAGAAGGTTCAATGCAATAGAGGTATTCTTAGGAGATTAATTAATGCTGTGTGTTTTCTAGGTAGACAAGAGTTAGCATTTTGGGGACACAACGAAATGGAATTAATTGAGGCAATTATATAGATCTTCTAAAGTATACAGCCGAATATTCCTCAGCCGGAACATATGGAAACATCTGCTGTATTTAAGAGATGTCTAATTGCATGCAAAATGATCTCTTGTAGCGATTAGCTCAGCTCTTTTAGAGGCTATAAAAAATGAAATAAAGGAAGCACATTTTGCAACTGTACTAGTTGATGAAACCACAGATGTTTCAAATAAAGCATAGTTATCTATAGTTCTGCGTTATGTGTACGATGGAGAAGTCAACAAGAGATTTTTAGGATTCACTGATGTAAGTTGTGATCGACATGCCCAGGCTATTGCAGAGCTCATTCGCCAGTTTCTACCTGAATTTGAAAGCAGTGAAAAACTAGTTGCTCAAGCAGCAACAATGGCAAGAAATTTAAATGGAGTACAGTCCATAATTAAAAGTACTAATCCGAAAGCTCTCTTTGTCCATTGCTATGCTCACGTTTTAAACCTTGTTTTGTCTCAACGTGTCACCCAAATACCCGGGTGTAAAGTATTTTTTTAGCACACTTAGTGGTATTGCACCATTTTTTTCAAGATCTCCAAAACGCACTTAATTTTTAGACAAGTTTTACAGCGTCGACTTCCCAATGTGTGCCCAATACAGTGGAATTATTCCTCTAGACTTGTAAATACCGTGTAGAGGAACAGATGTATTCAGCGCTATGTTAGATCACCCTGAGCAAATCGAGTCTGAAATTTTAGCTCCCGTTAATGGATTTTTGTCAGTGTTAGCGGACTTCAAGTTTGTGTTCTTCCTCATTACTTTTAAATATTTTCATATACTGACATACTATTTAATATTCTTCAGAAACAAGCCAGTGACATTTTGTACTGCTGAAAGAAAATTGCAGAAACTCAACAATGTATAGCAACTCTCCGTAATGACTTTGAAGACATTTTTCAGCAAACCCTATCTGTAGTAGGGGAGCCATCAAAGAAAAGGAATTTGAACTTTAAGCAAATTCATTGTGAAGTGTTTGATAACACTGACAATCATTTGGATACACGGTTTCAAGATAACTCGAAACTCCAATTATTATACTTGCTTTCATTTGAAAATTATGGACAGTATAAGAAAGATTTTCCTGAATGTCCTTTTAAAAGCCTCTTGGAAACACATGGCAAATTCTTTGACAGTGTGCGTTTAAAAAATGAACTTATTGTGTTGTACAGTAGTGAAGAGTTTAAAGAAAAAAGTGTATCAGAACTTTCAAAGATTTTAAACTCTAATATGATGATGAAATCTAGTTCTCCACAAATAATTTTGTTGGCATCATTAGTATACACAATTCCTGTGAGCATAGCCCCTGTAGAACGATCCTTTTCGGCACTGAAACGAATAAAAACCTATGTTAGAAATTCTACCAGGGAAAAGAGACTTTCAAGTTTAGGTACAATATATATTGAATCTAGACTTCTAGAAAAAAATAAGAAATGAGAAACATTTCTTTAAAGAAGTAGTGAGCAAATTAGCATCTCACAAAAGAAGAATGGGCTTTAAATTTCGTTAAATGTTTGTATATTTATAGAAAATATGTTCACATACAGGATAGTTGTTATTATGTTTTAATAATGTATTAGTGTGTTCATTCGTAAAAAATTTTATATTTTATCACTGCATATGTGTTATTGGAGTATTTATACTTGGACACATGTGTTTTAAAAAGAATCTGCATCTCAAGTTAAAGCTTGTATTGTGCCAGTGTTTTTAAAGCGTTAGTAACTCGTTAGAGATGTCCAGTCACAGGGTATATGTGTTTTATATATTCTGCTTTGAACATAATATTTTATCATGCTACAGAATATTAAGATACTAGACTTGCTAATGGATCTTATACCTAAAACTAAATCATAATCGTGTGTGCCACCTACTGACAGGAAGACAGATTAGAAGGTAAGCCACCATAATACTTACATTAATTTTAATTATAAACTGGGTATAATTAAATCACTACCAACTTGGAACACAAAGTTTTTATGTGTTAAAACATTAAATTTTTACCTTATAGCCTGAACCACTTTTCGCTTATTAGAAGCTTCATCTGAGGCTGCCACTGGGAGCGCTGTTCGTCTTGTTATTGGTGACGGTGTAAACTTCTGAAGGATCGATGTTGTGTGTGTGGGGTGTGATATGTTCAAATAATTGCATGTGATTTGAATTGTGTCTGTTCATTTAGGATGTTGTTTTTACGTGTTTTTGTGTGATTGTATATTTCCAATTCTTCAAGAGCGTCTAGTTTGCGGCCTTTTGTGTGTATGTGTAGAATATCCATGTTATTGTCGATGTTTTTGTATGTGTGGTCTGCTTTAATGAGGTGGTTTGCAAAGGTGGATTCGGTAGTGGAATGTAGTGCCTTTGTGTGTTCATGTATCTTTGTTTGAAGCAACATCCTGTCTGCCCTATGTAGAATTTGTTGCAATCTGAGCAGTTTAGTTTGTAAACACCAGGTAGATCGAATTTGTTTTGTGCTTTGTGTGTGTGTTCTGTTTTGTTAGTAGTTTTGTAAGCGATTCTGTATCCTGCTTTTTTCAATTTGTGGGCTATTTTTTTCAGTGTGGTTATTGATGTGTGTTAGTGTTATGAATTTGTTGTTTTCTGTCTTTGTCTGTTGTTTGTTTTGTGTTTTGTGCAGGAGTTTATTGACTATTGTTCTGTTGTATCTGTTGGATTCTGCTAGATATTTTATCATGTTTAGTTCATCTTTGCAGTCTTTTTCATCTAGTAGGATGTTGTTAAGTCTATGTATCAGTGTTCTGAAAACAGCTAGTTTGTGTTGTATTAGGTGATTGGAGGAGTTGTGTATGAGTGTGTCAGTTGTAGTGGGTTTTCTGCATATTATGAATTTGTGTCTGTGTTCAAATTTTGTGATGGAGAGGTCTAGGAAGTTTATGCTATTGTTGTGTTCCTATTTGGGAGTGAAGGTTATGTTTTTGTGTATTTTGTTTATGTGGGTTAGTAACTGTATGTGTTGTATTTTGTTTCCCTTATATAGAATTATGATGTCGTCAAATATCTGTGCCTTATACTATATTGGTGAGTTATATTTAGTTAATCAATGGACACATTATGGACAATGAAATCCAAGAATGTAAATTGGGCTTCCGCCATCTTTTTAAAACAGTATTGGACAAGTCAGCTTTACCGACTTACACTTTAAGTCAGTTTTACGCACTTCACGCCACTGCATGGACGTCACCAGTGCCTTTTAAAATTGAATATTTTGTGTATGCTCAAATTTCTGAAACCTTAGGGTCTTTTTTCTGTTTTTATAAGTTTGAATCTTTTAATATTACTAATACAATTGATATATGGTAATATTCTAGACATATATAATTTATTTTTAAATTGTCGTGTAATTTGAAGACTGTATTAATTCACTAGATTAATATCAGTTGTATAAATTAAGATGACTCAAATAGAGAAATCCAATATTTATTTACAGTAAGTGTTAAACATTAGTTAACTTTTCAGTTAACTATAATAAAACCATTAAACGCTTCAACATTTCAAATCATTCTTAGAATTGATTCATCATAAAAAGTTCTGAACACATTTCTCCTAGCATCAACATTAGAAATAAATACTTTGAATTATCTTTTTGTTGTCAGTGTTGTTCAATATCTTTTTATCATCTGGGTTATAGATAATAACCAGATAAAAGTACCTTTTTATCTATCAAAGCCTTGTCTATGTTATAGTTGACCTAAGATAAGTCTTTAGTTTTCAAAGAGCACTTAAGCTTCTTTCTGCCTTATAACTAGATACTGGGCATACAAGCAGAAGATGAACCAAAACATCTACATTTCTGAAAAGATCTTTACCTCTTTACTCATCGAGATCAAGGCTATTCTTGCATGATGCAAACATATGACCTTGTACCGGTACCTTTGAAGAAAATATTCTATTTCTACTTTAAACAACGATGCACCAATTTCTGGGTAAAGGACTAATACTTCACACCCTTCCTTTTGCAAAAACTGTTTTCTAGGTAGATTTGTTTCTTCACTCCAGTCTGATTTAGAATTAGGATGCACTATGTGTGCTATGTGTAGAATTTACAGCTGTTTCTATGACTTCAGAAAACTTTTGCCTATAGAATTCTTTACACAACTGACAATATACATATATGTCAGTTGTTTCACCTATTCTTTTAGGTACTTTTTTTGTCTTGGAAGATTCAACTCTTATACACCAAGCTCAGAAATCTTATCATTGCATTCTTTAAATACAGATGACAACTTTTCATTCACCCTCAGCACATTCAATCCGTCAATGATGTGTTCAACTGATTTATAAAATCCTACCACAATTATGTTATTCCTTTGGAAGCACTTGTTTAAAATTTTTAGAAGTTCAATTACATCTCATCCCATGATCAAACCAAGATATGTATACACTTGTATGTTCACAAATACACTAAGATTTGCCAATGGGAGTTTAAGATTTGCTACAGTCTAAGGACAGCATCACAGACAAGTGATGCTATGTCAACCACAAGTTGTGCCAGTTAACCTATAAAACTTTCTAAGGTTCCAGGTTACATCACACCAATGGAAGCAGATACCGTAATTTCTTGTTCATCTCCTGAAACATCTTACATACTATCACCAATCACTGAATAAACTAAAAGATTTTTTAGCTTGAATTTTTAAGTGATATTACAAACTATTTTATTTCCCAAGTTCTGAATGATTTTATTTAGTACCACAGTGTGTGTGTGTATAATTCTGTTCTCTTTGAAGCCACTGGTTAAGAGATGGTTTGTCTTCACTGCGAAATTTCAGCAGTTTCATGAATTTTCCTTTCAAATTTGTACGACTCCTAATAACCTGTCCGTGTCTAGTAAGATATTTATGAGTATTAATAAAATAAACCATTATTTATTATAACTAATATAATTAATAATAATTATAGTTATAATTATTTATAACTAATAAAAACCATTATTTAGGAGTAAAAACAACCATTAACATCTCTATAGCTACCTTTTGCTCCTTTACCATTTAATTTTTCACAACTGTCTTTCATTAGGGGCATTCTGTTGAGCATGGTTAAATACAGCTTGGGTTTAAGAAGCACTTTTTTCATGACTTTTAAATCTTTTAAATTGCCTCTATCCAGTTTTCAAAACCTTTCCCACTACAAGCCAAGTTTGCTTTGGTTGCAAGTGTTTTATCTGGACATAACTGAACACATTTTGTACAGTAATAATAGCAGATATCATCCTCTAAGATGCTGATGAATTGAAAAACTATCAGGTAAAATTTTAGGCTGGTATGGAAGACACGCTGATTCAGTTTCAGGTGTAACTAGACCACATACTGCAGCCACATGCTGGTTATGGTAAGCTTTCAGGAAATTTTGAAACTCGAGACTTATGGGCAGGAAGTGCAAATTTTTCATGTGATGGCCCAGGATCTAGAAATAAATGATATTGTAATTGTGGGATAAAGAATATAAATTTATTAATATTGGTGTTACTTTCACTGTAAACTTACTTGGTTTATTCACTCAGACGACGTTTTGGAGTGGTGTTCTCCTTCTTCAGTGAGTTCGGATACGGAATGTCTGAACTCATTCCATATCCGAACTCACTGAAGAAGGAGAACACCACCCCGAAACGTCGTCTGAGTGAATAAACCAAGTAAGTTTATAGTGAAAGTAATACCAATATTAATAATTATTATGTGTGTAAACAAAGAAGTGATGAACATTCAAAATAATATAAATTTAATTAGGAATGAATATTATAAGGGCTATTTGAAAATCAACCTCCTACTGGTTCACAAGAAAATGGAAAAAGTTATGTTCATATCTATATTAGTTTTGCTTATAGTTGTAACATTGTCACCACCCAAGTTTATGTTCAGGCAGTTATCATATTTTGGCACCAGTATTTGCCTCATCAAAAAATCTGCCACCAACGTATCCAGCAAATATTTGACGCTCTCAATGAGGTTTCAAAGACCAAGATTATCAAACAAACTTTCACCCTGATAACAAGACAGCATCCCTGCCCAGATAAGCTCCAATGGTAAACTGGCCTTGCTTCGATCGCCAACAGTCCATGCAAAAGATTGCCCATAAGCTCCAAAGTGTGGAATGTCTTGAAGGAGGAGCCTGCCCACAATTGTTAGGCCCATGTCACAGGTTCCCAGCAAAGAGGGGGTCAACACTCTGATGAAGACACGTCAAAAACTCGGCACTCCATACTAACGTAATTCGACGGTGACGGTGATTGGTCACGATGACTCCCATCTATACCAGAGTGTTGAGGGGCACAGTTGCACACTGACACAGCAGTGTTCAGACAATCTTCCTCTCGCCTTTTAATTGGTTGAGAATTTTCTTGACTGACGTCATTGATCAATTCTGAATACAGTACTGAACTCACCTGGCAGGAGATGAAAGGTTTCAATAAATAGCAGAATAAACCTCACAGTTGGCATAAGAGATAATGACAGGCTCTCAGGATTTGTTGAGTAAAAATGCAAGAGGATAATGGTTGCAACTGTGTATGCGTCATTTTGCTATTGCAAACTTTTCGTGTATACCAGCCAGTCTGTAGTTGATTACTGAATAACCCTTGTACATTTGTATCCACATAAAAACCCCTTTTAATTTCATAATCTAGCTTTCATCATTATACAAGAGTTGGTGATGGTTTTTATCGTAGCTCCTCAAAAAATATACTTTCTTTTATTACACAGACACGAACAGAGGCTTACAAGGCCCAATGATTAGATAGCATTTTTTACTGGTTGCAAAATTTTATTCATTGTACAAAATATAGATTTGTGACATGAGAAGTATGGGTTAGATATTCATTCACAACAAAGTGCTTTTCCAAAAACGTTTTGAGATTAGAAACAATAAGATCCTGTAATCCATCAGAAATTAATGATCCAAAATGAGTAACTCTCCGATTTGAAAATATAGAAGCGGTGCATTTCAAATAACTTTGAATGCGCTACATTATAACATTTTTTCTGCAGTAAATGAGTGGACTAATAATTTTTCTTCCACTTACCATTTTTATGTTCTTCGTTTTTCTTCTTAATATTACATGTTGAAGTCGTCAACTAATATTTAACTGAACCCTGTTTCTTGAGTTCATCTTTACCCCCCTTCCACTCTTTATTGTACCAATACAAAACACAATTTAACTGAAAACAAATTAGAGTGAGTAAAAAATACACACTAACTAAAAACAAAAGAAACAATCTTAAAACCAGGGACAATTATTTGTCAAATAACAAGTACATTGGTTATTGCCATGCACAGGATATAAGCTCATCAGATAAACAAAAATAGAGCAAACTGACACAGCAAAATGACACGACAGACACAGACAAGATTAGCCAAATCTGTACACACTGCATTTGGAAGAACGGGAGTATAGTGAACACAGGGTTTGTCGGGTGGGGCATTATTCTTTTGTGCATGATTATTTTTTTATGGCAGTGTCATCATGTCAACAAACTGTCAAACCTGCATTCTAGCCATCACATTACTTGGGGGAACCTTTATACATCTTTATACAATAAAACAAAGAAAATAAATCATTGGGCTTCAAATTGGACCATCAGTGGCACTGAATTTAAGTTAATATTTTTCTTAGATTTTGTTGTCCATGGCGTGTCCGTTACTTCACTAATTATAATTAATTCACTACCAACTCGGAACACAAAGTTTTTTATGGGTAAAAACATAATAGTTTTACCCACGGATACTAGAATACACGGTAGGGGTCACGGGGTGTGTGCGCAGTAGCAAGCCGCGCCGCTGACGTCACCGCGAACCCAGCCACCGCTCCACTGCCATAACCTATTGTGTTGTTACTGCGTTTATGAGTGAATACAACGTTGTTTACGTGAGTGTAAATTCTTATCGGTGATTGACGATTAAGTGCAGAGTTACGCTGCAGTTATCAGTTGTATTGAGGGGTTTTTGAGAGTAAGTTTGAAGTTGTTTTGAGTAAAAAATAATGGTTTGTTGTGCGATCGCGAGTTGTACTAACCACGGCAGACAAGGAAGTAAGTTAGGAATTAATTTTCATACATTTCCTAAGAACAATGAGACGAAACAAAAATGGATAAATGCTTGTAAACGTGCCGATTCGTTTTCAGTTGATAATGCTCGTGTGTGCTCAATACATTTTGCTGATTCTGATTATGAAAGGGATTTGAAAAGTGAACTGTTGAATCTTCCTCCGAAACGCAAGTTGAAGCCTGATGCTGTTCCAAATTTACATCTCCCATCCTCCAGTGTTGATTTACGGGGTAGTAATGAGCCTAATAATGAGAGAGAAATTCGGGCACAAAAACGAAGTTACCGTAAAGAAGTAGAAGAGATTTTACAGGTAAATATATTACCAACTAATGAAGAAACTACTAGTAGAGAAAACATCAACTATGAAAACAAACAATGCTGTAAATGCGACACTGTGGGCTTATGTCAAAAATTAGAAATTATGGAGAAAGAAATAAAAGAACTTAGGCAAAAGAATACAAATCTACAGGATCGTCTCTCTCGGTGTAATGATGAGTTACTTAAAACAAAACATTCGCTAAAAGTGGTTGAGGGTTCTTTTTCTGACTGTCAACAACAAGTGGTTATGAAAGGACGGTGCACTAATTGGTCATCTGAAGATATTGCAAAGGCTGCGACTTTACGTTGTATATCTTATAAAGCGTTATCTTTTGTCAGGGATGTATTGAAATATCCTCTTCCTAGTGAAGTCACTATTAAAAGAAGACTCAGGCAGTTTAGCGTTCCACCAGGTTTTATTGATTTAAGCCTTACTGTCATGAAAACCCAATCAAAGCTACTAATTACATTTGAAAAAGACGTAATTCTTAGCTTTGATGAAATGAAAGTTAACAGTGACTTATGTTTTGACCAGGTAGAGGAGATTATCAGAGGACCCCACAACAATGCTCAAGTTGCGGTCATCAGAAGTTTAGTAGGAAAATGGATGCAGCCCATTTATTATAACTTTGACACGGCCGTTTCTAAGGACTTGTTGACTGAAATGATTAAAGTCATAGAAAATGTTGAATTTAAAGTGAGAGCAATTGTGTGTGATATGGGGCCATCAAACAGAAAACTTATAGGGAATCTAAAGGTTACATTTGATGACTCAGGATTCGAAAATCCATCAAATCAAAACAGAAAAGTATGGGTTTTTTGTGATGTGCCTCATGCCTTAAAACTGTTAAGGAATCATCTGCTTGACGATGGTTATCGACTTAAATCTGGTAGTTTGCTCACAAAAGAAGCGTTCATTAAGTTAGTTGAACTTCAAGACACCGGCGTAGATTTACAATACGCTCATAAACTAACCATGAACCATTTGCTTGTTGCTGGTAAGGAAAGGCAAAATGTAAGGAAAGCAGCTGAGCTGTTTTCTCTCACTGTAGGACAAGCCATTTGTCATAACCTTCCTGAGTTCAGTTATGTTGGTGAGGCTGTAAAGGTCATCAACAATGGATTTGATTTGCTGAACTCCAGAGCTTCTGTTGATGGATGTAAATTAAAAAGTGCATACGGAAATTGTTTACCAGAACAAGATGGCGCGTTAGACAAGCTGTATGACCTCATTCTCACAATGAGAGTAATAAAACACATACCAAAAGGAAATGAGAAGAAAGAAAAGATCAAAATGATTTCAACGATTCCACGGCAATTCCATTGATGGTAACCCAAAAGTTTTTGTAAGATTAAAGGACGTTATAAACGCGAAATATCCAGGAATAGAGGACTTTGCTGTGATGTGTTTTGTAAGGACCCGCACTTTCATCAGAATGAAAGCTATCAACAAGAAAAAAAAATGCAAAGGTAATAAGCGAACTGAGGGCGAACAAAGACAAATAGTGAAGAAAATGAAAAAAGTTGCAACATAACTTTCCAGAATAAAGAAAAGGAAACACGTTAGCCTAATACAGTTAAAGGCTTTGGTGTGAAAGTAGAAAAGTTGATTTATATTATGTATATAAATATAATTGATATGTACAATTTGTAAAGATAAATTAAAATTTACTGTTTTAAAGAATTTAAAATGACATTATTGGGGGTTTCTCCGTACCACAGGTCTATGTGGTCTAAGCCTGTGCGAGCCTCTTCCGCCAGCAAAAAAAAAGTAGTGCCCTTCGAGATGGTGAAAGAAGTTGACGTCCTTCGGAGGCTTTATACTAGCATTTCACCGACCATAGAAAAAATATATTTGTTTATTTAACTAATAAATAACTTAGTAATAATAATAATACACTAAAACATGAAAAATCTCGATTATATTCACAAACGTGAATGAGTTAAACATGTGCGCGCGGTGTGCCTATAAGATTCTATGCGGTGTGGCGAGGCGAGTGGGTACGCGGTGACGTCACCGCTCACAGCCCACCTGCGCGTGACCCCTACCGTGTATTCTAGTATCCGTGGTTTTACCTTATGCCTGAACCAGTTTTTGCTTTTAAAAAGCTTCTTCAGAGGCTGCCGTTGGGATTGTGTGTATTTTGGTGTAATTGATTTGTTGTGGCATGTTTTGTTAAAAGTTGCACAAAAACACGAAAACACATAAACACGACATCCTAAACGAACAGACACAATTCAAATCACACGCATTATTCTAACATATCATACCCCACACACACAACATCAATCCTTCAAAAGTCGATACCATTACCAAGAACAAGATGGACAGTGCTCCCAACAGCAGCCTCTGAAGAAGCTTTTTAAAAGCGAAAACTGGTTCAGGCATAAGGTAAAACTTTTACGTTTTTACCCATAAAAAACTTTGTGTTCCAAGTTGGTAGTGAATTAATTATAATTAATATTTTTATTAAACTAATACTTTGTATAAAAAAATTAAAGTTAATTTGAATTGAAAATATTCAGGAAATATTGGGGAGGCCCCCCCTCCCCAGGTGTGACACTTGTGGTTCACCAAAGATATTTTTAGATTCAATTGTTTCTTTGTTTCTTTTAGATTCAATGGTACTCTCTGCTGACTATCCTTCATATACCTCTTTTGTTTCAAGTACCATTGCAAAATGAATATTGTTTGCTAAACTACCCTTTGTTTCAAATAAAACTGTCAATAAAATATATATAACAAAAGCTCAAAGTTTTTATTGATCTAGACAAATGACTCTCTTTTGGAAGTTTTATATTCTTTAAATGTGCATTACAGAGATTTCACTTTTATATAATGTATGTGGTTTGCACACTCAGTTGATTTGATTTTCTTACCCTTTAAACAGACTATTCTTTTCGATATAACTCTTTTTGAAACATATAATTTAGGTTGCAATTCCCCACAACATATGGGGTCAGAATATCGCTTCTAAGTGGATCCCATACTTTGACGACCCTCTAAAACAAAATAACCTTTTATAAAGAAAAGACATGTGCTTTCTCTTTGGTAGATACCTGAGTCTACTAAACCTCCTTAAAATTATATTATGGGCCTAATATGTTATTTACCAGTTTTTTCAGTTATTTGAATTTATAAACTATTTATTCACTTAATGTAAATTAGGCCTAATATATAGGACATTGTGAGTTATGTAACTGTTGAATGTTACATACCAAGTTTATGTAAAGTGTAATATGTTTGTGCTTGTCATATCACATGACTGTGATAGTGTTTGTGATAATAAGTTCGGTTTTTGCAAGTTGTGCATTGCTTGTATGAACAGTCTGCATAGATATAGTGCATGTGAATATTAGCAATACCTAGAGAGTAAGACAAATAGAAATGATAAATACAAATCTGGGTTAAAAAAAAACATAAATAAATAAGTAAAAAGTAAAAGCAGTAAGGCAGTAAGTTGTTTTTAAATTGTTGTTCAAATTATCTTGTGATAAATAACATCAAACAATAAATAATCACTACCCAAAAGGGTTAACTTTTTATAAAAGAGTAAGATGATGTCAGTAATTTGAGGAGTGAGTTGATGAGGCTAGTGATTGGTTTTAGAGAGAGGTAGAGGGTTATAAGGGTTGTGTGGGTAATTTTAAAAGCAGGCTCTTCTGTTAATGAGGAACTTAAACCAGTAATCACATGCAGGATGATAATTGTTACTTTATTTTTATTATGGAAATAAAATCCATAAAATAAAAATGTCTGTACATTAACTTAATATAACAATGTCTGTGCATAACTATTACATATATATATTTTTTTCTGCAGATAACAGTAAAGAGAAAACTGTCCAAACAGTGTAAAAACAAATTAATAAAAATATATTCTTGCAAAAAATATAAAATATTACTTATTCTTAATCATTATTTTGACAAGAATAATTATGAGCACTTATGAATATTATATAATGTAAATGAATATATGAAAACGTTGGAACATGAAATTGCACACACACACACACACACACCTATTTTGTATGCAAACACATAAGAGGAGAGGAATCACTATTTAGAAGTTTTTATAATAATTTAAATAAATTGAGACTACAAGAAACTGTTGTATACAACACATCTTCAAGTTTACATATTCTAACAAACACTAACCTAAAAAGCAATAAATGTTAACTATAATAATTAACAGTGTCATGCTAAACAATACAAGTCACCAATTACAGGTATCCACACTCAATAACTCACAATTCATTTTACACTAAAATGCTACAAAACTTACAACTCCAATAATAAATACTCCATAATAAATCCCTAAAAAAAAAAAAAAAAAAAAAAAAAAAAATGGCTGTCTGGTATAGTATGTGACAACTAACCTGGATACCAATATAATAATCAACCACAATATGGAAAGTTTCTCTGGAAAGAGCATGTAAGTATTACATAATCCTGTTGTTCACATATATCCACATATGTTATTTATATATTCAGCATAACAATATAGTAGCCTACACTAAGAAAATACAAACTGTGGGTATACAATACTATACAATGTGATGGGTAGTTATTTTACCCATGTAATTTTCAAATGAGCATTGTAAATCTGATTTTATATTATAGGAAAATGCTCGACTTCTAACTGGGCAGCCATTAGCACCACCACGCCCATCTCCTGCTCAGAGGAACCGTACAAGAGCCATCAACATTGATCGGTTTTCAAGAGTCTTTTTTCCTCTTTTATTTGCAATATTAAATTGTTCCTATTGGATTATGTTCGCTGAATTCTTGTAAATTGAGTGACAACATAACAACGGAAATTATTGCATGGTTTTTGTTTTCATGGTAGAAACAAAAAAATGCTAGTTAGTCAAACTGCTTTGAAAAGAACAATATAAAAATTTTAAGAAATCAGTTATGAATTCCTGAATGATTGTGTTCTATTATAATGTGTGATTATTATATGCTGATTATGTATGATTATCATATATTTTATAGCTTTTATTATACAATTAGTAATAAAGAAAAAGTGTTAAGCTTGTAAAATAATGAACCTTTGAAGTATTTAGAAATAACACCATTTACTCTAAAGCCATACAAAATTTAAATTTAATAGTGACAAATTATATTCTAGGAAATGCCTACCACTAGCAAAGTCTACTAACTTAAAATTCAATTATGAACCAAACTGTAAGACTTTATTATATACATAGTATGGTAACACACACACACACATCTTTTATATATATATAAGTAGAGAAGTTTAATTACTTCTTTGTAATTTTAATTATATTATTATACTTAAAAAGAAAATATATTAACACGCATAATGCTCACTACTTCTGCTTCATTCCTATTTTAAGAGCAGCAGCTGTTCCTACTACCACTGTTTCAATAAATGATTACAAGAAGTTAAATAATAATAATATTAACAATGATAATGATAAATATTATGAATAATAAAGGTGATAATAAGAATAATGACAGAACACGACATCAATAACAGTACAAACACTGCACTGATTAAAAAACCAATACTGTGCCAATGATGGTGACAGTAATAATAATTATTATGATGACAACATAATTTATATCCAAGTAATAAAATAAGTAAGAGCTGATAACCATTAACCACAAATTTATGTGACTCTACATGGCATTACTAGTTTCCTCCCCAACAAATGTAGTTTGTAAAGTGAAAAACATCTGACAATTTAAGCCAATTAATAGTAGCAAATACTATCATTACTGTAATAATAGATAAAATTATATGAAGGTGGTAAACACAAATCCAATTATAATAACCAGTCATCATTACAGTATATACGAGGGGTGTTTGATAAGTCCATGCAAATAAAGTCAAGAGATGACACTCATAGTACACAGGTGAAGTCATTTTTAGTTCCCACATCTCCGCTAGGAGCATACACCATGTTTCAGTCACACACATTCACACTTCTATCATTGCCAATTGTTTGAATTGATCAAGAATTGCAAAAAATGGATGAAAGAGAATTTTCTGTGGTGATGAAACATTACTCTTTGAAAGGCAAAACCGCACAGTAAACTAAATCCAAGCTGGGTAAATATTATTGTCAGTCAGCTCTATAGACTAGAGCAGTTTACAAATCGTTTGGTAATTTTTGTAGTGGTGACATGAGCACAAACAACACTGAATGTTCCAGATGTCCTGTTGAGGTTACAAATGCAGGAAATATTGAAAAAATCCATGATATGGTGATGGAGGACAGAAGATTGAAAGTGCGTGAAGTTGCTAAGACAATAGGCATCCCAAATGAATGGGCGCATCGTATTTTACACGAACATTTACATATTAGTAAACTGTCCGCAAGATGGGTGCCATGTTTGCTCTGAATTGATCAAAAGTGAGAACAAATAAACATTTCTAAGCACGGTTTGAAGCTGTTTCGACCTAACTGAGAAAAATTTCTGCACCATTTCATAACAGCTGATGAAACTTGGATACATTACTACCAACCTGAAACTAAGGAACAGACAAAAAAGTGGGTTCCAGTAGGAGAACTTGCTGCAAAAAAAGTGAAAACCATCCATCAGCAGGTAAGTTAATGGCCACTGTCTTTTGGGATGCTTATGGCATAATCTTAATTGACTTTCTGCAGAAGTGTAAAATGATAAGTGGGCAATATTATGCATCTCTGCTGAATAGTCTAAATGAGGAAATAAAGAAAAACAACTACCACATTTGACGAAAGCGAAGGTTCTTTTTTCACCAAAATTATACACCAGCTCACTCACTCTTCTGCGATTGTGACAGCAAAATTGTTTGAATTATGCTATGAAATTCTTCCACATACACACCCCGACTCACTACACTTAGCACCTTTGGATTATTATCTGTTTCCAAATTTGAAGAAGTGGCTTGCTGGAAAGAGTTTTGTATTTTTTGTATTTATTTTTGTATTTTTGCTGAAACATCTGTGTATTTTGAAGACTTGGGTAAATCATATTATAAGGATGGGATTGAAAAGCTTGAGCATCATTGGACTAAGTGTATAGACTTGAAAGGAGATTATGTTGAGAAATAAATAAGACTTTTCCTGAAAAATTGTCTTTCCTTTATTTTTGCATTGACTTATCAAACATTCCTCATAGTTGGTATGATAAGCAGATAACAAGTAAATAATTAAATGTGCTTTAAAATATTCCTTATATATTATTTACATAAAAATGTTTACATTAATTGGATTTAACAACTTAGAATCAGTGTTAACATTAGAATCTATTTAACATTAACAATATTCATATTATGTTAATAGTCTAATACATTTCATTGCATGTGTATTCAGTTAATCATTACTTAAATAATTTTAACTAAAACTGATTAATTTCTTGCAATAACATGGTAAATGTGAATAGATTTCTTATGCATAGAATGTGTATCTCTCACTTTCATCTGCTCTTGTATAAGGTATTATACAAAAGCTCTTTAAAACGACTCACTACTTTCTTTGCTTCTTTATAAATTATAACTAAAATATTAAAAATGTAAAAACACTAAATATTTGTTTATTTAAATAAATTAAATACTAATATATTAATAAGTAATATTCTTAATTGTTCATAAACATATAAATTTAATATTCTTAACTGTCTTGTATAGTGTAGATATTTATAAATTTAATATTGTAGCTAAGAATAAGACATTCTTGGAAGTATCATGTATTAAGTAATTTTTGTAAAGTTAGATTTGCAACTCTCTTATAAAAACTAAGTTTTAAACTATACTTTTAACCCATATGTACACTTGTATGTTTTTTTGTCTCAGTAATTGTGTTTCTATTGTAGTATGCTAATATTTTTTTAAACATATTTACTTCTCATTCATAATATGTGTACGGTTGTATATTACTCTATGTATGGTTAATCTACAAACCAGATTTTGAAATATGAGAGTTACTAGATGTATTTTTAGTAATTGTTTACTTTTTTTTGCACATAACACAAAATAAAAATTTGTACACAGTGTGTGTACTTAACTTCACTGAATAAACTAATAGTATGTTATTGTTAGTCAGTTATAAAACTACTTATAGGCCTACAGAAAGAAATGGAACTGTTTGTTTTAAACTCAGTAAGCAACATAAAAGTAACATAAATAATTACTGAGTGTCTGGTAAGGCTACCATTTTGATTTAAAAATTATCACACTTGTTTAAATTATAAATGTATTAAAATTTTTCTATTAGTAAAATTAACATCACAAAAATATTCACTCATTGGTTTCAACGGGAAATAAATTCAAATATGATTTTCTTTCATAAGAAAACTAAATGGTGAGTCTAGTACATTTTTCATCCTGAATTCAGAGTGATTAGAATTTTTCCATCAGGAATAGATTCTATGTGGCAGTTACTTTTTAAAATTGGATTTTATCACTTTCTGACCTGCCATGGGGAAACTTTAACTTATATTTAGTGATTTTATTCAAGATGTATGTAAGGAAATGATGTGTTGTCTTATGCTGAATTACCAAAAGACAAGACTGTGCAGGTTTATTCATGTTTTGACACGTTCAGACCTGTTAAGAATGTGGCCTTGTGGAGTAAAGAGGTAGTCAGTATTTAACTGACAGTGAGCCTGTTAGCATGATATTTTACTTCCTTTCTGTTTAGAAGTGTATTGTGTATGGTGTAGTATAGTGTTTTGTTTTAATTATGTCAATAAAGTATGTATGTAAATCATCCAGACAATTTCTGCTATGTTTATGATGAACTAACCTTCAATTTCAGAGGAGAAATTTCATGCCACTTGCAGAAAAGTGTTATGGACTATACTTCGGCTGTCGAGTTGGTGATTTTCATAATAGCTGGGCATGAAAATATGTTGTGTGTTATGTGTTCACTGGGTGGAAAAATGGAACACATTATATGCAGTTTGCAATTCCCATGATTTGGAGGGAAACCAAGGACCATCTAACCAATTGTTATTTCTGTTTAACTAACATTAAAGGTAAACACTCACATCTAAAATAAAATACAATTAACTATCCAAATTTTCCATCTTCAATGAGGTCTGTCTTATACAGAGAAGAGCTTCTTGTACCAGTCTATCCTGATATGACCTTAAGTGATAACTAATTGTGACCTATCCCATACTGAAAATGTACCAGGCAATTTCAGAAGTGATCCTATACATGAAGCAAGTCGTTCATCAAAACCTTTCCATATCAACAAAATCTTAATGATCTAATTTGGGATTTAAACCTGTCTAAACAACAATCTGAACTTTTAACTCCAATCTGAATGAAATCTACTCCAGAAAGGTGTAATAATATGCAGTTATGATTGTGGTGTTAGTGATTTCAAAGACTACTTCCCTGAAGGAAAATGTATAGAGTTTTGAAAATTATTTGTTCTGTTATAGAGGCTCTTGAGCATCAACACAACCAAATGAGTGGTGATTGTCTATATACTCAACAAAAGTTAGTTTGAAGGCTAGGCTTCTACATATTAGCAATAGGTTTTTAGCAATACCTATAGTACACATTGCTGATATGAAAGAGGTATATGAAAATACGAAAGTAGTGTTTGAGAAAATCAAGTATGAAAGTATAACCGGAATGTCTGTGGAGATTTGAAGGACTGTAAAACACTGAGAAAAGAAGCCAGGGAGTAATTCAATAACATCTGTTGCAATTTTCTTAGACATCATAAAGCAGAAAACTATCATGATATAGTGGCTGATCTTGTGAATTCATAGAAAGCCAACATGTCTTTAAAAATCAACTTCTTGGACTCTCACCTAGACTTCTTCCCAGAAAATCTTATGGCTGTCAGCAATAAGCACGGTGAATATTTCCATCATCAGATTTCTAAAATTAAAAAGAAGTACCAAGGCAAATAGAATCTTAATATGCTGGCTGACTATTGCTGGACCAAGAAGAGAGATGTTTGAGAAGCAAATATGCCCAAAATTCATCACCTGCTACTCTATATATAAGCTAGAATGAGGTATATATTTATCATTCAGTTATATAGCTATACCATACTAGTTTTATAAAGCTTCAAACAAGTGTCAAAAAAATCTCCTGCCTGATAGAAAAAACTGGAAAATATATTACATTTCAACATGAAAAATACTTTTAGATTCAGTTACTTTTGTTCTTGTGAAAGAAATAAAAGTTCATTTTTGTAGACCAATGAATTACAGCATGTTGCAAACATTCAATGAAACGGGTTAACACTTTCTGGTCTAAGTCCAAGTATGTGTCGGGCAGTGTACTTTTACCTAGTGGACGCATCCCAATTATATCTCAAGCCGTGTATTTGCTCGCTTTACTATTGCATTACAGGTTCGTCTTGGGTAAATGCTTTTTTATCAATATATGATTGTGTACAGTGAACTCTGGTTTCAATTTTTGCAAATACAATAGATTTTTAAACACCTGATATTGTTTTTAGTGTGGTTTCTAAGTGCTTTCATTGTGTGTTTATCGTTAGTTCATTGTTATTTTTCTAAATAAAGAGAATGAAGTAGTAAACAAAATTAACCTAAAGCCTTTATATATGCCATAATCAGGGGGCGGAAACAGGGGGGTCAAAGGGGAGAGCTGTACCGGGTCCTGAGTTCAAGGGGGCCCTGACAGGGGCTCCATTTTTTTGTGTAAAACAAATTTTAAGAATAAATAATTTTAGTTTGGTTATGATTTAGAAAAATAACAAAATATACTAATTAACCGCAGCAGGACCAATATTAAATTTGAACCTGTTCGATTTAATAGCTATGAGGACATAATATTGATTTCCCATCTCATAGCTTTCTCCCCTATCCACTACCAGTGTTGTTTAATTCGGATGACAAAATGGCGAATTCAATAGTCGCTAGTACATTTTCACAACAGCAGCTATATTCAGATCATTACTAAAACTATTGTGACTGTCAGTTCGCATGACATGTAGTCCAAGCTGAAATTGGAGTGAAAAAAGTATTAAAGCAATGAAACAAAACAAAAGAATTTCAGTATGTAACTTATAAGTCTTAATGTATTTTGCAATAATATAAAATGTAAAATTATGTTTTGAAAAATTAAATGTAAAAAATTAAGTATTATACCTGTTATTTGACAGTCTGATAATATTTGTTTATGCATCAGGTTATTTTCATAATAACTTTTTGTTCTTTTAAAAAATGTTTATATAAAATGATTATTATGATATCATGTAAGATAAAAAAACGTTTTATTTAACATGGATATCAAAAACATCGGGGTGGAAACAAGGGGGCCCCGTGGGTTTATCTGTACCGGATCCCACGATTTCTGTTACCGCCTCTGGCCATAATGTTACCAAATGTACCACAGAATTGCCAATTACTTATAGAACCATGGCGTTCCATTTCTTTTATTTTATAAAAAATTGACATTTTGAAAAATATAGTACCGGTATTTGTTTATTTATAACTTTGTGTATATATTAATCTGATATTTTAATAAAGTAATGTTTGGATATTAATTTAATATGTAATACATATATACATATAAAAAGTGTTAAGAAATACAGAATCAGGAAATTTGGCAAAATCAACCAGTCTGGAAGGACTATACAGGTAACTATACTCTCAGACTGGAAAGTGTTAATATATTGAAATCACAGTGGTGCAGTCATGATTTCCTTCTAGAGATGGTTTTAGATTTTTATAAATCTAATTTTTATAATCTTATTTTTATAAAAAAAAAGAAAAAGAACCTTTGACATTTATTTTGTTTTAATTAAAAATATAAATGTGTAAAAATAAGGGTTACATTAATAAAATCCTTAAATTCATAGTGACCGTCAATCAATGAATTTTTCCAGTGAAGGGTTTGCGAGGATCAGTCAAAAAATATAACACAAATTTTAAATTTTTTGTGTCGACATTTCGACAATATTTATTGTCATCATCAGGAGCTGTGTATGAATACAAAAGAAATGTCAAACACAACAGAACAATTATTTGAGTGAACGTGTTTGTGTATGTGAGTGTGTGTGCACATGTGCATGCGTATATGTGTATCCTTGTATAAGTGAAGGAGTTAAGATAGTTTGTTTTACATCATCAAATGTTTTCTTTAAAAACAATGAGAAAATATCGCAGAACTTAATTTATACAGTATTAAAATTTAAATTACTACCTTAAATTACAGGTCCTTGATACTTTCGTTCAATGGTAGTGTTTCTGATTCTACGCTTAGTCCAATAGGCCTATAATTCATCGTTTTCAGCAACTAAAAGAGGAAGTTCTTGCTGGTTCAAAAATCAGTCTGCTGCACAGAAATCATTATCACTGAAAACACTTGGATTAATAGGATATTCCAGTTGCTTTAAATCCTGACACAGCAACAGACAACCCGCTAGCTCATAAGGAATAATCTACTGGATGCTCCTCTACTGGAGTTCATGTATAGGTCACATTGTTGTTTAAACACACCTTTTAGTGTTGAGTAAAAAGTAACATCTAGTGGCTGCATTCTGTAGGAGCAATGGATGTAAGTGAAAGCATTGTAAATCCATTTGACCTACATAGTTCATAGGATCTATGAATCCTATGAACACAGTAGGATCTATGATCATCCTAAAGTTGTATGGCTTTTAGGGTTATCAAGAATTAGCAGGACTGGATTTTCCAGGCTAGCATGAGAATGGTGAACAAAATGTTCTAACCAAGTTGCAAACAGTCTTTTGTTGGTCCACCCTTTAGGTGAGTACTCGTATATTGTGCAGGGGGGACCATCTTTCTTTAAATGAGGGGACATCCTTTTTCTGGAGTAAATAAACATAGGTGGTATAAAATTTCCTGCTGCACTCAAAGCCCATATAACTTTTATCAGTTTCCCACACTCCCAACTTTGCTTTGTGACACAGCCAACCCTTTTCTTTCCTTTTGTTGCCACTATATTGCCTGGGTCCTGAAGTGTTGTTATACCCATCTCATCTACATTATATATATGATCAGGCATAAACTTAAACTTATCCAAAACATTCTCCAAGTTGTCTGTCAAAAAAAAAGTTTTAACTGCATTTCAATTTAATCCTGTAATCCTATGGATACTTATAGCTTCTGTTTTCCTAATGCTGATGGTAGAATGTCTCCATATAAAGGTGTGAAACCAGTCTTTACTGGCTAATCCAACTTCTTTTGAAAATCTGTGAGAAATATTGTTAGATGCTGCAAACTGATAAGCTACTCTCTGCATTCCTTGAGAAGTCAAACCATAAATCAAGTCTGCCAATAATTTTAGCCTAGTGCCAAGAGCTTTCCCTTGTTCCAGCAGAAAAGTAATGTTTCGGCCTAATTGGGGTTTATTGATATTTCCGCTAAATTTACATCTTTAAAGCACGCTAAAAGGGATTTTAAATGCTTTGCTTGAAGCCCTACTTGAGCATCCTTTATTGATAAATTCTAGGGTATCCTTAAGTGTTTTTTTCTATCCAGCTACCCCTGTCAGTATTTCTTTTCCATTATCTAGGCATCTGAAACTTTTCTGTGATCTCGGTAATCTTTTTTCATGAAGGCATCCCCCCCTAAAGTTGCAAATTATCCAAAAAACAATTTGAATTTAACACAGTCTAAATTCTCATTTACAACAAAGTAGGGGAGAACCGGTCACTGACTGCCATTACCCGTCACGTCTGACCGGGGCTAAACAACAAGCACCTCTTAGAAACATATAAGCAATTAAAACAAACAAGTACGCTAAATGTATTAATAAGTAGCTAGTACCAGGGGCGGATTTAACATTTTGCCGCCCGTAGGCAGTATAAATTTGCCCCCTCCCACAAATCTCTGTTGGGGGGGGGGCATCATTATATTCCCTCTTTGGTTTTACAGTCCGCACTAGTGTTCTGTTTAAATCCAAACTTTACTACATAATCGCGTGTGCTCTCGTTCATTTGCCAATTAATAGGATCAGAATCTAAGACCTTCCCTACCTGATTTGATGACATTTCATCATGATTTTTGACGTGAACTGGCTCTTCGTTCTTCAAAAATGAAGGTTCCTCCACAACGGACCTCTCTGGCTGAACTGTGTGAACAGTATCTTCACCTTCACTACTATCACAGTTATTGTCGGTATCACTCGAAGGAATGCCTCGATTCCTTAAATATTAGCTTGCCTCGGTTTCTGGAACCAACCTAGAATTTGGTATTACATTGACAGATCTACATTTCTCACTTTGATCTGGATTGCCAACATCTAAAATCTCTCAGATGATCAACGCCAAATATTTCAATGGTTGAAAACATAAACATTCGCCCGTATTACTTTTGGTTGAAAAACGATAACTGCGTTATAGTTACAAATTAAGTGAAGATAATTTTTATATTCGTGTGTGCTTAATTCAACTGGCTTTTATACTTGTAAATTTGTTTGAATCTAAAAATATCATTTCTTAACTCAAATTTTGCCGCTCCCCAAAATTTGCCGCCCCAGGCAAGTGCCTAGTCTACCTGTGCGTAAATCCGCCCCTGGCTAATACTGTAGGCAAAGAAACACACAATGAACTTATAATGATGTGAGATAAAAATATGAAGAGAAATGTACTTACAGTATCTTCAATTTATCAAAATATTACACAACGATGGGATCAAAACAACAACACAGTCTCACACATACAAATAAGCTCTCACAATGGCAGTTCTCAGGATATTAATGTACCAAACAGCCATGAAGAGCACAGCACCAACCAAACAACTCTAGGCTACAGCAAATTGTATCAGAGATTGTCAACGTTAGAGAAGCTCAATTTGCACTGGCAGGGAGAATAGTGGGGGTACACGACAATATTGGTAGAGATACTGAACTCACAAAGCGCGCGTGCGGTAACAACACAGAGGCTATTGTAGTACGAGGCATTATCTATCACTAAAACAGAACGGGGTGGTTGGTTTGGAATTAGTTTCATTTTCAGCCATTTTTCGTAATCGTCTCCATTCATTTCTTCGTGATAATCACCAGAATGCTGGCCTGACTTAAAATCTAAAAGTGCGTTTGGAACACCTCCTGTCTCACTGCCTGCATTAATCATTATCAACCTTTGTCCTTTCAATAACTTTTTTTTATAACCACTTAGGGATCAATCAGACCAAGCCATACTTTTTACGTGGGTAGAATGTATATATGATTTGTCTGAAAATATAATTTGTCGGCCACTTTTTCTGAATTCTTGAATTTTTTTAAATACGCGACATGTTTAAAACGGACATCATCTTTTTCTAATAAAATCTGTCTGTTGTTGACTGTTTTCTTCCATCTAAATCCCATACCTTTTATACCTTTTCTAAGTGATTCATATGAAAAATCGAGCCCAAGTTCCACATGTTCCATTTTTAAAACAGATAATAATGTTCTTAAACATGGCAATGTTTTATGAGTGACATGAAAATTATATATTATATTATGCAAAGCACTTGTCTGAAGACTACCTAAATTCACATTTTTATTGACACGATTCTGAGTTTGTTTTAGGCGTCGAAAAAGGTTCAACTGGTCCCAGTTTATTTGATTCTGTTACAAGTTTTCGGAGAGAATGAACAGATATTCCGCACATATCAGCTACTTTATTTAAGATTTCTGACCGTGTCATTGTGGGATTGTCTTTTGAAACAGAATTATGCATGTTTATAATATTATGCACTTGCTTTGACTTTTAAACGGAACTCCTTTTCCTAAGCGGTGAGCAGTTCTCGATTGAGGCATTGTATATTTATAAAATTTAACACAACTGTGAGTGAAAAGCAACTGCTGACAGATTACAACTGCTGACGTTGTTACCCACACCACTGCAATATTTCTCCCCATTCCCTCCACTATTCCACTCTCGTGTTTCACTGCGCATACGCTTCTCTATCGTTGATTACCTCTACCAAAAGTCTACTGACCAGGGCTCCCTCTTGAGCGGGATTTCCCTGTGTTCTCCTACATATGTATGCAATAACAGGCATATTTTAAGATTTTAATTGTTGGTTTGTTTTCAAAATGGCATGATTTATTTAAAAAAATACAAAACACTATGGTTCAAAAACCAGGAAACCTAAAATAATAGACACATCTAATTACAATTCATATAGCAAACCAAAAACTGTTTAATAGTGAAATTTTTTTAAGTTTGTGTGGAATAAATTACTGCACTATAAACACTGTAAACCAAGTCTAATACACTGAATAAACATTCAAAGTGTACCTCTTTCCTACTCACTAAAAAGACATAACCTCAAAAATTACGATAAAAATTTGAACCATCCCTCAATCACCAGCAACTAGTAACGCTTACACAAGTGCTTTGTAGGCCTACTTACTGGTACATGATGGCTATAGTCTACCACAGTTCAAAAGTTCATACTCACATAATCAATTAGCCTGTATATGGCTATATGTTTACAGGCACATTTTTCCCACATATTCTTTTTTCTTTATCCCTGTATCTCTGGAGTTGGAGGGACCAGCAAAACCCCTCTTGCTGTGTCACTGCAATTATGTATATTAAAATACTGCAAATAATGAAGTCAGTAACTGAACTATATATCTTAGTATAGGAATTAGCTAATATGGGAATTCCGTTCTCTCTTATTGACTACCACACCATTGCAAATCAGAACACCATTATCTTTGTCTAGTCTGCTCTACCATCACTTTCCCAACAAACAACAATTTTTGTTATTGCAGTTACTGCCCTCATTCTTTATGAATTTTTATCATGTTAAAAATAGCAATTTACTAGTATATAATCATGTTTTATTGTTGTTAATAACACATGTAAACATTTAATAAATTCAGAAGTATCCTCAGTGGGTAGATTGTATCTAAGTTGTATGTTTAACCCCTTTTTGTTTATGTAGCAGCCCCCACCTATAATTGTTACAAAAATCACTGGCCATAACAGTCTTTGTGTTCCACAGTTATAGTGAAGTAAGTGATTACACATACTAGTATTATTTTAACCATAATGTTTTACTATTTTGGTCTTATTCTTAGTAACTGCTGCTGCAAACTTCTGTGTATACATGAGTGAGGTCACACATGATTCAGTATCAGTTGAACCACTTAGGTTGCCTCATCTTTGACAAAAATAAAAAATACTAAGCATCTGTTAATATTTTCTTACAGCAATATTTAGACTATCAGTGAGCAAGGTTTCTTATTAAAAGTTGTTTTGCCATAGTTACCTTAATTGTTGTTTATTTTATTTCTGTACACTGCCTCGCATTCATTCACATACTTAAATGAGTAGGTATTTAACTGTTTCCAGTATGAACAACTTTTTCCATTTTGTTTTTTTATTGTAATGTTTAAATATTTTCTTTTTTAACAGTCTGAAATTTTTTAATTTTTTTCAGTCTTCCCAATCTGTAAATATAGTCATGTAAGATAAATTAAATAATTAGGCTAATTAGTTATGTAGCTATGAACCTTTTTAATTATGGTACACTATAGCTGTCTTTCATCTATGAAATTGCTTCCTTTAAATTGTTAGTTGTCTGGTGATTAAGGAATAGTTCAAATTTTTTCCTAGTTTTTGCGGTTATGTCCTTTAAACCAAAATAGATAGCCTTTGAATGTTTATTCAGCTCCCAGTGTATACAACGTGCTTTACAGTATTATAGTACAGTACTTTATTCCACAGCAACACACAGATATCAATATTAAACAGTTATTTGTTTGCTATTCAAATCTTACACATATGTGCTTGTTCTTGTTTACAGTTTTTCAATCAATATTAAATATTTTTCTTATTTTACAATGTAGTGCTTTATTATGATTTTGAAAATAAATAAACAATTAAAACCTGTTTAATATGCCATACATATATAAGCCTAAAAACAAAAGCATTTTACAAGCCTTCACAGCCTGTACCGGAAACTTTTTGGCCAACCCAATAGTGCCAAACTTGTGTCCTCCATAGTGTAATTTTGAAATGTCTGTTAGTTTTGTGGGACCTTAGTTCCCTCATTAACACATTTAACACTAGCAGCATCTGCAGAAGGTAGGAAAAAATCACTGCCAGTTTTCTGCCAATTTTGTGGAACCTGTAATGCCCTCATTAACATATTTAACATTGCCAGCATTTACAGAAGGTATGAAAAAATCTGTGTCAGTTTTCAGTTATCTTTTATTTTGCTTATATTGTAATGCAGAATGTCACCTTTATTGTTTCAGACTGTGCTAAATTTTAGATATCTACTAATGTAAATCTTATGTTTCTACACTTACTTCTTGATTACAATAAAACAAATTGCAACTAACAAGTTTTTTCTTCACATTTTTGTAGTTTCATTCACAAAAGCCCCCCCCCCCCCCGGTGAATCTATTAGAACATTCCAGAAGTAAATTCTGGCTGCACTCCAGGTCTAATAGACTAAAGTTTCATTTTAGCTTTTTCCAGAATTGTCATCAGTCTGCGTGTCTAACTGATTTTATATTTTATTCTCTAACATTTTGTATTACATCAATTTGGGAAAAGAAAGATAATTGGAAACATTAGAAGATATCAAATAGTTTTATCAAAAACAACATTTTTTATATTTATGATTTAAATGTATCCATACCAATTAACTGTAATGAATAAACCTTGTACATTTATTTAGGACTTAATAACAACATTCATGTGGTTAATCTTGGTCTCTGGGATTTTTATTGGTTTTCAACATAACACAAAACAATTATTTATTTATAGCTTTTTCATTATATAGCAGATACATTAAATGCCACTGTAAGTTCTTTAACCAAGACATCCAGAATGTGTAAACAATAATTTTTATAACTTGCTGACCATGTAAAACTTAAATTTTAAACACATTTTTGTCAATGTTTGCACCTTTTCAAAAGAATACCATAACTTTATATTTTCTCCTGTACATTCATTTCTCCCTTTTTATAGCTAAGTAAAAACCTACTTCTAAATTTTAGTTAGTTTTAACCTACATTTCATTAATTTCAATCTATTGTGTGTGTGTGTGTGTGTGTGTGTGTGTGTGTGTGTGTGTGTGTGTGTGTGTGTGTGTGTGTGTGTGTGTGTGTGTGTGTGTGTGATATTACCTTTTGTAAACATCAATATCACTAGTTTCATTTAAAACAATCACTTAATTTCTTACTTAGTGATAATTTATTATCACTATATTTTTGATTGTTTATTAATTTATTTTAGTTCTTATTTAATTTCTTGTAAAATGATATACAATCTGTTAAGTATCAGTTCCATGGCTTCTATGAAGTCTGTTGTGCACCACTCATATAAGGATCAAGGCAATTTAGAACTTCAAATAATTGTTTAACTGAGGATATATGTAATAAATTGACGCCTTATTTGTGCAAATAAGTGTAGAGAATTATAATGTTTTTCTTAATGTTCAAAATATAATAATGAAATACAATTATCTAGGTCTAATTGCAACAAAACTCTATGTAACCATATTTATGAATTATTGTATTGTAAAGAAATCTTGAAATAAAGTTTGATATCATTAAGCATTATTCTTGTTCATAATAATAATATAATAATGCATGCGCGCGCACACACACACACACACACACACACACACAACACACAATTACCACTTGCCTATCGAATACAGACAGAATGCTTTCCTAGTCATCCTGCAATAATTTTTCCCAATAGCAAATATTGTCCAGTTCAGTGTACTTCAGTACTAACTCATCCTTTCTAAAGCATACAATATACCCTAAATAGAGATGGGAAGTTCGATTCTTTTAACTGAATCGATTCCCAACGATTCACTCCTTGTGGAGAATCAATTCTTTTGAACGATTCTTTGATTCTTTTTACCATATTCCTTCTCTTAAAGGCCCTGGGTACTTTTTAGCCGTTTTCTGTGCTTTATATTGTATAATTGTAATGAAGTAATAAAACTAAATATCATTTTTTTATAATTGACTTAAAATAAAAAACAGACGGCTTAGTGCCAAGTAGCAGTCTTTAATAAAACAAAATATAAAAAACAAGAACGTTTAAGTGGTGAATGTAAATTTGAAATAAAAAGACATTATTATTATTAATTTTACTTTTCTTCACAAACGTTATTCTACATATTTTAAATTCCATATTTACATGTACATATTGTTACGATGTCACAGAACAATCTACGTGTTTATCGAACGTTCCAGAGAGATCCAGAGTGTAAACGTGTGGTGTACTACGAAAAGTTCTCGATGTCGCCAGCCGTGCGGACTGTGTCAAGGCCGCAGTTAATTACATAGTTCATACGCATGCTACGACGCAATTGGGAATCGTCTAGATATTCGACTAGCTATAAATACCGGTACTCAAACGACGTTCAGTTTAGTATTAGGCGAATTTTTGACTGTGCGGTTGGAGAGTATTAGTGCGATATATTTACAGAGCGGTTCGAGTTATTACTGTGTACGTTCAAGTAGTTATTAGTGAAGTGTTGCGTTTTATATTCGGACGGTGTAATTGTAATACAATTGAGTTTTAATATTAGTGGACATTTTATTGCGTGTGAACAATTTTCATTTGATTTGTTGTAGACACTGTGTTGTTAATTACGAACTGTTTAACTGTAAAAAGTAAAGGTGTGATTAGTGACTTAATTGTTGTCTTGTACTTATTTTGTTTCCACTGTACCTACGACGATCGAGTAGACCGTCGTAACAGTGGTGTCAGAACTGGGATAGAACGGTTAACAGTGGAAACATTGGACACTTTGTACAAGACGACTGATTCGTAATTAATCGGTAAACATGGATCCGAGTCAGATGATGGAAGCTTTACAAACACTGCTGCGGCAGACACAGGAAGAAGCAGAAAGACGACAAAAAGAAGAACGAATACAAGAAAGAGAAGAAGCAGAAATACGACAAAAAGAACGAATACAAGAAAGAGAAGTAGCAGAAATACGACAAAAAGAAGAACGAAGACAAGAAAGGGAAGAAGCAGAAAAACGACAGGATGAGAAACGCAGACAGGAGGCAGAGGAACGGAAGTGTGAAACAGAAGACATCAAAACATTAATACAGGAGCAGAAACAGATCCAAGAACACAGTACCGCAGAATTGGGTCTCCTACGAGGTGAGCTTAATAAACAAGTTACTAAGATATCAGAGGTACAAGAATCAATGACATTAAAAATAGCTGAAGTAGAAAAATCTGTGTCGAGTGTTGAAGAATCGGTGTCCAATAAAATAGCTGAAGTAGAAAAATCAGTCACGAGTGTGGAAAAAGCTATGTCAACAAAAATAGAAGACTCGATTACAAATATAAAAGAGCAGATTAAAAATGAAGTCGAGCAGTGCCTGAAATTACAAGCAAAACAACTTTGTGAACAGACTGTACCAATGATAAAGACAGAAAAAGACACAGAAAATAAGTTAATAGAGAAAGTCACTTTGCCTGCAGTAGGGACAGTTCATGTCAAAGCTCCAACCTTTGACGGAAGCAGTCACTGGGCAATGTACCTCCACCAATTTGAAGCTGCTGCAAGCGCAAATAATTGGACAGAGAAAGACAAGGCTGTTTCACTCGTTCTTGCATTAAAAGGATCTGCGGCAGAATTACTACAGAAAGAGCCACCTGACAGCCAGAACATCTATGCCGAGTTGATAAAAGATCTAGAATTACGGTATGGTGATAAACATTTGCGATATGTGTACTGCACCCAGTTGAGAGCAAGGCGACAGCATGCCGGGGAGAGCCTTCAAGAGTTTGAAGCAAGTATCGACAGACTAATTAGACTGGCCTATCCTGAAGCGCCAGAAGATTTTCGAACGAGTTTTGCGATGCAGACATTTACTGCCGGTGTCCGAGATAACGAACTACAGCGAGTGTTACGAATGGCAAGACACCTGAACAGTGCGGACGCCCTGGTACATGCTTTGCAATTTGAGGCCGCCAAATCAGCGTCTGGTTGGATAAGTCATAATGTGCACGCGCTAAAAGATCGCGACGGCACAGACGATGAGGAAGAAGAACAAGGAACAGAGACTCGACGGTCGGGGCTACAGAATAAAATAAGAAAGGATGGAAGACCGATGTGTTATAGATGTGGGAAACCTGGACATCTACAACGAGATTGTCGGGTTAGAATTCAGCAGCAGGGAAACGAGCAGTAGTCGGTACAACGGGGCGTGTGCTGACTAACTGGAGGAACGAAGCCTCTAGACAATACGCAATTTCTACACTTCATCAAAAACAGCGGGAGCTTGGTAGTTACCGGATTTGTTCAAGAAAGGCCAACCTCGATTACAGTTGACACAGGCGCAACAGTTTCTATTGTGCGCCCCGACGTGGTGAAAGATCTCAAGCCAATCTGGTGCTCTTTCAGCTTGCGAACAGCTACTGGACGGCCTGTAAAAGTGTATGGAAAAGTAGAGATACACCTACGCCTCGGTAGACTTGAGTTTAATCATCAAGTACTTGTTGCAGACATTGTGGATGAAGCAATTTTCGGTGTGGACGTTATGAACGCATACGGATTTATAGTCGACTTCAAAAACAATGTCTTGAGAATTGGAGGCGAAGAGTAATGCTATCAACAATGACGACAGCAGAAAAATCGATGGACGTCATAAACCAAGTGGCCGTAACTGTTCCGCCAAACTCCGAAAAGATCATGGTTAGAACTGCGGTAGATACTAGGGGCAATCAGTGCTCTATATTCGAACCCCAGGTAGTCAGTACACCGGGCATACTAATTGCCAGAAGTTTAGTAAAACCTGACGAAACTGGAAATGTACCTATTAGAGTGGCGAATATTTTGGCTCAAGCTATCACTTTACAAAGCAATACGCTCCTAGGCAAATTGACTCCTGTGGCCTGGGTAGCCGGAATGACGCAATGAAGATCCAGTGCTTCGGATACCAGTTCCAAATTACCGGAGGAACTGCAAGAATTATTGAACAGATCTTCTAACGACCTCTCAAATGGTGAGGTAAAAGAACTCAGACAGTTTTTACACGAATTCAAAGATTGTTTTGCAGTTCGGGGACAGTCTCTGGGAAGAACCTCTCTTGTGCAACATCGCATCAATACCGGGGACACAACACCGATACGCCAACCTCCTGGAAGGCCTCCATTATCTAAACAAGAGGAAATGTCTCGGTTAGTACAGGACATGTTGACAGAGGGAGTAATCGAACCTTCGTGAAGTGCTTGGTCTTCCCCTGTAGTGCTGGTAGCGAAGAAGGATGGTGGATTGCGTTTCTGCGTAGACTACCGGAGGTTAAATGACGTTACAATGAAATACATTACCTTGCGTTGACGATACGCTCGACACGTTGTCCGGAGCACAGTGGTTTTCCACATTGGACCTGAAGAGTGGATATTGGCAAGTGGGTCTTCATCAAGAAGACAAGGAAAAGACCGCTTTATCGACCCCAAGTGGCTTATTCCAATTTAACGTCATGCCATTTGGACTCTGTAATGCACCGGCAACATTTGAGAGATTAATGGACCTGGTAATCCGAGGCCTGGCGTGGAAAACTTGCCTTGTTTACTTAGACGATGTCATAGTGATCGGGAAGACTTTCGAAGAACATTTGGAAAACCTTAAGGAAGTTCTAACTAGAATTCACGGTGCACAACTGAAGCTGAGCCCGAAGAAGTGTTCTCTATTCCAGAAGAAAGTACAGTATCTGGGCCATCTGGTTTCGGCGTCGGGTGTTAACATGGATCCTAATAAAGTAGACACCGTAAGAGACTGGCCAGTTCCGAAGAGTAAACATGAAGTTCGGAGTTTCCTGGGGTTATGCTCATATTACCGACGTTTTGTTAAAGGCTTCGCTACTATTGCTAAACCACTACATGAGCTAACGGAAAATAAACGAAACTTCCAGTGGTCGAAAGAGTGTGACCAAGCATTTAGGACTTTGAAGATTGCATTATGTTCCCAGCCAATTCTCGCTTTTCCAGCTTCCGAAGGGAAGTACATCGTAGACAGACGCAAGCAATACTGGTCTAGGAGTAGTTTTGTCTCAAGTGCAGAACGGTGAAGAACGAGTAATAGCGTATTACAGCAAGACGCTTTCTAAACTAGAGAGAAATTATTGTGTTACAAGGAGAGAGTTGTTGGCAATTGTCAGAGCTTTGGAGCACTTCCATAAATACCTCTATGGGAGAGAGTTTTCACTACGTACCGACCATGCCGCGATTGCATGGCTCTTGAGATTTAAAAATCCGGAAGGACAGTTGGCAAGGTGGCTCGAACGTCTGCAAGAGTACACCGTCAAGGTACAACATCGGCGGGGGCGCCTCCATGGTAATGCAGATGGCTTATCACGAAGACCGTGCCCGGAAGACTGCCGACATTGCCACAGAAAGGAATAACAAAACTCAAGCGAACATGTTCAAGCCATCACTGTAGATTTCCTGGCTGACGGCTGGACAACACAAGACTGTCGACAAGAACAGATGACTGATGAAGACATTGGACCGATCTTGACAGCAAAAGAGGAAGGTCGCCGCCCGGATTGGCAAGATATCTGCCATGGTACCGAAGTTCTGAAGGGCTACTGGGCACAATGGGAATCTCTCAGCTTAGAAAACGGATTGCTGAAAAGGGCTTGGGAAAGTGCAGATGGACGAGACGTGGTCATGCAGTTGATAGTTCCCCGAAGTAAAGTGCAGTCTGTTTTGAAGGAGATGCATGATGGAACATCTGGAAGCCATCTTGGCGTTAACAAAACCCTTGACAAAATACGGAAGCGATTCTATTGGCTTTATCTTCGCCACGACGTAGAGGAATGGGTTCGGACGTGTGAAATATGTGCTGCAAGCAAGGGCCCACAAACCAGAAGCAGGGGAAAAATGAGACAGTATAACGTTGGACCGCCTTTCGAGAGAATTGCCATAGACATTGTTGGACCATTCCCAGTTACTGACGATGGAAACCGGTACATCATGGTTGTAGGTGACTACTTTACTAAGTGGGTGGAAGCCTACGCAATTCCAAATCAGGAGATTACCACTGTGGCAAAGCAGTTAGTTCACAACTTTTGTTGCCGTTATGGAGCCCCTATGGAAATCCATACGGATCAAGGGAGAAATTTCGAATCAGGAGTGTTTAAAGAATTATGCCGTCTACTCGGAATTCGCAAGACCAGGACAACGCCTCTGCATCCTCAGTCGGATGGGATGGTTGAGAGATTCAATAGGACATTTGAGCAGCATCTTTCGAAGGTTGTTGACGAGAACCAAACAGAATGGGACCAACGTATACCACTACTCCTTATGGCGTATAGGTCATCAGTACACGACACAACCGGCATGACTCCAGCAAAATTGGTGTTTGGCCGGAGATTCGTCTTCCTGGGGACTTAATATTTCGATCACCTGAGACTCAGTCCCAAGAGCCGCAGAACTATTCCTCGCAATTAGAAAACCAACTGCGAGAAATGAATCGCTTAGTAAGAGGACGGCTGAAGGTTGCCAGTGATAAAATGAAAACTCGGTATGACATTCGCAGCAATAGTGTGGGTTTCCAAGAAGGAGATCAGGTCTGGTTGTTCAATCCAAAGCACCGTCGTGGTCGCTCACATAAGCTTCAGTCTAACTGGGAAGGACCCTACACTGTGAAAAAAAGAATTAACGATGTTGTTTATGGAATTCAACAGGAAGGACAGCGAAAGTTCAAGGTCGTCCACCTAGATCGCCTGGCTAAGTGCAACTTTAGAGATGGTTTGCCAGTTCGGGATGGACAGGCTTAAGGAGGAGGCAGTGCTACGACGTCACAGAACAATCTACATGTTTATCGAACGTCCCAGAGAGATCCAGAGTGTAAGCTTGTGGTGTACGTGCTTGTATACGCATTTACGAGAAAGTTCTCGATGCCGCCAGCCGTGCGGACTGTGTCAAGGCTGCAGTTAATTACGTAGTTCATACGCACGCTACGACGCAATTGGGAATCGTCTAGATATTCGACTAGCTATAAATACCGGTACTCAAACAACGTTCCGTTTAGTATTAGGCGAATTTTTGACTGTGCGGTTGGAGAGTATTAGTGCGATATATTTACAGAGCGGTTCGAGTTATTACTGTGTACGTTCAAGTAGTTATTAGTGAAGTGTTGCGTTGTATATTCGGACGGTATAATTGTAATACAATTGAGTTTTAATATTAGTGGACATTTTATTGCGTGTGAACAATTTTCATTTGATTTGTTGTAGACACTGTGTTGTTAATTACGAACTGTTTAACTGTAAAAAGTAAAGGTGTGATTAGTGACTTAATTGTTGTCTTGTACTTATTTTGTTGTCACTGTACCTACGACGATCGAGTAGACCGTCGTAACAATATATATTTTAAATGAGATCATAGTTGTGATTAACAAACAATATTTGAGCTTATTCTATATTTTAATTTACGTATTTTACATTCTATATTTTAAATTACATATTTACATCACATATTAACATTATTATATTAGGTTACATATACGTATTTTAAATGAGGTCACTGTTGTGATTAATAAACAATTTTGTTCAATTTTCGAGGAGGTCAGACGGGAACGTTTTTGGGTGCAAATCTGGCCCCCTTTAGAGAATATCCTCTCAGGGGACAGATGTTGCAGGGATGCACAGTCTCTTTAGAATTAAATTATACAAATTTGGAAAAATGTTTTTCCTATCATGCCACCAAACCATTGGGTCAGCATGCCGGTCCAAGATTGGTTCTGCTATGTACTTGTCAATTTCAACAATAGCAGAAGGTGTGGGATCATGGACCGTTCTGAGCATGCTCACCGACGCATCAAATTCTTGCCAAATTAATGATTTTGAAGTGCTTGGCTGATATGGAGGCAACTCAGTTTGTGTCTGTGGCCCAGTATTTTTTAAGGCTCCTTTTATTATTTGAACCACCGCTTTCTTCATTTCTACAAAATTGGATTCTACCCCAAAACCCTGTTTTTTGAAGCGGTGATCGAGAAAGACTGACTGAGCAATAAGGTAAATTATCTCCCTGTTTCAAAATCTATTAAATAAACCATCTAATAATTTATGTCCTAAAAGCTGAACATCTTCTGTTAAAACCTTGTCCTGCACGTCTAAGGTGCGTTTTACACATTTTACTAATCCCCGGGCCAAAAGACAAGTTTTTGACAGGGAGACGGTTTTTTCAGATGAAACTTCTTCAGTTATTTCGGAAAATATTTGCAGTAACTCCACCGATTCCCTTATGACCTTCCAATCTCTATCAACTAGCAAAAGTTTTGAATTGCATAAACCAAAGCTGATGTAACAGCTTCTTTGTTTTTGTTGATCCGATTCAACATCTCGAAGGTTGAATTCCAACGTGTTGGTACATCTTGCTTTAATTTTAAGATTTTTGTATTAAAATTCTTTTGAATATCGGTTATCGGCGTGAGGACTTCGCTTAAAAAATTGGACAATAGATTTGATTTTGTCAACCGTATCCTTTATCGAATCACGAATTGACCCCTGGACCACTAGATTAAGGCTATGGGCAAAGCAAGATATGTGGCGCAAATTTAAATTACTAATTGCAGCCTTAATGTTTGCAGCTTTGTCCGCAACTACAGCACAAATTTTGAAATCTATTTTGAATTTATTAGCTACATTTTTTATCCATGAAGAAATGTTTTCGGCAGTGTGTTTTTCAGAAAATTCAGAGCACTCTAACAAAATGGAATTTAAATTTAAATGTGTATGGGGGTCAAAAAAATGGGCAGTAATTGCATAAAAACTGACACTATTGATGTTTGTCCAACCATCACACGTTAGACAAACAGCTGGCGCTCCTTCCAGCATTTAAAAAAAATTTTCAAACAGGGAATTGAAAAGCGATGGGAGCAGGCTGTTTGTAAGGGTCTTTCGGCTTGGTAAAGAATAATTGGGGCATAACATGTGGACAAATTTTTGGAATTCCTTGTCTTCCACAAGGCTGAATGGGCTGGTATTCTGCGCAGATCATTTTTAATAACAATGTCTATTTGCCGGCTTTTATTTAAAGGAATAGGTTTAATGATGTTGATAAAACGGCTGATTGAAGATTGAGTAAATTGCTGGAGCTGAGGGGAAGGTGTAGATATAGCGGGCGACAGGGTCGGTGTTGATGCTGACTGATCAGTGGAAGTGGGTAGAGGCCGAGGGGTGCTGCAGGCGGTGGGTCATCAGATGCATACCTCAGTTCTTGGGATAATTCTTGCAATTCCCTGTGTGACTCATCTAGAGATGACGAGCTGGATCGGGCCTCATGTCTCATTGGCTCAGGTTGTCCTCGGCGATCAAGATTGACCGTTTGGTCTATTTTGGCCAAATAGCGGCGAAGGTTGCTCGTCGCACCACCTGTCATTGCTATCAAAGCCGAGCAATAACGGCATTTCCCTTTATGCCGGTTATTTTCATCCACCTTCACAAAATGGTACCAGATATCACACCTGTTAGCCATGCCTGTTAACAAAATGTAAAAATCAATGATAGATATTAACAATTTCTCACATTTATAACCTATTTATATACATATTTATATTACTATTTATATACACATTTATACCTCCAAACTCGAAATGTGTAAAAAATTGACTTTAGCGTCCAATTTAACCTTCCTTCCAAGTACCCGTAAGATTCATAACCTTTTGTTTACATGTGAACGAGGACTTTTAATTGTGGTCCTAATTAGGAATAATAAGCAATTTTAAATTGCAAACCCAAACAAATAACAAGTAAAACAACTTTTAAAAGTAATCTTCGAAGAGTCTATTATTATAAGTCCGTTAAGTTCATCATATTTCTTCAATTTTTGACAATATTATAGTTCGCTAACAAAAAAAATCATTAATGAAAATCAAAATAGGGTGAGAACATCAAGTTAGTGCAAAAATTTTCCAAAGACTACCAAGCAGGAAGAAAATGAAAAAGAAATGAAATGAAGAAATGAAAAAATACTCTATAAACAACATTGTTATTTACCTTATTCACCGAATCCTGAGCTTCTGAGAGAATCAGACAGAGTAATAATTAAGTATAATTATCTTTCTGCAAGGGGCAATGACGGAAAGATACTAAAATGAAAAATACAGTGATTAATTAAATTAAATTAAAACATTATTGAAAAATATACGTACCTAAATCTACAATCGGTAAATACTAAAACAGAAACGCTTCTTTCTATTTTCCTTGTTTTCCCAAGAACCGAGATGAAGGTATTTTTTCACACAGCAAGAAACTAAAATGAAAAATCAATAGACTGTTATATAATTTTATTGATTAACTTTAAATGACAATATTAATGAATGATAGGTTATAATCTTACCACTGGGTTTTCCCCAACTCGGCAATCCGAGAGACGAAGCGGCAACTGGAAGCATCGAAGGCACATAAACAACTGGAAGGTAAGGAGACGACTGAGCAGTGAATGGAGGAAGAGGCGATGTCGGAGCTGAATGGAATCGAATGGAACGGATGGAGTCAAGAAGAACTGTAGCTGACTAGCTCAGTCGCCTAAACGGTGAAGGAGTCAAGGGAGTCAAAATCCTCACTCGACCTCCCCCCACCAACCGATTCCATGTGAATCGTGATTCTTTCATGTGAATCGATTCAGAGTACGGTTCTTTCAGAGGAGTCGATTCTTTGAATCGATTCTCGGTTCTCTTGCCCAACTCTAACCCTAAATTCCTTTAAGTCAGTAAATAATAAATTGTGGTCTCCCAAAATTTCTTGGTCTTCAATGAAGCTTTTCTCAATGAACATCTGGTAACTTCCTACCCAAATTGAATTGTCTTCATTCTGTAATTAATTTTTTTAAATATGCAGAATTTTGTTTCTCTAAATTCTTCATTAAAATTTATATGTAGTCTGAATCAAAAACTTTCTTGTAATCAACAAATGTCATATGGAGCATTGATCATTGTAAACTTCTTGAAGGTAATTTAGTGTTTGTAGATCTGTTGTGAAAATATGGAATTGCTTCCTAAGGACAGCATTCCTTTTGTGTAAATATGGAATTGCTTCCTAAGGACAGCATTCCTTAGTTTCAATTTACACAGATAATCTTCCTGGAAAGTCAGCATATTAATCATTCAAGTGCTCCATAACAGTCCATAGCTATTGGCCATAGTTTTACTGTTGACTACTTTTAACTTACAAAATGGCCATAATTCAATCTCACTCACTCCGTCTCTCTCTCTCTCTCTCTCTCATACACACACACGCACGCGCGCGCGCGCTGTCTGCCAATCATTACACTTTTTTAAGATGGCTTTAATCCTCCTAGACATATTATTGATGGTGAAATCTTCTCTCAATATCCAGTAACATTTCAATGCTGACACATGGGCTACACTTTCAAGACATGGTGTAATTAACTGTTGCAACATTTCCGGTGATAACATTACTTTCTAGTCTTGGTTCATTAATTTAAATAATATGTTATTTTTAACTGCATAATTATAGTCAGATGGTTGCTGTTTTAATTGGATAGTTGCTAACGCTTTGGATCTTTATCTTGCTCTCTTGCTAAGTTCTGTAGTATATGTTTTACTTTTCCATTCACTTTATATTGGATATGCGGTAATTTCAAGTCTTTATCACTGGAGAAATGAGTCTCTTCCTTTTTCTCAGCGACATCGGCTTAGTGTATCTGCTGTCTTGTTGTCGGTTCCTCTACAGTCTTTAATGGTAAAAGAATATTCTTTTATGGCCAGAATCCATCTCATTAGTCTTGCATTTGTGATTCTCCTCTTCAGTAGGAATAATAGAGCTTGATGATCAGTGTGGATTTCAATGTCCATTCCATAAATGTAATACTGGAATTGTTTCAATGCACATACAATGGCCAATATCTCCTTCTTCGAAGTACAATAATGTTTCTTGGCACCCTTGAACACTCTGCTTGCATAGGCGATGACTGAAGTTCTCTTCTTGAATCTTCTTGGTAGAGTATGCTCCCTATTGCATAGTCACTGGCATCTGAGTAGATGATGTACTTTCCTTTACATTGTGGATGGTGTGGCATAATGTTTTCCTCAGTGCCCTGACTTTGTTGAATGCATTTGTGTGATGCTCTTCTTGCGTCCTTCCTCATAAGTTCTAATAGTGGTTTGATCTCTTCTGGATATAATGGCAAAAATTTTCTATAGTATCCCATTAAACCTAGGAATGTTCTCAATGCTTTCACATTTCTTGGTATTGGGAACTCTGTGATACTGTTTATTTTGCATGGATCTGGTCGTAAACCTTTCTCAGATACAATATGACCAGAAACTGGTATTCATAACTAATTGTGAGAGGACACCCACAATCAAAGATTAGGTGTGTGTCTATAGACCATCTCAGTATAGATTATTCCTCATCTGTATGCACTTTAATAATGACCAAATAAATTGCTAAATCACAGGCAGCTTATTCTGTATTGACGAATTATTCTGCCAGGTAATACTAATGTTTTTGAAAAGGTTCTGACTTTTCAGTTCAAGTAAATATTGTGTTTCTTAGTTGTACATACTGAAAAGTACAGAAATATAATAATTGTTCAAATTATTCTGCTACCATAAAATTCAAATATGTACCTAAAAGTTGTTACAAATTAATTATGCTTTACTAATTTGCAGGGCACATATTGGGTCAAAGACAATTCTATAATGAAAAAACAATACATTAAAGGCATTCCATTACCACATAATCTAAATATCTTTAAGAAGAACTGAGCATCATTCAATCCTCTCCATAGGCCATGGAATTTTAAAAATATTCAAACAGTGTAAAAGTTAGATTTTGCCTGTCATTTCACTGTAAATTAGATGTCTATTAGAGATGTTCCTTTCATCTAAAATGACGAATGATCGTCTAAAATGACAAATGATCGTCTAAAATGATGAATGACCCACCAATAATACTAAATCATCTCCTCTGAATAATGTACAGTAGTTCTAACATATAAACAAATCACACAGATGAAACACTCTTTCAAAATATTCCATTGTAGAGCCAATACAATCATACAACAAACTGAATCTCTTAGGCTGAAGACATTAGGTACATCACAATTTATTGGAGGAGTAATGAGTGAACAGTAACTTAAACCTAATCTAGTAAGTTTGCTGGTATTTTATAAAATTTCAACTAATAATTACATCAATAATTAATTTACACATCAAGTTACACAGTTTTCATTACTTTAATACAAATGCTGAAACTACAATATACCAAACCACCTTCCCCCACTGGCAGTAAACTATATTATACACGTGAGAATTATGATATAAATGAAAATCTGTGTAACCAATTCTTTAAGGTATCATAAATGGAAAAACATGATGATGATGTTTTGCTTTGAGAGGCGTGTCCTAATGGAATCAAAATATAAGGATAAAATAAAGGAATGGATAAGGTACGTAGACGACATTTTGGTGGTGTGGGAAGGAACAAATGAAGAATTCGCAGAACTAACGAATGAAATTAATCAAATTGAAAATAAAATTAAGTTCAAAGAGGAAATAGGTGGGGTACAAATAAATTACCTAGACCTAAATATAAAGATAGAGTGTGGTGTTTTTAAATTTGATGTATTTAGGAAAGAAACATATACAGACTTAATTATACCTCAGGAATCATACCATCCCGTAAGTCACAAGATGGCTGCACTAAACTCATTTTGTTATAGAGCAATAAAATACTTAGAAGATGATCCATGTAAAACAAAAGAGTTAAAAAGAATAGAAGAAATAGCGAAAAATAATAATTATAAACCGGGGATAGTAGAGAAAATTGTAAAAAAATAGAAGGAAATAGTAGACAAGAAGAGAAGACAGAAAAGAAATACATAGTATAACGTCTCACCTACGTTATAACATCGGGAACCAGTGCATACTTACCTTAGATCAATTGTACGGGCTGCCATACTCGTAATTAACTTTTAATTATTAATTAAACCAGCTGTAGTTATAACTAAAGGAACTTTACATGGGGGTCTGATGATTTATTCACTCAATATTTTTGTGTAAAGTAACGTCATCTCTTTATTAAAGAATTACTACAACAGTTCTACATAAATATTCCCACCTAAGGTTTTCTTAATAAACGATTACAATTTATAAAAAATTTTGTTAAAAACAGGGGGCCAAAACATATGGATTTATAAGTGCTAGCATTATCCACGGATCCGGGACCTTATACTTGTTTGTGAGTTAAGCTCACTTATTCATATTTTATCATACTATTTGGGGGGGGGGGCATTTGAAGAATGGGCTTAAACTAAAATTTTGTATCAGTGAAGCTTTATATATATACATCAGCATTACTTGGTACTACAAATATTTTGAATCCTGAGACATACTACATCTTATAAAGTGATTATCATTAGAGTCTTTGTATATTTATTTAAACTGTATTTAACAATTCATTTGTTAGAATTTTAATTAATCACGGAGGACAAGTCTCCATGTCACCTGTGATATCCAGAAGTTCACTCGAGGTCCGGGTCCTTGGTCCTTGTGGGGTTCGTCAGCGGTTGATCTTTAGTGGAGTTAACTTTCCTGTTGAAGTTCCTGAAGTGATTAGTTCATAATGAAGTAACGTAGAGGTCCTCAGAAGTCTAGTAGTTAAACATCGTTAGTAGTATAAGTGCCGTAAATGTTCTTGTTTGTCGCAGAATCACACGTCACATTATTATTTATAAAGTTCTCACTTTAGGTAGCTCGTACCATATTATTTTAAAACAACATAGAGATCTTACAAATTATACAAATGAGATGTCATCCCTCACACAGTAATTTATTCCTTTTGTTTTTTACATTTAAACTTATTAGCGTGCTAATTTGCCACTACTTTTCGCTACACATTGTTGTATCTGTCTTCTAAATAAAAACATTTTGTCGTTCTCTGAGACATGGTTCAAGCGTGTGCTTTCTACGCGAGCGCTTCATCTCGATTCAATTACTATGTAAGGACGGGTCAGTTAATCGCGCGGAGTTTACGCGTCGCAACAAAATAGTTCCACCTTTATTCTCTATTTAAGGGGTTAAAGTTTGACCTTTTAATTATCCAAAGATATTCTTTATTACAGACTTCATTATAGTACACTTCTGTGGTCTTGTTTATTTATTTATTTAATATCAATTTACAAGGATTATTAGTTTGTTTAGGGGTCGGTATTCAAGTTAATTCCGGTTAGCGCATGTCTATGCAGGGTAAATTAATAAGGGTTTCCCTATCTGTACACTCGCATTCCCTTTTTTGCCATTAAAACTCTTTATTAAATATTATTATGATTTATGACAGTGATAAAAATTAGTTTAAATGTGCGATTTATTAAAATTTAAATTTCTCAGCTTTTAACATTGCCTATTTTATTATTTATTTTATTTTTTAATTAAAGAAATCGTCACATACTCCGCCGCTTAAATCAGACTCCGGGTAGGGGAAATATATGTGTTATTTGGTCAGCAGTGTATTGGGAGTATGCTCGGGGGTTACCGTGTGAAATTTACTTAGTACTCGTTTTCTTTCTTTCGTGAAGTTCCCTTTCTCTCGTTTCTTAACGGCTAACTTAATTTTATTTCTTACTACTAATTTCGTAACTTCACAACATCGTGGCCCGACTGATTACATTAGCATACTCTAACTCTATTAGTTAGTTTTCTGCACTTTCTGTAACCCTTTTCAGTGCGGCGCCGTTGTGACTGTGTTACGTACTTATCTCTATATCTTAATTATACTATGGTAATCTAAAGTTGATCCCATACTCAACTTTAGATTCTTTTTTAACTCTAATATCTTATTCTACTGAGACAAGCGGAATTTCACGGAGAGATACACTTATTTTCTATTAAACGATCAGCTGTTACAAACTAAGCAAGAGGGGACAAACACTTTACACAAGAAGCATTGTATTATACACGGGGTGGTGGCTATTGTTTACCAAGGCAGGAGTTCATAACAATAGGGGTGGCTTACTAAAATTTCTCAACACGATTATCTCCTGCACGAACGAGTTTGTCATATACTGGCAAGCTGGGGAATTATTTTTCGAACAGGCCACAACCGGGTGTTTACACTATTCAAATCTACTTTTATTATTATTTTCTTTTTACTTATTTTACTACTACACTTTTATTACACATTAGTTTAATTTAAGATACTATTCAGCTTTTTTACTTAAAGGACTTATTATTTATTTATATTTATTTCTTTTTTTTGGTCAGAATTAAGAATCTTTTTTTTTTGTTTAGGACTTGTTTATTTACTTAGGGAAGCATCATTCCATAAAATAAAATTAGTACGCTAGTTTTGTTTAATTCGTGTTAATTTTACTTGGTTTAAAAGTTTTGTTTCGGGGTAAGGGGTCGAACACTTTATCCAACAATAGAGGGGGTTAACTAAAGCCATTTTTTTTTAATGTGAGTCACTATAATAAATACTTATTCTACTATTAGTATTAAATTCTATACTACTCTTTCTTGTTTATACAAATAAACGATTTTAGTTCACATTTAAAAATTACATTGGTAGTGCGAGAAGTAAATCTCAGAGAAAGAGAAATCTCACAAAGGCGTCAAAATAATTTCAACTAAGGGGGAAATTCTTGGTTACTAGGCACAGGATGATACACTCTTCTTATAACAATAGAACAAATGAAGAGGGTTGAGTATTGTCTAACTCAACTTTACGCAGGGTGACTACAACAGTTTTAAACAGGCGTGGACAAGAAATTAACCGGTCTGACTTTGTTGACAAACAGACACGTTGATGAATGAAATTTTTGACAAGCACGTACATGATTTTGTTTCGTATACATGTGGCGTTAAGTTAACATTGTGTAAACTCCTATATCTAATTCACAATTAAAGTTACCTATTTACTATACTATTATAATAATAATAATCATTTTTATTTTATTTCAAATTTTAGACATATTTTAAAGTACATGAGCTAATAGATCAACAGGATGGCACATGGTATAGGTGTCACTATATTACGCAATTATTTATTAAACAAAGCAAGAGCAACAGCAACAAAAACAGCAGAGTGGTGCATTTTATAACGTCTCACCTACGTTATAACATCGGGAACCAGTGCATACTTACCTTAGATCAATTGCACGGGCTGCCATACTCGTAATTAACTATTAATTATTAATTAAACCAGCTGTAGTTATAACTAAAGGAACTTTACATGGGGGTCTGATGATTTATTCACTCAATATTTTTGTGTAAAGTAACGACATCTCTTTATTAAACAATTACTACAACAGTTCTACATAAATATTCCCACCTAAGGTTTTCTTAATAAACGATTACAATTTATAAAAGATTTTGTTAAAACAGGGGGCCAAAACATATGGATTTATAAGTGCTAGCATTATCCTCGGATCCTCGGATGCGCTTAACACCCGCTTCCCTGACCGAGATTCCTTCCTTGTTAAGCTCAACTGGAAGTATTCCCGAACAGCCTTCCGCCGCAATTCCATACAAACAATAGTCCCCTCAATTAATAGAAACACCCGCAACACAAGCCGACATTCCTACTTGCTAAATCGCCTCCTTGCAATAGCCAATGGTCCTCCCCCTCGCCATCAACCTCGCCGGCGTCAAAGACACAGACATACTTAAGCACTACATACTATCTCCCTGCCAATGACTCATCTCTCAAAAAAAAAAAGATCTCAGCCCTATCTTTACTTCACCACAGTAAACACACTCTAATTCCCCACACTTATGTACTCGCTTATAATCATCCAATCTGTTCCTTCCGCCTCCCTTGACGGCACCCTGTCGCCACCTAACAGCTTTGGCGCCCAGCGTCACACGTCCCTGTCTTGCCCCCCCCCCCCGAAAGAACGTCGCAGAAGAAATAAGAAGAAATAAACAAAACAAAGCAAAATGAATAAATAAAGATGCCACAAAACAACTATAACGGCCACATCCATCTACCTCTCCCGCTCGCGTATGGCTACACACTACACTCTCATACAATATAACAAACATACAATACTCTCCCAACTAAGTGCCTCCACCTTCTCCACAGCCCGGTCGTCTGGCGTACGTCTCCCCAAAATCCCTTACCCACACGGCTGAAGGAAGCTCGTCTCCAAAACAGCCCGAGTCCGACCATACTGGTCTCAAACATAAAAAAAAAAAAAAAAAAAATCGGATCGGATCCGAGACCTTAAACTTATTTGTGAGTTAAGCTCACTTATTCATATTTTATCATACTATTTGGGGGGGGGGCCATTTGAAGAATGGACTTAAATTAAAATTTTGTATCAGTGAAGCTTTATATATTTACATCAGCATTACTTGGTACTACAAATATTTTGAATCCTGAGACATACTACATCTTATAAAGTGATTATCATTAGAGTCTTTATATATTTATTTAAACTGTCTTTAACAATTCATTTGTTAGAATTTTAATTAATCACGGAGGACAAGTCTCCGTGTCACCTGTGATATCCAGAAGTTCACTCGAGGTCCGGGTCCTTGGTCCTTGTGGGGTTCGTCAGCGGTTGATCTTTAGTGGAGTTAACTTTCCTGTTGAAGTTCCTGAAGTGATTAGTTCATAATGAAGTAACGTAGAGGTCCTCAGAAGTCTAGTAGTTAAACATCGTTAGTAGTATAAGTGCCGTAAATGTTCTTGTTTGTCGCAGAATCACACGTCACATTATTGTATATAAAGTTCTCACTTTAGGTAGCTCGTACCATATTATTTTAAAACAACATAGAGATCTTACAAATTATACAAATGAGATGTCATCCCTCACACAGTAATTTATTCCTTTTGTTTTTTACATTTAAACTTATTAGCGTGCTAATTTGCCACTACTTTTCGCTACACATTGTTGTATCTGTCTTCTAAATAAAAACATTTTGTCGTTCTCTGAGACATGGTTCAAGCGTGTGCTTTCTACGCGAGCGCTTCATCTCGATTCAATTACTATGTAAGGACGGGTCAGTTAATCGCGCGGAGTTTACGCGTCGCAACAAAATAGTTCCACCTTTATTCTCTATTTAAGGGGTTAAAGTTTGACCTTTTAATTATCCAAAGATATTCTTTATTACAGACTTCATTATAGTACACTTCTGTGGTCTTGTTTATTTATTTATTTAATATCAATTTACAAGGATTATTAGTTTGTTTAGGGGTCGGTATTCAAGTTAATTCCGGTTAGCGCATGTCTATGCAGGGTAAATTAATAAGGGTTTCCCTATCTGTACACTCGCATTCCCTTTTTTGCCATTAAAACTCTTTATTAAATATTATTATGATTTATGACAGTGATAAAAATTAGTTTAAATGTGCGATTTATTAAAATTTAAATTTCTCAGCTTTTAACATTGCCTATTTTATTATTTATTTTATTTTTTAATTAAAGAAATCGTCACATACTCCGCCGCTTAAATCAGACTCCGGGTGGGGGAAATATATGTGTTATTTGGTCAGCAGTGTATTGGGAGTATGCTCGGGGGTTACCGTGTGAAATTTACTTAGTACTCGTTTTCTTTCTTTCGTGAAGTTCCCTTTCTCTCGTTTCTTAACGGCTAACTTAATTTTATTTCTTACTACTAATTTCGTAACTTCACAACATCGTGGCCCGACTGATTACATTAGCATACTCTAACTCTATTAGTTAGTTTTCTGCATTTTCTGTAACCCTTTTCAGTGCGGCGCCGTTGTGACTGTGTTACGTACTTATTTCTATCTCTTAATTATACTATGGTAATCTAAAGTTGATCCCATACTCAACCTTAGATTCTTTCTTAACTCTATTATCTTATTCTACTGAGACAAGCGGAATTTCACGAAGAGGAATCTTCATTTTCTATTAAACGATCAGCTGTTACAAACTAAGGAAGAGGGGACAAATACTTTACACTAAACGCATTGTACAAAGATATTCTTTATTACAGACTTCATTATAGTGCACTACTGTGGTCTTGTTTATTTATTTATTTAATATCAATTTACAAGGATTATTAGTTTGTTTAGGGGTCGGTATTCAAGTTAATTCCGGTTAGCGCATGTCTATGCAGGGTTAATTAATAAGGGTTTCCCTATCTGTACACTCGCATTCCCTTTTTTGCCATTAAAACTCTTTGTTAAATATTATTATGATTTATGACAGTGATAAAATTTAGTTTAAATATGCGATTTATTAAAATTTAAATTTCTCCGCTTTAAACATTTCCTATTTTATTATTTATTTTATTTTTTAATTAAAGAAATCGTCACAATAGGATCAATAACGTATCTGGGATTTCAAACGAGGAACATAATCTAGTGCTTTGAAAAACACAATATAGATGTAGCGGTAAAAAAGACAAAGACAGTTTTTGATTATATAAAGAATAGTAGTACTGAAATAACGCCTGAATTACAGAAAAGCGGTGTTTATAAGTTGAACTGTAAACAGTGTGATAAGGTTTACCTGGGTGAAACAGGACGTAAGTTCGAAATTAGATTGAGAGAGCATGCGAGAGGAGAAGGAGACAGAACTACGAATTCGCTCTATGCGAGACATTTTAATGAAACAGGGAATAGTTTTTTAGACCCAACAGGGAACGTCGAAATAGTAAGGTTAGAGAATAACATAAGTAAACGCAAATTGTATGAAGAATTAGAAATATTAAAAGTAAGGAAAAAGAATAGTAATGCGCTGATGAACATAAAGACTGATTTTACTATATTTTGAAAGAGTAGTGTATAAAAGGTGTAATACGGTTACAGGATAGGTTCAGAAGGTAGAAAGCTGTAGGAGATTTCTAGAGGAAATGTATATGACGAGGTCAGGTTGACTGAGTAAGGGGCGGGGCTAGCAAGGACTGGGCGGTAAGTACTGCCTCCTATTGGTTGAATGTAACCGGTGATGCGTGGGAGGGTTAGTATATATATATATATATATATAAGGGAAGTAGGTATTTTAATGTTGTTGTAGGAAGGACTTGATGATGGTTGCGAAACCGAAAGGCCTCGTTCGAGGAAAAAGTGTATATAGCAGGGAAGCAAGAAAATTTGACAAAGTTAATAATTATTTCATAATTAGTTAGCAAATATTCATTAGATTTCATGAACAACCATTCCATTACACAATGTTATCAAAATAATATTTACTTGAACTTAATTTTAGTATTGTAAAGATATATAGGCTTACTGTTCCAACAAACTTTACTACTGGAAAATGCTATTTGCTAATCTTTGAAACCCTGTACAACAAATGTTCCATGTGCCATTCTGTAGGTTACAAACTCTATTAATTGTGCACAATATTTCTTTTACAAATATATTGATAACAAAAAGTAGTGCTCTTTTTGATGGATTTTTGGATGATTGGATAGTTGTAGATGTATATGAAACTAGTGGATAGATAAAAATGTTGGCTCCACGTGAAACAGGGAAGTTTTTATTATTTTTAAGTAGCTACAAAAAAGTATACAAGTTCATGAAAACTCTAGCTGATGTTACATTTTCCTGCTTTACCTACAAGAACAATTCTGCAACAGCATGCCATGTTCTAAACTAACAGTACTTTTACTACTATCTTTTCAGTACTTAACACAAAATTCTCTTAACTCAAATCACCATCAGGAAAATCTCTTCAAAAACATTTATGCAGACATTCTGACTGTAAAACGTGTGTGGCACAGACAACACATACATCCACACACACCTACATATATTGTGTATGTTACAATAAATTTTTGAATACATAGGACATTTTTTTAATAACAAAATATTAATTGTAACATAAACAGGTGTCAACCTTTATGAGTTCCCAGACTATTTCACTAAGTGTTCTGTGCATGGTGGGTAACCACAGGTTCACCCAGATGTTCTTTAACAGGAACTCTATTTGGAGGTACATTTCTTGTTTTTCGTACACAAACAAAAAAGGTGAATTTGTCTTCTTATTTATGAAAATATGTAAAGGAATGGAAACACTGGGTAACCACTCACACTTGGCAGATGGCATGTGAGTGCCGTATCACAACACAAACCCAACTAATAATGGAAATGCAAAAAATAGACTAACTATTCAACAGAAGATGGAAAAACCCAAGTCCGTTTAGGCAAGTCCCTGGGTATAGGTTAGGTTGGGGTCAGGTGACAAACAAAAACACTTAATCTAGCATTATTGATTTTGTATTATACCACACATATTAAATGACAATAACAACTCATTACATTCATTAACTTTACATTAGAAAACTCAATTTGCCTACCTCACTTTTAATCTGACTTTGAGCTTACAATACTCTTAACATTTTACTATAACTTCTTTAATTACATCATTTCACAAATTACAAAAAAGTAAAAAATGTTATCCCCAAAACCGCAGAATAACACCAACATCTTAATTATAACTGAAGGCCCTTTATTTTCTCCCCCTCACACACACACACACACACGCACACACACACACACACACACACACACACACACACACACATCAACTTTTTGTTTGAAATAATTTGTGCTCTTTTTAAATGGCCATTATGTCTTTGCTAAATTTGTTTTAATGACTAGTCATGCCTGTTTTACTTTCGTTATACTGTGCTGGGGTTTGAATTTACCGGCGCGGTTAGATTTGTTCAGTGCTACCAGCGCAGTTGGCAGCAGTGCCACCAATGCCTTTTGTCAACGCTCTGGCGACGCGATTGAGTGAGCTGCCGCTATCTCAGCTGATCGCTGTGCGTTGTTCACAATCAAGTTAACCGAAAGCTTATTTTTGCAAATTGGGACAGGTTGTTTTATGCAGGATGTGGGACCAACTAATTCATGCCTCGTCCTCATTTCTCTGCCAGCTTTCGAGCTGAACATTCCACTGGTCTGACGGCCCAGGATTTGCATGTAGATCCTCTTACCATGCGTCTGTAATCTTGTAGAGACGTTGAGGGTCCCTGCACCAGCCAGGAGAAAGGGGAAAGAGCATTAACACCAGTGACTACCTGCAGAGCAGCGCACCAGAATGCTCCCCGGAGCCGTCAGACCCAGGAATGCTGAGCCAACCGAACACACCATAGGACCCAGATATGCCCGGAACGAGAACCAGTGGACAATCATCGCAATCCAGGGACAATTCGCAACACTCCTAGTACACTGTTCATCATGGTACCCCTTGAGTTCTTCACAAAATCACAGGTGGGAACGTTTTAATTATCACTCTTCAATCAGCATCAACTCCATAGACTGGCTACCCTTGTGTTCACATTAAATATCTGTGTTAAGAACTTACACTATCTCAAATCACAAGAACTCAAGTTGAAAAAAATTGTAACTGACCACTCTGTAACTGGTCTGACATATACCATGAGGGAGTAGCTAAATTGTTGTGCTAGAGCATGGGTTCCTCCCTTAAACTATTTCAAGTCTAATATGTATTACCCTTATTTATTATAATTAGTGTGAAGGGTTATTCATGTTTTCATTAAGGGGTGGGGTTAACTTAATTGGTCTTGTGAGTAGTACCATAAGTTATAAGAGTGGGGATACGCCATGACATATGTATAGCCGGGCATGTGAGTGAGTCACAGGGCGATCGCCATAAGAGCAACACGCTCACGATGTATTCACTATTGTAGCTGTATAATAAATCTTTTTATTATATTTAATAACCGTGTAACTGTACATTTATTCACACATATAACATGGCGCTGCGGCTTTGAAGAACTAAAGTGCATAAAATATATAGTGGAGTTATTCAGTTTGAATACAGTGTGTGAGTTGCGTAGTGTAATTGTGAAAATGTCTACTACTGCTGCAGGTACAGGAACGACAACGACGTTTACAACCACGTCTACGTCATTAACGGGCTTGAAACCACCAAGTTGTTTACAAAAGTTAACTACTGAAGGATGGACAAAGTGGAAACAGCTTTTCGAAATATATCGTATTGCATCAGGTACTAATAAAATGGCCGATGATGTACAAGTGGCCGTATTTTTGCATTGCATAGGTGAAGAATGTGTAGACGTGTATAATACGTTGGGATTAACCGACGATGAAAAAAACAGTTACGATACAGTACTGCAGAAATTTGAAGAGCACTTTGTGCCTATCAAAAATGAGAGTGTTAGTTCGCACATGTTTTTCACGAGAAATCAGGAGCCTGGTGAGTCGTTTGATGCATATTTGACTGAATTGAAGAAATTAAGTGCGGGTTGTAATTTTAGTACTTTGAGAGAGCGTTTGATAAGAGATCGCATTGTGCCGGAATTTTAGACAAACGAGTCAAAGATAGGTTATTTCGTGAAAGTGAGTTAACGTTAGTAAAAACTGTTAAAATTTGTAAAAGTGCTGAATTATCGGAACAGCATGTTAAAAAACTCGAGCCTACAAAGGAAGTTGCTAGCATAAAAAAACAGCTGAGTAGCGGCAATTCCAAGACTCATGACGGTGACGCAGGCAACAACATGAGCAGAGTTCAACAGACAAAGATGACATCATCATCATCATCATCATCATCATCTTCTTCTACGACACGAGAGCCGGGTGCTTCAAGACAACAGGTGACCGCATGCCAACGGTGCGGATACAATCATCGTTTTAAGAATTGTCCAGCGTTTATGAAGGACTGTATAAACTGTGGTAAGACAGGACATTTTGCAAAAATGTGTAAAAATAAGCGTTCAATAAAAGTTGTAAATGTAGCGTCTGAGGCTGAATGTGAGTATTTTTTTGTGACTGGATTAGTGTGGATGCTATCAGTGCACGAGACGAATGGATACAACATGTAAATATTTTAGATTCTAAGAAAACAGTTGCTTTTAAAATTGACACTGGAGCTTAATGTAATATAATACCTATTGACTTATGTAGAAAATTGAATATAACTGAATGCCTGAAATCTAATGTAATTTTGAAAAATTATAGTCAAGAAAATATGAAAACTATTGGTAAAGTAAGCTTAAATTGCAAAGTAGGCAATATTGAACAACGAGTAGAGTTTGAAATTTTTGATGGTAAAAGTGTACCTATTTTAGGTTTAAAGAGTGCCATTGATTTTAATTTGATACAAAGAGTCCAGCCTGGAGACGAAGCTATATATGTTGACATTTTAAATGCTTTTTCAGTAAACACAGCTAATGATATTATAAAGAAATACGCAGATGTTTTTAATGGTTATGGTAGAATAAAAGATTTTCAATATAAAATAGAATTAAAAGAAGGAAGTGTAGGTAAAGTAGAACCGTGTAGACATGTTCCTTTTAAATTGATTAATAAATTGAAATATGAAATAGAATGGAAGCTGTTGGTATTATATCGAAAATTAAAAAACCAACTGATTTTGTAAATTCATTAGTAGTTGTTGGTAAAACAGATGGGTCGATAAGAATTTGTTTGGACCCACAATATTTAAATTCTTGCATAAAAAGAGAACATATTCAGCTTCCTACAATTGATGAGATTGCAGCAAAGGTAAAAAAACGCAAAATATTTTACAAAGTTGGATGCAAATAAAGCATTCTGGCAAGTTGAATTGTCAGAAGATAGTAAAGAGTTAACTACTTTTAACACTCCATTTGGGAGATATTATTTTAACAGAATGCCTACGGTATAAGTTCTAGTCCTGAAGTATTTTATAGAGTTTTTAATCAAATTTTTGATTAAATTATTTTTGATAGGCATATATGCCGATGATATGTTAATTTGGGCTGAGACTAAAGACCAATTATTAAAAATTATGGATAAAGTTTTTAAAAGAGCCAGAGAATATGGTATTAAATTTAATGGAGATAAAAGTGCTTTTATTGTAACGAAAGTTAAATATTTAGGTCATATACTTTCCGCAGATGGAATTGAAATTGATACAGAAAAAGTTGAGGCAATTTAAAAAATGCAAATACCAAAAAATAAAAGAGAATTACTAACATTCTTAGGAACAATAAATTATGTATCAAAGTTTATACCAAATGCTGCACAATTAACTAGTAGTTTAAGACAACTAACAAAGAAAGATGTGCCATTTGTGTGGGTACTGCACAGCAAACGTCATTTTTAAAGCTTAAAGAGGCGTTATGTAAACCTCCAGTTTTAACATATTTTGAGATAAATAAACCCATAACATTGAGTGTAGATGCTTCCAGTGAGGGACTTGGATGTGTATTGATACAAGATGGAAGACCAGTGGCATATGGTTCCCGTGCTTTAACAGAGACTGAAATAATGTACAGTCAAATTGAAAAAGAGTGTTTAGCAATTGTTTTTGGTTGTCATAAATTCAATCAATATTTGTTTGGTCAAAAATTTGTCGTAGAGACTGACCATAATCCACTGATCTCGATCTTTAAAAAACCAATGAATAAAATCCCTCCAAGATTACAAAGGATGAGAATAAGTTTACATAATTTTGATTTAGAACTTAAGTATGTACCAGGTAAAAAATTATTACTGGCTGATCATTTGAGCAGAATTTATTTGCAAACTATAGAGTCCTCTGATGAAGAAAAAATTAAAGCATATGTTATGATGGTTGAAAAAAGTCTTAGTGTATCTGATATAAGAATGAATGAATTAAAAAATGAAACTAGCAACGATAAAGAACTGCAAGAAGTTCTAAAATATATAAAAGATGGATGGCCTGTAAACAAATCATCCGTTTCTGAAACTGTCAAACCATATTTTTCTTTCAAAGAAGAACTTTCAGAGTGTAAGGGTTTATTGTTGAAAAATACTTGTATAGTTGTACCAAAATCCATGAGAAAAGTAATGCTTGCTAAAATACATTATGCTCATTTTGGTAGTGAAAAATGCAAAATGTTAGCTAGAAAAACATTGTTTTGGCCAGGCATGTCGAAGCAAATTGATGACTTGGTAAGCAATTGTGATATTTGTTGTAGTTATCAAAGGGATAATAGTAAAGAACCAATGATTGAAAAACCAATACCTAAAAATCCTTGGGAAATTGTAGCTTCTGGTATTTTTTATTTACTTGGTAAAAGGCAGTGGCGGCTGGTAATGTTTTTGACTGGGGGGGGCAAAATTTAATTGTACCCATATATTATGCAAAAAAAAACAGTTGAAACTAAATTATTGCTATTATCATCAAATAATTGTAAATTTGAATCTTTTGCTTCACTACTAAAATTATTGTTAATATCAAAACCTACCTTGCAAACTACCAATATTTAAACAGTGTTTGAAACTAAAATTATTTATAACCCCGTTTTATAATTTTGTTGTGTAATATCTAAATTCGGTTTTGGTGGCCCTCATTTTTTTAGTTCTATTTTCTTTTCGTAAGTAAGTGAATTTGAAATAATCAATCGTTTAATATTAGGCCTACTTACCGAATTCATAGCCATTTTAATCGTTTCTAACAAATACGCACAGAAGACACAGGCTCAAGCCTACACAGAATAAGTTACACGTTTATGTAGGCCTACGCAAGGTTCGACAAAAACACTATCGTACACAGAATACACTGCCTAATAAAGAATAAATTATTAGAACATTACGTTTACACAAAAAGTACAACAAGAACACAATCAAAACTACATAAAACACAAGAGAAAATATATGCACTTATATATGCTATATGAGAATATATGCTATAACAGCAACAGAGAAGTTTTGAACAACGCTCCCTCTATGAATTTAGCTGAGAAATCAGAAAGCGGGCAAAGACCTACCTGTAATGGCGGATGCTCATGTAAATGCATAGACATGTGTACACGTCTCTTGCCCCGCTCCCCGAAAGACTGGCCTATGCAGGGAGGACGATAGCGAAACCGTCCTGCCTGCGGGACCATGCCGAAAACATCGGGTGATCGCTATTAGTCGCCCCAAAAATATCTTTCAATAAGGATACTACACATTATCACATTATAGTTATATTATTGACAAGTTTAATTTGCAAATTTAGTGGGAGGGCTGCGCCCTTTTGCCCTCCCTGTACGAGCCGCTACTGGTAAAAGGTTTATAATTGTAGTAGATACGTATAGTAAATTCGTTGATTTGCAACATTTAAGTGATTTAAGCGCAGAGTCTACTATACAGTCTTTAAAGGAGTTTTTTGCACGATATGGGGTACCTAAAGTTTTATATTCAGATTCAGGTACTCGATACACGAGTTTTAAATTTAAAAAATTTTCAGATCAATGGGGTTTTAAACATGTGATAACTACTCCAAAACATCACCAGTCAAATGGTTTAGCAGAGAGACATACACAGACTCTCAAACATATTTTGAAAAAAATTATTCAGGAAGGAAAGGATAAAGAAATGGCTCTGTTACAATTAAGAAATATGCCTATTGATAATAGTGGCATTACGCCAGCGGAATTAGTGTATGGTAGGAAAGTAAGAAACATAATACCAAATTCAAATGAAGGCAAAGTAGAGTCAAATTTTAGTACTATTTTGCAAGAACGTCAAAATAAACAAAAGTTCTATTATAATAAAGGTTCGAAAGCTCTTACAGAATTTAATGTGGGAGATAAAGTTAAAATTCATGATGAAGGAAAGGAAACCTTACCTCATCAACGTGGTATTATTATTGAAAAACATCAAAATCCTAGATCTTATAAAGTAAAAACAGAGCAAAATACTATTGTAACACGTAATCGAAAAGATCTATCCAAAGGTACACAATTTAATGAAATCCAATATAGTTTAGATATACCATTTGAAGAGCCTACGCAAAGAAGAGTTTCGAACAATACAAATACTGTAAATAATAATGTGAATAATGCAAATAATATCTGTAATAATAATCCTATTGTTAATGTGACTGCGAATGATGCTCCGGTAATTACGACTAGATCAGGTCGTACGATAAAGAAACCAGAGTACCTAAAAGGTTATGTATGTTTAATAAATGTTATGTAATAAATAATATTGTAATTTAATTTTGAAAAACTAGAAAAGGGGAGATGTTGTGAGTAGCACCATAAGTTATAAGAGTGGGGATACGCCATGACATATGTATAGCCGGGCATGTGAGTGAGTCACAGGGCGATCGCCATAAGAGCAACACGCTCACGATGTAGGCTATTCACTATTGTAGCTGTATAATAAATCTTTTTATTATATTTAATAACCGTGTAACTGTATATTTATTCACACATATAACAATTGGTTCGTTATTTCAACGGTAAGCATGTTCGCGTGTTCTCCTTCATGGGGTATGCTGGTCTGCTCATTAATGTATTTATAACTTATGTCTATTTTGCAACAATATAAATTAATGACTTTATATAAAATGCAACATGATTGGAACATTGTGTCACAACTTAAACTCTAATAAATTTTGTTACTTGTTTAAAGAGTGTTGATTGCAAATCCTGTCACTCTGTTTGGGCTCCAGCACACTTTTCGTTTCCTCTAGATTTACTAATCTAGTCCTAAATTTACGTAGCGGCCTAGCGACTAGAGCTGCTACAATACCCAAAAATTTAAGATTACTTGATGCAGGTGTTGGATCTCTCTCTCTGTGTGGCACAGCTACCCAGTGACATAAGTTCTCATTCTCCCTCTTCAGTTGTGCAAACTCACTCTCTCTTCCCCCCACATTTTGTTTAATTTATGTAACTCTTTGTACGGATTTCACATCTGTTCACCTGCTGTTTGATTAATGTTCACTAAGCCACTTCATACTCACACAACATCACCATGTGCTAGTATACTTCCCGTTATACTCAGATGTTTTACATTACAGTGACTATTCCCAACATTCACCACTTTTATTTGTTTCTTGTTAACAAATTCGCACTTTTATAGATTTTACTTGCACTACCGGCTTTTCTGAGCTTATTTTAGCTCTTCGTTATATACAGGTGTAGACACAACCATGCCATTGTTCAGAGAGACTGCTGTATCTGCCTTGTGCCTCCATCATCATGCGGCATGACCTTTTTTCAATGCCTCGTTTCGTCTGGCGGCCTGCACTAAAAGTCTGTTAAAAATATTTTTGTTATAAACACTATTACTTTGTTACAAATATTATATATTAATATTAAATATGAAGACATCTTTCCAAGTTTGAAGCCAATAGCTGCTCATGATCTCGTCCTGTTTTGGTGATAATCGGCAAACTATTTCACCCCATGGAAGTACTGTCCCGCACTATTTGCGTTGACACCAGTACCAGTCACATACCATTACTTGCATTTTCATCCGAAATTATCACAAAAAACCTTGCCCATCAAAATATATTTTCTTTGCTATTTTATAATTTTATTTAATAACATTTTTAGTCTTTTATTTTCTATTTTCTTTTTTCACATGCACACGCTCACTCACTCGCACTACTGCCTTCTTATTACACATTTTCCTCTGCCTTTTTCGGAAGAAATCTTGAATTTGCAGTGTATAAGGGCCATGAACCATTACAAATATACTTATTTATGTTTGTATTAGAACTAGTAAAACTCTATAAACTTAAGTTATTACCACTCAAATGCCAGTAACATAATAAATCTGTTATTAAGAACAGCTTTTCCTGCCAAGGTTGATCTACATGCCAGATCTGCTTCTACATGGTTAGAAAATGTGGGTCTTTCACTATAGCCTGCGGCCAAAGACAACTTTCGTCTCCGCGTTTGTACTTTTTTCCGTGTTCGATGTGTACTAGAACTGTTTTCTTCACAAGTAACTAATGCCATGTTATGGAGGTTATGTACGACAATGTAACTTAAATAAAATTTACTTTGTTAGTGTACAATAAAAGGGTGTATTTACTGGAAGTACATAAATTAGTTTCCATTTATCGTACACAATTACGGTACACAGACGATTTTTAGAGGTTGTGTCTACGTTTAACAATGTAACTTAACCTTTTAGATTTTTAAAATTAATTAGATTTAACAAAAATTTCCTTTGTTAGTGTACATTAAATCAGCGGTTCCCAACTTATTTTTATCGCGGAACCCTTCTTACCTTAATAAAAAATGTTGGAACCCTGACAATTTTTAATTATTATAAATAAAACAGCAAATAGAAACACCAAAAACAATTTATTGAAAATGCAAAAAAGGAAAACAGATTTAATATAATCATTAATATAATATCATTAAAATAAATAATAATTAATGTGAAGGGTTAAACTTCTTTTCTTCCAATATTTTTTCAAAATTTGGCTTAATTGTGGACAGTTGAATTCTGATATCAGGTTGATATCCAACTTACTTCTGTATTTTGTTTTTGTTGCAGTGTAGAGCGAAAATCCGCTTTCACACAGATATGTAGTACTAAACGGCAACAAGCAGTGAATTGCCTTTTTAAATAAATTTGGATATTCTTCTTTTAAATCACACCAAAACACGTTTAATGAAAGTTGATTAAATCTAATTTTTATTTGGGCATCTGATGTCAGGTCGATAAGATTTTCATATTCTGAAGTTGATAGTTCGTCTGGTTTTTCTTTAATATTAAAAGTATTGAAAACCCAATAGTTGGTATCATCATTTAGTTGAGGAAAGTATTCATTTAATGCCGCCTGGACAGTAGTGTGGTAATTTTCGCATTAATAGGTTGGCTAATCTGTGCTTTCTGATATTGCGCTATCATGTTCTTATCTCGTTTTTATAACGTCACAGTTGTCCGAGTTGCGCCTCATCTAACATGTAGCGTTCTTAACGACTCTGTTTATTCAAAATCAAATTGTTCAGACTTAGCCAATCTCAACACCATGATATAAGTGTACAGAACTTAATAAATGTATTATACAGTCCACTATCGTCATTATTATGCATCCTGGCAATAGCACCACAAGCATCATTCTTCCTAACATTAACACCGCCGTATTGATTTCAGATGAGAAATAATTTCTTTTCGAATTTCTTCATCAATTTTAGAGTTCGATTCTTGTGAAAAGTCATTTAAAGTTGGAAAAGGATCCATATTATTTTCTTCTACAGCCACGGTCCAGTATTGTAACTTTCGTAATAGTGATCGTAATTTATCTTTGGTGTTGAAAATGTTTACATTTTTTCCTTGAAGGGAGAGAGAAACATCATTCAATTTTGTGAATATATCTGCTAAATAAGCAAGTTGAATCAACCACGAAACCTTTCTAAATCGATCTGCTAATGTAAATTTGTCATTTTGTAAGAATATGGCGAGCTCTTCTCGTAATTCAAACAATCTGACAAGAAATTTGCCACGTGAAAGCCATCTAATTTCCGTATGTAGCAGTAAAGATGTATGTTGGCTACCCATATCTTCACATATAATTTTAAATAATCTTGATTTTAACGGCCGTGTTTTCACAAAGTTAATAATTTTTTATTGCTTCATCTAAAATACATTTTAAGGATGAAGGGATTTTTCGAGCGACCAGGGCGCATGTCTGTGAAGAACGCAGTGACTACTCGTACAAGTTTTAGAAACATTTTTAATTCGTGTTACTCCCCCTTTCACAGGTCCAATCATTGACTTCGCACCATCGCTACATACATCGACACATTTCTCCCAACGTATTCCACGACTCTCCATAAAATCGTTGATACATTTAAATATCATTTCTCCTGTTGTATTGGTTTCTAAACTTTTACAGAGTAACATGTCTTCTTCAATAGAACCACTGTAGTAATAACGAACGAAAACTAATAAAACTGAAAGGTTTGACACGTCCGTTGTCTCATCTAATTGTAAAGAATACTCATCGCATAACTGAAGTCTTAAAATAAGTTCCTGTTCAATATCCTCAGCCATATCATGAATTCTGCGAGAAACTGTATTATTTGAGAAAGAAATTTTATCAATTTGTTGACAGGACTTCTCATCGAACATACACTGAACAACATCTTTGATGCATGGCTTTATTAAAGTTTCAGAAATTGTATGCGCTTTACCTGCTAGCGCTATGCGGTAACTTAGGCCTACTTTGTAGGAAGCCATTGTTACCCTTTCATTATCTGACAACATTTTCGACATAAAATGTTTAGTTTTCTCAAGAGACTCAAGCTTTCTTTCAAAAAATTTGATATCTTTATTTTTATATTCTGAATGGTTCGTTTCAAAATGTCTGCGCAATTTAGCTGGTGCTAATGAACTGTTTGATAAAATTTTATTGCATAATATGCATAACGCATCGGGGGCCTCAGAATTTCCTGTGGCCGTGAATCCGAGTAATAAATAACTCGAGTCGTATTTACGTTTTTTGTGACTTGGTGATGTGTTAGTATTGACAAACAAGCCTTGCCTTTTCCTCGATTCGTCTGCTGTACAAGTAGCGCTAGTGCCTGGATCTGTGCCTTCGTCACTATCCGCCTTTTCGGTCTCCTTGTCACAAGAAACATTTGAAGTACTTGCTACATTTTTCTTCGAAACTCCTCTCAGCCAACGCTCCATGATATTTTAATTTGGGTATACACAATACTAAAAGCACTATAAATTTATAAGATTCCCACTATATTTTTATTTGAAAAATACTTAAAATATCACAAAACGATTGCAGTGCAAAACACTAATAAACCTTTGACTGATATGCCCGCTCGTAAGCTGTACCGTTGCGCTCCCACACTACAGATAATTGGACATTAACAAACAACATGCAGTAAAGTGGCTAATGTAGCGATGACTAAGCGTTGTCGCACATTACCATGCCATATAAATATTCGCACGTGCCAGGCAAATATTCGCAAGTCATCGCTATATAAGCCACACACGGCTGCTATCTGTGTTGAGTAATTTTCCTAGAAATAAAAGTAACAACAGCAAACAGTTGATAAAGAACCAGCTGTATTATATGTGCTTTTGTGATGCATTTGGAAAATAGAAGAGATTTCTGTTGAACGAAATTTATTGTTCTGCTGAACGATTTTATTGTGGAACCCCAAATTTTATTGGCGGCGGAACCCTAGGGTTCCGCGGAACACAAGTTGGGAACCCCTGCATTAAATTATTTCATGGATAAAAGGCTGCTGTTCATAACATTAAAGGCTGTATTTATTCGAAGTACCGGAATTAAAACCTAGTTCCAATTTAGAACGTAGACCTATAACCTATTTGCATATTTTATTGGGGTTTATTGGCACATATTTTATTAAAAGGGTGTATTTATTGGAAGTACAGAAATTAGTTTCCATTTATCGCACATAATTACGGTACACAGACGATTTTTGGAGGTTGTGTCTACGTTTAACAATGTAACTTAACCTTTTAAATTTTTAAAATTAATTAGATTTAACAAAAATTTCCTTTGTTAGTGTACATTCAAAGGCTGTATTTATTGTATGGATAAAAGGCTGTATTTATTCGAATTAAAACCTATCGGTACTTCCAATTTAGAACGTATAACCTAGTAGGCTACGTTATTCGTACATATTTTATTGGAGTTTATTGGTACATATTTTATTAAAAGGGTGTATTTATTGGAAGTACAGAAATTAGTTTCCATTTATCGCATATAATTACGGTACACAGACGATTTTTGGAGGTTGTGTCTACGTTTAATTATCTAACTTAGATAGTAGGCTTCGTTATTGGTGCATATTTTATTGGGGTTTATTGGCGCATATTTTATTAAAAGGGTGTATTTATTGGAAGTACAGAAATTAGTTTCCATTTATCGCACATAATTACGGTACAGAGACGATTTTGGGAGGTTGTGTCAACGTTTAATTATCTAACTTAGATAAGTTAGATAGTAGGCTTCGTTATTGGTGCATATTTTATTGGGGTTTATTGGCACATATTTTATTAAAAGGGTGTATTTATTGGAAGTACGGAAATTAGTTTCCATTTATCGCACATAATTACGGTACAGAGACGATTTTGGGAGGTTGTGTCTACGTTTAATTATCTAACTTAACCTTTTAGATTTGTAGGGGTGTGCATGGCAGAACTACTTGTAGGGGTGTGCACCGACTTTATAATCATATTTTTGGTAACACTGAGAACTTTAAGCCTTCTTTTATGCTTAAACAAATTATATATACACTTAATTATAGAAAAGCAAAAAGCAAATATGTAATTCAAAAGACTAATTTGCTCTAATAAACACATGCTGAAGTTAAAAACAAAAGAGTTTTTACTTGCCTAACTAATCATTAGTTACTAATGTGACAGTTAGGGCTGCTTTTTCTGCAAAAGCTGGGGTATGTTGGATTCAAGAGTGGTTAAATTAAGTCATAAATCTGAGTGTGCGTCAAGTCTATTTCTGTTCTTGCTTTTCACTTGAGATGAAAATCCCATTTCACTCAAGAATTAGGTGTGAATGAGATGAGCAACTCCGAAAGTTCAGGATATTCATCTCTTAAAGATATCCAGAACTTGGTTAAGTCAGAATCTAAAAGTTTATGGATTTTGTTGTCCATGACATGTCTCATGTTATCACTAACTATACAAAACAATTTACTAAAAATTTAGTTTTAATCCCAGCATCACAGATGATATCACACAATTGCTCATTTAGTTTTACTGAGAACATGTTAGAACTTTCAAAATACAAGAATGGGTCTTGAATCCAATTGAATTCACTGTATCCCTCTGGGAAGCAACTTTCAATCTGGTTATAGAGAGTTAAACATCAGAGCTGGTAAAAAGCAATGGTAGAGCATGAATAACAAAAATGTACAGTTTAGACTATGTACAAAACAGGTTGAATTTAAATTGTTAAAATGATATATCTTAGTTATTTACATATAGTAGGTTTTTAAGACACAGTAAATAAATTTCCGAACCTGACTTTGCAACCCTCCAAATGCCCTCTCGGGACCCAGCAGAGGCTCATGCCCAATAGGTTAAGAAATGCTGAACTAAAGGCATGTTTGTGGAGTGAAACATAAAAGATAACCCAGACTTCTAAAATGCTCTTAGTGAAATGGGATTTTCAGGAGTAACAACACACTATTTGGTTAACAAGCACATTTTACTAATATTGTAATAACAAGTCAATTAGATAGCTTAAATGTGTAGTACTCTATGTGATGCTGATCACATACTGTTAATCAGCAGCACTGCAGAATATTCTAGAGCCACACTCTTGGCATTCATCTGGAACTTTCTCACATTAGCCTGACAATTAGGATGTTGCCACCAGCTGAGTTTTAGAAAGTTGGTGTAGTAGGATGTGCATTCATATAGGATGATATTAGACAGGAGTGTTTAATGAAAGTGACAAATGATCAATTGTTTATTTGTGTTGTAAACTATTGTGATTTTTTTATTACTGTTTGTAGGCTATACAATGTGTCCTGGATAATTATATAAAGAGAACTGTTGTAATATAAGTGTGTTTGTTTTAGCAATTGAGAGTATCTGGTATTCAATAATTCATTCCACTGTTTTAAGTTCATAATTCTTGTCACTGGTTGTAAGAATATTATTTTCATTAATTTTCCAATTCTATGAAGTCTTCAGTAGTTTTACCACGATGAGACTCAACTTTATCACTGAAGATGCCACATCACTGAATGAGCAAAACTTTTCGTTAATAATCTCAACAAAGCATGGTTATCAGCTGAAAAAAAGTTTTAGTATTAAAAGTTTTGATCACGCAAATCTATAAGGGATACTAAAAAGAAATAACATAATAACTGTATTGGACATAAAGTTATGTCCACAAAACAGATTTTGTTTGAAATAAAAAAAACACAATTTGACACAAATATTAATTTTATGAATACTTGTTTGGCACATATTACAGAAGGTTACACCATTAAATGAGTTTGGCTAAGTATAAAATTTTGACAGATAAAAAACGTGTACAGTCAGAATACTATTTGTTATGTACAATACAAATGATTCACTATGGGTAGCAGTGACACATAAACACTAGACATTGACACTGAATTGTACTTGTTTTAAATGATTCATTGTGTGCTACCTGACCAGAGTACAGGTATTAACCAAGAGATGTTTAGTATACTGTTGTGTAACTGCTACAATGATGAATTATAAGTAGTACTTTTTGTTTTGGTCATCAACCTTGAAAAGGATAATAGAAACTTTGTATACCATACTTCCAGCAGTTTTACATGATACATTCCTAGCACAAATAAGAAAAGTTTAAATCTGCTGATGATCTAAAGGAGTGATAGTTATTTGCAGACTGACAGGGTTATAAAATAATTCTGAAAGAATTGTTGCTTTTACAATACCATCCTTTATCAACTGACTACTCAAATCTGCCAGTTTTTCACAGAAACTGAAATTTGATGATTTGATCCATCATGACCTAGTGATGCTCCAAACATTTCAAGGATTCTCCTAGCCTTAAAAAACTGGACTGGCCTCATTGATTGACATGATTAATGTTAAATTTACTTTGGGATACTTCCAAACATAATACAGTTTAAAATAAACAAAAAAATTTTATGCCTGTCTAATTTTTCCAGAACTGTATACACATAATTTGATCTGGATAGAACGTGTATTAAACAATAATACTATTTGATACAAATAATGAAAATATCCGTGTGCAGAACTATACATGACTTCCATGTTTTAAGATTTATATTTAAAATCATTTTAGAAATGAAATATTTCTACAGAAACTACTTCTATCTTCAGCCTCAACTACAGAAAACACACACACACACACAATTCCTTTTTTCTTTATTTAATTTGAATTCTATATTAGAACAAACGTTTTCAGAGTTTACAAGTTTTTTTTTTAATTCCTTGAATTAATTTTTTTAATTTTATGCAATGTGGACACATACAGAGGAGTGTTAGTTTTTATGTTTTTTTCAATAAATAAAAATGAGAGGAGTGAGTGAGAGAGAGAGAGAGAGAAAGAGACCAAAAATAACACATACAGAAATTTCATCATAACTTTTTTCCTTTCTAATAGTAAAAAAATAACTAAATAATGAATGAGAAAGAACATTAACAAAATTAATGGAAATTATAGTTATTATTTGTTGTCTAATAAACAGGTACTAGTAATGGCTTCATATACTTCACATCTTAAATTATAAATATCACTATAGTATTGACGACTCGGAACACTAAGTTTTTTATAAGTAAAAACGTAAAGTTTTATCTTACAGCCTAAACCGGCTTTCACCTTTAGAAGGCTTCATCAGAGGCTGCCATAGGTAGCGTTGTCCGTCTTGTTGTTGGCGACGGGATAGTTATTCGAAAGATTGAAGCTGTGTGTGTGTGGTGAGATGTGTTCGAATAATGCGTGCGATTTGAATTGTGTCTGTTCGTTTAGGATGTCGTTTTTATTTGTTTTTGTGTGTTTGTATATTTCTAATTGTTCTAGAATGTCTAGTTTTCGGCCTTTTGTGTGTACGTGTAGAATGTTCATGTTATTGTCGATGTTTTTATATGTGTGGTTTGCTTCAATGAGGTGGTTTGCAAAGGTAGATTCTGTAGTGGTGTGGAGTGCTTTTGTGTGTTCAATGTATCTCTGTTTGAAGCTACGTCCTGTCTGGCCTATGTAGAATTTATTGCAATTTGAGCAATTTAGCTTGTATACACTAGGTAGATCGAATTTGTTTTGTGCTTTGGGCATGCGTTTTGATAGTGTGTGTTCTGTTTTGTTAGTAGTTTTGTAAGCGATTCTGTATCCTGCTTTTTTGAATTTGTGGGCAATTTTTTCTGTTTGTTTGTTGATGTATGTTAGTGTTATGAATTTGTTGTTTTCTGTCTTTGTCTGTTGTTTGTTTTGTGTTTTGTGTAGGAGTTTACTGACTATTGTTCTGTCATAACCGTTAGATTCTGCTAGATATTTTATCGTGTTTAGTTCGTCTTTGTAGTCTATTTCATGTAAGGGGATGTTGTTAAGTCTATGTATCATGGTTCTAAAAGCAGCTAGTTTGTGTTGTATTGGGTGATTGGAGGTGTTGTGTATTAGTGTGTCAGTTGTAGTTGGTTTTCTGTATATACTGAAATTGTGCCTGTGTTCTAGTTTTGTGATGGAGAGGTCTAAGAAGTTTATGGTATTGTTGTGTTCGTATTCGGCAGTGAAGGTTATGTTTTTATGTATTTTGTTTATGTGCGTTAGTAACTGTTCGCATTGTCTTTTGTTTCCCCTGTATAGTATTAGAATATCAACGTATCTGTGCCAATATAGTATTTTATGTGAGTGTCTGTAATTGTTTGTGAGTATTTTTTTTTTTCTAAGTGTTGGAGGAAGACGTCTGCTAGAATGCTGGATATGGGGGAGCCCATGGGTAGGCCATCGTTCTGTGTGTAGTATTTATTGTTATAAGTAAAGTAGTTTTGTTTTGTGATAATGTTCAGAGTTTCTGTTATTTCATTGATAAGTTCACAAGATAGAACCATGATACATAGACTTAACAACATCCCCTTAGATGAAATAGACTACAAAGACGAACTAAATATCAATGAAATAACAGAAACTCTGAACAATTCAAATCGCACCCATTATTCGAACATATCTCACCCCACACACACAACATCGATCTTTCGAAATTTGATTCCGTCGCCCACAACAGGATGGACAGCGCTACCAGCGGCAACCTCTGAAGAAGCCTTTTAAAGGCGAAAACCGGTTCAGGTTGTAAGGTAAAACTTTATGTTTTTACTTATAAAAAACTTTGTGTTCCGAGTCGTTAATGTAATAGTTGTATTGGAAAGTAGTCTTATTTTAATATAATATTAGAAGTAATGTGCAACATGAAAGATTGTTTATAATTTATTGTTCCTAATAAAAATAAAATATGTGCACACATAAACGTAGCATTATGTGTATATTCTCATTAGCCGTTAGAATTAGCCCATGTATTTTGTTGTTAGCATTATAATTTACAAATATATGAATTTTTAAATTGTTATTACAGTGGATAATTTTGATGAGGAGAATGAAGAACAGGCAAAACAATGTAAAAAGGAGGAAAAGGAATTTGATATGTTGTCAGAAGTAGCTGATGATTACCTAGATTTGAAGTTGGTTCAAGAGGAACAGTTTTTAAATGAATATTTATCTTTAATCTGCTGATTATTTTCTGGAAAGATTGTAATACTGGATGCAAAAAGAATACTAGCAGATTTCATTTTAGTGATGTAGTCAGCATACAGCGATTGTACATGCGCATCATTTATAAAAATAAATTAATGTTTACAACATTCAGATAGTTTATATCCATAAAGCAATAATAACATATAAATTTCATGTGCAATTGTAACTCATATAGTATATAAAGGAAATAATACATACATAAATTTATATTGTCTGGAATTTTATAATTGTCAGAATTTTTGTAGAGGTGGATGTTCCTAATAATGATGTCTTATTATGATCATAAACATTAAGTTATTTTTAAAATAGATTATAGCAGAAATTTTTTTGAGTTGAAATATTGTCATAAAAGTGACTTAAAAGTGTACAGCTATTGTTTACATTAAAAAAAGAGGAATGACAGCCTAATCTTTTAACTACTCAGGAAGGCATGATATCAATTATTGATTCATAATCAAACTGTCTAATATAGTTTTCCATGTAAAACATGCCAAACTAATATCTGTTATGAGGTAACTAATTATGTTATGCAGTGTAAACATATTTCTGATAAATAGTGGAAAGAATATTAGTTCGAGTTATGTACAGTACATTCATAAATTACAGGATATTGTAAGCAAAGAATCACAAAAGAAAAGATAACTGTGTTTAAGTTTTTATGATTAAAACAAACAGTATTTTACTGTAGCATAGAATTTAATCAAGTAATTTTTTAATATAATATCATGTATTTTTGTAGAATATCTGTTTTAAACTTAAAATGGTAGACTATGCAACTTTGTAATATTAAAAAAATAAATACTAACTTTTTGTATATTTAAAATGATTTATTGAATCAGGTTCCACTTTACTATCCATACATAAGGTGTTCCTTCATCAAAGCTGTAGACTTTACTGTTGACTCTGGCCATGGTTAATTGTGAACAACAATTTGACCATTTGTTGGTAACGCATTATGTTCTTTATATTTTGGGAATTTTTTGTACCACCTGTAACATATGTATCCAGCAAGGATACATTTTAGAAGTCCCTCATTTTCATTCAGCTCTGTGCCACACGTAATTCTAGACTGATTTGATGTTAACGTTTCCTCTTTAGAATAGTAGGATTTTCTCCTTCTAAATGTGACTGTTTTAATGAACTCAAAGGAAGCAAATTATCGTCATAAGCCGTAGGAAAAGCTTTATTTATTACGTGTGCTGTTAACGGTATGTTCTCACTTGTGTCGTCATTTACAGTTTGTATGTTGCTGTTGTTTAATACTACTGAGGTGTTTTTACACAATATTGAAGACCTAATTCTTTGAATAACTGCTACCGGATTTGGATGATCGTGAAACAAACCTAAGCCCCAAACTTCCTAAAAATAACTTCCAAGTCTTGATTTAACCTTGATGACATTAAAAATAAATACCTGTCTTTTTCAGGTCATTAAATAAACCTCTTAAACGTTCAACTGAAATGTGAAAGCCTTTTTGAAATGGAAGTAGGGCAGTTTTTCCCATAAGCATAAGTTCAGTAATTTATTTAGAGCTTCGTCTTGTACTTGTAGATCAATTCCATATCCACTGTTTATCATGTTTTTTAATTCACACCGCATCTAGAATTTAGTACATCGAAACCATCGTTTATTGTTTTCACAAATTCTCCTACATAAGACTGTCCAGGAAAATGATGTAAAATCACTTTCAAAACTATTTCTGGGAGTAATTCTGCTGCCTTCCTGACATTCTGCTGTTCACTACTGGAAATAATCACATTCGAACTACTTTATTTATAACAATACTGAAGTTCCGATCTATTATAATTCAGTTCAATTAACTTTTCAAATACTTCCTTTGTTATTAATTTACCAGTGGTAAGAACAAAACCGTAGTCTATAAGGTGATTCCTCAAGAGTTTTAGTAAATCTGGCACATCACAAAAAGCCCAAACTTTTCTTTTGTCACAAGTGGGATTGGTGATGTAGGATTTCGATGGTGTAATGAGCAGTTCTGAAAACAGCTTGCGATTGGAAGGGACCCATATCGCATACAATACCACATACTTTGAAACCAATTGATTCAACAGAAATTATTGTTTTTATCAATCAATCTTTAGTAATGGGCACATCAAAGTCATAAAACAAAGGTTGTTTCCATTTTCCCATAAGACTTCTGGCCATTATCGCTTGTACATTTGTGTGAGGTCCAATGAAACAGTCGTCTACATTGTCATAACAAATAGTACTTTGTACTTTCATTTCATCGAATAACAAAATGATGTCTTTTTCTCCATCATTGAAAAAAGGAACTTGCTCTCACATAATCTGAAAACTTAACTCAGTAACACCAGGCTGACATTTCACAACAGAAAGGCGACATTGAATCGTACGTTCGCTCGGCAGAAGGTAATTTAAAACACATGTTGTACAATAAAATGCTTTTTTCATCGGCGATCTAAGAGTAACTGCTTTTGCAATATCTTCGAAATCGTAATTCAGGCATTTTCCGGATTTTAGATATGTTATTTGTCCACATGTAAAAATATTTTCATACACATTTAAATATGCTTTGTCTTGAACAGAGAGACTTTTTAAGAAAGCAATTTCTTCCTTGAGAATAGTAATCTGTTCCTCTAATGCTAAAATAGTTAATTTTAAAATTCTTATTTTTATTTGTTAGTAAAGTCACTTTGTGTTCATATTGATTACTACTTATGCCTAACTCACCGGATTTGTTGACTACATTTTCAATCAAAATATTTTTTCCTACTCTATCATTTAATAAATTGCTGATATCCTGCATTCTTTTTTTAATTTCAAATCTGTTTTTATGATCAATTTTGTTTAACAAAGACGTAGCACATTTTTCTGAAGATTGCGGAATATTTAGATGAGGAATTGCTGTCTTCTTTAATCTTTTCTTAGAGGAAATGTTTAACAACTCGGCCTGTATGATCCCGTTCATAATCATTTAAACCAAAATGTTCAGAGCACAACACAGCTTTCTGTATGTTGAAGCTATCTTTACGTCTATACAAATGAACCCAGGTATGTTGCACGTTTAGTTCTTTCAGAAATCTGTGTAAGGTTTTATCCTCTCGCTTCACTGTTTTTATAATTATTTTACACTTTGCGACAGCACAAGCGGAAGTCATTTTTCGCAGAACACTCAATACAAAATTTAAACACTTGTAACATACACAAAAATACATAAAGGCACACAAAAACATGATAATAAACACGGAATGTACTCATAAGAAAGCAAAGCACTGTAAGAGACACTAGTGGGGCGTGTGATGTCACGCACTCATTAGTGCTACTGCGTACACAGCATTCCATACCATACAGAATACCATGTTCTATACTTATTGTGAATTAAACCACACTTATTTAGTCCCTAACATATGCACTGATGAAGCAAGTCTTACATGAAATGGAATTACTAATGTCCATAATAATCATTAGTGGGCAGAAGAACCCTCACATCATACATGTGCTTTTAAACGTGCAAAAGTTATTAATTTCACTAAAACTCAAGCCTTTACTTTGTTATTAGTAAGGTAATTATATAAAATATTACGAACTTTAAATAATTTTGTTCTTATACTGAACGAACCGTAGTCCTAATTATGAAATTAGAAATATTTCTTAACTCATTAAATACTGGTAATATAAACATCAGTGGTGTGCGGTCAAGGGAAGCAAGTGAAACACTGCTTCACTAATGACTGATGACACAATAACTGCAATTATTGTTACAGTAGATGTGTTAATATTTAATTGAATCTAATTTTAATTAACCAAAATAAAAATTTACTAGATTTATCTAACGTGACTAAGTAGACTGACTTTATACGCTCTCACTGCTACAGTAGATGAAACAGGTTCGTTGCAGCTTGAGGTAGCCCTGTGTAGAAGGATGCGCGCGCACGTAGAGCAAGATAGAAAATCACCACTGCTATAATATTAGTGAACTGAAGCTAGCTTGAGTTGAGTTGGACTGCGTGATGTTGAGTTTGGTTTGCTAGTATCGCTGTGCGTGTTACGTTTTATAGTACCATATGCGTAGTACCATGTTTAAACCATATGCGTTATCCATTTTTAACGTTTGAAGTTATAGTCATACTTTATTAAATAGTGCATTTACGTTTTACTTACATTGCATTTAAACAACATACATTATATTTGAAGTTATAGTTACATACTTTAGAATAGTTTTAGTGTTTGCTTCAATACTTTCTACAATGTCAGTTTGTATAATAAAAGCCCATTTCACAAAGTCTTTTTCTTCCTTATTTAACGAAAAACTGACATTATAAAAACTGGTAGGCCGACCCTGGATCTTTCAAAAATCCAACAAATGAACAGGAAATGTGAGTGGTTGGCTGGTAGAGCTGATCTAAATGCGGTATTTTGCTGGTATTGTTTGTTGTTTGGAAAGGACAGGAACAATAGCTGAGCCAATACTTGATTCAAACATTTAGAAAACCTAGTTAAATCTATTGCTGACCATGAAATTACTGTGATTTATCTTCGTTCATCATTGTGTTTTATTGCTGTCGATCAGAGTAGAATAGAAACTGCTTTAGACGACCAATTTAAATCGGAGATATCGGCTCACAAGCGGAAGATTCGACTTAATAGAGACATTCTTATGAGACTTATTAACCTGTCTGTTTGCTAGATAAACAAGAATTACTATTTTGGAGACACGACAAAACGGAAAAGTCAGTTAATCGAGGCAATTACGTAGGACTTCTAAAGCACCAGCCAAATATGGCCTTCTTTTTGCGGATAGTATGGAAACATCTGCTGTATTCAGGGGACTATCTAATTTAATGAAAAATGATCTAATTGAAGTGATTAGCTCAGCTCCTTTAGTGGCTATAAAAAAACGAAATAAGGAGGCAAACTTTGTAGCTGTATTAGTCGATGAAACTTTCAAATACTTACCTGCAGTTTTGCATTATTGGTATCCTTACGATCAAGAAGAAGTAAAAGAGAGGTTTTTAGAATTTACTGACGTAAGTTGTGATCAACATGCCTAGGCTATTACAGAGCTCATTCGCCAGTTGCTGATTGAATTTGAATTTGCAGTGAAAAACTAGTATTTTAAGCATGTGATGGAGCAGCAACAATGGCAGGAAATTAAATGAAGTACAGACCAAAGTACGGTATCGGATATACCTCAGCTTCACCAAAATTTTCACCCACCACACGCCACTGATAAACATACACGCCAAATTTCATTAAGATACCTCTATTGCTTCTTGAGATATCGTGGGCTTACTAAGAAGAACACACTAAGTTAAAATATTAAGTTTTGAGATATCAAGGTTTTAAATTTCATACGGTAATCATAATTCACACATTAGTACTAGACTAGGCCTACCCCAATCTACTTTAAAGTTGTCCTTTTTTAGTTAGAAAATAATTAACCCTATGAAAATAAAAATAAAAATGTAATTTAACATATAAATTGAAATTAAGTCATAGACACCTGACTTAGTGCCTTTTTCATGACCATATTCCGAACATCCTTGGTAAACTGATTTGTACAATGTATGTGTTTCAAGTCAAAGTGTTTTCCTTTTTTAATGTTAACTTCAAAAAAATATTTATTTTAATATCAAAAATAAATAAATAATGATATTAATATCAATAGTGAATCTTGGTTTAGTAATGATCATAAAACAGTAAATGATCGAATGTTTTAAAAAGTCAAACTTGTAGATAATTAAACTTGTAGGTTTTTGTGTAAGTTGTACTTGGTTAAATAAGCAAAAATTATGTACTCACATAGTGAATTTTCAATATTTGGTGCCATTTCCAAGAAGTTTTAAAATTTTTACTAGATTGACCTAGCACAATTTATAGGAAGGCCTTTTATTTAGCCTCAAGTTTGACATCTTGTCTCTATATTGCAAAACAACTTGTTGTACAACTTTTCTCAGTAAATTTCATATTTATAAATTTATCTAGTAAGAATAACTTGGTCCTCCTTTTCTGATCCGGTTTTGGCTAGTAACAGGCCAGTAGATTCAGTAGGTATGGAATTATTCAAACATTATAAAACACGTAAGGACAACTATCTATAGAACTCGAAGGGGGTCTCCCTTGAAACTTGCCAGGGGCCCCTGGGTCTCTAAGTTACACCGCTGAGTGCCAGCAGCCTCCTAGGACAGTGGACTAGCCTGTACAGGTCCAGAACACAATCTCCCCATTGGGATGAGAAATCACCACTAAACGCGGTGGAGCAGCATATCGACCAACACCATAGGATGAGGATGGCAAGGGGAGATCACCGCATTGAACATCCTCATGACGCCCCAAGTATCAGCAGCTAACCAAATATTGGAGGGTACTGGCTGTCCCAGCTACACACTAGCATCTAAGGAGTTGACCTGGTGCGCCGGATGATCAGAACTGTGTGATGTGGTGGTGACCGATGAAGAGTTGCATCTTAACCTCAATTGACTTTTTTAAGTGAAAACGTGTACTTTTCTCAACTTCATAAAAAGCAAAAAAACATTAACTATCAAATATCATAACAAAATATATATCATTTTAAAGGAGAAGGCATGCAGACATGATTTAGCATTGTTTATAGAAGTAAATGAATGGCAATTTTCTGCTGACTTACTTCTTATTTTGTCCTCCTTTTATTTTGTAATTTTTATTGTTTTGTACTTTTACATGTGAAATTAAAAAACATGTTAACACTAAAACAACATACCCATTTGTCATCAGAGTAATACAGTATTACTTCTCTTCTAATACCAAGCCTTATTCAACCAATGTTTTTGCTCCTTCATTTTGTGAAATTGTGTAAGAAATTACCAATTTTAATTATGCTCCGACTTGCTGACTGGACTTCAAAAATGTGTTGCAAACAAACAAATGGGCAGTTGTATAAGGGTCCACAAGTGTAGCTGCAAAATATAAAAATTCTTTCAAAATTTTTTAGTATTCTACATTTATTGGACTGTACAATAAAAAACGTAGCTATTGGATACTGCTGCATCTGCAAAATTGCTGTACATGACATAAAATTTGCAGGTTCTACGAGAAATTCATACAGGCTACTTATTTTCAAATTATTGTAAAAAGAATAACTTGGATACTGTAAGTATAAAGAGGTTTTAGAATTAATAAGGGAACTTGGTATGGTGTACCTTACCCATGTAAAATTTACAAACTTTGTGCACACTTTTCTTAGGAACCATGAAGTACTTTAAAATACAATTTTTAGGGTTTCTTTGACCAACGGTTTTATGTGGTTTAACAGAAAGTATTAAAAAAAAATTATTTACGTACTTTGTAACTTTTTTCTAAAGCACTTTTTGTGACACGTTTTAAAAAATAGGTTTATTTTTATTTCTTCAGCTAATAAGAATATTAAGGAACGCCACTGTTAAACTGCTTACAGTAACATATTTTACATGTGGTAAATTTTTCATGGCTCTACCTCATCCCATTCCTGAAAAAAGTATGCATAAAGTGAAAAAAGTGATTTTGAGAAAATAGCAATTAAAGTCAAGTAACACATTTTTAAACATAAAACCAGAATTTATTTATACATAGCTTTAAAAGAATCCTGCCCCATAACTTGGATTATTTTTAGATTATTCCAGCTCCACTTATGCTATCCTCTTTTTTAGTCTTCTTGCTTGTCTCACATATTTTTGCATTTACCTATTCTTTATTACCTTCTACATGTCCCTATCTACTTCACAAGTTTCAAAAACAGATGCATCCTTATCGAAATTGGAGTTGAAATTGCTGGTTAGGTGTGAAACCAGATACATCCATTAGCCTCACATGACCTTGCCTAATAGCTGGCTGCTGCTCAGCTGTTCATATGCCCAACAATTGAAGTTATTGTTGGAATTGCTGCTTGCCGGGCTGATAGGCTGTGGTCCACTGCTTATATTGATTACAGATGCTTTGGCCCCACCATCGGAGCCATCATCAGTGTTAAAACGGTTCACAATTAGGCATGGTGTCTGCAGCCATGTATTTTAGAAAAATTGAGCTTTTCAAAATTAAGTTACTAATGTTATTTCTGAAAATTTTAACTGTCCCAATTTGTTAATCGTTTCTACGTTGAAGACGGCCTCCATGGTGAGGCCAAAATGTCTGTTTTGAATATAAGCACTAACAATGATCTAACAGCCCAGAAAATAGCAGTTCCAACAATGTTGACACCGGCCATGACATCGCTAGATTTCCAATTGAAGTTATGTTCATTGAACAGTAGATTTAAAACTGTTTCTTGACTGATTATAGAAACTAGTTATTTTTTTAATAGTGATATTAACATTACCAATCAAAATGGATTGTAATTCAGAAAAAGTTTCTGTAAATATATTACGCAGAAGACAATGAAATGAAACCATGTGAAAAAAAAATGAAGAAAAGAGTCAAAGCTATGTATGATTGCTTGTGTGGCTTTTATATTAGTGTAAAGTTTGTTGGGCCGTGTATAAACATATTTATTTAAAATCGAAAGGATGGTGTGTTAGCTAAATTAATTCATAAACTTAACATTTAAAAGAAATGCTATGAGGAATCGCTAAAACTTTATTAATAGGATATCTTAGGGTATCTTTACCTCTTGTAAATTCACAATGATTTATGTTATAATTAAGTGTACAGAACTATAATGTAGGACTACAGTAAATTTAATCTGTTTCTTAATTCATGAAAGACATATATACGAACAGCAGTCAGTTTTTAAAATTGGAATATTTGTATTTATTGCAAAGAATCTTGTTTATGAAATAAAAGCACTACCATTATCTAATCAAGTACTTTTTTAATAAGTTACATTTGTTTTAAGTTAATTTAATTATGATAATAAATTTTGTTAAATTATGTGGGGTTTATTATCAGTATTCTAAAAGTTCTCTGTTTCTTACAGGTACAAGGCTCCATGATTTAAAAAAAAATTAACTTGTAACGATAATAAAAAATGTAATACATATGTGAAAGCAACATTTCCATGAAAAGTTTTATGATCTTGATAAAAATGATTCACAAATAAAACATGAGACAGGATAACTTTATATTAAAATACACTAAAACTATCATTTCAAAAAGAACATACATAGTGAATATACTATGAACAAGAAAGAAAATTGCACACTGACTATAAATACTATATCTTTAAAGCTGATACTAGAGAAAAACTTCAAGTCTGCCAGAATCCATTTTTAAATAGAGTTAATAAATAATGGAGTTCTAAAAAGTAGAGTTAATATTGTCATTTCTAAAAAGTTGTTAAACGCTTGTATGCCTATGGAACAAGGAGGGAGAGGACCAACTATCCAAAATTTATTAAGGAAAGTTTAAGTGTGTGGTAAGATTTACTAAAAAGTTTAGTGTTATTGAAAACTACTATTGCCAGAGTAAGACAAGTCCTCATGTTTACTTAAATTCAGACTTAAATCTTTAAAAATGTTTCATTTGTGCAATTTACATGTTGCTGGTACCATGAAAGTATAGGAAAGTTTTTTCCGTCATATTTTCAGAACCAGATTTAATATAGGCTTTTGGTAGACCATGTGTTGATGAGTGCTGAACATGCACATCCTTATATGAAAGCATACAAAATGAGTAAAATTGTACAAAAACAATAGCTGATGACAGAAAGCCATCAATTAACTTTTTACAGCTTTTTAAAAGAAGACAGAATTGACCTTTTGACTCTTACCATTCGATTGTCAGAAGAATCAAGAACTGCCTAGGGTCCCTGATCAAATTGCTTATTATTCCAGACAATTATACAAGTACAATTTTACAGTAGTTGTTGGCACCTCTAGGTGTACACAAAAAAAAATAATGCATACTTTTATGAATGGGATGAAACCGAGCATAATAAGGATCCAGTGAAACTAGTTCCGCTGTATATCACTGATTATTAAACATCTAAATACCAAAACATATTAAAGTAATTCATTTTGCCTCTGACGGATGTGGGGGACACAACAAAATTTCAACATTAATTGGAATGTTGACAATTTGGTTTTTGAGTTTTGGCCCCTAAAATGTAGAAAAATTAGACTGCACTTATCCAGTTGTAGGATATTCATTCTTGTCATCTGATTGTGTTTTTGCTTCAATAAGAAACAAATTAAAAATTACAATCATTAAGACATCATTGATCCTACTAAATACACAAACATCTTCAGTGACTATGGAACTGTAGTTCCATTAAGAGGAAAGGTTTTCTACTGGAAACATTCTCTTCAAGATGTAATTGATTCTCCCTCCGGGACAATGGAACTAGAAACAATCCAAACAAAAGGTTTGTTTTCAAGAAAAACAAAAAAGAAGTCAATGTTTTGCTGCAAGGTGAGTTGCATTACCGTTCTGAAATACGGTCGTTTAAAATTATACTCAAACATGGGAAAGTTATTAAAGTCACCAGTATTCTAATAATTATTAAAAAATGAGTACAGTTTTCCTCAAAAAAGATTACAGTCATATTGAATCTATTAAAAAATCATTTTCGAAAAAACTGGAGAGAACTATAGGCCTTAAAACATTTTATAAAAATACTTGAACTAGACAGTGTTACAGCAGAATAAAATGATGAAACATAAGCAGAGTGTGAGAAAATGGAGAAAGTTTCTCATTTACTTAGGTAGAATAATAAAAAAAAATTAATTTTTATAATTCTAATTTGAATATTCTGTATAATAAATGTAAATAAAAATTATTTTTTGTAACCAACAACTTCTAGTTTGTTACAAAACCAGATACAGCCAAAATGAGTTTCAAAACCAGATACATCCAAAACATTTTCTCAAATATCTCAATAATAATAGAATTTAAAGGCTTAAATTTCAGAATCTAAGTAGTCTATCTCATGGCAATACACCTGCAAAATCACGATTTTCCAATGTTTCACATTTTTTAGATATTCGGTTTTTAGCTCACGTGAAAATTTCCATTTTTTGGATGTATTTGGTTTTGATATTAACGACTCACATATTACAAAATAAATAAAAATTCTATACCCTGTACATTTAAAAGAATATAAACTATAGGAATCTAATATTAGGCATATTTATACTTTTTACACACTTCAATGGGCATCATTTATATAATTCTAACTTTTCTATTACGAGTATTATAGTTGGTAATCATTTTTTGTACTTATCAACACATTAAAAAATGTGTGCGTGCGCGCCTAAGTTATAGGCTACTATTGTTAATGAAATCTATAGATTACAATATGAAATAGGCCTTTACGAAATAAGAAACATACTATATATAATATTCAAAAAATTATATAAAATAAAACCTATAATAATCATTATTATTATCATTGTTATAGGCCTAGTAGCAAAAATAAATGATACACCATATTTAAAATTTTTGTATTTTGAAGAACGGTCACGCTCTAGCGGAAGGATATGGTACTAGTGTAGCGCAAGGTACTGTACGGACACCAGTTTTGCTGCCGAGACGCCTGGGGAGCTGGGATCTACTGAATAATAGTGCGTGTTTGTGTTGGTGGGGGATTACTGGTTCTAAAAACGTTATTCAGACGTTCAGAAGACGTATTTAGTTGTAATTTTGTGTGCGTATTAGATTGAACGTTCGTACATTATACGTAAGTGTAATTTATTGAATATTTTGTTAAAATGTGTTTTTTTTATTCGCTACAAGAAATACCTTGTGAGAGACAGTCAAGTCACACCGAAACTGTGTTAAACGTATTTTAAATGTGTAGTATTACATTGATTCATGCAGTGGAATGGCATACGTCACCACATTCCTTGTTCGGTAGCAAAGCTGAACTGCTGATAGTAGTGTGTCACTAGACCTAAGCCCCTGACGCGTACCGACTGCTTCGTTTATTTCCGTAACTCTTCGTAGAGCTGAGGAAGGCGCGAATATGCAATTTTTACCCAATGCTACAAGCAATGTTGAATTAGGCGGGTAGTGTATAGTAGAACACACAACGTGCTGTTTAATGCACTGTGCGCGTGTTAAGTAATACTGTGTCGGTAATTACAGTATAGTAGCACCAGCGTGCTTGTAAATAAAACGTGACAGTAGTTCGCTATATCGCTAACGCTATCGTGACTATCAAATAAAACTGTCTCCGTAGTTCGTTTTATACCTAATATACATTTTTATTTCATTTAAATTATCCGTGCGTATATTCATCGAGTTTGTTGTGTGATATTCATTTGTTAATTTTGTGTGTGTTCATAATCTAGTTCTTATAACTTTTTAATTTTTGGTTTATTAAAATGAGTGAGCTTAAACAATACTTATGTTCGGAGTGCGGTAAGTATTGTGAAAATGTAGAGAATCTTAGCCAGCATTCGAAATTACATCCCGAAAAAGTAAACTGTGAAGTGCCAGTTTTGAGCAGCTTGAATTCACGTACACATCAATGTAACATCTGTGATAAACACTTTAAGCATGGATCCACATTGAAGCGTTATGAACGTGAATCCCACGGCGCAGGGGTATCAGCACCGAATAAAGTTAAGTGCCCCTTATGTGTTTTTGCAACAGCGAAGGAACAAGCTTTACTTGAGCACTTCGAATTACAGCACAACATATCAGTGAAGTGTGAAAGTAAAGAAGTTAATTCCTTAGAAAGTTTCTTTGAGTGGAAACAAGAGACTGAAAAAGAAACGTTTTCAAGATACGTTAAAAAGCGTGGCTCTCATTCTGCTACCGACAGCACAAAGAGACCTGCAGTGACGTAGTTAGGCTTTTTGGCGCCCAGGGCAAGGAGATCGTCGCCGCCTCGCCTTTATAATTAAAAGGGGACAAAAGATCAAAAATGAAGGCCCTTCCAGTAAAAAAAGTATTTAATAAATGTGTAGATTTGTCTATGAAAGCACGTCCAGCAAACGTCTTAAGAATATTTGTTAAGTCAAAATTAAGAAATTACATATTATATTACCGGTATTCAGTTTGTATACATTTATTAGTAACAAATGTAGACTATAAACAATGTAGTAATATAAAAGCTTTTTAATATAAAAATGTTCTAATAAACATCCAAATTCCTTGTAGGTTTAAAGTGCATCGTCAAAACAATATATAAAGCAACATAAAGTTAAACAAAGAACTACATTAAAAGTAATAAAGTAAATCATTTACCATTACAGGTTAATGGTTCCGTATTCTATTAATAAACCCTTAATATTTATTTTTAATATTTAATAAATATTTAAAACGATACATTTTAAAATGTAACTTTCCTGGTCTTAATTGCTGCAAAGTAGGTTATTAAATCGCTATAATCTAAAGACGAAGCAATGTCGTTTACAACTGAGAGTATCGCTATATTTGATATACCCTGTCTTGAGATATTGTTGATCGTAGGTACTATTTAATCAATTTAAGTTTACAAGAAGGCACAGATATTGGTAAAGTAAGACAAATTTTTGAAGCTGTTGATAGTGTTTTGTAAGCTTCTAATCCCACTGAAGAAATGTATTGTAGCAGTCCCTGAGGTGTAAAGTCTCCGTTAAAGTCTCCCTGAGGTGTTCTCCGTTAACGTTTGCCCTTTTTAAAAAAACGTTTGACGTCTTTCAAGTCACTGAACAAATCTTTACTGTTTAGGTCACGTGAATACAGTTTTTCGAGCACTGTGCACTTTATATTGATTTGGGAAAGCTGTACCTTAAAATGTATATCCCCATTATTTGCGTACGCCTCAAATTTACAGAGGAACCCAAAGCGTTTTTCTAACTCTTTTATGTTAGAGAAAAGGCTTGAAATTTAAACTGACAGTTTGTCCAAAATTTCTATTAGATAACGTCAGATTTCTTGCCGAACGGTTAATGCAGGATCGTGCGCTTCCTTCTTATCCTTTTGTGATACTGACACCCCATTCATTACATACCTGTTCTGCCTTAGTAATGACATTGTCACACATCCCATTCCTCCAAACTTTTAATTTGTCCGTAAGCGTCTCCAGAAGTGTCAATGTTTGAATAAAGCTTATTACTTTGGTCTGCAAGATTTTCTGGATTTTGTCCATAGAATAAAGAATATCTGTCCAGAAAAAGAGCAAAGTCACAAAATTAAAGTTTTCTATTGCATTAATTATTAATGCTGCATCTTCCCTCGTATCAAATAAACAAGTTGCTTGCAGTTTTATAAAATAAAAACAATTTTTTCAAGTCTGTGCTCACTTTGCCGCCCTCCTGGCTATGCCGCCCGGGGCGGCTGCCCCCTTGGCCCTGCCCTAGCTACGCCTCTGCACGTGTGTGAGTAAATATTCGTCTGTATTTGTGCGAAATATAATTTTGACGATTCCATTTAGAACGAGGAACAAAAAAAACAAATAAATTAGAGTGAATTTTCTTTTAATTTAAAAATAAATATTGTTCATATGGCATGGAAAGGTTTATGTTTTTTGCCAGATAACCGGCTGATTTTTGGTAAGCTTTTACTACACAGTAACTTTTACTATAAATTATATACTATAAATTACTTTTTTTTTTGCTTGTTTTTCTTGGTCTATATTATTAATTGCGTTTGCCGTTTCAACTATGATATTATCTATATGTTTATTTATGATGTGATGATTTGTTTTATTTGATGTTTATAGATTTTTTATTTCCTTCTCAGTGAATTTAATAGTAGGTAAATATATGAATTTACGTTGAAAATATGGATATTGTTTAATGTTTGTACATTTTAGTTATATTCTTGAAATTTATTACTTATTAGTAATTAATGCTTGATGCCTTTACTTGGTGAAAATCCATTCTAAATTATAGTAAAAAATAAAACCATAAAATAGTTTTAGTGATTTTCACTGTTGACGAGTGAAAATCACTAAAACTATTTTATGGTTTTATTTTTTACTATAATTTACTTATTAGAATATTAGTAAGTTTTTATTGATTGTATTAAATTTGTTTGTTTTGTTTATTTAAGGTTTTTAATGAATTAGTATATTTGTTGTGCCATCCATGATAATCAAGTGTGACAGCTAATAGAAGGTGTATTTAATTAATTAATTCTTTATTAAGGTAGTCAGTTTTTCTGTATTTTTTTGATATTTCATCTTTAATCAAATTATACACTCTTTGTGTAATATAGCTTAGTGCCTACTTGTCTTATTTATGTTTTTTGTTGTTTTTCACAACAATTTTAGATTATTCTGTTCAAGTAACTGATATTTTTTTCTTGCCATACATAAATGATATAATTCAAGAATAGATTACTTCTGTTAGCACGTTCTAATTACAACCAGTATAGGCTACATGAAGACCTGACGCAAGTTTTCTAAAACAATCTGTAGGCCTATCATCAGAGGTGTCAATGTGAATTAACGAACTATCAATTTTAAGGTAAATTGATGATTAATCTATTTTATTTCGATCTAAATTTTTGATTGTTGTATTGAAACTAAAATAACCAGAGTCACTTGAACACAAAATACTTTGTGGGGGGAGGGGTTATGAAAAGTTTGATCATTCTTTAAAGATTTAAAGTATAAATGACAGGAATGAGTTAAGATGAAAATATCATGCAGGGTGTTATTTAAACACATTAAGTTTATTAACGTACAATCATAAAATCATACCTGTGTTTGTCATTTAATTGTTCTTTTAATAGTTTTCACTCACAGTTTAAAATACACCCTACTCATTTATGGCAATATAACAAAAAATTTAACATACTGGTAAGGAACTGTTACAATTTAAAGTTATTTTAGAATAGTATCATGAACACACTTTTATAAATAATAAGTCTCAGCTGATCCAATGTGTTTGCCTGAATGAGTAACTACAAAAGTTTATTGAATCTTTTATGTTTTAAAAGGATTTCTGTTTGCTATCATGTTAGCTATTGCCCAATTAAATAAATGAAAAACAGATATGATATTTAAAAATAAAATTTGTAAGCCCCAGAGAAGCAAAAAAAAAAATATATATTTTGAGTGTGTATTATTTGTGTGCGTACTTGCGCACACATACATAGCCTAATTATTTTTTATGATCTAGCCGTAATTTTTATTTTCTAAACAAGTTTCTCATAATTATTTGCTGCATGTAATAGTATAATACTCTGTATACTGCAATAAACAGTACTGTGAAATACAAATTTTCACTCATTCATGTATAGGTCTGTACAAATTTTAAATCAGAAACATATTTTTTCCAGTTTTTATCATCATCATTATTGATGTTGTTTTTAGAGCCGATAAGTTGTCAAGTAGGGCTATTAGCCTATTGTAGACAGTAATTCTGTATCGTTAATAACGATCACACCTTATCTTTAAGCCTACAGATGATAAATGACATTACTTATTCTGATTAAGAAAACATTAATGATGATGATAGAGCTTATTATTATACTGATGTTCACATATTATTCTCATGATGACAGAGATTACTTTTAATGAAGACAGTAACATTATTACTGGCGGTGTTAGCAATTATTAATACAGATGATGAAAAATGATAGATTCTGACAGTGATAGTTTTTATTACTAATGCGTATAACATTAAAACTAACTATGTAAGGGATTATTGATACCTATAGCAATAACATTATTTCTGATGATTAGTATAGTGATGTTATCTGTTTTCCAGTTTTGTATGTTACCATTGGGATCATTGTCTATAAACAGATCAACATGTTGCTGGAAAAATGGGCCGCTCAAATTAATGCCCGAATAAACGCCCGGCGAAACCAGCGCCATCCAGACAGTTGAAAGGAAGCTGCTGTAGGTTATTATCATTACTTATATACCCTCATTATTATCGAGTGTGTGTGTGTGTGTGTGTGTGTGTGTGTGTGTGTGTGTGTGTGTGTGTGTGTGTGTGTGTGTGTGTGTGTGTGGTCAAGCGTTGTACGAGGTTTGATTAAAAAGTTCATGCAATTTTTATTTATTTGAAAAATGATGTCTTTATTCATGCAATTTCATTGCTCCCTTCAAAGTAACCTCCATCAGATATAACGAACTAAGTCTTATAAGTCTTATGCCAACGGTTTTTCCAGTCTTCAAAACATTTATGGAATGCACTTTCTGGTATAGCCTTGAGCTTGGTTAACGATTTTTGTTTCATTTCTTCAACAGTTGTGAAATGTCATCCTTTCATTTTTTTTTTTTTATTCTTGGAAGAGGAAAACACAGAAGGTCATATCTGGTGAATACGGTGATTGCAGTATACCATCACGGCCTTATTTTTTAGCCAAAAGTTCTTTCACAAGCAGTGATGTGTGAGCTGGTGCATTATTGTGGTGCAATTTCCATAAACTGTCTTTCCATAAATCAAGCCGTTCTCTACAAATAGCTTTGCACAAGCAACGCAAATACCCAAATAGTACTCTTTATTGATCATAGCACCTAGTGGTAAAGTTCACAGAACACTATACCACGATAGTCGAAGAAAAGAGTTAGAACTCTTGACTTTAATAAATTACTTTCTATTCATAGTTCAAAACCCCTCAGACACACACAAACACACTTGGCCTACTTGATAGGCTTGTTTCGGGTACTATCTATATGGCCACTGGTGACCACATACACGTTTCTCTCAGAGGACAAACCCAGCTTTCCCCGTAAAGGCTAAACCCTCAAAACGTTTTGGCAAACCCCACAGGCCAGCCAAAATCTGCCATTGGACCCAAGCCTACCCTCCAAAAGCAGAGCGATCGCCCGCTCTTTAATCGACACTGAAGATTTCCACCGCCGCGACCCGACGCATCTATGTAGCTGCAGCCAAGCGTTCACATCCAGAATGTGACGAATACCCCACCGCCGTCACAGACTTTCTTGTAAGCTATGACTTACAGAAGGTAGTTTCAACCATTCAATCTATTCGTGAGAGCCTGGCCACTTCCTCTCCCCAAGTTAAATTCCTCCTTCTGGTGGAAGCCTGCCATGTGTTATTGGTCTGTTATGAACAACGGCAATCACGGTAGTACCTCAAGCGAGACATTGAAATCGTCAATTGGAACGCCAACGGTCTTCCCTCCCGGGATTCTGAGCCAGAGTTCATGCTTGATTACCAGCGGATACCTGACGAGGTGCCTGAGCTAGCTTGCAAGAGTACTCGCCTCCGGAGATGCTGGCACAGGACTCGTGACACGGCTGACAAAGTTGGGTTCAACACAGCCATGTGTTATGTCGTGACATATTGGCATTCTGAAAACGGAGCTGGGAACTGGCTGTAGCACTGATGGATGGCATTGCCGAATACCATAATTTCTGGTGGATTCCCAGTGATCTAACAGGAATGAGCAGATGCGCGCCTCTCCCCGCACTGGATTGACTCAGTGGCCAAATCCTTGGCCGCCCCCTAGATAGAGTTTTTGGCTGACTGTCTCGAGCAACAGTTCACACCCAAGCCATCCAAAAACCCGGCCTTCACTGCACACATCTGCCCTGAGGTAAAGCATTTTCTGTCTATGGGTATTACCATCTCGCCAGAAGAGGTCACTGAGAAAATCATCCAGCTCAAGCCCAGGAAGGTGCCAGGCTCAGACGGTGTTACAAATACCAAACTCCAGCACCTTCCGGCATGTGGAACTATATACCTGACCTGTTTAACACTTGCCTCTAACTGACCTGCTTTCCGGTGAAATGGAAAACGGCCACCGTCATTGTAATACCCAAGCCGGGAAAGAATTCTCATGCGGAAAACCTAAGATGTATCAGCTTGTTTTCTGCAATGTTGAAGATTTTTGAGCAATTGATCCATCGTCACGGATCCGTGGCAACCTAGACAACTGGACCTACTGATCCCCGAACAGTTAGGCTTTTGTGCAATGCATTCCGGTAAAAATCCGGCAGAGTCATCACTGAAGAAAAATATTTGCAGGTGGCTTAGAAGTATAAATGGCTGAAAGAAGCTCATGCTGGACTGTCAAGCAAAAACTGAACTTTAATGGAGGAAAACAGAAATATGCGTACAGTGAGGTGGAGAAGCACAAAAAGCGTGGACCATATTACTACGCTATGACTTTTCTGGTGCAAAGAAAGATCTATGTTGTATACCTACCTTCACCTAGAGGTTGTCAGGTGTCAGGTTGTAGACCTAGATGACACCTACCTTCATATCTGACAAACAAAACTTTGGGACGGGTGTAAACATTGGCTTACAGAACCCACTTCTAAGAGACAACTTTCAGGGACTTCAAATAAATTTGTCTCATAAAAAGCTATACAATTTCGGATCACAGGATCTAAGATAAGCATCATTTCTTCAACTTTGTCTATTTTCCTGAAGTAACTAGTTTATTGCATTTTCATACTGCACAGGGCATCAGATGATGTGGAAATCATAGCTGGACCACTAACCTATTGTGTACTTTGAAAGTAATTTTATTAATCTGTTTGTTATATTTATCATATACATAGTTTGCTTGGAGTTTGAAAAATAATATATTATCTGTGCAATTTTCAGATAGCTTTGCTTCAGGGCTATCTAGTTCCGTTGTTCCAAATAGCCAATCCCGTTTGAGCTTGTATTGTGTTGGGGGGGGCACTTCACTTACCCCATACACCTATGTTTAAGCTTTTTATATAGTGTCTCTATAAATAAATATATTGCAGAGGATAAACAACTGTTCGCATTTCCACTTGTATACTGACGTGTACTAAATATTTTAAAATACATTTACATAAATTTTGATAGATTTAGATAGATTCAAATGTTTCATAATTATGGGAAATTACACTAAAAAAGTAAGAACTGAAAATTGGAAAATTATTCAATTAAGTACAGGTGCAGCACAGTATTTGAATGTTTCATATCCAGCTACTTCTTTAAACTAAATATTGTAATTACTACATGGCTTCTCTTATGTGTGTGTGTAAAGAATTTTGTATCCAGAAAACCATTGGACCCAAAATTATATCTAAGTCTTACATAGTAGAGGCTGATGCAATGGAAACAGAAAATTATTTTTTTTTTTTTACTATTTCTTTTATGAATTTGCTAACTGCTATAATTTTTTATTGTTTGACTAAGCTTTTCGTCATTACTGACATCTTCAGGTCTTAAACAACCTGAAGATGGTTGTTTAAGACCTGAAGACGTCAGTAATGACGAAAAGCTAGGTCGAACAATAAAAAATTATAGCTGTTAGCAAATTCATAAAAGAAATAGTAAGGATGGCTGCTAATTTAAACAATACGAAGAAGAAAATTATTTACTGAAAAATTGATTTTAATTGGTTATAATTTGTGTAACGACATTATTATAACTGCATTTTCACCCAAAAAAGAATACACAATTGAATTTAACTCTGATTTATGAGAGAATAGATATTAGAAGAAACTGTAATAGTTAATGTGTAATAAAATTTATTTTACTTGAATACAAACACGCCACTTGTCATACATTTAAATTTAAAAATCTGTGCATAAACTGGAATTTGAATTTCAGTTTAAGCAATAAGCAGGCAGAAATATGATGTTTTCTCTGTAAGCACTTGACATAGTTCTTATGAAAGGTTGTCCAAAAATATCTCGAGGGCTGCATTTGATCCACAGTCTCATGTTTGTGCAGACCTGAATTAGAAATTTTTAGATTAGTTTGATTTAAAACAACATAATTATTAGTTTTGTGAAGAAAGTTGTGTTAGTGGTTAAAATCACAAACAGAATTATCACTGTTGCACACCACTATAGAAAAATTATTCCAATTAGCGCTTTCAAGCTTCTCAGCTCATCATCAGATCGGAATTCCTATCTGACGATGAGCTGAGAAAGCGCTAATCGGAATAATTTTTCTATAGTGGTGTGCAACAGTGATAATTCTGTTAACATAATTATTGTTTTCAGAATGAAGACACTTGGAGCCATCATGCATGGCAAGCCACCATGCAATGAAGCCACTGGCAAGATTGAAGTTTTATCAAAATAAAAGTAAATTTCTTTTATGTTATTATTGAAATTTGAATTTAAATTTGTAGAATGTTTAATTTGTAAATTGCTTTTATTGTACTAAATTGTTTTAGTGTTATAAATTGAGTTTGTAATTTTAATTTAATAAAGTTTATATATTTGTAATTAAGTTTGTAATAAATTGAGTTTGTAATTAAGTTAATATATTATTTTTAATGTTTCAGTTTGTAATATTTTTTATAACCCATCTATTCCTAATACCTTCAGTGCACGAGTGTGTGTTCTTTAGGGTAGAAAAATTATGTAGCAATTTTTCAGATTGAAAGAGAAACCTGCATTAAAATTGTCGATAACCCTTCCCCTCAAGCCCATATTATACCACCTACACTTAGGTGATGGCACCATAGGGAACGTTTTGTTTCTTATTGATGCAAATACCTGAAATTGCTACAAGTTCTGTGTTTTGTTTGCTACATTACTACAATCTTTGCTTCTTCATCCACAAATTTTCTTCTTACCAGTTAATTTATGTGCATGAATCTTGTTTCTGAGATTGATATAGGCCCTAGGCCTACAAGATTTACGGCACAAGTACCTCGTGCTACATTAAGTGTCGCAAATGACAACCATTTCTACTTCTGTGGTAGGCCTACTAATGAACGGGGTGGATTCAGAGTCATATTTTGTGGAGAGACTTTTGGCAGAACTAATACTATAGGGAGTAGAAGCTGTTTAGTTTATCAGATTTGTTCTTGCAAACGAACACAACTGTTTTTTAATATTCCACTTTTGACTATTCTTGAACAGCATTTTGAAACTTTGAAAATAATACTGTGCTTACCAGACAAAATTAGTATGATTTTGTTTCAATATGATATCGAAAATGATTTTGGAAAAGGTAAATTTCCCAATTTTTCCCTCCCTGTAGTAAACTCACTATAAAGCTTCTTATTTTTCAAAAGACACATACGTTTAAATAGATTCTTACATACAGAGGGATGAGGGAGAACGAAGAGTATGTAAGAGCGTACACAATAATTATACACGATATACAAAATTACTTTATGTAATACAGTAAAGCCCCGATTATCCTCGGAATTGGGTGGCAAGGGCACCGCGGATAACCCGAAAAAAGACTAAAAATGAGGTGTAAACACGAAAAAAAATATTTCAGCATAAAAACTATGTTTTATTGTACAAAAAACATAATATGTAAAACTTTTAAAATATGTACAGTACAGCAGAAACCTTTGCTCTACGTCTAAATCACTAAAATAAAGAACAGTAAATAAAAAACAATACTGTACTGTTAACAAAAAGTGTTCAGTTACGCCTTTTTAAAAAAATCAGTCACTCGTTTTTGCTTCTTGCTTTGGAAACACCTTTTCTTTATTCTAGATTGTACTTTCCTTAACATGAGTTTTTCTGCCAGATGTGCGTCGTCGTCTTGTTCCTCTAAATATTGAAGCAATCCGTCTAAGTGCTGCAAAGCAGTTTCGTGTGTCATCCGCGCAGGCGCCTCGTCTTCTTCACTTTCACTTTGTTCTTCTTCGTTCTCGTTCACTCCCATTGCTTTGTTCGTTATCTCTATGTCAGTCAGTCGTTCAAACCCCAGCTCACTTGCGTCGCATTCCAGCCACTCTTCTATGTTCTCTTCGTCGACATTCTCACCTCCCGGAACGGATGTCACTAGGTCAACAAGTGTAGCGGTCGGCATGACTTCATTCTCTTCTTCACAAATGTATTTGTTTCGATACTCAGAAAGAGTTTTCTCCATGATTTAACAAGGGTTGAGGGTTTGATCTAATCCCATGCAGACGCAATATCGTAAATGCTATCCAAAATTGCATAATTCTTCCAAAATTCTTTGAGATCGCAGCCTTCTTCGATTTTTGACAGTAACAACTTTGTTCTGTATGTTCTCTTCATGGTTGCAATGACTCCCTGGTCCATAGGTTGTATCATTGCAGTAACATTTGGGGGCAAAAAATTTGCGAAAATTTGCCCGTCAGAAGATTTAAGCACACATGTAGCTGGGTGTGAAGGCGTGTTGTCAATTAACAAAACAGCCTTCTTTGGCAAATTTTTTGAGTCAAGATGTTTACGTACTTGAGGCACAAAAATGTTTTCAAACCATTCTTGAAAAATCTGCTGGTTCATCCAACCTTTTTTTTGGTTGAAATAATCAACTGGTAAATTTTCTGCTCTTGTCCCTTTAAAAGACCTCGGTTTCTTAGATTTACCGATTACAAGAAGCCTAAGTTTGTGACTACCCGCAGCGTTGCTGCATGGCAAGATTGTAATTCTTTCCTTGCTACTTTTGTGACCTGCCGCTTGATGTTCACTTTCAAATGCTAAAGTACGAGTGGGAAGACACTTCCAAAAAAGCCCTGATTCATCAGCGTTATAAATTTGTTCATATGACAGATCTTCAGACAACACAAACTCTTCAAAATTACGTTGAAAATCATCAGCTGCTTGTTGATCACCACTCAGCTTCTCTCCGTGTAGACCAATCTCTCTAATTCCATGACGTTTCTTAAAACGATGTAACCAACCAGACGACGCATCAAAATTTCCTTCCAGTCCTAACAAATCAAAAAAGATTTTTGCTTTAGCTGCAATGGTAGGACCAGACACGGGGGTGCCCTCACTTCGCACCTGAGCTAACCATTCCGCTAATGCCGAGTCAAGTTCATTATAGGTGGATTTCTTCATTGTTTTTCGTTTTTTCATCCCAGAAGCACTGTCCAACACTGATGCAAAGGCCAACTCGTTTTGCTTTAAAACGTCTCGCACTGTTGTTTCCCCGATCCCGTAATTCAAACACATCTGCTTCCTTGAAGCGCCATTTTCTATTTTAGAAATCATTTCAAGTTTTTGTGCAATCGTTAACACAACCTTCTTTCGTTTTTCAGCCATTATTAATTTCAGGAACTAACGAACTGATCACGACTGATCACTAAACACGCTTACTGACAACTGACACCACTTGCAGACCGAGAGAATATGTACGTAGAGGAGGAAGGTTAGTGAACTTGACCAAAACAAAAGAGCAAGAGCCAAAACAAAATTCCGAGAAGGCCTATAGGATTACGATGCACAATAAACCTGTCAGAAATTTTCGACCTTCACACTGTAGGGCCTATTGTATTTTCCCTGTTGTTGGCTTGGATTAAAATTGTTTTTTTTTGAGGTTCGTAATTTAAAAAAATTTTCGCGGCACTCGCGGATAATCGGGGCTTTACTGTATAACTTTTACATAAATTTGATTTATTTTTTATTAAAGTGTCCTACAAACTCCGTAATATATTAGAAAAAAAGCCAGTTGATTACATCAGCCAAACAGATTCTATGCTGCCACAAAACCTCTAAGCCGCAGTAATTCAAGAATCTCAATTTCCCATAGAATTCTGTCCAAGTACTATAACTTATAATTTCTAATAACAGTGACCAATAAAGATTACTGGTCACCGTGTCCAGTGACGGTTATAGTGAGATGCACTTCTTTAAGTAGTTTTTAGGTGTGGCATAAAATTTATGTAATCAAAATAATGAAAATATTTTCATAAACCAAGTAACAAATTAAAAGTTAAGAAGAATCACTGTGCAATCTAAAGCAAGGCATAGGTATGAATAATAATGAAATAAATAATTATTAAATATCACTAAAGTATTGACGACTCGGAACACTAAGTTTTTTATAAGTAAAAACGTGAAGTTTTACCTTACAGCCTAAACCGGCTTTCCGGTTTCACGTTTTTACTTATAAAAAACTTAGTGTTCCGAGTCGTCAATACTTTAGTGATATTTAGTTAAGTAACGGACACGTCATGGACAACGAAATCCAAGAAATAATTATTATTAATTGAATGTATTTTTTATTATTGTGTTTTTGTATTAAACTATTAAATACAAAATTCAAACCTTAAACTTGCTTTATTAGACTGTTTTCTGATGCATGGAAGAAAGCAACTTTTAATTGTTCTGTTCATTTCTTGAAATGAAATCATCTACCACTCTCTTTAGAGTCAGATTCTTGGAAGTGAGAGTATAGAAGATTTACAAATAATTTATTGGAACAACATTTTCAGTCTTTTAAAAACCAAGACTAACTTTTGATGATGATGATGATGACACATGGGATAATATCATCATTTTACGAAATTTGAATAGCTCTGTGAATGTTGTTTTAGTTTACCTTGTTCCTTGAAGTGACTAACATTGTCATTTATTAAAATAAAATAAACAGTATTCAATGGACACGTAACACGTAAAATTACCTGTAAAATGGGCACAAATCATTAGTCTAATCTTATCCTCATTTCACAGTAAAGTATTATTAAAAAAATACTTATTCTATTCTATATATGATATCCAGTTTTGAATATAAAAATCGTAAATTGATCATGACTACGCAGGGGAGGACAATAAAATGTTGTGGCACAGAGATATTTTAGGAAAGTAGAAAGTGTCGTGTCTCAAAATTTCAACTACACAAAGCCATTTTTAGACTAGATAAAAAAGAAAACAATTGATAATGTAACAGAATATCTAATCTACGATTCAAGTGATAAAGAGTCTGACAAACACAAATCACATAAAACACAGCATGGAAATATTAATTACTGTGTGTAACTGAAACAAAAGTTGAAAGTTGCAGATTGCTGTTGACCAGTAGATAAGCAAAGAACCCACAAACACTAAGTAAAGACTATAAATTGCACAACACAGACCACTTATCAATAGCAGTTAAGGTTTTAATTATCACTAGTGTCGTAGATTAGTGTTGGTGTCATATTCACACTGTACTAGTTTAGTTTGAAGACGGCTTGTGTAATATTAATACTTCTTTGCAAAGTGTGATGAATATTAACACTTCTTTATGTAATGAATTCAGTGATGGCTACCATCCTTTTGTAAATCTGATTATGAAGACGGATACTTACAATTTGTCTAAAATATAAATAAATCATATCCTTGCACAAATACACACTTTGATCCTGTAAATACTTGAATGTCTCATGCCGGTGTTATGAAAACAGTGTTTCCTTACCTTCTTGTTTCTAGATTTGAAAGAATATGCTTTGACTTATTTCTTTAGATTCAACAACATGGGAATATCTTTTTTTTTGTACACAGTACACAATACGCATATATTATCTATGTACTACTGGGTCCTAAAGGTTTTATAATATTATAAATCTTAGTGTCTGTGTGACGTAAAAATATTTCTGCAACTATATTGGGGTAAAGGAGATCCTATTGCCTATTATTTGTGTTGCTGGTAAATTTTATTATTAAATTCAAAGTATTTCTAAGTTCATGCCTCATTTCTCCAAAAATTCAGACTTTAAATGTGTAGTAGATATAAAAAAGAAAAAGCAAAAAACAGTAAGCCAAAGAATCCTAGTCTATGGAAAATCTTTGTAAATAGTTGTAAATATAATGTAAATACCACACCCAACAATTGGATGGCTGGTTGGGTAGGGTGTGGGTGGAACTCGACGTGCAACCACCTCCACGTGGTGAGTTCTGGGTCGTTTTGTTCTAGCAAAACGAGCGAAGAGTTGCACAGTGAAAATTGCGAAATATTGGTAAATTTCTGTTTTTTCTAAGACGTTGCGCGAACGGAAAAAATTAGATTAGTGATCAGAATTTAATTTATTTAGGTTATCTAAACCATAAAACAAGCATAAAAAACTAAAGTGTGTTTATTTTAAAAGTTTCAACTAACTTAAAAAATTTACAAAAATGTCGTGATTATTTACATAAATTTAAGTACGATGCTCGAATGGAGGATGTTAACCGATTTTAATTTTTTTTTATGCCGTTTTTCTTCTTATTACAATAGGCAACTTTTCCACACTAAAGCGTTCTGAAAAAAAAATATTTATTTTTTTCGACCCAGTCTAATCAGCAAGCAGCTAACACGCAGATATTTCTCCGGATAGAAAATCAACAAGGTTGATGGTGATGACATTAATCTTGCTACTTAATGTTCGAAACGTCTCTCAGGTAAGAAGAAAAACATGTTGATCCTATATATTAATATGACATTGTTTACATATAAGAAAACAACTGTAGGTAAAGTCTTCATATTTTATAAATGAGTTTTATATAAGAAAATATGTTATATATTATAAAATACAATACGAATAAATGTTGTTTTAAAACAGTGGAATATAAATATCTGAAGATGAGAGAAATCTCCATTTACAGTTTTAATGACAATATAAATTAACAAAACAACTATAAACATTCATATGAAAACAATTCTCCAAGGTTACCATTCTCCAACACACATTAATATCACATCCAACAAATATCACCTAATTAATACTGTTGTAATAAATAATGGAGACTAAAGAGTGATGAGACCAAGAGGACTTTGCCATCAGGTGACACTGCTGCATCCCTCTAAGTAAGCATATACGAGGTCTGTAGATTCACTCTTCTTGTACATTTGAACATGATTTTTATTATGTTTTAATCAAATCACTTGTAAGTAAATCAATTTATAAAAATTAGACTGAGTGAAATTATAAATGTTATATTACGAATTAACTGACGAAAACACTACAAATATAATTAAACATTGCAAGTTTGTGAAAGTTTTATGATAATAAATCTTTTCCACGTCTGATATGGACCAGCGCCTAGCGCTGTACGGCATATCTGTATGTACAGCATAGAATAGGCTATGTAATGAAGCATTCCAGAGTTTCTGGGGTTGGATAAATAATAGTGTAACAATGAAAAAACAAAACAAGAAAATACAGAATTATATGACTACTTTGAACAAGAATTACGCCCCAGATTGACAATCTTCAACCTGTGCTAATAGTTTTAAACAGGCATTTTAGAAAGGATATAAGCCTAAAAAAGGAAATGTTTTGACCCACTCGCTCGCTCTCTCTCACTCTCTCTCCCCACCAACCACTCATTCACATATTATCAACTGTCTACAGCACTATATAGAGAAGGAAAGTAACTAATATATTTGTACAAAACGGCCAGTTTTAATAGCATCAATAAATATCATGTTTTATTTGTGTGTGTGTGGTTTTTATAGCAGAGTAGGCCTTCTGATTTATCAGTGAGCAAACTGCAACAAAGAACAGGACGCACATAATATGCTTAATTTCATTGGCTAGAAAATCACAATTTGCATTTAAACCGCCTCAGCATATTCAGATCACTTATATATCTCATGCTGTTATAATTTTCTTGACAGTTTGTTTCAAAATATTTTGAAAATTTGTATTTTAAATCAATAAGGTTGCAGTGGCTTGTGTGAAATGGGACAGAGACTTGCCACTTTATATTTGTTCAGTGATAGAAGATTGTTTTATTTAGTTTTTACATCAGTTTCACCATGGACTCTGACAAGGAAGTTCTTCTTGGACTTCTCGTATGCCGACGTAGACAATGTCGAATCTGGATGCACCAGATAAAGTGTGAATGGTTGGTAGTGGGACAGTTTTATACAGTAATAAGTGAGCCAAAAGCGGACAATGCAAAAATTATTAGCTATTTTAGAATGTTACAAAACACATTTGATCAGCTTCTTAATTTGCTACAATTTCACATACATAGGGAAAACACAAACACGAAAAGCAGTATCCTTGCTGAAGGGAGGCTCACAATCACTTTGAGGTGAGTGAAAATATTAATTGACATACAGTTACAAAACTACAGCATTGCCAGATAAATAATTAGCAGGAAATGGTAGCATTGCTTACTTTCTTCTATAAAATGACTGCTACCATGAGCCGGTTGGAATGAAAGTGGCGTAAGTCCACAAATTACAAAAAATGAGATAAGTGCAGTTTCATAACCTCTTACAACTGTTTAGTTTAGAATGAAAGTGATGGAAGTCCCTAGTACAAATATCTGCCACTAGGAGCAGCACATACTTTTTAGTCTTAGCAAAAACCCTGTATTGTTGAGAATGACAGTGCTGTAAGTCCACCTGTCTTTGTCAGCTCATGGTTTGTTGTTGTTTTGCTGCTGAAATTCAGTGGTGTTTGATGTTACTGTAAACTAGTGAATCTTATTATGTTTTTATAATACTACTAAAGTGCTGTGGGCCTAACGAAAGTTGGAAATTATTTAATTTTCAGAACTTCTGTATTTACGATTGAGGTTACGTGTTTTACAACTTTCTCAAAACTCCAAAAGTAATAAAGTTTACTTTTTTATAAAGTTTATATTACTTTATATTATAAAGTAATCTTTTTTAGTATGACACTCAAGCTCAGTAATAGGTTAGAAGTTTTAAGTGACTCTGATTCTTTTGTGTTCACCGATGTTGTTGACAAGGACCCTGACTACAATGTAGATAAGAATGATAGTCAACAAAACTGATCCCCATAAAAAGCTTGTGTTATATACAAGTTCTTCAGAGTAGAATCTGAATCCTCAACAGGTACGCCTAGTTTAGTTAGTCTCGTAAATTTAGTAGGTCCCATAAACAAACCAAAATCACGAAAGCGAACCAGAAATCCTGATCAGCATAAGCAAAATATTGCAAAAAGGTGCAGGGATTCAAAATTCAGGGAAACAGTATTTAACCAAAAATGGAAAAGTTTGTGAGGGTAAAGTTTTCTCAAATATTCCATGTAACTGTAGAATGAAGTGTAATAACAAAATATCAAGTGATGAGAGGAAATCTATGTTTGAATCATTTTGGAATATGGCTGAATTCGTTAAGCAGAATTCTTATATTTGTGGCTTAGTTCAAATAAATGAAGTGAAAAGGAGGCGCCCAAGGAAGGAAGGAAGCTCACAAAGGAAGGGTTCAAATAAATATTATTTAAAAACAACTGAAGGACTATCGATTCAAGTATGTCATAGTTTTTTTTTTGAAAACATTCCAACTGTCTGAGGGAAGAGTTAATAGAACTCTGTGTAAACTTGTGGATGGTAAGTTGCCAGGTGAAGATCTTTGAGTTATTAAAGGCTGTTTTTCTAGAAAAATATTGGAAAACGATACAAAGTATATCATGGAACACATTGCCTCATTCCAATCTTATCAGAGCCATTACACGAGAAAGCATAATGAAAACAGAAGGTACCTGTGTGAGTCCCTTAATATAAAGAAAATGTTTTTATTGTACCAGGAAAAATGTTTAACAGAAGGAAGATCGCGCCGAAGAAGGAGCATTATTATAGGTATATATTTAATACAAAATTTAACTTACATTTTTACATTTCCAAGAAGGACATTTGCAAAAAGTGTGACATTTTTTAAATAAAAATTAGCAATCCTGATCTAAGCCAAGAAGAAAAGTCAAAATTACAAATTGACCATGAACTTCATTTGAGGAAGGCGGAGTTAGCAACAGAGTGTATGAAAAAAGATGCTGAATTTGTTACAAACAATTCTGATAGTTATGATTGCAGTGTGGATTTGCAGAAGGCTCTCCCTTTTCCAGTTTTAACCGTATCAGATGCATATTACAAACGAAACTTATATTGTTACAAGTTTGGTGTACACGATCTTGAAAAAGATACTGGATATTTTTATGTACTGGATGAAACAGTAGCCTCTAGAGGAGCTCAAGAAATATCATCATGTGTCATAAAACATTTAAACGTACAGGCTAGCAACAAAAAAAGAGTTACGATTTACAGTGACACCTGCACTGGACAAAACCGGAATATCAAAATGACATTAGCATTGATGAGATTTGTCCAGAGTAATGAAACAAGCATTGAGGTAATTGATCAAAAATTTTTGGTGTCTGGCCACTCATTCTTGCCTAATGACTCCGATTTTGGATCTGTAGAGACAGCAGCTAAAGGCAAATCAATCTATCTCCCACATCAATGGCATGAAATTACGTCCTCTTGTCGATGCAATAAAAAATTCATGATTTTTCAAATGAACAGTGAAGAGTTCTTTTCCACCAAACTTTTAGAAAAAACAATAACCAAAAGAAAAAAAGTAGACAATTCTCCTGTGAACTGGTTGAAAATGCAGTGGATCAGAGTTGAGAAAAGTTGTCTTTTGTAATAAAGTACAAAGAAATTTTACAAGATATTATAGATTTTGAAGCCTTAGACATAACTCCAAGCAAAAGGAAGGGTAGACCAACAGCATCTTTGAGTAATGTACCTGTGGAAAAACTGTACACAACCAAAAGACCAGTGAGTATGTTGAAAAAGCAAGACATATTGGATCTCTTGGCTTTTATACCTCCAGTATACCATGACTTTTTTAATAACTTAAGAACAACTGGAAATTCAGAAGAGGACATTGGACCATTGGCTTATGAAGAACCACAAATTGTTGAAAACAATGAAGAGTTTGAGTGTGTTTAACTGTTTTATGAAGTGTAAGAAATGGACAAAAATTCATTTCTTATTACTTGAAAATTAAATGTTTTACAAATTAAAAAAAAAACATTTCTTGAATAACATTTTAAAACAAGTTCAATGTTTATGCCTCATGTTTAGTTTTACATTTCTGTATTTTGAAAAAAAGTGTTGTGAATAAATCCAAAGTTTAAAATTAATGTTTGGACAGATTAAGATTTAGACAGATGTAATAGATTAATAAATTTTATTAACCATACCTACGATGTGCTGAGAATGACAGTGGCATAAGTCACATATTTTTTTTTTTTTTTTTTAAAGGTAAGTTTCAGGGGAAACTTTTGATATCAACAATAAATTCACTTTTATATAGTAATAACTCAAACATAAGTAAAAAATTCACATTTTATACCTTTATTTTTTTATAGTGTTATAAACAAAACACTCAATATCTCAAAACTACTCAAACTGGACTTACTCCACTTTCATTCTAACCGCCATAATATTAACATTCAAACATTACTTCTCCTCTTACTCAACATAGCCTACTAAAATTTCATTTAATTATGTTAACATCATTTACCATTCCCAACTTAATTAACATAAATTATTATTAAGTTATGGTATTTTAATATAATATTATATTATAGCCTCCTATTAGCAAAACTTATTATTATAATTCTTGTCTAATACATTTTTGAAGTTAGGGAAAATCTTTATACTCACCCCAATATATTAGATTAATCTACATATTTTAATGTAGAAATGTTTACATAGGCCTATCTATTATTATTAATGTTACCAGTATTGTAAGTAAACTAAAAACTAGACAGCGCATCTGGTGCCTAACAACACACACACACACACACACACACACATATATATATATATTGCAACAATACATATATTTGCATATTTTCCCAGGGCGGTATGTTTTGTAGTAAAAACAATACGATGAACAGTTTTAAGCAATTTTGTGCAGTAAAGTGCAGAATGTTGCCTGTCAAAGTGTTTACCGGAGCGTGTAAATACAGTGTTTGAGTGTCTGTGTGTATATACCAGTTCCGACAAGCAAAGTTCTACGAGGGGAGAAATGTATGAATTGTTGTTATTGTCATTATAGCAGGTATGGACAGGTTTAAAATTAATTAATTAATACATTTTTTACCTATTACCAAAGTCATACAACAATTCTAAAAACAACATTAGATAAATGACATTTAAACACATATGGTGATACAAACTTTTTGCAGAAAAATGTAATAAAAAATGCTATGTAAATTAATGGTAATTACTACTATAATTAATTAGTAATTAACAAGTGAGATCTGTGGAAAATTAGTGATGTCTGCTGGAGGGTCCCCAGTCTTACGATGTATGGGATTATCATCATTCACCATAGCTCCATGGATGCAGCCCGGGATTCAGCTATCTCAGGTACTTGAGGGTGGTACCATTTATTCTTCACCCTTTTTTTGACAATGAACCTTCTCCACATAATTTATTCTGTGATGCCAGTGGATTTTGCTACATAGCGTCAGCTCAACAGTGTTGACGGGCATCATCTGTCCCAGAAATAAATCGAAAAACAGTGTTGTTTTGAACAGTGAAAACCATGCTGCTAGATTATGATTTTCAATTTCACATTCTGTTAATATTAATTATTGTGTGTAGGGATAGATCTGCGATCATACATAAAAGGCTATGTAGTTCAAGAACACAGAGGTTCCTGAACACATAAATAGATAAAATTTTAAAGGAGGAAATCACTGTAAATACTGTCAAGATGCTAAGTCTCATGGGTTTGTACACAAGAAACAAGCTGAAACGATTAAAAATAATTGTAAAATAGTAACCAGGAGTTTGGAGGAGCAATAGACCAAGGTTAAAATAAAACAGTTCAAAATAAAACAAATCAGACACTGGAAATTTTAAGGATAGGAAATAAAGGATCAAGAAATCAAGCTGATCCCGCCAAGCAAAAGAGTATTTTACAAGCTCCCCACAGGACTGTTTTAGCCTTTACTGCTATTGAATTTTTTGTTCCAACCCAATTCTGTAGGCATTCCTCTTATTGTTGCGACACTCTTCTTTCTCTCACGCTCCCTCCCTTCCTATGTTTGTCTGTCTGTCTGTCTAACTCTCTCTCTCTCTCTCTCTCTCTCCCTCCCTCCCTCGCACTCACTTTCTCTAGCCTTCTCACAATGAATCTTTGTCTCTATCTCTCTCTGCGATGCTTCTGTCTCTTTAACATATTTTTCCTTTCTTTCTAACATTTTGAAAATGTTCTTTTTCGTCTCTGTATTTTTTTATCCTGTCTCCAGCATACCACCCTTTCTTTCTCTTCTATTCCTCTCTTCACCTCTAACCTGAGTTCCCTTAACATATTTTCATTCCTCTTACTCCCATATTCTCTGTGATCCTTTATCTGATTTACACTTTCTCCGTTTTTGCCTCCTCTAGATTGCTCTTTAAAATTTCAAATCTCGCTGAAGGCCTATGTGTTCGTGTCTTATGTCTCTCATTCCCTTTTGCGACTGTATTTTTTTCATACTCATTATTGTCAACAATCCTGCGGCTCATTCCCTTTACCTGTGGTAGTGTGTCCATTTCTACTGCTGTATCTGTACACTCTCCTGTTGGACATTACTCTTTTAATGACCTTGCCTTATCCTCATAACTATATAATTTGCAACTCACTCATAGGTCCTCTATGTCTTAGTATTTCTTTGACTATAAGTGTATCATTCAACCTGTAGTTTGCAAAGATAGACCAGTTCATATACAGTAAAATTTCATGTATGATGTAACCAGTAACATACATGGAAAATTGAAAACAAAATTTACAAATATACCCGTTTGTGCAAAACAGTTTCTGAATCAGTTAGTGTTTACAGGAGCTCAACATCTATAGATTGGGTCCGGTTTTCCAAATAAATGAAGTATCTCCTTCTGCTTCTCCCCACATGGCTCATCTGATGAATTCATGCCACACAGTTACAAAGTAAGCTGTGGTACGATTCACACTTTGTTGCCTTGTCCTTATGGGTAGGTGGTATGAACGTGCAACAGATTAAAGTGACATCAAAAATAATTACATAATTTTTATGGGGTTATCTGGTCGTCGTTGTTGGAACATGTTCCGCATCGGAAGTTTATTTTAGTTATTGAACTTCAATGCCAATTTTTAATCTCCTCTCCTATATGCTTGTTCAATGGACAACACCTTGGAGCCATGAGTGTGGGAATCCTAAGTTCGCCTGGTAAACTTACCTAGTGTTCTGAGTTACTCAACTAACTAATAAAAGCGACCTTGTTTCTAACCTTGCTACAGTGAGCCAACACTCCTAGCTCACTCTGATCCAGAAAAAAAGCGCCAAATATCAAAGAAGCATTAAAGACATTGAAAATCAAGTAAATTTATATGGCAGTTCTTTCCCTTTCTAAGTAATATTCAGTGAAAGGATTACAAATAGGCCTACTTGAAGGTAAAAGTTCCAGAGACAAACCATGGCAGGTCAGAATAAAGCAAAACCCTAAGGAAGTTAATTAACAAATGGTATGAAAAATAAAACGTTAAAATAACGGAAGAAAATATAAAAGATATTTATAACCTCTTACAAATATTTGGCATTACATCGGCATCTAGAGGGAGAGAGCCAATAAATTAATTTGGTAAAATTTCCTTCATCATTTAAGGAAAATAAAATTGAGACAAGAAAAATAAACAATAGAAATATTTCTTGTAACGAACAGCTTTACCAAATCTATAGGCCTATATAGCGATCTACACAACTGAATTTGTGAGCATTTTCGGTTTTTTGTTTTAAAATATTATTCATTCCTTTGTGCATGATAAAATATCCTTATTTACTTTATACTTGATTGCTAAACATGTTTAATTTTACAATAAATAACAGTATGATACGGTAGGGAAAGGGACCTTATGTTCACCAATGTTTCTTATTAGTGAAGTTAAAGTCCCTTTTCCCTTGGATAGTACATTTACATGCATCTGATGTTTTAGAAAAGAAATTTTATTAGGACGAGCGAAGCGAGTCCTACTTCTAGGCAACAATTGGTACATTTTTATGGTACACTTTACGGAAAAACTACTGAACCTATAGACTTGAAATTGAACATAATTATTCATATTCATGTCTAGATGTGTCATCAATCATTATTTTAAAAAAAAATTAATTTTGACAAGAAATAATTGTAATAATTTTTTTGTATAAATCTATATATATATGTATATATATTGATCTCAATATTTTCTAAATAGTTATTGGTTTGAATATTATTATTACTGTTTTTCTGACTAGATACAGTCTTTAGCTCAACTATTATTTTTCTTATCTTATTTCATTATTTTGGCTGGTTATATTTCAATGAATTATGTCGATAAATATTGTTTCTCGTTTTCTTTAATATTACATTGGTTACAATCAATCGTTTATTGAGGTTTTTCCTTTCACTTGGCAATGCGGTAGGTAATTTAGGTCATATTATTTTTCTTTTATTATTTTGCATAGGTATGTTTGATATAAAAAATTTTATCTTGAGGTTTCATTATTCATTATTCACACTATTTCTTTGTAGACATGTAGTAATAATTCTAGTTTTCTTCTGTAATCTTGGGGTTTGTTATTAACTCTTCTTAATACCTTCTTCATAACTATATTTTAATTCAGGCTTACTTCATTTTGAATGACATGTTTTCTATTTATATAATATTGTTCAAAAAATTCTCTTTTATTTACAAGTGTTTTCTCTTCAAAATTGGTAATAAGTTGTTCTTTATTGTATTTTAGAATTTAGTGGATTTTTATTAAATATTTCCGTCCGTCTTGTCAATTGGCTGCCTGGTCAGTTTTCATCAAATCAGTCCCATTTTTCTGGTTGACTGCTTCTTCTTCTAACCATGGTCCATTAATTCGACTGCACCCGTTGTCCGGATTACTGCAGTGTTCATACCAATTTTGACACTTGATAAATATCCTTCGCGTACCTGGTACCGTAACTCGGCTGATGCAAAGTCTTCATTTAAGTCAGGGTATTCAGTCATATTTAGCTCCTTTCTATTTATTAGGTATCGTATCTTCTCTATTCTAGCATAATCACTTGTATACTCTGTCTTTCCATTCCCTTGGATATCTGGACTATTTACCAACTGTTTTACGGGTATTTTCCGTATTAATGATATAATTGATTTGGTCATATACTCTTTAATCGTTGATATTTTCAAATAATATTTAAATTTATTTAAGGTTTTTGTGATAGTTCTATGGTGAGTTATTTTGGTTATTTTCATAACGTTTCTTCTATAATTCATGCCCGTACATAACTCCCTTCGTTCATTAATTGGGATGTTAAACGCACTAATTAATCCACCTTTCTTCATCTCCATTTCTTCTTTGGTATTGACTATTTTCTTTCTCCATATTTTCCTTATTTTCTGGATATTCTCTTCTATGGTCAGATTTATTATAATACCTTCGGAAGTGCTGTCTAGTGTTTTAGACATATTCTTTAAACACCTCTCCATTTCTTTATTTGTCTCCTCCTTGTATTTATCCACTTCTGGGCTAAGCGTGTTATCGTTTTCAAACTTCCCTTCGAAAGTTTCCATGATCTCATTATTGAACTGCTCCTTCTTATCCTAAATCCGCTTTAAACCTGCTTCGTTCATTTTCTCAATTCTTTCATCCATTCACCTTAAATTTTCTTTGTTCATTTGTAGGATTTCTTCCTTCATTTGTTTTAAACCCTCATTATTCCTATTAAATCTTTCGTTAATTTGTTTTGAGGTTTCTTTAATTTCCTCATTTGTTTTATCTAATTTTTCCTCCAGTCTCTTTGAGTTTTCCTTATTTTCCTCATTTGTTTTCCTTGAGTTTTCCTTAATTTCCTCTTTCATTTGTCTTATTAAAGTTTCATTGTTTTGTCAGCTTTGTTCTGCCATAAATTTCATCATCTCCTGCCAACTTGGTATTTCTCTGGCTCCCGCTTTATCTATTTGGTCCCCTTGGGCCTCTTCTCCAACTGGTTCCCTTTCCTTGTCCATAATAATTTCAGTTTCTGTTATTTCGTCTGTTTGTTGTTCCATTTCACTATCTGTTATTACTTCTATTTCCTGTCCTTGTTCACCTTCTTCCTTCTCCGTGTCCTCTGCCCTCATCTTTGATCTACCTCTGGTATTATGCATGTTTATTCTCCCACAGTTGCCTGCTCTGGTTAAGTAATATTAATATAATTATAGTTACTTAACTTAAGCCCTACACTGGTTGAGCGCCAATTTGTAATTACACCAATGCTGATGTGTTTTGATTTATTTTAGTAACTGAATTTATTTTCTCTAACGCCCCACGTTGGGCGCCAATTTGTAATTGCTCCACGCCTTGCGGGTTTCTCGTTCTTTCAGCCCAACGTTGCCGGCGTCAATTTGTAATTACACGGGTATTACTGGGTTAAGCCCCACTGTTGGGTTCGTCAATTTGTGATTAGACGAGTATGTGCGTCTTGTTCGTATCACGCAATGTAAACCTATTTGTTACTAGGAACGGGTATGCTTCTCTGTTTCTCCTCTCTTCAGTCGTGTTAATTTAATTTAATTTCTGAGATATTTGGAGTTGGGGAATATAGTAATATTATTAACTAATATTAACTTATCTCTCTAAGAAAAATATCAGTGTGAGTGTGCTTGAAACTTAAATAATTAATGTGTTATTCTATAATTTCGTTCAACCCTAGTATACCTTGAAGAGAATTATGTAAATTTTGTAATTTAACGCTCTTCTCTTTGGTGTCGGAGAATTCCGCAATAAGCGCTGTAGTTCCGGGGCAACGAAACTTATAGGTTAATTCACTGTTTTGTTAACCAATTATTATATACTTAGTCAGTTACTTTTGATTCCCAACTCATTAAATAATACCCCAAATGATAAGATTTTGCTACTATACAAGGTTTCTTTATTTATTCACTCCTTCAACATTAAATAAGATATGTTCCAATTGGCATATACAAAGGCTATAGATTGCGTGAATCGATTATTGTTCGGTCCAATACTTTATTTTATATTTGATCATATGATTTGTTTTTTGTTTATAATTAAATTAATTCAGGGTGTGAAGGTTCTTGTAACTGTGGGGAAGATTAAATATACATAGATAAGAATGCAAGATTAAATCAATCAATTAATTTTTTTTGTAAATTTTACAAAATTGTAGTGTTGTGTTGTTGATATGATTTATACAATTACAATTTACCAGACTAGAACGAAGCGACTCGTGTAGGCCATTGATTGATAACCTCGCTGTTCAGGAGGGATATGTCGTTCGAGATTCTCTTCTTCGGTTTAATAAACTGGAATTCTTGTCCTGTTCACCTCGGAAATACCGCTCCCTGGATTTATTTACGGCTAGACTGGTGGTCCTTCTGCAAATTCTGGATCCAAATACGTTCTTCTATCGGTTGAAGTTATTAGTGATGTTCCGTGTATTTAAAAGGTTTTGAGTTCCAGTGTGGTGTATATTATTTGTTGTGACACATTTAACTCTTAGTATTGGGTTTAATATATCGTCAATTCCTTTCTGGTATAGGACAATTCAAGTCCTTCCTTGTAGAACCCAGTTATTTATTTTTTATTGTGATACTGTACTATGATCTCATTTGGTTAAGCCTTGCTGGCATAAGTCAAGAAGATTATCATTAGAATTTTACGAATTATAATTGTATCAAAAGAATTTAGTATATTCTAATTACATTAAACATTTCTTTTGGTTTTTTAATCTCATCACGTTCAGATCATAAAAGGCAATAAATGAAAATCAACAACTTCTTCGTTCCTGTTGTCCGTAGCAACAAATTATTTTTCTTCCTTCTTAATGTTTTGTATATAGTGTTTATTTCATATATTTTTCGTCCATTCCTTATTAATTTTCTATCATATCGGAATATAACTTTACCTATAGTTAGTTTACTATTTTCTATATATATTCTGCTGGTTTTTTGATCTTAGTCTGTTTCTTGTATATTTATTACTTTTTCGATATCAAACGTTATTAATCGAGATCATGGCATTGTGGCATTATCATAATTTGTTTAAATTGAGGTGGTTTATTATATATTATTACTTATCAAATGTTTTTACCTAGCTCTTTGAACCGTATTCATTAATTATTATTAACTTCCGTACCTAACCTTTATGTTATGAGTGGTTATATAGTGTTATTGGCTGTTAGGCCTTTTATTGTATATGGACCTACCTTTGTTTATAACTGGTGAACAACTATAGCCCTTTTACATAAGTTCATACATATAATCAAATCTTAACTATTAACATTTACATAAATAATTATTCTTTCCATAACTAATAACAATTTTATCTTGATCTATGGATCACATATAAGGAAATTGTGATCTATTAACATTAACTCTGTTTTCCACATCCTTCTATAACAGTAATTGAATAATACATTTTGTTTCATTACTTTCCATTAACTCAACAAGTAATTAGTATAACATAACATAAACTTTAACACAACATTCATCGTTACAAAATAATATCATTTAATTCATAATCCTTACTTACTATTACTATAAGGTAAATTATTGTCTCATTTTTGTTTAATTTCATTGTCATCTACTTTGACATTTTCTGTACTATTTTCTTTCTTACAATTCTCATCAGTATAAGATTTATTTACTTTTCACTGAACATGGATCTCTAACTAATGTCTAATTTACAGGTTTGTTTATTATTGTTATTTCTACCTTGCATCCTTATTCATTTTTATATATAATTATAAACGTATTTATTAGACCTTTGTTTTATCATGGGGTTAAATATTGATTTACTTATTATTTTGTTAATATAATATTTATGTAACCTGGATGACTGCATTTCTGTTGTGTTACAATATGTATGTAAAGTGTCGCCATCTGTGGGATTGTGAGTCCTACTACTATATAGTCTGTTACTATTGTGTTCCGTGGTATGTATGTAAAGTGTCACCATCTGTGGGATTTCTTTAATATTACTATATAGTCTGTTACTAATGCGTTCCGTGGTTTTAGACAAAGAGTGTATATACCGAATATTCTACCGTTTTTCTTGAATGAAAGATACTGGTGTGCTGTGTTGTTTATAAAATATATTTCATAAATCATAAAACATATTTCATAAATCCAAGATTCATTTTTCATGTATTTTTTTTTATAAATATCGGCAAGTGAAAATATTTTTTGTATTTTTATATTTGCGTTTGAGGTTAAGTTACATTGTTAAAAGAGATTTTTTTTTTGTGAAAGGTAAGTTTTTTTACTTTTTCAATTGAAAAAATATATACGTAATTATTTAAATTATACGGCTTCTATATGTTCACATGCTTGGTTTCCATGTAATGAAATAAGAGCGCTTAACCTACATTACACACAATGATATTACAGATTTCCTTGAACTTAACAAATCTCTAAACACATTTATTTCATATCTGTAAGTTCCTGTTTTCTACAACTTCATCGTAATACTTTTAAAAATGTAGAATTGAATTAACGCCCTGAATAAAATGTCATTAACGAATTATAGTAAATAATTTTTTATGCAATACTGTTTGTTATATAAAACCAAAAACCTTTGCATTTTCAAATATTTTTTTTGACTTATTCAAGTCTAATATACGTGTGTGTGTGTGTGTGTGCGCGCGCGCACACACGCGCGCGCCTATAAACATCTTATATTTCACTCAACGTTTATCTGTCACTGAAATTAGTGTACACATTTTTTTTGGCTCCCCCCCCCCACTGACAATGAGCATACATAATTTGAAAAAGAAACCCTACATTTTTCTTACTAATACTGTACTTTTAATGTTTTAGATTTTAATAATACAAATGTGATGTTTATTGAAAAAAATTATATTTAAATTATACGTAGTTGTTAAATTATAAAAAAATTAAATTTTTACAAGCAACAAGTTTTATTACATATTCCCTGGCGACAACTGAATGATCTAATTCCACATAATAGTACTTGGAAGATTATATATGAGCAGCATTTTGGGAATGACGATATTCTGAATTACGATTTGGATTATATGCTACAAAATTTGGAAGACGAAGAAGATTTTGAAGAAACAGACCAATTAGAAATAGATCAACCATATGATTGGATGGACGTAGCTGCTGGACCAAATACTATTCAGGAAGACGTAGATCTAGGTAGAAGAGAAATTGATATCAGATATAATTGGCATTCTATTTTGAATCAACAAGTGTTGAATACATTAGAAAATTTCATTGACAAAGAAAAAGTAATAGAAATTCAAAGAAATGACATTGTTAATGTTCAATATAATCTGCCAAATATTGTTTTCTTTGATGAACAACAGGAACTGACAAAAGTTAAAAGAATTAATTATATTTGAAAAACAACTTAGTTATATACAAGGTAACGAAGAAGAACTTCCGATTAAAAAATTGTTATTCAAGGAAAAGCCGGTTCTGAAAAGAGTACTTTAATTAATTATTTCACTTGTCGAGTGAATCAAACATTGGGATCATCTTCTTATCAATTGCTTGCACCAACTGTTGCTGCTGCTGTTAATATTAAAGGATCAACAATACACTCCAAACTTTTATTAGGAGTATATAAATTATTTAGAGAACTCAGTTCACACTCACTTGCTCAATTTCAACAGGAAATTCGTGGTTGTAAATTTCTGTTTATAGATGAAAAGAGTATGATTGGATGTAGTCTTTTGAGGAAAATTGATTTAAGAATATGCAGAGCTATTCGATCAAGACAAGATGAACTGTTTGGTGGATTATTTGTATATTTTTGGGAGGATATTAATCAGTTACCTCCTGTTAATGACAGACCACTTTACAGTGATAAAATTGAAGGAAGTGAATTCCTTTTAGAAGGAAAATTATTATTTACATCAAGTATTCAAAAGTATTTTTTTTTATCGTCATCATTTCGACAAAATGAATCTCAACAAATATTTTGAGATATACTTGATCGTGTTAGTAATGGTGAATGTACATTTCAAGACTATGAAATATTAATGACACATAGTATACAAACTTTTTCACAAAATGAACGTCATTTTTTCAACGATGCAATTAGGCTATTTGCAACAAATAAAAATTTAAAAGAATTTAATCATCAAAAGTTAAAAGAATTTCGTCAACCAATTGCTTATATTCCAGCTATTCATAATTGTTCTAAAGCAAAATCAGCAAGTGCAGAATTATCAGGTCGACTTGAACCATTTATAATTTGATCAATTGGATCTAAAGTTATGTTACGTTCTAATTTGTGGGTTGAAAAAGGATTAGTGAACGGAGCTTTAGGTTACGTTGAAGATATTATCTATGAAGAAAATCATGATCCACCTGATCAAATGCCATGAGTGATAATGGTTCATTTTGAAAATTATTTTCATTCAACTTTTGAAAATAGTGATTGTGTTCCAATTCCACCTATAACTAAATTTTGGAAAAGTGAAAATATTAATACAAGGAAACAATTTCCGTTACAATTAGCCTTTGCAATTACAATTCATAAGTCTCAAGGTTTAACCTTAGATAGAGCTGTTGTAGATATTGGAGAAAAGGAAACTTCCATTGGTTTAACATATGTATGTTGTGTTGTAGAGAGTAAAAACTTTAGAAGGTTTAGCATTAAACAAAACATTTTCTTACTGAAAATGGCGAATGTGATTGATTGTGTGTGATGTGAATGTGATTTTGTAATATTAAAAATTCACATATGTTAAAGTGCAGAAAACAAGAAGAAACTCAAATGAGAAATTTTGTATCTGATTAAAAATGTATCTAATTACTGATTTAATTATTAATTAATTATGTTGATCTTTTTTTCGAATTATTTAATTATTAATTTTTTAAAAATAATTTTCTATTATATTTTTTTATATTAAAAAAAAAATGTGTGATGTTTTCAATTTGTTTCTTCTGCAAGTAGATAATATTGTATATTCTTTTTAACACCTGACGCACGTTTCACTGAAAAATATCAGTATCATCAGAGGTTTCTAAGTGAATTAATAACGAAAAATTAATTTGTGAAAACATCACAAATTATATAATTACTGCAAGAAACATCGAGTTACTTATATAGAAAATTAAAAAAATATATATATAAAATCAAAATATTGTTTTTAGCCATAAAATTATTTCGAAAAATCAAAAATTACTTTTTTTTTAACTAGCTAAAAGCATGGTTTGATGGTGATTCCTGAAGCTCAAATATAAATATTGTGATTATTTATTTGTATGTAATATTTTTTGTATTTAAGATTCGCGAGTCACCACAAAGCCATGCTTTTAGCTAGTTATAAAAATATTATGGTTGGCAACATTACTTTCAAAACAACTACAGCTGTGATGGAAATGTTTTGTTTATTGTTCTGCTTCCCATTTTCTTGCTAGGTTATGGTGTTTGTTTATTTCAATCTAGTAGGGTAGCTGGTGTTCGGATTTACTTTTATTTTTGTTCTTCATTGTTTTTAAAATAAAAATGGACAATTTAAATGATAAGATTGCAAAAATAATTAACAAATATAATTTCTATGATATTCCAGAAAATTTACGCAAGGTTTGCAAAGACAATTTTTGTGAACCTCGTGACAGTGATAGCGATCCCAGTGAGGGAGATACGGAAGACCTAGAACAGCCTCTTGCAAAATAGCCAGACAATATTTTGGAAGTGAATATTCAAGATATTCCAGTTGTTTTAGAGGTAGGAATTTTTAATTTTAACTACTTTGTTTAACATAACCTCTACTTGTTACTGTAGAAGAACTAATAGGCTGTAATGTTAACTTAAAATATTGGAACCTGTATGCGTTTGTTAGTCTGTGGTTATAATTATTATGTTAAAAAAGTATTATTTATGTAGAAAAGAAAATTTCTTTCAAAAAGTAGGAACCTACAGGACAATTTTCCTTTTGTTTGTTAAAGCATCCTGGCATTAAAGGGACAGCTTTTTCATTACCTAGTTTATTAGGTTAATAATTAATAATCATTAATTATTTTGTCTTCTAAATTCAATAAAAATAATATCAATTGTTTAGTTTTGCAGGGTTAGCAGCTACCTTAGTATCAAAGAAGTAGAGATTGTTGAATTCCCATTTGCCGAGACACCAGATCAACCATTAATACCAGAACAGGAGCTTTTAATACCTGAACAGGACAATGAACTTCAAAATGAGATTTGGGTAAGTTTAGTTATTCAATTTCTTCCTACTTTTCATTTTTAAATTAATTACTGACATCCTTTCAAATAAAAAAAAATGCAGGTCAATTTATTTTCTTTATTTTCAGCAGAAAACTGTAGGAGTTGCAGAGGAAACTTCTGGAACTGTACCTAGTGAAGCAGAAATTAGAAAACTTAAAACTGATATATGTTTCAGTAAAAAGTGCGTCAATTTGTTTACTGTTGATGAACTTTAAAAGTACAATTATGAATCCCAGTCATTAGATTATTATGATGATGGGATAAACATTCTTGATGTCACTATATTAGCTAAGTTGCAAGCAACGGCTCAGACACATGTTGAAGTAAAAAACTGGGAAGGGTTCTAGACAGAAAGAAAGATATAGGATACTGTTTAGTTTAAGAGGAATTCCTGTTTGTGAAAAAGTTTTTTTAATATCTAATGCAATTAAAATTAAATGGTTCAAGAGAATTATTTGGTTCTTCAAAGAGTCAGGTTTGCACAACCCAGTTCATGGGAATGTGAAGCACACACCAAAAAAACTTGTTCTCAGCAGCAAGTTCCAAATGTAGTCACTTTTATAGGGAATTATGCTGAAGAAGCTGCTCTTTTCATGCCAGGATGGCTAGCTAATCAAAAGCTACTTTCTTCATCTGACACCAAGATAAATTTATATAAAAAATATAAAGAGGCATGTGAGAGGGGTAATGAGGAGTCAGTAGGAAGAACTATGTTCCATTCTTTGTGGAAAATATTCTGCACTGATGTAGTGATCATGAAGCCACACAGTGATCTCTGCACAGGGTGCCAAAAGAATTACACGAGTCATTCTAAATTGTAGAGTGTGTCAGAAGATGAAAAGCTTAAGTTTTTTAAAAAAGTGTGAGGATCATTTGAGGAGAGTGGAAAGGGAAAGAAAACACTACCATGATGTAGTGGCAGAAACTAGGAAAAGTTTGATCCTAAGAAAGTTGTACATAATGAAACGGGTTATGCAGTTCCAAACTCCTACGAAGGAGAAATACGTTATTCATTTGAATATGCAAAGCAGATTCACATACCACATGATCCACAACAGCCAGGCCCAATTTATTTTGTAATGTCTTATAAGATTGGCATCTTTGCGATAATGTGAAAACGCAGCACAATTACATTATCCTTGAAGCAGTTAACATCTCAAAAGGTGCTATCTCTATAGTCAGTTGTCTTCACCACTAATTCACGCATCTGAGCCATGGAGAGACCCACCTCAAGCTTCATGCAGATTACTGTGTGGCCCAAAATAAAAATAATTATGTTTTAGGATATTTGAACTGGAGAATACTCAATGGCCTTTACACAACCATTACTCTGTCATTTTCATCAGTTGGGTATACAAAGTTTGGGTGCAACTGAGGATTCGGTCTTTTTAAGAAACGATTCAGGTCTGTAAGAGCCAGCTGTATCAATGATGTAGGTAGTTGATATTATTACAAAATCAATTATTGAGTCAAATATAAATCGGGCTGTAATAACAGGAAATGAGAAAGGTGATGTACTGGTGGAAATTAGGGACTGGCAGAAATATTTTTGTACCAAACAGTGGTATACTGTGTCCAAAATCACTTCTTTCAGTCATTTTGAATTTTCAAATGACAGAAAAGGTACAGTACAGTGTAAAGTTGACAGTGATGGTGTAGAAAAATCATTTGTTATTAGTGAGGACATAGAACCTCTCACTGATTTGCCTGAAATGGTATTTCCGCCTGGTTTGTCTCATGCTAGACAGGTGTATCTTTACAGTAAGATACGGCAGTACTGCACAGAATCAACAAAAGATATTGTATGGCCCCTGCCAGAAAACCTGGAGAAAGCTCAACAGGTAGAAGAAGAAGGTGAAACCAATGATGACAAAAGGCAATGTTACGATGATTACGGTGAAAGCGTAAAGGCAAAACTGCTGACTCCAGGCTCAAAAAATAAAATAATTAAAAATTCAAGTTACATACACTAAGCTAAGTATAAAAAGATAAATTTTAGTTATTATTCATTAGATTAATATTAGTTATTTCTAATAATACATAAATCAATATTTCATTTTTTCTCTAATTGTTTTCCTTTTTGTATTTCCAAATTGCTAACATTTTGTTCAAAAAAAAAAATACTTTGCTAACATGTAATAATGTACTGTATCCACAACCTGATGTATACTAACTGAAGTTAAATGTTTTAATGATAAACAATTATTTGAATTTATTTATTTCTTGGATTTCGTTGTCCATGACGTGTCCGTTACTTAACTAAATATCACTATAATATTGACGACTCGGAACACTAAGTTTTTTATAAGTAAAAACGTAAAGTTTTACCTTACAGCCTAAACCGGCTTTCACCTATAGAAGGCTTCATCAGAGGCTGTCGTTAGTAGCGCTGCTCGTCTTGTTGTTGGCGACGAGATAGTGTTTCAAAAGATTGAAGCTGTGTGTGTGTGGTGATATGTGTTCGAATAATGCGTGCGATTTGAATTGTGTCTGTTCGTTTAGGATGTCGTTTTTATTTGTTTTTGTGTGTTTGTATATTTCTAATTGTTCTAGAGTGTCTAGTTTTCGGCCTTTTGTGTGTACGTGAAAAGGCCGAAAACTAGACACTCTAGAACAATTAGAAATATACAAACACACAAAAACAAATAAAAACGACATCCTAAACGAACAGACACAATTCAAATCGCACGCATTATTCGAACACATCTCACCACACACACACAGCTTCAATCTTTCGAAACACTATCTCGTCGCCAACAACAAGACGAGCAGCGCTACTAACGACAGCCTCTGATGAAGCCTTCTATAGGTGAAAGCCGGTTTAGGCTGTAAGGTAAAACTTTACGTTTTTACTTATAAAAAACTTAGTGTTCCGAGTCGTCAATATTATAGTGATATTTATTTATTTCATGTTTTCTGTGGATTTTACAATTGACAAGGCTTTAGAAAATTTACCACAGGATAATAATTACTTGAAAGATCATATATTTAAAGTCATCACTGAATTCAGCACAAAATTGTACATAAAAGGATGTACATCAACCATAAATAAGGTAAGAATGTTCACAAATACTATTATTGAAATACTGGCAAACTTTAACTGCTATTTCAGAAAAACAAGTTTTTTATACTTCACATTTAAAATTCTGTAAGATTTTTTCTGATAACGATAAAAAAAAGTAAAAATATCATTTTTTCATCATTAAATTCTCTATAAGTAACACTCATAACCTCAATTTTGACTTGGTTGAAGATAAGGTCCCTTTTCCTATGGATGGTCACATTTATCGAGTACTTTGTTTACTGGACAGGCCTTCATTTTGTACATTTTGCTTCATTTATATGTCGTGGGGTGACCGACAACGATCTCATGTTCCGGGCATACTGATTCTAAGAATTATTAAAATAGCTTATCTTAATATTTTTTATATTTTTGTTATTTATTCCTCAAGCAATCATCACCAGATATTAACATTTTGAAAGTTACATAGTTCCATCCCTTTCTCTGAATTCCCCTTTCCCTTTTTTCTGACGTTCCCCATTCATGGACAATATAAAAAGTTGGCTGTTTCCTATTGTTATGGCAGTCCCATACCATACCAATTGCTCTATTTCCTCAATTAGGTGATGTTTCATCTTTTAATAAATTTATGTTATGTTACTCAATGGACATTGCCGCATGCAACAAATTTTGTCATATGGTAGAGTTGCCTTCTCGTGGTTCCTTCTGTACCCACAGTTCAGTTTTCTGCTTTCGGTTTACAAGTTTTTAATTTTAGGGCTATAGTGTTCATTCTTTTTACATACTTTAGTTGGTTTCATTTGTCTAATTCTATATTTTGCATTATTGTGATCGGCAATACTTTTTTTAGTTATCAACCCATTGAAAATGTGAGTGTATATAAACAAACCTATAGCCCTACTATTGAAAACGTTTACATGTTGTACTCTTTATCTTGGTATATTTTCCTACTTTATACAATTTTAACTATAATTTGAAATATTATCAATGAAAACTGGAAAGCACATTATTTGATCAACGTTTTTGTATACAGAATGTACTTATCATATATTTGTATTGTATGTTTGCAGCGGTTTTGAACAACTATATATTCTGTGGAGGAATAGTTGTTTTAATTTACAGAAAAGCATCAGCAAATTGTAAAGGATGGCTGGAAAGGCAAAAAATTCAGAATGAATTTTGAGGCAATGAATACATGCACATTACATACAATTATCTAACCAATTCCAGCCAAGTAAATACAATATTGCAAACTTGCTGACCAATCGCGGCCCTCACAGCTGATACACATGTCGGGAAGCTGCACATGGCCAATCTGATTATTAATTATAATTTTTGTTCATAATACCTCTTCATTTCTTATTTTCTCCATCCAGAAAATCTTTTCTTTTATTTTGCCACAACCAAATTTTAAAGTTTCTAAATATTTACTATTTTCTCCACTACTCATGTGAGTTTACTTTGATTAGACTTTTTAGCCTATTTTCTTGTGCTCACCGACAATTCCGATCCATACCTCAATACCAAACAGAGCTTTTCTATATTTTAATTTTTTCTTTTTGTTTATGTTCGTATTTCTTTGGTGCTCTTTATACATTTAACTTAACATTATCTTTTTACTGCTTCTCATCTTTCATTATCTAATTATAAAGTCTTCATTCTATGAAATTACATACCCTAGGTATTTGAATGTATTTAGTTATTCTAGCTACTCTTTATCTATTTTGATACAATTTTCCCCTTATCTTCATAAACGTTGCCTTTGACCATTGCTTCTGTCTTTCTGTGAATGGAAAAATATGGATGACATAGCATTATGACTTGACTTAAAGTAGTTGACCCAGCTTCTTACTGTGCGGCAAACAAAGTGTAAACCGATATGATCAGTTTACATCATCTATCGCTTTGTCACGAAGGAGAAAACTATTTGCTGAACTCATTATATCATCAATAACATATTTTAAACAATTGTTAGCACGGTCATCTGATTTTTTTCCCGTAATATGTAATTAAAATTTTTTTGACTCTGAACATCATTGTTTGGAATGGCAATTGTTGATGTCAAAGATCACGCTAATTACATATCTTTTAACATCAATAATAACAACACCGATTGTTGTGACATTAGTTGCCGTAGTTATGGACCATCGGTCAACAATCGGCGGTGTTAACTGCGAGCAGAGGTCACAGGCGCGTGAATAAAACAATACGTGTTGCAGAATTCTGTCCATACAAGGCTGTTGGTACAGGACAGTCGTGTTTTGCGAATACATCGAAACAGGTATCTGATAGTCTTTGTTAATATGTACGCGTTTTTCCACTGCATTGGATTCCAGCAACCTGAATCACATTGAAACTCTGATCCAAATTAATTTTTTTCCTAAACTATGTGAATTACTACTTATGACATACATACACCACTACTAATATGGCGTCACAAGGTGATATCCTTCTTCTCCTTAAATTTCTGGCTCAACTCATCTCTGTCAGCCTCTGCCCTCCATCAATTCCCTGTTCCCAAATACCTTGCGTCTTTTGCAATTCTTTCTCCTTCAAGCTTTTCTTAGGCAGTCTCTTCATGATTTTCTATCCATTTGTTCTCTTTGGTTATCTATGTTCTTCCATCTTCACAATGTTAACAGTCTGTCTCAGTGTTCGTAATGTTACAAATTCCAGTGCTATTACTCCTTACACATATGTAGGCCTATAATTGACTATTGAATCTGACTCTTCAGGGCCCCAGATGACTTAATCTGACTCTCTAGTAATGAGTGACCAGTGTCAGTTTCAGGTCCTAATAATTGATTGGAGAATTTTCCTTTCATAGATGTTTATCTTTCTTTTAATCTCTTGGCAAGTAACCAAATGTCGGAGCTGTATCAAAGAACTGTAGTTTTATATAATCCATAGTCTGGTTTTTGTGGTACAGGTTTTTGGTAAAAAAAAAAGGCTTTTCTGCAACAGAATTCATAAAATTACTTTTGTTATAATATTTATTTGCTTCTTACACTTTAATGGCATTTTTATGAAATGAAGTTAATTCACAAGCGCGCACGCACGCGCGCGCACACACACACACACACACCATAGAGCCATGATCAGTTAGACATAATCAACAAACTCATTCTGTAAGCAGATTTTATGGTTTCCGTAATAGCATCAACATGTGTTGACCAAAGCCAACTTTACGGGTATATGTAAGTGAGAAGCGCCCAGTAGGTCTGTAGGGTAAACTGATACATGCACTGTTAACATCGTAAAACTCTATTTGTGTGGTTAGTTGATCTTTATGTTAGTATGTGTATGTGTGTGTGTGTGTGCGCGCGCGCGCGCACGTTCCATGGCCTATACATCCTTTAAATCTGCTCGTTGTCTAGACAGTATATACAGAAATTTTAATTTAATATTTTCTGTAACGGTCAAGTATTGTTAAACCTAAATAAATGTCTGTAAGGTTAATATTCCAAAATCATTGTAGTTGTATAATTAAAAATTAATATATTCATAATATAATAACTTTTTAATCATAATTATACATACAATTAATGAGAATTCCAGAGAGATTAATCAAAATCAGAGTGTACTGTATAATTTTGATACTTTCAAAATTTTTGACCCCAGACCCCGAAAAAAGGGATCAAAAATTTATAAAAATTCTGCCGGGCACCAGACTAAATAGAATTTTAGCACAAATTTGATGTTAAAATTATAGCATTTATTGTATGATTGCTCTACAATTGTTAGGCTTTACTACTAGGATTTGGGATCTTCTTAATTTTCTTCTGATAACTGAAAAATTATCTAATATCAAAATTTATCCAATAATTAATGTACTTAGTTCAAAATAGCAAGCAAGTTCTGGAGCTCAGAGAGCATACTTGTCACTTGTATATAAAATTCAACTCTGAAATCTCTTGGCTTTTAGCTTTTCAGTCCCAGCAGCCTCAAATGTATCTCTCTCTCTCTCTCTCTCTCTCTCTCTCTCTCTCTCCATGTTTTATTGTTTGTCTGATTGATGCATAAAGTAGAACTTTCTTTCTTATGTAAACTAAACTGAAGGAACAATGTCAGAGTCTGGTGTCTGGTGACCTCTGATCTCATGTTGACACCTCTGGCAGCCACTTTGTACATCCGTATAACGTAGAATGTAGGTACTTCTCAAGGTTGCTAATGGCAATGATGATATTTAAACAAGCTAACAAACAGTTCTCTAATGCCGATTACTGTGATACGTCTCCCTGAGAGTATGGATTTGCAACGGAGCTACATTGAAGGAGATAAAATTTTTCTGTCACTAATTAATTTTATACAATTGGTTAATCTTGTTACTTTTTAAATGACCTAACAATAAACCAACTCTATAGTGTACGAATCTCCAGGTTGCTTTTCATTTCAACAATCCCCCTCTTTTAGATCTCTTTCAGATACCCGTTCTGATGTTTTTCAACATTTTTGGCCAGGCTCTTTTTTCTGTTCTATTTTACTCACTGGTTATGAGTTCATTGTTGAAAATACTCTGCACAAATCTGTACCACAGTAGATTTCAAACTTCTTAATTGTCTTTGACATTCAGTATATATTCCTTCCTTCAATTCTCATGCGTTGTAAAATTATCGTAGACAATCATCATCCTCAACAAGGATTAAACCAAAAATGATTTCTTCCAGTTCCAAGCAGATATACTAGAGCTGGTTGCTCCAACATTTCTTCAGATGCCCCACACCTCTCTGACAGGCTTATAATTTAATGGCTGTTTGGGGACGCGGCAATCAACTATTGAGTTAAGATGTCCCAACCATTTTAGCCAATACTGGCTGATACTATAGAATATACTCATAATATGTTTGCATTCCCATCCGATTGAAGAGTATATCCTGCTTTGCAACAATACAGTTAAAAGTATTAGGTTATTAAACATTTACTGAAATTTATTATACATATTTTAAATACTTGTGACTTAAACTACCTCAGTCATGGTTTTTTAAGACTATATTTAATATTTTAAAATTATAGTTATGTTAAAAGTATTTAATTACTTTATTTAAGCCTAATAAAATTAATTGAAATAAAAATTGGTTTCCAGTACCTTTGTCCATTAAAAATAAGTTTTCACAAAGCAAAATTGATTAAAAACGTACACTATTAGTTGTATAACCTCACTTTTATAAGTGATGCTATATGGGGTCTGTAACATATTTTCAACATCAATTTTTATATTTGAGTTTTAATTTTAAATTCAGTTTTAATGCAGGGTGAGATTGGATACTTGTCTCCTTTTCAAACCCCTTTTACTTAACATTTTGCCAAACCTCTTTCCCAACTGAATGACCATCATATTAACAAGTGCTGTGATATGTTATATATAATTATCAGTTAATACTGTAATTTAATTTGACTTGGGCTAAATACAGGTAGCATGTAATTGACATGCTGTGTGGAATATGTAGCCCTATCGTTTTTTAAACAAACTTCTTCAGCTTTTATCCATTATTTTATTTTTTTGCAGAGTTTAATAATCAAAATGAAATGAATAATTGATAGTCTAAAATTTTACAACAAACAATTCCTAAAAGAAAAGGTAAGAATATGGGTATTAAGTTTACCAAAATAATTCAAAATAGGAAATTTTAGGTTACTGAGCTCCACCAAAAAATAAACACAAGGTAGCAGTTTTGCTAACATCTTTATATTTTATTAATCTTTATTATCTTTATTACAGTCTTAATTAGCATTATCCACTTCATGTACAGGAATGCTTACTAGTACTCTTGGGCCCCTTTGAATACATCCTTGTGTTCCATGTAACCATGGTCTTCTTCCTATGTAAAATATTTAAAAATATGTTTATATATCTTTTTGTTCACTCGCACGCATGCGCACACACACACACACACACACACACACACACACACACACACACACACACACACACACACAATTTGTATATTTAACTTTCAAATCAGCATTAATAATCACACTCAACTGGATGTGTTTTGCTTAATTTGTAGGTTAAACCTACAAATATGTTCCCTAATAGATGCCAGGGTTTGCATGTGATTTAAATATCAGCAATCTGAAAGTTTGATTACATACTACATATTTGTCAAAAATTTTTAAATATTTAAAATATAATTATGTCACAAAGTTTTTTTATCGGTAAAAACGTAAAAGTTTTACCTTATAGCCTGAACCAGTTTTCACTTATTATAAGCTTCATCAAGGGCTGCCACTGGGATCGCTGTCCATCTTGTTCTTGGTGATGGTGTCAACTTATGAAGGATCAATGTTTTGTGTGTGTGTGTGTGTGTGAGGTATGATATGTTCGAATAATGCGTAAGATTTGAATTGTGTCTGTTCATTTAGGATGTCATTTTTATGTGTTTGTATATTTCCAATTGTTCAAGATTGTCTAGTTTTCGGCCTTTTGTGTGTACATGTAGAAAATTCATGTTATTGTCGATGTTTATGTATGTGTGTGTTTTGCTTCAATGAGGTGGTTTTCAAAGGTGGATTCAGTAGTCGAGTGTAGTGCCTTTGTGTGTTTCAACATTTCTTTGATGCAACGTCCTGTGTAGCCTATTTAGAATTTGTTGCAATCTGAGCAATTTAGATTGTAAACACCAGGTAGATCAAATTTGTTTTGTGCTTTGTTTGTGTATTTTGATAGTGTGTGTTCTGTTTGGTTTGTAGTTTTGTATGGGATTCTGTATCCTGCTTTTTGAATTTGGGGGCTATTTTTTCAGTGTGGTTATCAATGTATGTTAGTGTTATGAACTTGTTGTTTTCTGTCTTTGTCTGTTGTTTGTTTTGTGTTTTGAGTAGGAGTTCATTGACTATTGTTCTGTTGTATCCATTGGATTCTGCAAGATATATCAATTTACAGACTAAATTGCTCAGATTGCAACAAATTCTACATAGGCCACACAGGATGTTGCTTCAAAGATATGTTGAAAACACAAAGGCACTAAACTCCACTACCGAATCCACCTTTGGCAAACAACCTCATTGAAGCAAACACAAACATACACAAACATTGACAAAAACATGGATATTCTACACGTACTCACAAAAGGCCGAAAACTAGACACTCTTGAACAATTGGAAATACACATTGGAAAAACATATAAAAACGACATCCTAAACAAACAGACACATTTCAAATCACATGTATTATGCGAACATATCACACCCCACACACACAACATTGATCCTTCAAAAGTTGACACTGTCGCCAAGAACAAGACGGACTGTGCTCCCAATGGCAGACTCTGATGAAGTTTACAGTAAGCAAAAACTGGTTCAGGCTATATGGTTAAACTTTTACGTTTTACCAATAAAAAACTTTGTGTTTAGAGTCAGTAGTGACATAATTATATTTAGTTAATCAAGGGACACATAATGGAAAATGAAATCCAAGAAAATAAAATATTTTATTGTACATATTTTTACAAATCAGACTGCAAGTGAAATGTAGACTAGTCTTTGACAAAGTGAAGTATAGTAAACAAGGTTCAATTCTTCAATTTGATGTGACTAGTCAAATCAGTTTTGGTTTCTGATATACACAAATTTAAAAAAACAAAATTTGACAAATATGTAGTTGGAAAATAATAATAGTCACTGATGGTATCTATAATTATACAATTCATCCTGGTGTGTCTGTAATTATTAATACTGAATTTCTTTGCCTACAGTTCATTACAAAAATCTACATAAATACTAATATGAGGCATCGTAAAATTTGCTTATTAACACACTATAAAAAAAATAAATAAATACATTCCAAAAGTACTATTATGGTGTTTATGAAACTGTGGATTTTTACAGCTAAATAACTGCTTATATGATTAGAGTTTTCATTAATCTTGTTTACGTCTTTTACCATTTTCCCATACTGTTCATACTTTTAACATTTGGAAAAACAACTTTTTTACAAACAAGTTTTTTTTAATTTTTCATACATCTGTGTTAACTCTTAAAAAATTTGCAACAATACTTACTGAATTCTGCATGGAAAACTCTTCTCAATATTCTAAAATATGAAACAATTTAAGTTCCTATTGTTTATAAAGTATTCAAAAAAGTATACTTAAGATACATAAAGAACCTAAACAGATATGTACACTTGTTACATGTACTTATTAGTCAATGAAATGCTGCAATAACTAGAACACATAACCGCAGATAACAACATATTTGTCAACATGCTAAATTGATATATACTGCAATATTATTGCAGCCAGTCCTTTTCATACTTCTTGAATTGGTCAATTTTTATACTGATAATAAATGTGTAACAAGAATATACTCACTTTGCTATATATATCTTTTATATATATTGCAACAATACATATATTTGCATATGTACCCAGGGCAGTATTTTGTAAATAATTAGTAGAGAGTAGGATGAATATTTTTATAAAATTAGTGCATGAAAGTATAGGCGTGGATTTGCAGAAGCCTGTCGAAAGTGTACACCTACCCGACAGAATTGTTACAGCGAAGTCGTATGTACTGTACGGACACCAGTTTTGCTGCCGAGACGCCTGGGGAGCGGGGGTCTACTGAATAATAGTGCGTGTTTGTGTTGGTGGGGGATTACTGGTTCTAAAAACGTTATTCAGACGTTCAGAAGACGTATTTAGTTGTAATTTTGTGTGCGTATTAGATTGAACGTTCGTACATTATACGTAAGTGTAATTTATTGAATATTTTGTTAAAATGTGTTTTTTTTATTCGCTACAAGAAATACCTTGTGAGAGACAGTCAAGTCACACCGAAACTGTGTTAAACGTATTTTAAATGTGTAGTATTACATTGATTCATGCAGTGGAATGGCATACGTCACCACATTCCTTGTTCGGTAGCAAAGCTGAACTGCTGATAGTATATGTGAATGTGTATTTGAGCAACCACTAACCTCCATTGTACTACAATGGGGGAGATGTCTTTGTGTACGTATGAATTGTTGGTTTATATTATTAAATCAGGTATTGGCATGATTAAAATAAAAAAATAAATATGGTTTTTACCTGTTACAAAAGACAAATCATAATTCTAAAAATACCATTAGAATAAAAACATTTAAACGCGTATCGTGAATCAAACTTATTGCAGAAAAGTGCAATAATAAAAACGTTACACAAATTAAAGTTAATTACTACCACAATTAGCTAGTAATTAACAAGTGTGTTATATGTAAATAACAAGTGAAAAATTACAAAGACAGTGCAACCACTCACCTGAAGATCGTTTTTTTGTTTCTGTAAAAATAGGCTAAAAAGTGATCAGTTAAAAAAGGACACTACACACGAATTAACAAAGTTTAACATGTCAAAACATTATCTGACACGTCAGTTTACTGTCTACTATAAATACCTCCGGCAATTTTAGACGAGGTTCAGTCTCAAGGAATCTTCACATGAGGGCACTATGTTCGTTTGCTAATTGGCAGACTCAAGGAAATTTCACATGAGGTCAGTATGTCTGTCTGCTAATCAACTTGAACTCACCATCATCTGCAATACACCATGATTGATGGAGGAGAACAGGACCACCCTCAACAACAGGCTATAGAGTACCGAGGAAGCATCAGCATCATCATCGTCATCATTGTCATTCAGGAGATGCACACACACACAAACGGTAACTTCAACGATATGTAGTGTAATGGGGCAAAATTTACATAAATATTATTGTATAATTTTATAAATTTTATAACATGTGCAGATGAGGCACCCATAAGGTGAGACGATTGCCAGTGAGAGTTTCATGACCATATATGGTTATGAAGCATAACGAAAGTTTATTTATAGCCAGTGACTAACACCGCTAGTATTCTGTTGATGAAAATCAGTTCGTGGCAAGTTGAAAAGGTGATACTAAGCCCAACGGAGCTTTCCAATACTGAGGACGAGACATATGGTGGGTAGCGGGATGAACTGGTTTCCAAGACGTCACCGAACGAAAATTGTAACGCTGAACGCCAGTCGGCAAATAACATCTAAATACAGCGGACGTGGGCAGTTCGCTCGCCGCCGGCTGAGTACCATTTTTGCCCGCATAAACCGCAAATCAAAAAATGTGAATTTTAATATATTTAAAAATAAAAAAGTGTTGGGATAAAATGTTCAGTTATATCAGTGACTATTGGGAATAAATTGACAGTTCTGCCATAAAATGTAAAAGTAAAACAACAAAACAGTGCACTCGCAAGGAGACTTCCCATGTGATGAAACCCTATGCACCATGAAAGGAACGTAAATATTTTGACAATAATTAAATACTGGCTTTTCACAAAATTTTATAAGTTGAGCTCAACAAAACCTAAAAGTATGGAAGTACTGTATGTATGATTGTGTGAGTGAAGAATATGAAAATAATAAGAAGTGTTGAGTTTGCATAATCTTTAATATACGTATTCATATTTTTATGTAATAGTTATTGGTGATCAGTTTTACGCCTTAAGACAGAATAAGTGTTTTCATGACCTGTTTCATGTTGTCAAAAGAAAATAAATAATGTTATATTTTTCTTGATATACGCATTTTGTTATTTGTATTTGCCTATTGTTCTCTGCCGAAGTACACTAAACGACGTCCTGGATCAACCTTTACACATAAAATCAATATTAAATTAATATCTAATAACTGAACATACTTCAGTTGACGTCCGAACAGGGACAAATTTATTAATTAATTACCGATAATATTTCAACTGGCTTCCGAACAGGGACATTGTAAATTAAAGTTGAAAATTTACAATTTAGTCGAAATGGCAGAGAAGAATGCAAATGCAAATTTGTGTGAAAATATAGAGGTGGGGTCCATCTTGGATGTTACACAAGATGATTTAGTAACAACAAATGAAAATGTTAATGAGAGCGTAGGCGAAATAGTAAATATAATGGAAATGGTAGTAGCTGAGAGTAGTAGAAATAACAAGGTAAATATATTTAAGCAATTAACAATGATTATGGAAATGGTGTCGGAGATAAATGCAAGTAGCGTAGAGTTAAAGTCAGAGATAAATGCAAATAACATAGAGATGAATAATAAATTTGACCAACAAAATAAGAATAATGATAATTTGAACACGAGTTTAAATGAATTTAAAACTGAAATGAAGTCAGAGGATGATAATTTGAACGCTAGTTTCAATGAATTTAAAACTGAAATAAAGTCAGAGATAAATGCAAATAGCGTAGAGTTAAAAGCAGAGATAAATGAAGTAAATAATAGATTTAACAAACAAGACGAAAAATTAAGAGACATAAATAACGAATTTGTAAACATAAGAAGCGAAATAAAAATGAGTAATTTAAGTATGAATAACCAATTTGAAAGTATAAGTGACATTTTTAATGGAGTGAGTGAGAGATTCGTGGAAATAAATAATAAACTAGAAAATATAGAAGTTGAATTAAAACAGATAAGTGGGTTTAGTGGTGTCAAAAATAATGATGACACGGGTGAGTGTGACGAAAATGAAAATAATGAAGTAACAGACGACCATGGTGTCAATACAGGTGAGAATAATGGTGGTAAATAACGAAAAATTACGAAGAAATAATTAACGAGGTAAGTGTTAGTTATAAAAATGAATTAACAAGTAGTAGTGGTAAGATAGTGGAAAACGAGATATATAAAGGTGATACAGTGAAAATTAATAGTGATGATGATAATATAGAAACAGTGAGAGAGTAGAAATCAGTGTTTACAAGTTAGAGAGAGAGTATGAAGAGATTTATTTTGTGAACATGTTCAATTGAAATTAAAGTTTTGGAATGTTTGGGAAATTTTATTCAGATGCAGCTGAGATGTTTATTTTAATGTAATGAGGTTTATGTTCATTGTAAGTGTTTACTATGTTTTATTATGTTGTATTATGATAGTGTGTAGGAATCTTAAACATGAATTGTATGTTTTTTAAATACGATTCCCCATTTTCAGGCGGCCACGGCTTCACCGAACCCTAACCATGGATTTGGCTTAATATTCTAAATTGATGAACTTAGAAATACAACTGGAGGTAAGATCAGGGGAATCTAAGATGATATAACTTTGGAACATGGCTATATACCTAAGTATGGGTGATAGACCGATTAAGGGAATGTGAATACTAACTTAGTAGGATTACTGGCATCCGGGATATCAGTAATGCCGAATTTTGTATAACGCCAAAGCAAGGATGGGGGAGAAAGAAAAGAAAAAATGTTCACCCCTTCTGCTTCAGTCCTTGTGGAGGCAACTGGGCGCTACAGTCCAGGGGGGGTAATAGTGTGTGTGGAAGGAGGAATTTAAAATAAATTCATAATTTAATAAATTATGTGATAATGGAGAAGGTGGTTACTAGGTTGTTAGTAATGAGTTATTAGATATTAAAATGAGTTACATCAATAATGTAGAGTGTGTAATTGATTTTCTGACGTAAATGAATGATGTTGTATTGACGAGGAGTATTTTATTTTGATGTACTAAGGAGTAATATGAAGATGCTTAACGATTGTTAAGTAAGTAATTTGTGCTAATGTAGTTGATTTAATGTGTTTTACTCTATATAAGAAGTTTGTTAATTCTGAAATGTGAACTATATAATGGAAGATATTTGGATGTTGTAATGGGAAATATTTATTTAAATTTTGATGGGAATCAGAGCAATAATTTTGAATTTTGGGATAAGAGTTAACGAGAGAAGGTTATACAGAATGTTGGTATGGAATTCTTATAATGTATTATGTTAGACTAAGTATTCATCCATGTGTATGATAAAAAAAAAACTCAGTACTTCTTTATGCAAACCAGCACAGCTAATGGGAACCAGATCAGTTAGGGATATGTATACCAGGCCACTATTTGATATTTTTGATTTCATGTTTCAGTGTCTGGTGATGCTGTGGCAGCGGTCCTGTGTTGGCCTGCGCGCCAGAGCAGGAGTGTCAAGTGCCTGTCTGGCCTTGCGGTGTTGGGATCTCGAGAGAGAAGTCCAGTAAGGTCATTCAGGTGCGGTCACAGTCATTGGACCAGTGGTAAGTTAACCACGATTTTGAATAAAACATAGAGGGGGTTGTGTTGACATATACATGCTGATCACTTTAGGAAGTACGAGAGTGTCAATGAGAGCTTTTATGCTTCGGCATAAAACCTCTCATTGGGGGGGTATTGTAATGGGGCAAAATTTACATAAATGTTATTGTATAATTTTATAAATTTTATAACATGTGAAGACGAGGCACCCATAAGGTGGGGCGATTGCCAGTGAGAGTTTCATGACCATATATGGTTATGAAGCATAACGAAAGTTTATTTATAGCCAGTGACTAACACCGCTAGTATTCTGTTGACGAAAATCAGTTCGTGGCAAGTTGAAAAGGTGATACTAAGTCCAACGGAACTTTCCAATACTGAGGACGAGACGTATGGCGGGGAGCGGGATGAACTGGTTTCCGAGACTTCACTGAACGAAAATTGTAATGCTGAATGCCAGTCGGCAAATAACATCTAAATTCGGCGGACGTGGACAGTTCGTGTGCCGCCAGCTGAGTACCGTTTTTGCCCACATAAACCGCAAATCAAAAAATGTGAATTTTAATATATTTAAAAACAAAAAACAGTGTTGGGATAAAATGTTCAGTTATATCAGTGACTATTGGGAATAAATTGACAGTTCGGACATAAAATATAAAAGTAAAACAACAAAACAGTGCACTCACAAGGAGACTTCCCATGTGATGAAACCTTACGCACCATGAAAGGAAATTAAATATTTTGACAATAATTAAATACTGGCTTTTCACAAAATTTTATAAGTTGAGCTCAACAAAACCTAAAAGTATGGAAGTACTGTATGTATGATTGTGTGAGTGAAGAATATGAAAATAATAAGAAGTGTTGAGTTTGCGTAATCTTTAATATATGTATTCATATTTTGATGTAATAGTTATTGGTGATCAGTTTTACGCCTTAAGGCGGAATAAGTGTTTTCATGACCTGTTTCATGTTGTCAAAAGAAAATAAATAATGTTATATTTTTCTTGATATACGCATTTTGTTATTTGTATTTGCCTATTGTTCTCTGCCGAAGTACACTAAACGACGTCCTGGATCAACCTTTACACATAAAATCAATATTAAATTAATATCTAATAACTGAACATTCTTCAGTTGACATCCGAACAGGGACAAATTTAATTATTAATTACCGTGAACATACTTCAGTAGGTGACAAATGAACAATTATATTTTTGTGTTAAACAAAGAACTCATAAAGAACAGAATATGAGATAAAATAATGCAAAGACTTAAATGTAAATAGTGTAAATATTCAAAGTAAAAGTTGTAATTGTTTGTTTGGTGTTAAAAAATATATAAGTTTATTATGTTAATTAAAAAATTCAGTGTATCATTATAAATAATAATTATTCTTAAAGTAAATATTGTATTAAAAATATTACCAGTAATAGCAAATATTTAATTTTTATTTGATAAATTTTATATTATTGTTATAAACGATTTGCTATGAATTCAAAATTTAATAATGATTAAAAGTCAGACACACAAGCCATATAAAAGAAATTTATAATTTATTTATCATATATGTGTAGATATTTATGGCTATATGTTATTAATGTGTGCTGAACAGCAAAGATATGTTATGTTTTCAAAGTGTAACATTATAAAAGAGAATATTTTGAATTTTCCAGTTTCAAATTTCAATAATCAATTAATTTCATTTTCAATATTTAATAAACTGTTGACTGATTCTTTTACAATGTTTTAATTAATTATTTCATGTCAGCAACATCTCCATCTTCTATTTAAAAATAAGTTTTTTGTGCAATCACATATAATTAACGCAACGAACACAAAAATAGACAGAAGTGTATTCATTTTAAAGTACTTGTAAGATTGCAATGTATATATATATATATATATATATATATATATATTGCGATAAAACACAGGATCATGATAAGCAATGAACTATGTCTTATGCATGGATGATGGACATTCTCCTGTTTAAATTTGTCTCTTGTTCAAATTGGTTTTTTAGATATAGTTTTTGTATTGTATTACTGATAAGAATTTAGAATAGGTCAAACTCTTAAAACTTTTATTCGTCATTTTTCGATGTAGTGTGTTTGTGAAAGTGTGCGCGGGTGCGCGAGTTATTAACGTTTTTCTATTGTGTCCGTTATAATTATCCGATTTACATGAGACTTGAACAAGACATAAAGTTTAATATTAGCTACAATTTCCCTATATTCTGTGATCTTCAAATAACTGTTAAATGTGAATTTGTGTTATATGAAATCTTTATATGAAACTCACTCAAGCGTGAAGTAATAAAATCCCAGATAATTATCTTTGCAGGAAATGCCAATTCCATGCAAAGTGTTGCATGAAGAAATATTCAGCCATGTGCATATTATCATGTGACCGATAATTGGCCAATTATAACGCAGTAAAATCATTGAAAATTGTCTGTTGCCATGTGCAGATCAAGGCAGTTCATCTTGAGCATTCGTCTAGTAAACATGCGGTCCGCGTTCAAGAAGTTTCTCTTGCGTGAACACATAAACTGTGCGAAAGGTGTAGGAAAACTTGGAACTCTGTGTGAGTTATTCTACAGACCCAAGTAATTCAGTTGTAATAATATAATTGTGAATTTCTAGTATCCGTGTTAGTCAAGATATCCTCATAGGACGTTCTACCGACCACGGTAGAGCTGGTGACGTGAGGACACTTGAAGACAAGCGGAAGGTGTGCGCCTATACACCGCTTTTCATTAAACACCCACGTTACACCTTGAGATACGTAAATAAGTAAAACAATATTAAAACATTTTTAAAAACCTTTAACAATCAATAATCAGTGTTATCGCAGCGAGGCAGTGTTGCAGTTCAACACATGCGAGATATACGCATCGCCTTCAGCCATCTCGCCGCATCAAGTTGGAACATCTTCACTCAAGTAACAATTTCAGATCTGAACTTTATACAAACTTGTTTTCAAACAATATTTCTAAATTCATAACTTTTGTGTATGTTTAAAAATATATCGTATGAACTATTATTCAATTGGTGTGTAATAAATAATTATAATACCTCCAATATAGACTTGTTGATTTATAAAACACACACTTTAATCCTACGCGCAAGAATTAATTCAATTGTGTTGTGTTAATACAAGCATACGCTGTAATGCGCATGTATGAAATAAAATAAATATTTAATTTAATTTTAGTAACATGTAATAGACGAGCAGGTGTGAAATTGGAAGCTGGCTTTCAAACAGGAATCAACAAGAAATATCACGTGATTACTGCTGTAAGCGTGTACACAAGTAAATAGAGTGTGTGCGTGAAGCCTGTTTGAACCTGAAAGTTTGCAACCTCACCCCAAGTAAATGCTAAATTAAGAGTATATTTAATTTTAAGCAAACCATAAATGTTAGAAAGAATGTAGAAACTTCTAAAAATGCGTAAAAATCAGACACATGTGCAGTGCAAATTCTACGTAATTCGGACAATCAGTGCGAATTCTGTGCAATTTTTAAAGCATAATAATTACACTAATGATGCAATCATTATGATAATTACATATCATATGTGTAATTAAATTAGACAATATTAGATCACCTTGAAATCCGCATTAAACAGTGTGATTGGCAAAAATGTGAAATGAGACGTGAGTGGGAGCATTCACGCCATGGATGGTTTTTGACATGCTTATTCCTGAGCCTACAGGTGTGGTTTTCTTGGTGGATATAAATACAAGCCCAGGAGAGCCAAACTCTCTCTTCAATCAGTCGTCAGTCATGGCGGTACGCTATGTCCGTCTGAGACGCGAATTTTTAATTACTTTGGACAGAGTTAAACGCTATGTCTAACATCAACAAGACTTTTATATCATAACTATAAAGTATTACGGGAAATGTTTTGATTTCAAGTAGTAATGAAAAACAATAAATAACAAGTACCGTAACAATAAAATCATCAGACATCTACAGCAGTCTACAACTAAGAACATCAACTCTAGACAGATGGTGAGAGAACTTCTAGCAGAGGAACGAGACACAGAGCACTAGACACGGTTCTATCACAACAGCAACCAATCCAGAGCAAAACTCATTACAATCTACAGCAGCCGATGTACCATGAAGGACGAGAAATGGGAGAACGAGCAGTGAGACCAGGAAGGACAAGAGGACCCGGAGATGATCACTGGAGGACATGGGACAATCTGCAGAATTTAAGGTGATGGAAAACCAATTTGTAATTATCAAAGAATAAAGACATTGAAAGACTTTAATAAAAAAAAAATTTTTAAAGAATAAGTATGTAGGTAGAGATAAGAGAATGTAATTTACGTGTAATCAGAATATTTTTAATTATTTTTCTTTAATGAATGAACAGGCAATGTAAGAATAGTTTAAATCCTTGCTTGAATAATTAACAAGTAATTAATTCATTTAAATCTTTTTATTGAAAGCACATAAAGTAAAGTAATTGGAAATAAGCAATTAGTTGTGTTAAAATGATTATAAAGCCGTAAAAGGTATGTCAAGTATAGAATAAGAATGTATTAACAAATTTAAAAAGCACACAGTCAGACTGAGTAGTCGAGGAATTATAATATAATGAAGACATGTTTTACTTAGAATTGATAATATAATATCTAAGATATAAAATCTATTTTAGTGATGAGAATACGGCAAGCAAAGAAACTTTGAAAACATAGATAATGAATATCTTATGGCAAATCAAGTATTACTATAATATTATTATTTTTTGCATTAATATTATTATTGCATTAATAAATGAAAACATATTACGGTTCATAAAAGGACTACTCTTATTATAATTACACCTGAACCCCAATTATACATACACGTTTGTTAGTAATGTTATATATAAATGTTATATGAGTATTAACACAGCACCAATTAAAATTATATTAAATAAGTTAACATATGTACCGTTATATAATTTTTGCTTCCCAAAGAACGTGGGTCTCCACAAAATTAAATTATATTATATTAAACAATTGTACTTGTATTGTTATAATTTTGTAGCAAGTTAACTTGGGGCTCGACACGCTCACAATTTATGTATATGTAACGTTGCAATATATTCAAACACTTTCTGCTACAGTTCGTTTCTTGATATATATAATATATATTTTATAATAACTTTACCTCAAGATGTTTTCTCCCTATTTGGAACATGTTTCGGGAAGCCTTGTGTTCCCATCTTCAGCCTTCCGTATTTTGAGCCTTGTGAGGTATTTATGTGTTGGCTGGTTGTTGCTTTGGTTTCCTGTTGGTCTCTGGTGCTTTAAATTGGTATTATTGTGTGTGATTGTGGTGTACATATTAGTATTTTGTGTATTTTCTATGTTGAGTGCTTCGAAAATTGTGTCATGTTTTGTATTGATTTGTGTTTTCTATTGATTAAAATTTGATAAGTGTTTTGTATTGATTAAAATTTGGCCACACATGCAATAAACACTGGACATGAATTCCCAGACATAACCAATATGACACTAATAAAACATATACCACACAAAGGAAACATAATGAACATTTGGGAAAATTTACAAATATACAAACATAAAACACAAAACAAACTAATACCTGAACAAATACAAATTAATACAAAACATGACACAATTTTCGAAGCACTCAACATAGAAAATACACAAAATACTAATATATACAACACAAGCACACACAATAATACCAATTTAAAGCACCAGAGACCAACAGAAAACCAAAGCAACAACCAGCCAACACATAAATACCTCACAAGGCTCAAAATACGGAAGGCTGAAGATGGGAACACAAGGCTTCCCGAAACATGTTCCAAATAGGGAGAAAACATCTTGAGGTAAAGTCATTATAAAATATATATATTGCAACAATACATATATTTGCATATTTGCCCAGAGCGGTATGTGTGTATTGTAATTAGTATAAAATAATAAGACTAACAGTTTTAGACAGTTTTGTACGGGAACGGACAGGCTGGAGCCTGTCAAAAGTGACACCTGCTTTGTTAGTGTAAAATACAGCATTTGTGTTTGTGTGAGTAAGCCAGTTCTGACCTGCATCGAACAACAAAAAGGGGAGACGCGTAAGAATTGTTGGTTGTCAATTAATCAGGTTTTAACAGGATTAAAATAAACTAATTATACGTTTTAAACCTGTAAACAAATACTTACCCCAATTATAAAGACACCATTACATAAAGAAATTTTTAATGAATATGGTGATATAAAAATTATTGCCAAATGTGCAATATTAAAGATGCTAACTAATTAATATTAATTACTAGTGTAATTGAATAGTAATTAATATATGTGGTATATGTGAGTGACCAGAAAAAAATTCGCAAACAATGATATCGCTCATGTGACGAGTATGTTCATGAGTTCACGATAATGGATCAAAAAGTGATTGTAAGTAAAAGGACGCTTTGCACGAATTGACAATATCTGACATGTCGAAAACAGTCCCGAACCTGTCAAATCGCCTCCAGTATAAATATCACTGGCAACTTTGGGCGATCAGACACTCAGACTCAAGAAATCTACACACAACGTCAAGCTGCCCATTTGCAGATCGACCTGGACACACACACTGTACCACACTCACTCCAAGATGTAAGGAGGAATTCTGGAGCAGCATCAACAACAACCCTTAGAGACAATGAACACAGCATCAGAATAATCATCATCATCATCATCATCATACTCTCAGGATTCTGGACACACACACAAGCAACGGTAACGGCAGATATATGCAGGTGATAAAAAAACCATTATATTATTTTTATTGTGAAAAGAGCTCTTAAAAAGAACTGAACTATAAACATTAAATAATTAAAGTTAGTAAGTTAAATATTAGAAATAAGAGAATTTAATTTAACAACAAAATTTAGAAAAGAAATACAAATCTTTTGTTGCATTTTTGGGTGTGTTAGTAGAAATCAATAATAGATTGGAAGTAAATGTAATATCATTTTCATTTTGTTTATAGCAACAATTAAAGTTTATTCTTGAGTTTTAATAGGATTTTGTTTGTAAATGAGTTGCTATTATTATTTAAAATTTGAGTTAATTTCAGACACACACAAATAAAAAGAATTTAAATAATTTTTTTAACATGTTTGTTTAGCTAGTAAGATTATATGGGTGTTTATTTTTGTTGTATGTTATGAATAGCATAGCAGGTTACAGTATATTTGTAAATGTTTTAGTGGATAGTTAGTGAGGATCGGTCAATAATACAACTTTTAGTTATTTTGCGTCGACGTTTCGACAATATTTATTGTCATCTTCAGGACCTGTGTATGAAATACAATAGAAATATCAAACATAACGAAACAATTAAATATTTGGGTGAACGTGTTGGTGATGTGAGTGTGTGCGTGTATATGTATGTATCATTTTTTTATGTGAAGACTTATGATAGTTTGTTTACATCTTCAAATTATCTTTAAGAAAGCGAGCAAATTATAGTATGAGAGTACTTAATTTATACAGTATTACAATTTAAATTACTAAATATAATGTTATTTTAATTAATTAAACAAACAGTAACCAACAATTGGATATCAGATTGGTACAAAAATTGTTTATACCTACAACAGTCAACATATAGCAAAGTAATATATTACCTATAACTAAAACAGATTAGGGGATGTTCACTATGTAATTATTAAAAGCCATTTTTACCATGTTTCACTCCCTACTGGTGTTAGCAAACAATCATAATTTAGAAACATAGAATTTACACAATATTTTGACACATTACGACTTAAATCAGATAGTTGACAAAGGTTACACACAAAAGTTTCTGGTAAATTTTACTAACAGGTAAACTTGGATAATACGGTAATTGTAATCATATTGTAAAATATAGTCAAGAGTACTATAGAATAATGTAATTTATGTATGTGTCCACAATCACCCTTCTCTTTCACCCATGCTCCCCCGCCAGTCCACCCAGCCTCTCACTCTAACCTGAAATCGATCTATCACTCACTATCACCCCACTCACTCATTCTCTCTCTCTCTCTCTCTCTCTCTCTCTCTCTCTCTCTCTCTCTTCTATATCTCACTCACTGTCTCCCTTCTTCCCTCTCTCACTCTTCCACCCTTCGCTCTCACACTCTCTCTCTCTCCCTCTCATTATCTCACTTCATTCACTCTCTCTCTCTCTCTCTCTCTCTCTCTCTCTCTCTCTCTCTCTCTCTCTCTCTCTCTCTCTCTCTCTCCCTCTCATTTGTCATTGTCCACAATTGGCACTCTAAAACACTCACCATTTTTATTACACTATCATCCTCATATAAATAGAGAATTATACACACGATAACAGAAATGATTTACCAACTTGTATTAAAGGGTTACAGATTTTATAACACAACATTATAGATAACAGATCTATTATATGAAAAGGGTTATTACTTACTATTTACATTTTGGTCAATGTTATTTACCTGGAACTTGGTCTATACAGAGTACCATAGTCAATGTAGTTCAAAGATATGTCGGTCATAATCTCTCTCACATGATCCCTCAATCTATCTCTCTCTCTCTCTCTCTCTCTCTCTCTCTCTCACTCTCACTCTATTCTAAACAGATGTATACCACAAATCTAACACGTAGACGTGTAGATACACACACGCTAGAATTACACACACACACACACACACACACACACACACACACACACACACACACACACACACACACACAAAACAACCTCACAAGTCAACTACACATTCGAGAATCCATACATAAATATAACACTATTTTATTCACTTATTTTTATCATCTAAGTGTAAATTATGCACAACGGAGATGCCCACTGTACTGAGTTTAAAACTGATCGACTATGTGTCTATAAGAATTGTTATATGTTTCTTAGCTAATACTAAATAATATGATCAGTGAGACACTTACGATTGTTGCTGACGCAGTTGTGTGTTTGGCGTCAGCAACAATTGTAAGTGTCTCACTGATCATATTATTTAGTATTAGCTAAGAAACATATAACAATTCTTATAGACACATAGTCGATCAGTTTTAAACTCAGTACAGTGGGCATCTCCGTTGTGCATAATTTACACTTAGATGATAAAAATAAGTGAATAAAATAGTGTTATATTTATGTATGGATTCTCGAATGTGTAGTTGACTTGTGAGGTTGTTTTGCTTTGTGTGTGTGTGTGTGTGTGTGTGTGTGTGTGTGTGTGTGTGTGTGTGTGCGCGTGTGTAATTCTAGCGTGTGTGTATCTACACGTCTACGTGTTAGATTTGTGGTATACATCTGTTTAGAATAGAGTGAGAGAGAGAGAGAGAGAGAGAGAGAGAGAGAGAGATTGAGGGATCATGTGAGAGAGATTATGACCGACATATCTTTGAACTACATTGACTATGGTACTCTGTATAGACCAAGTTCCAGGTAAATAACATTGACCAAAATGTAAATAGTAAGTAATAACCCTTTTCATATAATAGATCTGTTATCTATAATGTTGTGTTATAAAATCTGTAACCCTTTAATACAAGTTGGTAAATCATTTCTGTTATCGTGTGTATAATTCTCTATTTATATGAGGATGATAGTGTAATAAAAATGGTGAGTGTTTTAGAGTGCCAATTGTGGACAATGACAAATGAGAGGGAGAGAGAGAGAGAGAGACAGAGAGAGAGAGAGAGAGAGAGAGAGAGAGAGAGAGAGAGAGAGAGAGAGAGAGAGAGAGAGAGAGAGAGAGAGTGAAAGAGAGAGAGTGAATGAAGTGAGATAATGAGAGGGAGAGAGAGAGAGTGTGAGAGCGAAGGGTGGAAGAGTGAGAGAGGGAAGAAGGGAGACAGTGAGTGAGATATAGAAGAGAGAGAGAGAGAGAGAGAGAGAGAGAGAGAGAGGGAGAGAGAGAGAGAGAGAGAGAGAGAGAGAGAGAGAGAATGAGTGAGTGGGGTGATAGTGAGTGATAGATCGATTTCAGGTTAGAGTGAGAGGCTGGGTGGACTGGCGGGGGGAGCATGGGTGAAAGAGAAGGGTGATTGTGGACACATACATAAATTACATTATTCTATAGTACTCTTGACTATATTTTACAATATGATTACAATTACCGTATTATCCAAGTTTACCTGTTAGTAAAATTTACCAGAAACTTTTGTGTGTAACCTTTGTCAACTATCTGATTTAAGTCGTAATGTGTCACAATATTGTGTAAATTGTATGTTTCTAAATTATGATTGTTTGCTAACACCAGTAGGGAGTGAAACATGGTAAAAATGGCTTTTAATAATTACGTAGTGAACATCCCCTAATCTGTTTTAGTTATAGGTAATATATTACTTTGCTATATGTTGACTGTTGTAGGTATAAACAATTTTTGTACCAATCTGATATCCAATTGTTGGTTACTGTTTGTTTAATTAATTAAAATAACATTATATTTAGTAATTTAAATTGTAATACTGTATAAATTAAGTACTCTCATACTATAATTTGCTCGCTTTCTTAAAGATAATTTGAAGATGTAAACAAACTATCATAAGTCTTCACATAAAAAAATGATACATACATATACACGCACACACTCACATCACCAACACGTTCACCCAAATATTTAATTGTTTCGTTATGTTTGATATTTCTATTGTATTTCATACACAGGTCCTGAAGATGACAATAAATATTGTCGAAACGTCGACGCAAAATAACTAAAAGTTTTATTATTGAACGATCCTCACTAACTATCCACTAAAACATTCACTGATTGACGGTCACTAAAAATTTAAGGATATATTTGTAAAGCTTATACAGGTGAATATTTATTTGTCTAATGTTTGAAATTTTAATATTTGAATATTTTTCTATTAATTAATAAATCATAGAATGATTATTTTGAAATGGTTTTAAATGATTATTTCATGTCAACAACATCTCACTCCTCTTTAAAAATTATTTAATTATTGTGCAACCACATATACTTGACGCAACGAGAAAAAAATCCTGCGACCTGGCCGGTGTAATACACTTTGTAGTTGCGTTGAGTACATGGTAATATATTGTATAATTGTTGTTATATGTTATATATATAACATATAACAACACAGAGAGATTGTTCACACACTTGTAACTTCTTAGCGTACAGTCACATAACCTATTACAGCATTTAGACAAATCAGTGGTCACATCCTCCTCGATTCTGAACACTGAAGATTGGTACATTTTCCCTACAAATTATACATGAGAACCTAACTAATTCTATACCCTAACATTAGCAATGTACAAGAAAATTAAGAGTACTAACAAATTAATCTCCCACAATAGGAAAAAATAAAAGAATAAGAACATTCCACATAGTGAAACAAATTTTATCCGCCAAAGCATGTCAGAATTAAATACTGATAAGGGTAAGGAATAGTAGTTTTATTTTTTCCAATCATTATCAAACCAAAATAGGTACATAGAAACAACCTACTATAACATCTAAACAACACATACCTCAGAAAACAAATACTATAGTATAATAATATATATAATAACACACACACATATTAAACCATATTAAACCAGTTTTCTTATTGGCTAATTTTGTGAAAACTGTGTCACACAGAGTTAATGTGCTACAATATCATACAATGGCAATGTTGCTAAATATGTATGATTTGTACTAAATTATAGTTAATCTAATACTGAAAAATAATTCCATCCTTAAATTCGTAGTGACCGTTAATTAATGAATTTTTCAGTGAAGGGTTTGTGACGATCAGTCAAAAATATAACACAAATTTCAACTATGACACAAACTGGCATCACAGTTGTGTGTTTGGCATCAGCAATAATTGTCCTGATGATGACAATAAACATTGTCGAACGTCGACACAAATAAGTTAAAATTTGTGTTATATTTCTGACCAATCCTCATAAACCCTTCACTGAAAAATTCACTGAATAATAATAATAATGTACAAATTTACGCTCTGTGTTAGCCTATAATGAGACTATTAATACCAGAAACCATGCATTTTTAAGGTTTTTGAAAAAGTTAATAATTTATTAAGCTTTGGTCATTAACCCCTTCACACCCAGACCCTTAAAATACACTCCAAGCATATGTACCAGATAAATGCAACAGCTATGAAAATTAAAATAAATTGTTAAAGGCATCGTTAAATTATCTTATAAATTATCTTTTTACTCTTTCCTCAAGCTTAATATCTCTTCCCCACTTCTTCATCAACTCCTCCGCCAACTATCCTTCCTACTGCTAACTCCCCCAAATGCGTGCGCGCACACATGCACACACACGCACGCACGCATTTGCTTTTGCCCCTTTCTTAAGACACATTTTGTTAGTACATAAACATCCTTTTTTATCTGCAAAGTGAACAAGTACCAAATTTTTGTTTCTAACAAACAATGACGACCCTTTGTCTAATGCTTTGTTGAGGTGGGGAGGAACACCTGTGTTCGTACACACTGTGCCCATGAGGTATCATATCTCTATAGACACTCAGTAAGATGCATTGACATGTACACATCTGAAGCATTTGTCCTTTATATATATTGTCGGAAATGAAGTAAATTTTTGTGTAACATGAGGAACTCATCAACAGCAAAATTTTCACCAAGACCAATAACTGTCTGACAGATTTCTCACAAAAAGGATGAGCGCTGAGCAATTGTTGCCAGTGGCTTTTTTAAAAAATATTTGGGACTTGAAAAATGAAAGAATTTCAAGATTGAAGGCAATCCATTGCAACTCATATTTTTTTTTTAAATTTAAAACCTTAGAGCCATAACAGAATAACCTTGACAACCAACTGTCTACCATTCCTGGCAGTTTTACAATGACTATGATGGCATGTACTTACAAAGTATTACTCCATCGAACGATGGAGCACATGACATGCTAAAATATATCTGAACAACAAAAATTCTTTTTTAATCACATGAGTCTCAAATAAATATAAAAAGGATGTCCCTAAACACAGCAGCTTCTACAATTCACAGCGCTACAGATGAATTGGCCTGATTTCAAAAAAAATAATGTACAGTCTATACCCAACTAGTTATGATGATGAGCATGCTGTTATTTTCAGTTAAAGATACAAAGTCCCTACTAATTCTTACTACCTACAAGATGCCCTGTACTTATGGTGAAACATGTGTGCACAAAATACAGAAATGAACATCAACAACAATACAAGAACATACATGACACATACAAGACTGATAAACTGGCACTAGCACAGCACTACTGAGAAATTAAAAATTACATTCTATTGGAAAACATACACTGTAATAATTTAATTTTACAATTATTGCCCTTAACACACGAGACTTCATAGAAATGCAAAGTTTAACAGAGACCACAATTACAGGTAACCAGTTTTAAATCAAATTACAGACTCATCATATAAAATTATTCTAATTATAGTAACAAGTTAACAGTTTTATATCTTATTGTTATATGCAATTATTTTAGTAAGAATTTTGTTAATTCATGGACTGTTGCAGGAAGAGACTAGAGTGTTGTAACAATTTTAACAAAAGATTACTATATAATTAGATAGATGATCAGACATGACTCAGCCTTAGTCAAACAGCTGCAGATGCCTGATCTTACAATGGGTGAAAGAATTCGTGTTAAGAAAAATAAAAGTTGGGTTAGTTACATATAAACACAAGACATTTTTCATAACATATTCAGTTTTAACTATACAAAGTGTTAAAGGAAATTTTGTTAATTTTATATTAGACAATTACTCATTCCTGATGTATAAAAAATAGTTTCTGCATAAAAAACATACCCATGTTTCCTCCACTATGAATATAGTTTGTTGCTCTTATTAACCCCTGTGGCCAATGATATGTCGGCTGCAAACCAGGCATGGGAACATTTGGCAAAACAGCGGGTCCTGAAGTCATGGGAATTCCCATAAATGCATCCATTCTTGGCGATGGAGGAGGTGGGATAGATTGATTGTTTGATGATGAAAACATCAAATGATATTGATAATCTTCTAACACAACTGGATTAGAGCCATGATCATAAGGACACAATTCTCCTTGCATACAATAACCCTCTTCTGCACATACAAGTGAAATTATAAACTCATTATATACACTTCGCCAAATTACTAAATATAACAACTGCAGTCACTGCAAACACTTAATTATGCTACAAAATACTACACTGGTTTATTATTTACAACTTTGTTAGCTTAAAAATACTACATTGTCACCATACAAAACGATGGCAAACACTGTAAAAAATACAATTAGAGATCTAAAAATTTCTGTATAGTTTCAATGAAACTGTATATTATTTTATAATTTATTTATTAAATTATATAAATCTTACTAGCTTGACGAATTTATATGAAACACACGCTATTTCATAGTCTTTAAATCAGTATATTTTCCACCCTACATTGACATTAAAAAACTTAATTTCACATGCATTAATGCAATACTCTTATGTTGGTTAATAATGACATTCATAATTTCATCTCATATTAGTTGTCACAATAAACATTTTTTCCTAATTATGTTCAATTAATTGTTATTAGAAGATATGCAAAGTCTGTCTGAAAAGTATTCAGTCAGTTTGAATACTTTGATAACACATCATGTAACCTTCATGAAACTGCACAGCCAATCACAAGAGAGCACATTCATTAACAGTTAGCTTCTGTCAGACCCTTCATTCAGCAGTGAGACACCATTAAGTAAGCTTGTATTCTGTTACTCAATGACATCACATTCACAATGACTGAGCCAGTGGATTAACAAATCTGCTTGAAGTTTTGCTTCAATCTTAAAGCACTCATCCATGAAACCATTTTAATTTTGTGGCAAAACCATACAGTCCCTGGCTCCCTCAAACTTCTGGCTCTTTCCAAAGCTAAAATGACCACTGAAAGGGAGGAAATTTCAGGACAGTCAGTCAGATTCAGAAGAATGCTATGCGACAGCTGATGGGATTTCAAAAGACTTTACAGACTGTTTTCAGAAGTGAAAGGGATGCTGGAATTAAAGGGGGATACTTTGAAAAAATCTGATTCCCCATTGTGTCAGGTAAACTACTTTTCTCAAAATATGACTACATACTGTTAGGACAGACCTTGTACATTCATAATTCTGGGTTAATAACTATGTAAGAAGAAATATATGGTGGCATTTTCAACTGTTTACTAGACATGACTCTGACAGAATCTGGAGACTTTCATATGTCACCCGCAGGTTGTTGTTGTTGTTATTATTATTATATTAATGACAACCAGCTGACAATAATAACAGTGAAACTGATTTTTCAAATAATTAACATTAAAGTTAAGTATTAGTATTAAAGTTAAGTGTTAGTATTAAAGTTAAGTATATTTGCATTCAAGTTTCCATTGTACTGATGGCCTTACCATGGTATCTTGAACTTCTTATTGTTTTAGTGCACATTTCACTTTACATGTGATTGTAACTGTACTGTTTTTTTCTACAACTTATTAACTCTAACTGGTAGCCCGGCATTGTCTTTTTTTTCAATTTATTTCCACACAGAATGCACTAATATACTGACAAGGCAGCCATTCTTTGTATAACTGTGTAACTCTAATGGCCCACCACTGTCTTCTTTTTTTAAAATATTTCTGCACAGCATGCACCAATGCACTGACTCTCTGCTTTGTTACCTTGAAGCAAAACTCTGATCAGTTGTTTTTGCTTTCTTTTGTGGTACATTAATTTGTAGTCCCTCCTCCCCGACAGTTTATCTGAGCTACCAGCACCCGTGTCAGAAAACATTTTACACAACAGTAAATTTAAAACATTTTACACAAATATTAACAATTAAAATCAATACTAACAAATAATCATTTTTTGTTAACAAATACCAACAAACGAAAAACTTAAAAAATAAACCACACAGTGCACAGAATAACAACTAATGCCTAGTAGAAAACAGAATGCCTAGTATGAATTGAACATACACTGAAAACAAAGGCGTGTTTGTTGTCCACTAACAAGAAGCAGCAACATTCATCACTTGATACAAGCAGGAACATTGGTCACGTGAGCAGTGTGTTAAACATCAACACTTAATGGCAAGTTCAAAGAACACCAAATTCCTACTCCTTCCACGTGTCAGTTTGGAAGTTATATTAAACAGATCTTACAATGTCTACATATAACAAACTTGATTTCCTACTTAAAATCATCAGCTAAAAAATACACCTGGCCTAAGACATGATACACATACACATACTTCAATTGTCTGGTTTAAAATACAGGTAGCCATTAAACACACTCTACAACTACCATTAAGGTAATGTTTAAATTTACAATACAATACAATCACGTAGAACCATATCACATTGTATTAAACACCTACCAAAATGAAAAACTACTAAAAATTGCATTTATAGCAAAGGTATCATTCTATGAACTTCATAAACTGTAAATTTTTAAGCTCTCATAGCCACAGTCATTTCTTGCTGACTCTGTCTCCAGAAATCACCTTCAGAAGGAATTTTTTTCATCTAAGGTAACTAATATTCTGTCAAAATGGATTTGTGACTAGGCACTGACTGAACAGTAGTCAATGACAAGAATTAGCTAAAAATGAATTACTTCTGCAGAAGGAGTTGAAACTTTGGTGAAACAATGTTACCTGATTGTTTTTCATGAATCAGTTTACAATTTCATAACTCAGAAAAACAATTTGGGCCAGCCTTTACACATAGTAGGCCTACAGTATGCCAGATCTTACAAGTTTTGTACGAAAGCTATACTATAACCAAATTATTGCTGTTTCATTGTATTATGGCTATTGTATTTCAAATTATTGTTGTTATTTCAAATTAATGCTGTTATTGCAATTATATTATTGGCCTTAATGACTAACTACACCAACAATGTCAGCTCATTTTCTGCTGAAACAGCCAAAAGGCTCTGACCATGCTTTGGCATTCATATTCAAGGTTAATTAAAAACACTTCAATGATACAAATCACATACCAAAAGACATAAATTACTTAACAGATTAGTAACCAAACTTCCTCTATCAATTATAGCATTTATGAAAAAACACTTATTATTAGCCTACTACCTGAAATTTGTATTTGAAGATTATAGTAAATAATGTTATGCTTTAGTAAACAATGCTTCAAAATCCAAAAACCCTAATGGAAGAACTTCAAACTACAAAATTCATTGCTTCTAGTTGACAGTAACTATCTGTCATTAACATGATTCTATCAATGATATTTATGAATACAAATTGCTCATTATCATTCTTCATTTTTAAATAATGAATATGAGAGCTTTACACAATTTAAACAATCTCCTGACTGTGCCACTAAAAAGTAAGATAGACAGAACAGCAATATTCTGTTAAAAATAAAAAAATTCTCCCTATAACAATGATATATAATTCTTGGATTTTGTTTGTAAAACACAAATAATACCAAACATTGCACAAAGGACATACATAAAAGAGTCCATAAAACAGTTATACAAGAAAAAAGATGCTCTTAACCTCAAAGCATTGACGCTACACCTACAGATCGCCAACATATACAGACATAATTACATGACCGAATTAATACACCACACAAATGACTGGACAAAAAAAACAAATACAAAACATATGGACAAAACACGAGAGAAAAATAACACAAATCAGCACAAATATAATTCCTTCACACAAATTCTACCCACATACAGTAAGCCTCACAAATGTCACAATCACAAAAACCGAACAAACGCTCCTTGATAAAGGCCTAAAACATAACCTACTTTACAAACAAAACAACCAAACACTAACAAAACTCATAATTGACACTGAAACAAATATACAAAACACAGCACCAGAACATCAAGACACACTAAGACATAATTGTAAACAATATAATAGGAGCACATAAGACATCAAACAACAAGAACTACACCTCATAAATACACACAGCCATCAAACTGAGAGAAAAGGCACACAAACACAACATCACGTTTGTAAAAGCAGACAAAGGCAACACGACTGTAATCATCTCCACAGACGACCTACACAATAAAGTACAAAACTTCATGGAACAGAACAACATCACAGAACTAAAACACAACCCCACTGACAGATACCAAAACACAGTAAAGCAACTAATCAACAAAGCCAAACACATAATGACACACAAATAAAACCCCTACATGAGACAAATCCGTCCATCAGCCCCTACCCTCCAAGCGCTTTCCAAAATTCATACAGAAGAAATCCCGATCCACCCCATTATCAATTACTGAAATGCCCCTGCATACAAACTCGCAAAACATCTAGACAAAATTATCAGACAACACACACAACTAGACAACAACATTGCAGTAAAAAACAACACATACCTAGTAACAAAAGTAAAAGACATATACATCCGCCATAATACCACATTAGCCTCCTTTGACATTAAAAACCTGTACACAAACATCCCCATCACCGAAACAATCACCATCCTACAAAACAAATTCAAACAGAACAACACACCAGACGAACTTATCAACAAAATAACAGAAACTCTGCATATAATCACAAAACTAAACTACTTCACATATAACAATAAATTTTATACACAGAATGACGGTCTACCCATGGGCTCACCCACATCCAGCATATTAGCAGAAGTCTTCCTCCAACACATAGAAAAAACAAGATCCTCACAAACAATGATAGACACTCACGCAAAATACTATATTGGCACAGATACATTGACAACATTCTAATACTATACAAGGGAAACAAAAGACAATGTGAACAGTTACTAACGCACATAAACAAAATACACAAAAACATAACCTTCACTGCCGAATATGAACACAACAATAGCATAAACGTCTTAGACCTCTGCATCACAAAATTTGAACACAGGCACAAATTTATTACTATATACAGAAAACCGACTACAACTGACACACTGTACACAAATCCTCCAATCACCAAATACAACACAAACTGGCTGCCTTCAGAACTATGATACATAGACTTAACAACATCCCACTAGATGAAAAAGACTACAAAGACAAACTAAACACTATAAAATATCTAGCAGAATCCAATGGATACAACAGAACAATAGTCAATAAACTCCTGCACAAAACAAACAACAGACAAAAACAAAAAACAACAAATTCATAACACTAACATACATCAACAAACAAACTGAAAAAATAGCCCACAAATTCAAAATAGCACGATACAGAATTGCATACAAAACTACAAACAAAACAGAACACACACTATCAAAACATAAACACAAAGCACAAAACAGATTCAATCTACCTGGTGTTTACAAACTAAATTGCTCAGATTGCAACAAATTCTACATAGGCCAGACAGGACGGAGCTTCAAACAAAGATACATTGAACACACAAAGGCACTACACTCCACTACAGAATCCACCTTTGCAAACCACCTCATTGAAGAAAACCGCACATACAAAAACATTGACAATAACATGGATATTCTACATGTATACACAAAAGCTTGAAAACTAGACACTCTTCAACAATTGGAAATATACAAACACACGAAAACACATAAACACGACATCCTAAGTGAACAGACACAATTCAAATCACACGCATTGTTCGACCATATCACACCCCACACACACACAACATCGATCCTTCAAAAGTTAATACCGTCGCCAAGAACAAGATGGACCGTGCTCCCAGCGACAGCCTCTGAAAAGGCTTTTTAAAAGCGAAAATTGGTTCAGGCTATAAGGTAAAACTATTTAAGTTTTTGCACATAAAAAACTTTGTGTTCCGAGTTGGTAGTGAATTAATTATATTGAATGATATATAAATATTCTACAACAAACACTGAACTGAATAAAAGTCAATTCAACTCACCATAATAATCCAGACACCTTCTTTTAGTACTTATCCCATCTTTGAATCTAACAACTCTCTGAATACTCTGGGAAGTTGTACTCAAGCTCATATCTGTATCTCCATAATTGCTGTCCTGAGTGGGTGTTCCACCTCCAGAGAGTGGTGTGCAGGAGCTCCTGTCTATATTAACAAAATACAAGTTATTTTTTATCAGATTTTATGGTTTATATTCAGTACACTTGAAAACAGTTAACATACAACAATGGAGACTGTTATTTTTTCATGAAAATCAAATTTCATATTAAAAAGTTAGGAGTATGAAATAGAATGAAAGAATGAACACTTGATAATTTATAATACAGTACTGTATAGTAAAATAGTGCAATAAATAACATAATTAATCAGTAGATAATCCTTTTGGTTATTTTTCTTAATAGTGAATATGCATATATTGTAACTGTTCTTCATGAAGGCTTATGGATTTAGTTTTTTTGTACAGCCACTTACTTCATTTTTAAATTCAGATTGTGTTAATTTTTCTTCAAAAAGACTGTTATTTTCTTTTGCACACAATTTTAGGCTATTTTATTTTTGACAAATTGTTCTAATTTATCAAGACTGTCGAACATTTTGCATTCCTACTTACTTGCCATCTCAATATCACCACCAACTAAAGTGTATCAACAGCAGCACAAACTGGTATTATAGGCTTTCAGAATAATACTGAACAAAAAATGTTAGTATCTAGGCTACAGTCCAATTCTCATTCATGTTCCAGACAAGCAGCTATGGCTGTTACCCTCAGTGTTGATGCCAACAATGTCTCTAGATCTACACTGATCAAATGACTGTCCACTGGCACAAATTCTGTCCTTATATCATTCATTGGTCCAAGTCCTCTTCTCACTGTTTAAGTACTGGTAAATCCAATTGTTAACCATGTCAGAACTCCAAGCTTATGACTAGAGTAATTGTTCATTTCTGTGAGCTGACTCATCGAGTCTGGATCCCAGTAGTGAGATAGTTTTGAGAATCAACTCAAACGAATCCTTGATCCTGCAATACAACTGGACCTTACTTGTTCATTCATTCATTCATTCCTACTACAGGTCTGCAGGTCCAGTTGGAGAACAGCGTTACTTGAACTTATTAGTTCAATCACTCCTAATACATTGCTGCACTTGCTAACAGAAAGACGTTTGTAGCTTTGTTGACCTTGCATTCCAAACAACACAATTTATTTATTTTACTTATACGTACCCTAATAGACACAAGCCTAGTTACAATGAAAAAGAAAAGAATAATAAGGGTGACTTAATTTGATCCACTTTTCCTTACGTTTTGTTTGTGATGACATACTCGTAATATTTGAAATATTACATATATTTTCAAAACTGTTTGGAATTTAAATGTAAGGTTGTTTTTATAATACAAAATACAGAAGTAAACTGTGTGTGTAATTTTAAATTATATTATCATACTTGTTATTATAGTATCATATTTTGCTATGTATACTAAAACAAACATATTGCACACAATAATTTATTAATAAGCACTTTCAATAACTTCTGATTGTTAAAACAACAACAACACATGGAAATCATGTATATTACATTCAGAATAACTTATTAGAGCACATAATAGATCTCTATGTTTAGGTTAACAATAAAAGACCTTTAACAGAAAATTCACTACATAAAAAAGAACATTTAATTATGATATTCAAAAGTGCAACATATGATAAATAAATCTCCTACTTTACTATAAACAAACGGTTAACTTCAACACTATGGCCAAATGTAGAGGTATTGTATGCATCACCCTGTGACTGAAATAAGAATGAACATTATACAATAAGGTGAAATAAGGTGTACATTACACGAATCAAAATTTGATTACATGTGAGCCGGTTCTTACTTTATCTTGAAAGTATGTCATACAATCAAAGTAAAGAAGAATGTTACAACAACGAGCCATGTATCAAGAACACCATCACTACTCCAACTAATGACTTTGCTGATCCAGTTGAACACATCCTTCAGAGCACTGATAACCCAGATATTGTTGGTGTGTCTGAAATTCTTGATTGATTGCCAGGAGAAAGTAAGCAAAAACGTTTCCTTATGGTGGTGTTTTCAGAGTACCTTGTTCATATGGCCAAGTAATATGCTGCCATCACAAAATACAGTATGGTCACTCACACTTGGGAACAGAATATATGCTAGAGATATCAGCTCTGGTATAAATTGTACTAGCAAATACAGAAGACAAAATTATGTTCAAGGAGTCATCGGTTTTCGACCCAGATGTACAAGACTATACATACCACACAAGAGACCTTGACTGCAGGATAACTAAATAACTTACCACAACTGCAGTTGAAACATCTGGTCCTACAGCCCTGATTCTTAATATTATAATTCAGAACTGATACATTTTCACTATTGTTTCCCTTTTCAACTTCACTGGCATTAACATCATACCATCACCCTCACACTGTTTCCACTTTGTTGCTACCTATTAATTCTATAAGTCTAGTTACTCTGTTGCTGACAGCCATGTACTCATGTAGAGAAGGTAAAACATTTACAGTCTGTGACACAAGAAAACACCTGTGCTTGTAGACTTATAAAATTGGAACCATTTGATGGAAAAAACTGAGTTTTATACCAAATTAAAGCTTATTATTTTCTGTATTTTGTGTTGGAATGAAGGGTAATATGTTTGTAATAAGCTTACAGGAATTACAAAACACCCAACCCTGTTTTACAGGAATAAGACAAAATCCTTTTTAGACTCTTTAACCATTAGTCATAATTCAATCTACAATATATTTATTACCAAATATATTAAAAAATCAGCATTAAATATATTTTAAATCTAATGGTTTCTACATCATTTAAGCTTAAAAAGATAAATTTAGGTGGCTAGTTAAAACTGCAACCTGCAATGGGACATTTTACTGTATGGGTTGTAAAAGTATTATACAACATTCGAATGTAAATATCGGTACACCAAATTCTTTAATTTTATGGACAGAGATTCCATTAATTGGCCTTGCATGCATAAGGTTAATAAACATGGTTGGTTTCACAATATAATTATGAAATCAAAGAACTGTGTAAATCTTTTGGAATTAATTTAATACCAAACAGAGTAAAGTAACTGACTGTTAACAATGGTGGTCCTATTTTGTACTTAATCCATATATTTTAAAAATGGAATAAAATGAGTAATATAGTGGTTTTTGTATTGTTTCCATTAGTCTGTCCAGAATTAAAGAACTTTCAATATATTTCACTTGTACTTTGTTGTTGGGTTATTACTGCTCTGTTTTTATTGTTATTCTTTTAATTATTTATGCTGTTTATTATGTACAAGAATATTATTAGTAACTTAAAGAAATTTGATCTTGAAAATTTTTTGTATTATCTTATTTTATGTCAAATAATTCTAAACTAGTTGTCTTGATTGTTCTAAATAATTCTAAACTGCACGTGCTGTGTTTTTTAAAAGTGTTCTTCTAAAAATAAATTGTCTTTACATCATAAGCAGTTTACAGGCTATATTTTTATGAAAAACTAAAATGATAATCTAAAAATGTGCTCACACTTTTCTTTCAAGTAATCAAAACCTCAAGTTCAAGCCTCACATACTAAATTTTACTCTTGGTATGAGAATAAATTATCTCCTTATAATCTTGATAATTTACAGTTCATATTGTGTAAATCTAAACTAACCCTATGATGTTTATTTAATATGATTTAGTAACAGAATTATGATTTGATCCTATACAATTAAACAGAGTCAGAATAGCTTATATGTTTACAAAATAAGTTTGGAATTATCTAATTGTACAGAAACCCAATTAACAATAATATAAATCAAGCTATGCTGAAAATAGGAATAGATGCATATTAAAGAGAGGATTAGATATAAAAGCCTAGAAAAGAGTTCTGCTGGAGTCTAACACCTACACAGTTGTATGAGACTAATAATGAATAAGTTTACTAAAAAGTTATTACATCATCACTTACATCATCTATTTAAAGGATGGAAGTTCAATATTAACGACTGCATCAGTGAGACTACTTATAGTAACAAACACTTAAAAACACACTATTTTTTATTTGAACACAAAGGTATTGGTTATGAATATCTCCACACACCTAACATCACCTAACATCAGCAAACACTTTAGGCCTAACATAATTATATGACTAAATATCACTATAGTATTGACGACTCGGAACACTAAGTTTTTTATAAGTAAAAACGTAAAGTTTTACCTTACAGCCTAAACCGGCTTTCACCTATAGAAGGCTTCATCAGAGGCTCGAAAGCCGGTTTAGGCTGTAAGGTAAAACTTTACGTTTTTACTTATAAAAAACTTAGTGTTCCGAGTCGTCAATACTATAGTGATATTTAGTTAAGTAACGGACACGTCATGGACAACGAAATCCAAGAATAATTATATGATAGTGATCTATGAATCATTAGATCATTACCATAAACAGTCTCATACAATATTACAATATAAAATTGCAATTACTTTTTCTTTATTCACTAATTTATAATACATTCTCTCTCTCTCTCTCTCTCTCTCTCTCTCTCTCTCTCTCTCTCTCTCTCTCTCTCTCACTCACTCACTCACTCACTCATGCGCATGCAACTGCTCTTACCAACTGATCTTGATGGCAATCTAGTCCGAGTGCGTGATCTTGACCGCAATGGTGGTGAAGTGTTTCTGTATCGTGAGCTTCTCGTTCTTGATCTGGTTCTTTCAGATCGCTGGATTCGAGAAAGGCTAGATTCTCTTCGTCTTAAACTTCTGCTTCTACCGAAACTGCCACCTCTGTTTTCTTTTTCCTGAAAATGGATCCACATAGATGTTATTATTAATTTTATTTATAGCAGTAGTTGTGTCTTACCACAAAGCTGAACACCGAATAAATCAATAACAGTATATTGTATGTACATACACAGGGTGACGTTACCAACAACTGTGTGATCATTCTTCTCTTCCCTCAGATCTGTGTGAGGGGTACATTTGCATCACAGTTAACCCAACTAAATTTCTTTATATATAGCCTACCCCTAACTACACTGACTATAGTTGTATATAGTTGAATCACATAAACCCCAGAAAAAAGTTACTACTTCGCCATGTGCTCAAAAATGTGTAATTTTGTGTATTTTCAATTCAGTTCGATAACACCCAATTCAATAAAAGCAGAAGGCTGTACAACATTTTATCAATTTATATTTTCTTTTTACACAGTGCCCACTATTTTAACATTTTATTCAGTAGCTTTATTTTCAAAACATATGTAACTTATAGAACATAATTAAAATGTATTTAATTACATAATAATAATAATTATTATAATAATGGCTTCTTTTCGTACCACTACTGTAGTTTAGAAAAGGCCAGGCAGGCAAGGTGACCTGCACTACACATTACACATTATGCTTCATTATTATCCACTAGGTACCCATGTCTAAAGGCTGAGTTAACATGAGGTGAATCCTAACTTTTTTTATGGTGCAGCTCATGAACTGAGTGCAGGGTCTCAGTAGCCAACCACAATAACCACTGGTCTTCTAAACACCCTTACGTTAATACACAAACCCACAAGTCATTTAAAATGGGTACAGACAAATTAAGACAACCACTACAATACATAATATTTTCATTTAGCAATAGTGTCCTTTATAACATGCCCTTAAATTCATATTTCTTTCTGAATATTACCTTGTCAATTTTCTCATCTATGTAAGAGTATTTTCTTACTGCACATGTTGACACTAATGAACCCTTGTTTGGCTATAATGATGATGTGCTACCTCAAACACATGTCAAATTCAGTTCCTTAACCTTTATTTACCTTTTGCCCAAATTTCTAAGAAACAGGATATTATGATAATACTACTTCCTTCAAATCACACCGTTAATTTCTTATTACCCTCAACTTCAAAAACAAGCAACTCATTCGATTTACTTGTCGTAATCTTCACCCACTATAAATGTCAATTTATTTATACTACTTATCAACAATATTTAAGGTTCAAGGTCATATAGGAAACTGTACAGGCTTCACATACTATGCTTCTACTAACAAGCACACACATGCACAATGGCATTTTCAACTGACAAATGTAACTAAACTGTAGACTAATTCATACTCTTTAATATGAAGGGAGGACAGAAAGATGTAGAAGTGGTATATGTAGGCATGGCTACAAGGTGAAAGTCACCTTGAACAAAAGAAATAATTGAGCAATACAATAATACTTTTTAGTAACTACCCAATTTGCTACAATTTTAGTTAACAGACATGAATCAACATTGTTGTGCTACACATTTATCAATTCAAAACTAGAAAGCATTTCATTCCAATGCAACTAGTCCACAATTCTAAAATATCAGTACAGAGAGCAGGGGTGGCTTGTTCTTAGGGGGTGCTAAGGCACGCGCCCTCCAGTTTAAATCATATCACTAAACAATCCATTATCACCACACATGAAAAGTCATTATATCTTTATTTAATATTTCGGACGAGAAAATGTTTTCATGTTAGGTAATAGCAGAAATGTTTTTCGAACATCATCACGGCGCTCTTCCACTCGCGCCCATTTCTCCATCCCGCACTCTGCCCAACGTTGAATGAACCTGTAAGCTTATAGGCAATATTTCCACTGGCAATTGGCATGTCTCCTATCGCGCCTCATTGAGCAAAAAGTGACGTGATTCACTCCGTACAACTAATCGCAGACTATTGATAGTGTGAGATTTGCTCTTTTAGGTGTTTAGACTTTCTCTGCTGTGATTAATTCAGTGCCGGGATTTGTTTAGTGTTTAGGTTTTGAGTGTGTGTATTTATTTAATAGCTTCACAAACAATTTAGGCAAATATTGTAGTGTTGAATTATTAGGTTTTGTTTTATCATTTTACCCAAGTGTCTGCAGGGAATAAATAGAAAAGGAGATACAAGCTTCTGAATTTGTGGCAATTGAACGTGACTAGACAACCGATGTGACAAGCCACTGCATATGGTATTAGTTTTTAGATACATGTTTAAGGGATCAGTATACAAAAGGTTTTGCCAGTTTTTCAGTCCTGAAGATAAATATGCAGAAACCTTAGCAAAGTGCATAATGGACAATATAAATCCTCTTCTGCACACATCACAGGAAACGTTAATAGCTGAGACTTATATGACGTTAATGTTATGTGTGGTTCTGTTGGAGGTTTACAGGCAAAAATTAGTGAAGTGTATCCGCTTGCATAATTTGTATACTGTTACACTCATCAAATAATTTGTTATTAGAAAAAGCAACATGTGTAAACAACAAAGTTAGAGTTCTTTCTCAAATCTGTCTGCCATTCCAGCACTTTTGTCACACTCATTTCTATGAACGAATGTTTTGGAGGAAGTAATGTAAGCCAGGTTACCCAGAGTTCTATAACAAAATGGAATTACTACATTCGTACAATCAATGTTGTGTACAAAAACCGATATAAGTTGGAAGAATGTTTTGAAATTTTGAAGAAAAGTGTACAAACAAACTCTCAGTTAATGAAGGAATGGTAACAGAAGGACTCTTCTGAACCAAAATTTTTATGTTCTGGCTAACTTTTTTCCATAGAATTCTATATCACATGAACATAATATACCAATAACTACAGAGTATGAACAAAGGCAGTGTAATGTGGTAAAGTACATAAGAATTTTTGAAAATGGGATGCAGAAAGGGAGGGCGAAAATAAAATAGAAACACAAATAAACAAGGATTCCTTGAGCAACCAAGAAAAAGGAACAATAATGTTGGATGCAGCACTACAATAGGGGATGAAAAAGAAGTATGTGACATTATTATAACTCAAGTAAAAGGTAGATTTACTTACACGGGTCACCTGGTGGCAGCTTTGTTGATGTCCAATGACGACTTATTTCTACTTTTTTCTACAAACTTTCAGGAAGAAAAACCCAAGCGAGTGATTCAGCACTACTCTTTCTTACAAGGAAACAAAGTTCGCAGTGAATTGAAACAATTATATTATATTATATTAAAGGCACAATAAGACTTCTTAACTTTATGAAAGAAAACAATCTTTCGTCAGTTTTCAAAGATGTATTGAAACTTATAAAAATTATCATAACTACCCCTCTGATAACTGCCAAACCTGAGCGCTGCTTTTTGACTCTGAAAAGACTAAAAACTTTCTTGAGAAATACAATGGAAAACGAGAGACTGAATGCTCCTGTGATGATATCTATCAACAAGGAACTTGTTAAAGAAATTAAGGACTTTAATGATAGAGTGCTAGAAAAATTCATTAATTTATAGGAAAGGACTTTGTCTAAATATAAATGATCTGTTTAGAGTGTAGCTATCATAAAAATAATATAGTGTATTACTTTTTTTGTGGGAACAGTATAGATATATTTGTGGACACTTTCGACACTAAAGAGACAGTGAAGAGACTAAGAATGTGTCTAGTTATGATTATTAATAAAATTGCGGACTATCTACCGCAGCTCACAATGTTTGAGGTAAGTTCAAATTTTTATAAAGCCTAAAGGCTGTGCCCTCCAGCCTCTTAAGTCATGAGCCGCCACTGACAGAGAGTTACTTTTATTCCAAACCGTAATTTAAAATTTCTCATTCCATAGCACTTATTTAATGTATAAACTAATATAAGATTTATATAATTTTTTTTTACTATTTCCATTAGTTTAACATGACACTGAAATACACACACGAGAAAGTACTGTTCTTTTTAATGTTACTTCTATTAGTCAATGTATAATAGAAGTAATGAAACAACAAATTTCTGAACTGAATTTCTGTAGTTTGACATATTTCACTAAATTATATTTAAACATACAGAATCTGAGTTCCTGTCATGTGATCGGAATAAGGAAGATCTTCTCTCTGATGAAGACCATCTTTCTGACACTGACTCCCTCCTGCTGGCAGCTGACAGAAGTGCTGCTCCTAGAGTTCCATTGCATGGCCCAGAGCTTACAGCATTTATCTGTGAACAACAAACATACTGTACTGAACATACAAATAACTATATTGTAATAAGAATGATAAAATGCACAAAATATGTTGTAACTGAGAAGTCATTAATTCAGAATATGAAGTAAATCTGCTTATCCACAAAAATATTATAGACCGAGATATCTTTTAGAACCAGTAATACAAACAATTTTAATTGCAGTTTTAATAGCTAGTTCTTTGTAATTTATAATAATAAGGATAAGAAAGGATAACATATGAATATTGTATTAAGTAGTTACAGAAGAAAATGTCCATGCAAAAAATAGTCACTACATTGATCAGTTGAGGAAAATAACAAAACATAACTTGAAAATATAAAAAAGAAAAGTTAAAAATTAATTTATGTTAAGTTCTGGAATCTATAGTTAGTGTTTTGATTCTCACAGAATTTTGAAACTTTAATACCATAACTATTATCATGGCCTTAGGTCTATTATGTTACCACATACAACTGCACATACGGGAAAGAAGTACTTTTTCAATAAAAAGAAAACTAGTGAACCAAGTAGATGAATAGCAAGCCTCCCATACCAGCAAGTAGCACTCAAGTAATTACATTCAGTGTCATAATTTGAATTCAAACCTTTTGTATAATATAAACAAAATGAGAGCATTTGTACGTATTCAACAATCAAACTGAACAAAAATGTCATAGTTTTATTAGGTACACAATTAGATTTGGAGGTTTCCATATAATTTTCTACACTATCAATGCTCCTAACTAGGGTTATCTTTTTTATAACCCTACATTACCTAATATTTTAACTACGTTTTGTTATTTTATATTACCTGTTCCTTTGTTAATTGCATTGTAGATATTTTAACATCTTTGTCAAGCATTGTGAATGATGGAGGAGGTCGTGGCATCTCTTTCTCTTCCTTAAAAATTTCTAATGGTGCTACAACTGCTGTGTTGTGAGAAACAACTGGAGTGTTTAGTACCACCGCAGTTGGACTAGTTGGTATTTTAACAGGTGGTGTGACAGACTCAACACTAGCTATACACAAACAAGGCTTTTAAAATATATACAAATATACACGAAATTAACACACACACATTCACATATATAACATAACATATATATTCAAAATATTTGTAGTGACAGACATATACTGGCTAAAAACTTGTACATTTTGGAGAAAGTCTTCACTGAATTTATTAAATTTTGACAAAATATAAAAAACTTATATAGTATAAGCTACATGAAACTGATTTTTAAAGCAATGCCAATATTAATGTGGTCAAAGATTTCCTTTATGAACAGAAGCATCTGCAGTCAAAAACTAATTTATCTGAGATACCAGTTTCTAGCAGACCTATTATGAACAAAATCATAAACGATTGTTTGAGACTATAATTAGAATCCTAAATGACAAATATTAAGTCCACAAATGTTAAACTGGGAAAAACTGAGAATTTCTTAACAAGGAAATATCTTAATTGTTCTGAATACACACATTCTTCAAAACCAAACATCAGACAAGTTCAGAAGTTAGGGCCCTTTTAGCAATTGAGTGACAAGGTTTTCTGCTGAGCATCATTTTGCAGCGCAGTTTTGTAAAACAAGGGAGACAAGTGAGGCTATTTATGCATACACGTGGCAAAAATCATGATGTGTGTTCTGAAAAATATGCTGCCCTACTCTAGAGAATGTGCAACAGAAATTCTTGCTATTCTAATGTAGTTGAGCTACTTAAAATCTTTATTTTTTTTATATATCAAAACACACAAGGTCTTCCTAAATTTATGATGACTGGCAGAAGAGCAATTTCTTTAAGCAATACACTGTTTGTTGCTCAAGATGTTGAGTACCTGTCGATTTCATTTGCCCAATTGTCTACATCCCTCAATGATTAATTTTTCTACTTCCATAATGGTGAATGTTTTTCTATCTTTTGCAATGTTTAGCCTTAGCACATCTATAGATGAAGAGATAGTGGTGTAGGTTCCAGCTGTTTAAGTGAACGGTACAGAAGGAGAATAATAATTTCATGGCCATAACATGACATTGTCAAATTTATATTTGAAATGCAGCTTCACATTATTAACAAATTCTAGCAGCTGATCTTTCATCACCTTTAGAGTGGTTTAAAAACAACAACATTCTAGCCAGTTGCTTATAGTCTATTTGGTTGTAATAATGAGTCTATTCTCTCAGAAGAAAACATCAATAATACAGTTAGAACAAAGCTTGACATGGGTCTGTGTATGCTACAATTAGTCTGCCTCTTTTCCTGCTGGTGCTGCTATTGTTCTCTTCATAGTACAATCAGTCCACTCTATTCTTTCCCACTAGTCAGCAATGATCCATGTTTCATTTAATTGTTTTAGTTTCTTCATGACTTTTCATTTGAAAACTAGAGTGCAGCCCATAAAAATTTTAAATTTTGTTAAATTTTAAACCATACCATATAACAAATTAATAACCAATTTTCTTATAATGCATAAAATTGTCATATCCATAAAACTTTAGTCCTTTGCAATTTCACTGTTAACAATGTTTACTAGAGCATATGAGTATATTTAATGAATACAATTATTACATTAATGACTCAGAACACAAAGTTTTTTATAAGCAAAAACATAAAGTTTTACCTTACAACCTGAACCGGTTTTCACCTTTAAAAGGCTTCTTCAGAGGTTCATGAATATAAACATAAATATAAACATTATATTTAATGTTTATTAAATTCTTGTATAAATGAATGTCACACACACACACACACACACCTAACTTTTATCATAATTACAGTTTCTGCAATGAGTAAATTCCACATTGAATGCAAAAATAAAAACTACATCATAATCATATTCCTTATGCTTTGATCCTGTTTTGTACATAAATTCTTATGCATATGAGATGATAAGTGTATGGTATGTGGATCAGAGGTCTGGCAGTGATGTTCACTAATGTTGAAATTCCAGATGTTTCAACACCTTCCGGTAGCTGGCAGGTTATTTTGCCAGTACATATACCATACACACTGAATACAAAAGCAGCAGGCCAGTTGTAGTTGTAAACAATAAGATGTATCAGTAGTTGTCAGCTGTGATTCAGTGCATCTTTTTGTCAGTGGTTTAGTGTGAAGTTTCAATTGTCAATTATTGTGTACAGATATTTGTACTTGATGACTTGTATTTTTTACTGTAATAGTATTAATTAGGTGATATTTATTATTTGGAGTGAGTGTTTGGACAATTTTAAACTTGGACAACTGTATGGAAGAGTGTCTTAGTTTATAAAAACTGTTATTAAAGTTGAGGGTACCAAATTCTCTGAGTTCAATCATGTGTCCACTGTTTAAAGACATCCCAATGCAATTGACATATCAAAATATTCCACACAGTTTGGTAATTCTCAAACGAGAAATTTTACCTTCTCCATATCTGTTCTAAGGTGGTGGTTGGCAGTGAAAACTGCTATCACAACTTCCTTAGCTGAAAAGGCGAATTGAAGCCAAAACAGAGACAAGCAAAAGTAACCAGAGCGCAATGCTCAAAGAATATGTTTGTGTTTGTCAATGCAATCTTGTCAAAAGGTAACCCTTTTTGCAAAGTTTGTAGTCCGAAAGACTAATTTGTCAAACGGTTGTCCTTCAAAGCATTTTGGGATCCAAAAGACTTGTTGCAAGACACACAAAATGGGATAAGATTTTGACCCAGTTTGCTATGATCTGTTTTCGAACCATTCGGTTCTCATCAGCAAGGCGAAGAAGCCTTGGAACATAATTTATTGGCAAAATTGCCAACAATTGGCAAAACTTTCAATAAATTACGTTCCAAGGCTTCTTCTCCTTGCTGATGAGAACCGAATAGTTCGAAAACAGATCATAGCAAACTGGATCAAAATCTTATCCCATTTTGTGTGTCTTGCAACAAGTCTTTTGGATCCCAAAATGCTTTGAAGGACAACCGTTTGACAAATTAGTCTTTCGGACTACAAACTTTGCAAAAAGGGTTACCTTTTGACAAGATTGCATTGACAAACACAAACATATTCTTTGAGCATTACGCTCTGGTTACTTTTGCTTGTCTCTGTTTCGGCTTCAATTCGCCTCTTCAGCTAAGGAAGTTGTGATAGCAGTTTTCACTGCCGACCACCACCTTAGGACAGATGTGGAGAAGGTAAAATTTCTCGTTTGAGAATTACCAAACTGTGTTTGATACAAACTCCTCGTGCCAAACTTTCTTCGTCTTTTGTCTTTCGACTTTGACTTACATTTGTTCAATAATATATTCCATTTTTTGTTGTTAAGTCTCTACAGTCTATTATAATACTATACTCTATACCTGCTTAAGCAGTGAATTATTTGTATTGTAATCTAACTTCCATATAATTCACTTTAAGTGATTAATGCAAACATATAAAATTAATTGTTGGCATATCTAGCTTACTGTAATATCACAATCAGATTTTCTTTATTAGATTCTTTTATGTCCTTTTATGCTACTGCATGCGCTACAACATTTTATGTGTAATAAACTCTCCTTAAGTATAGTTACATTGGTAATAACCTTGTAAAAACCTTGTAAATAAACCAACATGTCCTATTACCAATCACGTTTCATGCCATTTTATGCCTTTGTGCTACATACATTTAGAGGTAACTCTAATCCGTTAAGTCTTGTTTAACTGACTATGACAAAAACTATGACAAAAGGAAGAGCAATTTTTGTCATGCAACTTAGAACATCTCTGTTATATTAAAGGTGATCTAGATAATGACACCCAGACAGAAATTATTAAAACTTTAAAAGATACCACACCTGGAGAAGATCAAATACATAACAGCACGTTCCAGAATGCACCCACTGAATTTATTAATGTTATTCTAAAGTATTTCAACAACATATGGAAAACTGGACAATATCCTGGTGAATGCGAAAATGCAACCATAATTCCAATACTGAAACCCCTAAAAAATAACCAGAACATAAGCTCATACAGACCAATACCCCTATCATCATGCTATGGCAAACTTATGGAAATTATAGTCAACAACAGATTGACCTGGAACCTGGAGCAGGAGAATCTCCTTAACCCTATACAGTTTGGGTTCAGACCACAAAGAGGCACCACTGATGCACTGCTGGCATTTACAGAAAATATACATGCTAACTTTTAACAGAAAAAAATATTCTCCAACAGCGATAGATTTACAAGCAGGATTTGATAAAACATCATACACTACAATACTACTACAATTAATGAAAATTAACATCAGATGTCGAATGCTAAAATTTATAAGGAACTTTCTTGAAGGCAGAACAATTCAAACCAATATAATTGGCACAGTGTCAACAAAAATTTAAACATATAATGGTATCCCACAAGGATCTGTGCTAAGCCCAACCTTATTTAACATAGCTCTCCATGACATCAATAAAAACTTGGACAGAAACATAAAGATGAGCATTTACGCAGACAACATAACTGTATGGACAGCTCACACAGACCCTTATAGAGCAAACATTAATTTTCAAGAAGCAATAAATGAAATAGCAACATGGACAAACAAGTGAGGCCTAAAAATATCAATAGAAAAAACAGAATGCTTTGCCTTTACTACCAGACACTCTTTAAAAACATTCAAACCGAAGCCTACCCTTTCTGAAGAGAATATAAAATATAACAAATACCCCAAAGCACTGGGTATAACCTTGGATCCAAAACTCTTATGGAACCAACACATAAAAACTATACTGGAGAGCACCATGAAACAAATTAACGTCCTCAAGGCTTTCTCAAACAGGAATTGGGGAGCAGACACAATTATCTTACAACAATTCTACCTAGGATACACATGACCCAAAATGACATATTCCTGTGAAGTATGGGGATTCTTAGCTAAAAGTCATCTGAAAAAAATATAAAAACTCCAGAGAACTGTGCCCTGCGAATTTGCCTAGGTTGCCCAAAGACCTCACCAATAGAAGCTATGGAAGCTGAACTCAATATAGAACCTCTGGATGTATACATTAACAAAAAAATAGGTAAATTTAGTTTAAAGTTCAGAACAATAACTACAGAGCATCAATTACAGAAAATTAATCCAGCACCAAATCAAAAAAGACCCTTTTTACACAAAAGCAAAATCCTACTTTTAGATAGACATAACCAACCTCAAAAAATCCCTCCAATAAATGAAACACCCTCTTGGCAGTGGATACAACCAACAGTAAAAACTACAGTAGAAGATATTGTAACAAAACAAAACACTGACCTATTAATTCTACGCACTATAGCACAACAAAAAATAGCAGAAAACTACAACCAATATGTCCACATCTATACAGACGGATAACTGGATACACAAAGAAAGAAGTCGGGGGCAGGATACTTTATTCCTAGTACGCAAGAATCCTTCCTTGTGCCAGCTAACTCCTGTTCAAGTGTTGACACTGAGCTTCTGGCAATCAATCCACCACTGACGTATCCCCTTAAACAACAAAAAAGTATGTATCTTCACAGACTCACAGGCTGCACTACTTTTACTACAGCAATACAAACCATCAGCATACTACTGAACAGTCCACATATTCCACATAATCAAAAAACTGGAAAGAAACAAAAGTGAGTTAACTCTACAATTGATTCTCAGTGATGTAAATATTACTGGTAATGAAAAAGCAGATGAGACAGCTAAGGATGCAACTGTGCTGTCACCAATAGAGGAAAGTATAACATCACTACTGGCTGCCACGTCGGATTTCAACAGAAGACTCACAGAGACATGGAAGGATGCATTTCTGACTTCCACCAAAGGCTCAACATACAAACAGTATGTTAGTACACAATATATCTCCATATATAGAAACATCCCTAGAAGAGGGATCAAACTTTCAGCTCCAGACGAAGACTTGCCCATACCGTAACCCAGTAATACTTGTACGAATTCAACTTTACCCAAACTGCTATCTGCCTACTATGTCATCTGCATGAGGAAACCTTACAGAACATATTAGTGGATTGCCAGACAGACATCCCAGGAATGCCAAGACTGAAAACAAATATAGACGCAATATTGAACAACTCATATTGGACAGTGGCGGAGAACATCTACAGGAGACATCGTGTCATCGGAGAGCAATCCAGAAACACGTAATAAGAAAAAGAGAAGAAGAAGAACAACAACAACAAGACTGATTCTGATTAGTTCATGACCAAGTGTCTTGTTTCAGAAGTATTATGTATTCCATTAAATGACAGAATTCATTATAATTTTGTATTTTAATATAGTATGAAAATTAAATTCAAAAAAGGAATCATCTGAAACCATTCTATAATGGTTTCATGAACATCTCTGAAAATTTTAGGAAAAATCATAATTTCCTATAATTTGTCAAGAAAATCATTTTCCAACTACACCTTATATAGTTTTACGTAAATTAACAGGTAATCTTATAGTTTTATCAAAACAAAAATAGAAAATATTTTTGGGTACATAATTATACTTATTATATTTTATTTTGCAAGAAAGTCATTTTGACATTTGACTTTTATAGAAATCACAAAAAAACAGATAAACTTCTAGTATATAAAACAGGAACATATTACAAACATTATTTGATAAATAAATAGGTAAGTAAATATTTAAACAGAAAGAAAAATCATTTAGTGAATTGAACTTTTCTAGCTTTCATTAATGAAAATTCTTGAAAATATCGTGTATATCAAGTTGATACAATATATCTGATTTTTTTGATACAATGGCAAGATCTGAAAGCTTGCCTTGTACCACTGTGGAGTGCAAGTAGTTTTTAATAATTTTAAGTTTAGAAAAGGATCGTTCGGCAGATGACCGGTAATGACAAAATAATCCGAAGAGCAGTTAGAAAGTTTGGATAAACTGTGATTAAGTCGTTTGAGACCTTATATTGAATTATCTGTTATACATCATTTTTAAAATTAGAAATAAATGGTTGACCATGTAACTTAACTTTTACCATGAACAGTAAAAACTATAAACTTAATTTTGTTAGCCTAAAAGCTGTATTACAAAATTATTATTTTTGTAACTTCATACTAATGTTTGCTTTCATGATCTATAACTAACTGTTGCAAAAGAACAATACAAGTTTTATTTTTTAAGGTTGTAATTAAGTCTGCCCATTTTTTGTAATTGCTCACATGATTTAAATTTTTCTCATGACGATTCAGGTACATTGCAAGATGTCACCAGTCATTAAGTCCCTAAATAAATTTATTATGTTCGGAATTGTAAAGTTCAAAAAGTTGCCAGCAAAAGAATAAACTCCGTTTTTTGAAACTGAATAAATTAACCAATTTCTGTTGCATTCTTCGCCATTCTTTAAACGCTTTTTGTAATAAGTATGTGAAAATTTTGGCCAGAAGAATCATGTAGAAAATTTAAAATCTTTAATTTGTTTAGGATCCATTTCTAAAATGGCTTGGCTTGTTGTATGAGAAAATATACAGAGCTACAAAAAGATTAATACAATTAACTTAATAAATAACTTTTTTTTTCAAATATTTCCTCCTCCCCTGAAATTTTTTGTGCCTTGTGTACTGCACACTTTGCACATTGTGTCGGCATGCCACTGCATCCTGAACCTTGAATTCTACAAATACTATACACTTCATTTCTACAAGATTGTATTTTTTCTTTCAGAAATATAGCCCGAATTAAAACCTAGTGATGCTAACTTAAAGTAATCGATGCTAACTCTTAATTGATTTTCCCAAAAGTGTTTCAACTACCATAATTAAATTAGACATACCCATATACATACTGTTTGTATGGCTACTCATCTATCTTCAGCCATCTATCATTCTTGGAGAAAATCTAAGGCATGTCTATTAGAACAATGTTGGCTACTACCCATCATACATCCAATTTTAAATATTGTATGTTCAGTGGGGCGGTAAGGTTCCCCCCTCCCACCATCTGGAGGGAGCATTTATTCGGTTTTTTGATGGGGACATGGAGTAGGCTTATAATAAAAACATGCAACATACTTCAGCTTTTTGTTACTTGTCACATGTCTGAAATGCTTATGCTTCAATATCTAATAGGAAAACTTCATTGTGTAGTTTCATTAGGTAAGTTGACATAATACTTTTTTCTTACCACAGTCAAACAGGCTGCAAAGACCAATTGGCTTATATAGTAAAAGTTAACTACTATTAGAACAGATTTTTGTAATAAACCAATTATTTCATTTTGTATATATTCGGATTGACTTTTCTCATTTGTAATGTGTGATTTAAGGGAATCATATCAGGATAGGTGGTCAATAATATTCAGAAAAGTACCACTTTCAGGTCCAATTGTTACAGTTTTCTCTATGACCACAGAATGGAAGAGAACACATAGCCATGGCCAGTGGCGTAAATACGGGGGGGATAGAGGGGATCAATCCCCCCCCAAAGGAAATAAATAAATAAAATTATTAATTATGATTGACAGAATCCTAGGTAAAGTAATAATTTTGATAAAAATAAACTTAAGACGTTTGAATAAAGCGTTGTTTTTCCCAATCAAACGTCTTAACTTTATTTTTATCAAAATTATTAGTGTACAAGTCCAAAACAATAAAATCGAACTTTGTGTTTTTCAAAATTCCCGCCTTATATAAAAATCCCTCCTTAAATAAAAATGCTTACAATTACCTTTTTTACCCAAAAGTTACATAATTCCTTCGTTAAGAAATAAATCGCAGCATAAACAACTAATAAACGACCTTGTTTACAAGTCCAAAACAATAACATCGAACTTTGTGTTTTTGAAAATTCCCTCCTTCGAGCCGCAGCCGCAGGGTCGCAGCCGTAGAGGAACCGCACATGTAAAAGCACTCTAAGCCTGCAGTCCCATTCGGTCATTGTACTTGTCACGTGATATTCGGCCAGCGAATACTAGGCAAACCTAACCTCTTTAGTCCAGTGCAGTGGTTGATATTGAGAAGTTCAGCGTCTGCATTGATACCGTACTGATTTGTGTTTGTGCAAGTGTAGTTTTTATTTATTTTATTTTTTTCAGAAGTTCGTTTTTGCTTTGTGGAATTATAACACTGTGGTCTAACTATTTCGCTCTAGAACTACGTCAGGTAAACGAAAAGGCCAGTGTTTAATATCTGATCTTTTTAAGAAAAAGACAAAAGAAGACGATTCTTCAAATGTACTAAGTAAACCAAGTGTTTCTAGTCTTCAATCAGAAAGTTTACCTCCGTCGGGTCTTGTAAGTAGGCCTACTGTGAGTGAGGTTAAGCCGATTGAAGTAACGCCTGTGGATCACGGAATGTCGTTTAGTCCTTATGACATAGGGCTGTTTTTACATAAACCAGTGCCAGACGAAGAAAAAATAACCGTCCTTCAGAACTTTCGGCAGCCCTCAATCACGTACCAGTTTCCTGTTTTGGAAAAGTTCCAAAAACGTAAGTTGAAATTTCAGTTTTTATGGTTTAACGAGTTCTCTTGGCTAGTGTACTCGGAAAAAGAAGAGGGAGCTTTCTGTAAATATTGTTTCTTGTTTGCTAAACATGGGGCAGGTGTAAACAGCCAGGAGCTTGGTTCATTAGTTAAACACAAATTCACAAATTGGAAAAAAGCTAAAGAGATTTTTAGGAATCACTCTTGTACAGATTATCATAACAACAGTGTGATTGACTTCAAAAATATGAAGAAGACCCTAGAAAATAAGTCTGTTATGATTGTCAATCAATTGGATAGTGCACGTCATGCTGCAGTAATGAAAAATAGGCACAATTTGAAACCTGTTATTGAAACTATTGTGTTATGTGGGCGGCAAGAACTTGCCCTAAGAGGCCACAGAGACTCTGGAAATATTGAAACAACTTTCAAGTGCGCGGATAAAAAGAAGGGAACTTCAGAGCTCTCTAAGATATAGGAGCCGAGGGGACAAAGAGTTGCAAGAAATGTTGGATGGAAGTGGGAAAATTAAGTATCTTTCGCCCCTTTTACAAAATGAAATAATGTCATCTTGTAACTCCGTTATGAAGAGTAAACTTCTAAAAGAAATAAATGACGCTTAATATTTCTCAATTCTTGTAGATGAGACGTGTGACATTTCAAATATAGAACAAATGTCACTGTGCGTTCGGTACGTGGTTTTTGAAAATGGTAGCCACTGTGTAAAAGAGCACTTTTTACAGTTTGACCAGTTTCTGACTTAACAGGCAAAGGTCTAGCTTCCACCATATTAAGTAGTTTTTAAAGTTATGGTATCAATTTAAATAGTTTAAGAGGACAAGGATATGACGGAGCTGCTAATATGTCTGGTAAATACAACGGTGTTAGCAAAATTGTGCAAGACCAGCACCCTTTAGCTGTTTATGTCCACTGTGCAGCCCATTCATTGAACTTAGCTGTATCAAGAGCCTGCGAAGTTCAAGAAGTCCGGAACTGTCTTGGTACAATTGAAAAATGCTATACATTTTTCAATACACCCAAGAGGCAGGAAGTTCTTAATGACGCAATTGAAAAATCAGAACTTAACCCAAGAATCAAAACTTTAAAAAGACTGTGTGCTACACGTTGGGTTGCAAAGTTTAATGCAGTTCGGGATTTTATGCACATATTTGATTTTGTGGTAGAGGCCCTTGACACAATTTCCTCTTGGAAGGACAAGGACGGTTGTGAATCCATCAACTTGAAATGGGCACTGTTAAACACTGAGTTTTGTGTTGCTGTACACGTTATTGCAAACGTGTTTGCTTTTGGGATCCCATTGTGTAAGGAACTTCAAAAAGAAAATTTGGACTTAAAAGAAGCTGTTTCGTTGGCCGATATTTGGCAATCAGAGTTGCAGCTCATGCGTAAAAACGCTGAAAAAGAGTTCCATGAAATGTTTACCCAAGTCAAGGCTGTAGCAAGTGATAATGGTATTGACTTAAAAATTCCTAGGACGTGCAAAATACAAAAGAACAGAAGTAATGCACCATGCACATCCCAGGATAATGCTGACGTGAGTGTAGGCCTACTGGACAGAATTGAGCAGCATTTCAGAATAAACTTATTTGTGCCATTTCTTGAATTTTTCATTTCACAGTTGGAAGAACGATTCAAGAAACATAAATCAATTTTTGAAGGATTCCAGTGTTTGTTTAGTTCTGAACTAACAAATAATTGCAAAATCAAATTGGAGGCTTTGGTCCAGTTTTATGCTACTGATGTGTATTCTATTAGTGATGACATTTTTGTTGAACTGAAAGTATGGAGGAAAGAGGTTGAAAGAACTGGAAACAAGGAAGTTTTGAAGTGTGCTATATCCAGTCTCGATTCATGTGATCTTACATTGTATCCTTCTATCTACCATCTGTTGAAAATTCTGTGCACGCTGCCTGTGACGACTTGTACTCCAGAGAGGTCCTTTTTGAGATTGAAGAGAATAAAGACTTATCTCAGGAACTCTACTGGACAAGTAAGTGTGGAGATTTTATCTCTTAATTATTATATGAATTTCTATTTTATTCATTTATTCATGCTACTTTTAAGGGAAAAAGGAATGTTGGAAAGTAAAATAATTGTTTTTTGCTACATTTCTTGCAATAGAAGTAACTTGTTTAAAATTGATTAGTTTTGAAGTGTTGTTTCACTGCAATAAAGTTCCAAAAAGCCGTAAATTATTACAACAAGTAACAAGATAATAACAATAAACAATTGATGAGTAAGTAATTGTTATGCGTTATGTAAGTTTACTAGCTACATTTTCGTATATTATTATTTTTGTAGCTACAAAAATGTAGCTAGTAAACTTACATAAATATAAGCTAAACCATTTAAGAAGTAGAAAAGCTGTCAACATCAGCTTATTCTTAAAATCTTTTGGATTTCGTTGTCCATGACGTGTCCGTTACTTAAGTATATATCACTATTGCACTAACGACTCGGAACACTAGGTTTTTTACAAGTAATATATAAAAATAAGCCTTATTTTTGAAGAAGGCTATAAGCGTAATTTCTGAAGAAGCCTTATAAAGGAGAAAACCGGTTTAGGTTGTAAGGTAAAACTTTATGCTTTTACTTATAAAAAAACCTAATGTTCCGAGTCGTTAATGCAATAGTGATATATACTATTCTTAAAAGTTACCTATCTCAAAAACTGAACCTTTTTATTTAATTACAAGCAAGACTGAATGGCCTTGCGATGCTTTCGATTCATCGAGAGATAAAAATAACAGTTGATGAGATCATAGAAGATTTTGCTAAGAAAGCCAGGAAGTTAGATTTTGTCCTGTAATCTAGCTGCTACTCAAAGTATTAATTATTATTAATGTATGTCAATAAACACGTTTAAATACAAAGGTCAGTGGTTTATATTCATTTTAAACATCATCTTCTCTAAAATATGTATACTTATACTTACACTGTATTTAACATTTTAGGATCATTAGTAGTTAACTTAACTGTTATTACTCTTTTACTCTATAAAGTCCTTTAGTTCGAATTTTTTTAACAAGTTTTGTCAACAAAATTAAAGTAATATATAACTTTATAAAGACTGGTTTTCAATCTTGTGTACAAATATTTAACTATCATACTCCTTTACTTACAAACTTATTTTATACAAGATTTTGCTACTCTATAACTTAAACAAACTGTTTAGTGTGTGTCAGTAAAATCTAATATCTAGCACAAATCGTTTATGATATTTTCTCTTAAAACTAGCACCAATAGGCTCTAAAATGTTGATTTGACAGGTCAATTTTTCAAATTTGTCCGGGGGAGGACCCCGGACACCCCGGTAGAGTCTCCTACAAACTAGACGTCCTCCCCCCAAAAGCTAATCCTATTTACGCCACTGGCCATGGCACTCACAACATCAACAGTACGCATAAAAATGCCTTTTTACTTAGTGTTTTTCTAAAATTTTTATCTGCAGTGGTTCAGTTTTTCTCCCAAGTACCATAAGTTAGGCAAGTATGCAGATGAGATTTACTGGTTTCATGAGTTTTAATGTTTTTGCTGAGACCTTGGTATTCACGGATACTTCCATTATGCCTATTTTTTGCTTCGCTGCATTCACTGAAGAGCTAGCATGGTTCATACGGTTTTGGTTCATGGTTCAAACAGCATCCAGTTTGGGAGAAAAGCACAGCTAATACCTATCAACCTTTTTTACTACTTTGGTCTTATACGAATAATATTCCGAACTAAATGACCTGTTAGTTTTTTACTCTTTTGGAAAAGGACCCAAAGGCCTACAGAATTTTGAAGCTAAAATAAAGTCATTTGCATTTGCAGTTAAACATCCAGAGAACATGGCAGTTCTGATGTAGATCCCTCAACATGATTTTTACATCCAGAGTCCTCAACACCTTTTCCTGTTCTGTCTTCTTCAGGTCTTGGAAGAATTTGGCTTACTGAGTCCAGGTACAGGTACTGATTCAGCAAACTCTGATAGTTCTGTAGTATGAGGTTTATTGAAGAACTTGTTGATTTTTGCTAGTCTTTTAGCTCATTCAGACCTCTGCTGTTGCAGTTTCCTTTTATGAGACCCACTCAAGTGATGACTTTTATCAGCCATGATTTGAGAACCAAAATCATAACGCATTAACCGCCAAGTAAATTATTCAGTACTGCACAGAAAGTTGATCCGAACATACCGTCCATAAACATGTAAGTTGCTCGTGAACCAAAAGCTGACTGGACTGGACCCATTAGCCTGAACGAAACGTGAAAGAAACTGCACGTGCGAGAGCAGAAGACAGCTGAGAAAGACAGATTCAATTTACAGCATTACCGAAACAAAATACTGTAAGTCTGGAAAGTGTAGAACGTCTTATTGGATATATAAGCAGATGTCGGTATGCACTGTGAAGAGGTCCCGAGGTAATAGCAGATTACAGGCCTTCATGAATGTAATGTACTCAAGCACGCAATCACGCTCTTTCATAGCCCTTACCCACCCCTCATTTTACACCACAAAGACACAGGAAATGACTCATACGTAATAACATCTCTGGTAATTATAACAAATAAAGACGGCAATATTATTTCACGCAAATGGAACGGTGCCCTGCTTTAGTGCAGCTAACAAAGAGCAGGAAAGCAGGGGCCAAACGAGAACCACTATTTTGTTTTGTAAGTGTAATTTTAAAAACATGGAATGAGTTTTACCGTGAAGAACTCTAACCAAGGAAAAGCATACATTAACGCTACGAAAACGTCTCCAGATTTTCCATTATGAGTTCACCATCTTGGAGCTCCAAATAAATATATTGCAACAGTTCGTATGTGTATGGTACTGTGCATTGCACAATTAGTTAAGATAATTTATGTAAATTAAAATAAATAATCAATATTGTCAGTAGTAGGCTATAATAATTCAGATAGAAAGCTCTAAAGGGGAACGACGAATTTGCCTGCTTGAACAGGAAAGTCATGCCACACACAGCTGCGTCTGTGTACACGTGTATCTTACGTGTGTGAGTGCGGCCAGTTAATTCCTGCAAAGCGTCACCCCTAAATAAACGTTAATCAATAAATAAATTATTTAAATTGAGATAAGTGTGTCACAAAACAAAATACGCCACAGTGTGAATAATATAAAGACGCACGCGTATACAAAAGATTGTGCGAAAACAATAAAAAGTGCAAATACAGTGCAAATAAATGTAAATAAAACCTATAATAATTAAGATAGAGAAAAGCGGTTAACACACAGTTGTACATATAAAAATTACCGACCAGATGAATATCGGGTAATTTGCAAAAGGCTTCGCATGTTGCGAAGACCAGTGAAATAAGTGTGTAAATAATCGTGTTTATAAAGGGACGCTACGACAGACTGATTCATGCAGAGAATTGTCGAGACATGATTTTTGCGCCCAAGAGTATAAATACGAGAGATACACCAGCCTTTTTCTCTTTCTCGTTCGACCACAGCGGCAGCAGGAGGCTATGCCCGACAACTTCATCACTTTCGTGAGATCACCGCTGCAGCCAGAGGCTATTACTGGAGACAATGGAGCATCTCCAACCTTGTAACGATGATGGTTAGTCTGACAACCTATTTGTGCTCCTCTTCCTTTTTATGGCGTTTTTTTCTATAAACTTATTTGTTATAAAAACTGAAATACAGGTGAATATCAGTACAATGTATAGTGAACTGTCTCACAGTTGTGGACTGTGTAATGAACAAGCAAAAATTGAAAACGATATTCTATCGTCGGTTGTACAATTTTTTTTAATTCACTACAGAAGGACAATTATATTTTTCCCACCAAATACCAAATAGTCGCCAATGAAAATCACAGATGCACGGTACATCGCTGAATTGTGTACTTACAACAAACGTTTTAAAATATTTTTTGAATCAATTAAATTATTCTCCATGACAACGGAATAACAAGCCGAACAAAAAGCATGTTGTAGATACGATCATCTACATAGACGTAGGCCTATAGGCCTACATATTTGGTAATATATTTCGAGAAGATATAGACGATAGTTTTAAAGGCGTTCGATTGCATGTAGCTGCCCTAAGGAGGCTTTGCCCGTTTCGCTTTGCTGAACGAACTCTGCCCCCCCACAGAAAAAAAAAATCAGCAAGTACTTTAATTCTTTTACACCAATCCCCGGTTCAGTAAATTTCATTTGGTGTTTTCAGTTTAGTACGGATATTATTTTATGTCCAATCCCTCATTATAACACGGGGCCAGATTCGATTCAGCGCGGTACAACCATTTGTATTTCTTATTAATAAAGTTTTCCATTTTAGTGAAATATTTCAAATACTTTTTTCATCTGTCTCTACATCTCCCGAAGTGAAAGTGATGATAGTGGGGGTGTGGGATAGGAGTAATTTGACCAGTTGTAGTGAAAGCGCAACTATGCTGCAAAGGCGATGCACGAGGTTCTTCACTTGCAAAAGCTCTTGTGCTTGTATTAAACAACACAACTCAGATAATGAAAGGAGTTCGTGACTGGTTTGCTTGTTAAAAAATAGTGTTTACTACTTTAAAATCATCAAGGCGCACTGACAGAGTGCAGAGTTCAAACTAAGATTGAATCATTTTTCAAAAAATGTCAGTAGAATGAATGTCATTAATGTTAGCCCGTTTCATGTTGCATTTTAAGGTAATAGTTTTATTTATATCACTTAAAAAGCTAAACATTTAGGCCTATTAAATAAAAACTTTTAGTAAACTTTAGTATGTATTTCACGTCTTCTTCAGTGAACCTTTTTGTCTTGTGTCTACAGACTTTATCGTATTTTAACACAGCATAATTACAGAACGTACTAAAACCGTGTCAACTCATTTTAAATGTAAATAGTCACATTTTCCAAAATTCCGATCCTTACGTGCGTAACACAGGAAAAATTTTCATTGTTATATTGTGTCTTAGAGTTACATATATTTTCTGTGTTTTCTATAATACCCTATTATGATAATTCTTTACTTGCTCCCTCGAATCAAACACGAGACACACTATCCAGTTCGTATTGTATACTTATACACAAACAATTTACGCCACCACTTTACGGTAATAGGTTTACACGATTGTGAATGCTATGTAAATTAACATACGATTTCAGGTTGTTGAATAAATAATATAAGACTTTCAGAACCGAATAACCATGAAACGCACATTTGCTTATGAAAAATATGTTCTCGTTCAGTGCAGTTTCATTTCGTGCGCAAATGTTTGGGAACGAATTAATCGCACGAAACAAGGGATTGGTATATTTATTATTATTATTACTATTAATTTTTTTTTTTTTTTTTGAGGCCATGTATGTAAAGTTCCATCAACTACACTGGTCATTACAGTCTGCAGCCCATTTGGAACTGTTACATTAGCTTTGATAGTTAAAAAAATTTCGAGCCTAAACAGGTAATCGGAACCCGAGACCTTCAACGTATCAGTGAATGGCGTTCAACCGACTGAGCCATCAAGGCGTCCGTTGATCTAAGACTTTTTACTAGGCTATATTATTTGTTTATTTTTATTTCAGCCATCTGAAATAACGAATACACAAGAGCACAACCACCAGGCTGTGGACATTTAATTTTTACGTGGATTTAGAACCTTGGAAGCAACGAAAACACTTTACTACAGTGAATATTAACCGGTTTCGTTTAGTTCTACTGTACTATACCGGGGGTTTAACACACAATGACGGGCGATGTTAACCAATACACCAACTGACAGAGGGTTAGTCGGTTTTGCTACCGCGGTTCTTTAACACACACAAAATCCATTCGTACATAATAGCATAATTTATGAATAAAGGAGTTACCGTACTACAAAACTCAAAAAGCATACTACAAAAAAATAAGACTAATCATATACCTTCGAATATTTTCCTGGTAATTGAAGTTTTTTTCTACTAAGTCTACAATGAAATCCGTTTCCCGATATTCCTCGTAATTCTTAAGTAGTTTGCACTCAATTAGCACAAAATTTACTTATTCGTAATAGCGTTACAACCAAATATATATAAATATTTTCAAACAAAGTTGCATGATTGGCCGAAACTTCTTCTTTTTCTTCTTCACTTCAAGGATTTGGTTTGCAGCCTGTTCCGTCTTCACAGCCACCGTTTTCTTGGTCTGCCTCTATCTCCTTCTCCAAGAGGCTTATACTGGATTATCTTTTTTGGTACTCTCGAGTCACCCATTCTATTTATGTGTTGTATCCAGTTTTCTTTCTTTTTTTTTTAATTTTATCGTTTATTGAGATTCAGCTCTCGCCTTATGTCTGCATTTCTTATGTGATCTCTCAGGCTGCACCCGTTGACTCTCCTTAAGAATTTCATTTCAGCAGCTTCAATTCGTTTTTTTCTGATTTTGGGTCAGTGTCCACGATTCACTCCCGTACATCAATAGGCCTACTGGTGACGCTATAAAATTTCATTTCTGTGTCTTGTCGTACTTTCTTTCCCAGAGTCTTACGAATTGTGGTATCTGTTTATTTTATTAACAATATCGTCTTCATATTCATAGCTTACGTTGCACCCTAGATAGCGGAAGTGGGATATTTTTCCAATAATTTGTCTATTACTATTTAAATGCCATTATTTTAGTCTTTGTTGTGGAAGTTTTTAAATTATATTCATGACAAATTTTACTGAGTTGATACACTGCTTTTTGTAATCCATTTTTTTTTCTTGTAAGATCGTCAGCAAACAGCATAATATTAATGGAGAAATTATCGGGAAGTAAGTAGATTCCAGGACCAGTTCGTTGTTTCCGTTGCCCGTCAATATATAGGTCTATGTTAAATAAAGTAAGTGACAAAGAAACTGCACGCTTGTCTAATGCTTCTGTTAACAGAAATAGCTTCTGTTTTCTGCTTCTCAGTGTTTATAGTAATGTCCGTTCTTTCATATACGCTTCTTATTATTTCTATTATATGACGTGGGTATCCTCTTTGCTCTAATATTTTCCACAATACGTCTATTCAAATGATCAAATGCTTTTCCATAGTCTATGAAGGCAATATGTGGTTCTAGATTGAATCTCTTCTTTTTTCGATCAATTGGCGTATAATTGTGACGTTGTCACTACAGGATCTTCCTTTTCTAAATCCAGATTGTTCTTCAAAGAGAGTGTTTGCAGTATTCTTTAGTCTGTTATTAATTATCCTTGTATATAATTTGTAGGCCGTATTCAACAGGCTTATTCCTTGAAAATTTCCACAGTCATTTCTGTCTTTTTTTAAACAGCGATATTACCTCTGCTATTCTCCAAAAATCTGGAATAGTGTTTGTTTTCCAGCATGCATTAATCAAACGCCAGTGTTGTAGTTTGAATAGCAGTCCACCACCTTTTAAAAGTTCTGTGTTAATTCCATCCGGTCCTATTCTTTATTTGGTCTAGAGATTCTGTTAATTCTTCTGTTATGTTATCCCCAAGGTATATATTGCTATTAACAACCAGAAGAGTGATAGTTATATCTTGTCCTCCTGTATTATTTACCTCCTCATCTGTCATGTGTAATTGTGCATTATCTTTCTCAGTTTTGTTAAGCTGTTTCAGTTATTTCTTGTCTTCCATGAACGTCTGCTTCTATGTTAGATATCAATACATCCCAGGAGTCTTGGTGGTGTGTTTTCCTAATTACTAAAAAGTGTTCAGAACCTATGTCACTACTCAAAAACTCTAACTTCTTGTAAACTTGTACGTGTGTGTTCAGTTTCTTATTGACCATAATATAATCTATTATTCATCTTTGCCCTCTCACACACCATGTATACTTACGTATGTCCTTTTTTCTATAAAGCTGTTTGTTATTTTTAATTCATTATAGGAATCAAAGCACCTCATCTCATTCCATTAGAGTTTAAAGTCTACTCTCCAAACGTACCTACAACTCCTTGAATTGAATTGGCGAATCTCCTATTCTGGGGTTTAAATCTCCATTTATTACCAGGTAATTGTTGGGATTGAGTTTATTAATTTGCTTCTGCAATTCCTCATAAAATATTGCCGTATTACCCTTTCTTTCTTCTTCTGGTGCATATACACCTACCACAACAAGATACCCTCTGTCTATCTTAAATCTCACTATTATTGTTCTACGATTAAAATAAATACAGTTTTGTATATTATTTCTCCATCTCTTATCAGTCATAACTGCCACTCCACTCTGAGTTCTTGTTGCTGAATCTATGCCTGACTGAATAAAATCATGGTTACTTCATTCAAGTGGAAAAAGTATGGTAGAGTAAAAAGTTGTTACTTTTTACAACGCTCACTGTCTCTTTCATTACAATAACTAATATAACAAAACGGTTGATTCCACATAGTGTGATATTTTCTCTTTTCCTGTCAAAGCTGAAAATCGGATCTTTTTATAGAAACTTTCAACTTAAGAGGGTCTTTAATAATAATAAACAAAAAACCAGCTGATTAGATTATTGACAAAAAGTTTGGTTAGGTGTATCCTATTTGTTAGTTAAATAAAATTGTGCATACGATTGATCAAATTAGAAACCGTGTACCTAAATTTCGTGGAAACGATACATTCTCACCAATGTAATCTTGGCAATCCTTGTCACATTTCAGTTGATTCAATAAGCTTGTCAGTTTCTATCACAAGTTAAACCCTGTGAATAAAATAAAACGCTTCAATTTAGTTACTAAACTTTGGTTTCCCTATTTTTTCTGATCTTGTTTTGAACAGTCTCTATGTGTTATATAGTCTATTTTCCATGATTGAATAATAAAGTAATACCAATTTTACGAGGAAACTTATGGGACAAAGAGAACCACTGATAACAAAAGTCACACTAACCTGGAATCAAATCCAATTCCCAATAAGCCTACACCAAGTAAAAAAGTTAGCAATAAATATAAATCACACAAACTTTGGTACACTGTACAGGTTTTTATTACAAGAATCCTACAATAATTCATTAAAAATAACAAGTACCTATTTTTTATATACACGAGTCTTTTGCACTTTTTAGATATTATTATTAAATTTAAAACTCTTGTAATCATCATTCCAATTAAGGTTATATTAACAGGATAAAGAAATAAAAATACATTTTGAGACATAAAAAATAGTATTCTAACAAAAATAAATAATTATTGTTTTAACAAATGACAGTAATTAAATCAAGCATAGCAATAACTGTAAAAAGAAATCTCACAAAAAAGAAGAAACTCCATGACTAATTAGAAAGTAAATATTATTATCAATAATATAAAAAAATTAACTTCTTGTCTTTTAAGACATTAAAAACTAATAAAAAAATACAATCAATAGTAGATTACACACAAAATTAATTTCAAAAACATAAGAAAACAGAAAAAGTAATTAAAATTACTTCAAGTAAAACACATAAATTGAGACAATTAGCTGCACTGTGATTTTTAAGTATGGCACTAGACAAAGTTTAGAAGAAAATATTAGTTTATCTTACAATAAATTACAATAATAATAAAAATAATATAAAATTACGTCCATGTAAAGTTATAAAACAATTATAGCATGGTATCATGTGTAAACTTTTATTATTAAGTGAGAAAATACAAAATTCAAAATCACTTATAAAATGTGATGATTATCTACTGATGATGAAGTTTGGCCTGAAGATGGGTGAAGCCTAAACCTAGTGACCAACATAGCAAAAACAGTGAATCCGTATGACTGGTCAGTGGCACACCCAGAATTTTTTTTCGGGGGGGTTTGAAAATTTAGAAACAAGGTGTACAATTTTCGTTTTCCTCATTCTTTTCGTTACAAGGAGGGCTTTTCCTGGAGAAACGACAATACGCAACTTATAAGAAGCCAATGTCGCATGAACAGGTAAAAATTAACTTTACTTCATAGAATTTCACTCATGTACGTTCCACCTATAATGCTGCAAAGGCATACTGCACGTGTAAGAATCACACACACAATGTTTGTAAGAATTATGAGTTAAAAATCATGTTAAGCACAGGGTTATTAATTTGCATATGCTTATTGAATAATTTAAATTACATAATCAGTAGACGCCGACTTTATTGAAATAATAATACAATAATATAGTTAAAATAATCAGACATAAAGCAGTTGCGCACTTTGTAGTGGGGATAAGCCAGGAAGAATGTTATACACGTGAGTAGAAAAAGGCCTTTTGAAAATATTAGCCTTCTCCCTGAATGACGAGTCTACGTACGGAGGTTTTGATTTCGATTTCTATTTCGACACTACTTAATAGTACATATGGACATTTTTTAAGACGAAACAAGCAATAGATACAACAGAGGTACCATACAAATATTTCACCGAGTTAGAAAATGTTTAACATTTAGTAAGCCTACTGCAATTATTTTGTAAACAGTGATGTGGCATGTTGTGTATATTGCAGTCTTTCTCCAGATCTTCTAGTCGAGCATAGACATTAACAAACATTGTATACTTTGAAGTACATAACAGTTTGTGTACATGTTATGATTCAGGAAAAAACGTAGTAATATCCGTAAAAATGAGCCTCTGACGAAGTGACGGATTTGCCGCAGGAAAAGAATCTAGATCCGATGTAAATTGTCCATAAAGAACAGGAGAGACAATATTAATGAAAAAATTATACCAAAACTGTTTGATACACTCCAATAGAACAATAAAACTGTTTGAGTAATATAGCATTTAATTACTTACAACCAATTACAAATATTTAGCTCAATTCTTCCATCCCACTAATGTTTCCTTCACTGTTATTATAACTCAAATCGTCTTCACTGCTGATACCCCATTATTTATTAATTTTGAAATGAACACTCTTTGTTAATGTTATTAATGAACATTATACACTCTTTGGTCTGATCTCACGTAATCTTTTCAATTTTCATGCATGGTCACATCTTGATGTGCAGTCTATGAAAGAAATACACTCAAATTCCTTTTTTGCTAAGTTTCTAACACTGTCTATGGAAAGTGCAATTTTTTTTAGCACGCTTCTTCACAATTGCCTAAATCAGTTCTAGGATTAAGATGAGGAAGTCAGGATGATGTAAGTGGAAGTTGTAAAATGTAATGTCCATGGTTTGCCAAAACAGTGGTTATTATAAGAGTTCTGTATGTTGGTTTACTTTGTTTAATTAGTGAATAGAACTCAGGTTAAGATAAATGGACTAAAGAAATCACATTATTCACTAACCAGTTAATTGTGTTTGTCTTTTTGTTAATGATGTTGCAGGTGGATTTATTTTTTCAGTGAAATTTTCAGGCACATTTGTCGATGAATACGTACCAAAAGCAATAGGAAACTTTTAATAGAATAACACAATAGTAAGTTAAGAAAATATATAAGAAAATTACGGCAATTCAGAGAAGAATGGCGTCTATCCACGTTTTTTTAACTGACGTTGAATTCAGTTTTGTCTATGTAAACTATAGGCTGCCGTTCTTCTCTGAATTGCCGTAATTTTTGTATATATTTTCTCTTAACTTTCTAATGAGTTATTCTATTAAAAGTTTCCTATTGCTTTTGGCATGTTTTCATCGAAATCTCATTTGACGAATAATGTGGTTCAGACTAGATGCACTACCATTATAATTAATTTATCTCTTAAAAATTGTTTAAATTACTTTGAATGTTGGTGTTTCCCCTTCTATGAATTGATATTCGTAAATAATTAATCGAATAGTACACTCGTCAAAATCGGTTTTTATTTCCTTTGTTGAGCATTTTTTATGGAAAGTACTGAAAGCTTTTATGACAGCCGTATACGCGGATGCTTCTTTAATAATTCTAAAAACACTACTTTGGCACACTGCACGCCTGAGCTACCCTTTCCTGCAACTTTCTTTCTGATATTCCCTTATCTTCCGATTTAATAAACTTGTACACGTTATACATTATTTTCCGACTCTAAATATGCATGACTTTCCTTTGCACTGAAATTGACAGGCCACCCAGATTGATCAAGTTCACTCTCCAAAACCGGATAAATAGCAATAAACTAAACGTTACGCTTTTGATGAAATGGGTGTTCTTTTAAAAGTACGAACACAATTACATATCATGCGCCGTTGGCAAAAGAACAATTTATTCACGTCTGGTAAACTTACCTATGCTGAATTTTAGTTTATCATTTAGTAATAGTAAAAAGGTTACTTTGTAAGAATATACTAATTAACATATAAAGAAGATACTTTATTTATTATGTTCTTACTGTTTGTACATACGTTGATTACAAAATTTTTCCAGATTTTTTGGGGGGTTCTAACCCCCAAAACCCCCCTGGTTGCATCACTGTGACTGGTACTTACACACACTTAAATAACGTGTCCACCACAAAATGGAATTAAGAAGAAAATTATGAAATTACATTAATAAAATAATAGCTGTAAAATAAAAAGCCTCTGCAGATAAAAATTAATAATTTGTGTAAGTACTGATAAATCAAATCAAACCCTTTCTTATTTGCAATTTTATAGCTGGAGGAATTTTCACCTTATTATTGGCCATATTATTAATGTAAGAACACAACTGAGGTAATGTTCTATTTATGAAAATATTTTCTGCTTCGTACATTTTTTTTATATCTCTTCTTTTAGGATGAGTATTATTTAAAAGAAGTGTCCCGAAATATTTATAAATAACATTTTTTCGTCTTCATTCCACCTCACCCGGGTTTATTCCTTTAGTTTTTTTGACTGAAGAATCTTTAATATTTTCTTCTTCAGTGGAAAGTGACAAATGAATAGATGGTTCATAATTTAATTATCCTTCTTCACAAATTGAGCTGTCCTTTGAACATTTTGCAGAAGTTTGACTTAAACTGGAGCTTTTATTAGTTCTGGACGAAGATGATGGTGAAATTTTAATGGTAGATTCAGATTGGATATTTTTATCTCTGGGAAGTGTCATCTGTAACAAGCGATGACCAACTTGAGACTTTTGAATCAGAGATAAAGGTAATCTGTAAATTGATTTATGGATATTGACATCATGTCCCTTGCAGTTAGCCAAATTTTCAGTGTATCATCACGACCATTTAATTGAGAAAATGTTGCAGCATGGTGTCGAAGACCCGTTGCAGTAAAGTGTTTTGGTTTTTTAACTGAAATTTATTTCTCATATCTTCAATGATTTTTGTTCCTTTATAAGTATTTAAACAATCACAACGAGGAAAAAGTAACTTATTTTCTTCAGGAACACCAACACTCTGTCTACTTTCTAGTAAGAGATCCAATGTATCTTTCATTTGATTAGTCAATAAACAAGGGACTTTACATGTGTTCTTTCCAGGAACATGGAAAACATGTAACTCAGAACAAGTTCTTTTCTCATCTTCAGTAAGAATGTTCTCTTTAACAGCAGCAATTTCATCATTATCTGCAACTCATGAATAATTTTCTAAAGTAGCTCGTACAACTTCTCCTGGTCGTCTATGACTTAAAATTATAATATGTGCAATCAAGTCTTTATTTAAATCTTCAAATATTTTTGTTGTTTGAAATATCATTCATTTTTGTTTTTTCTCATCATATCCTTTCCGAATCCCAGTGCAAACCATAACAATGTCATCATTATGTGGAAGAATATCTATTTTACTAACAACACATTTTTTCCTTGTTCTGTCAGCATTAGTGCTTACTTCAGCACTCCAGTCTGTCTTCATCATTTGTGAAATTCATCCATAATTTTACATACTTTGTTTTTCTCTGGACTCAATATACCAGAATCTTTCAAAACTGAAGCTTTCACAATGTTGGAACATGATTTTAATGATGAACATAATCGAGGCGCAACACTAGGTGTACTACATTCTCCTGTTATGTAACTAAAGCCACTGAGATTACGAATTGCTTCCATTAAGTTATCAAATTGTTTTATTGTTTTGGATTAATACAGTCTTCCAGATATGTAATGTCTGGATTGTTTTGTCTCATTTTATCTAAAAGTCTGGCCAAGTCCCTGATTTTTGATGAAATGTATTTTATATACTGATTACTTCTGTGGTTTATAAAAAAAATTTGTAGCAAATCGTACAATTAACGGATCAGTTTAGGCAATGAAACTAAATTTATCTTTCAACATTGTTGGAAATATGACTTTTTTCAGTGACTCAGAAACTTCAGGAACATCTGGAATGAATTAATGAATAATTAATATCTATTTTACTAACAACACATTTTTTCCTTGTTTTGTCAGCATTAGTGCTTACTTCAGCACTCCAGTCTGTCTTCATCAATTGTAAAAATTCATCCATAATTTTACATACTTTGTTTTTCTCTGGAATTTCATTAAGAAATTAATGAACACGTCTTTGTAACTCTGTTTCTTCTTTCGCTGTTATTATCATCAAATCCTTTATTACTGCAGTGCCTGTAGTGTAGATACATATTTTCTTTTTTGAAAAGTCCAAGACATTTTGTGCAAACAACGTGAGTCAAAGAATTAACTGTGTATTTTGAGTTAGCTGGTCTCTTCATTGGTATGAGCTTTTCATTGTTTCCCTTGTTGGTTAGCTTCAAGTTATAATAATAATTACCTTTCTTTCTCAGTTTGTCAGTAATAGCCATTCTTTTCCTTTTTTTTTCCTTCAAATTTTCATCTAAAATCATTGTATATTCTTTTACTTCTTCTTCAAATGGATGATGTTTTACAATGTGTCTAGCAAAATTTGTCACTAAAATGTGACAAAACGGGCAACAGTTTTTTCTTATTATCATTAATAGTTTCTTTTCTACAATCAGCATTTCCTTGGTCAATATTAATTGATTTTTCTTTTTTTTATGGATATCTGCCAACGTCAAACACCTTACATAGTTTGGTTCCTCTACAACAGCAGTACAATAATCACTTCCAAAATTTAGAATATTGAATGCATCACTCTCTACAACTTCAACATCTTTATGTTCATCTATACCTTCAACATCGATATGTTCATCTACAACTTCCACAGCCACTTCTGCTTTATTTTCCTGAAATAGACACAAAAACAGTACTTACATTTAGTCATTTAATAACAATACAATAGAATCTTCAGAACAATGAAAAATAAAATCCCCTCCCCACCCTAAATCTAGTTACCCCTAGAAAACACTGGAGTTGAACCGCTACGACAAACAATTTTCCAATAATGTACTGAAAAATATTTAAATTTATAAAACTTAATTTGAATTCATGAAACGTAATACCATTATATGTATGGATGTGTGTGTGTGCGTGTATATATATATATATTTCTTTTTAATTCAAACAACAAACAAGGAAATATCATCATCCACTTTAGTATTTCTGACTATGACCGGCCTGTAAGTCAAGAAAATTCAATTTAGAAATGTTGTATATTTTCTGTTAAATTTGTACAGTACTGTTAGTTTTATAAACTAACACTGTTCCAACTTTCCAGATGATGTAAACTGGGGTTGAAGAAACCTTTAAGTCAAGTATAAAAATGATAGCCCTTATACTGTTCATGTTAAGGGTGCAGTTCACGTTGGTAGACCATTTCAAAATATGCTGTTTCACATTTATGTAGGGATAGGTGGGGTAATTGTAAACGCTAGGGAAATTTTAGTTTACAGACAATCACTATTGGCTACAATGGCATTACATCAACTGTTGAAACTCTCTCCAAAACTGCAGAGAAGTTTTAACAACTGCAGAGTCCTATCAAAAGTTAAAGAAGCTAAAGACAACATCAAGAAAGAAAGCTGGAACAAATCAAGAAGAAATGTCTAGGAACATAAAAAACAAATCTAAGAAGGGACTTGTATTTTGATCATAAAGTAGTAAAGAAATCTAAACAAGATTCTGAATAAATTTCTATTTATTGTGATGATTCTAATGATAACAAAGATTCATTTGCAATAAGTGTTTTGTAATACAATACCATAGAAGTAACATATAAAATACCAAAGTGCCAAAAAATTCAACTAGGAAATTTATCATGTTGATTTCATTGGGGGGCAAGAAATAAAACTCACTACAAGTATGTTTGGTTATATACAGAAATAAAATGATGATGATAGATGATGAATGTAGATTTATGTGACAGGATATCAACAGAAAGATTAAATATTATCACCAACGTTGCCACCACTTATTGCAAAACTGCTAGTCACTTTGCTGTCGACGAGGCATCTCGGTGTTTGCACCATCTTTGGGTCTTAGGTCGTTTGAGAGGTATTTCAGTGTTTCCCACCATCTTTGGGTCTCAAGTAATTTAAGACCAGAAGATGATGGAAACACTGAAATGCCTCATCGAGAGCGAAGCAACTATCCGTTTTCCAATAAGTGGTGACAAAGTTGGTGTTAAGATGCCTGCTAATAAAACTAACTTGACTGGAAAAATTAAATTTTTACAAAAAGTTATATTAAAAGAAATTATGAAAGTAGTATTAGCTTTGAACAAACATTGACAGTTTTACCTTATCCAGAAATGAAAGAAATTAATAGCCAAATTTTCTGCAAGTATCCTGGATGTGTTTCTGTTTTTGAAAATGATAAATTTTTATTTATTATTTACTAGTGTCATTTCTTTATGATATTTTTGTGTTTTAAAATGATAAACTTTTATGCTGTTACTTACATATTGTATTATGTAACCATAAAAACATTTCTTTATGATTTTTAATAACCATAATGTCTGAAGTATCTTGTTTCCATTCACTTTTCATACAGGCTAAGATTGGGTAATTGTAAACATGTAGTTGAGATTAAAAACACAACACAAAATAGTACAGTGTCAATTAGTTTACAGTTGTTCCAATTTTTGTTTTATTTTATTCCAACACCATTACCTCTAAGATGTTGGGGTACTTGTACACTGAATATAAGAGCGCTTCATTTAAACAATTTTTTGTATGCAACATAACAAGAAAAGACTATTATAATAACTATTATTTACAGTTAATTGGTTTGGAGACCTATACATGATTTTTAATAAATAAAAATGTGTTAATCCTTCAAATTTCATTTACAATTACCCACCTAATCTTAATGGAATAATGATACAATGTTTTCATAGCAATATTAAAATAACTTAAAAATACAGCTAGGAGCAAGTTGTGCCAATGCTTCATATGTTATTTTTTCTGTTTATTTATTTAATAGGAACATGTAAAAACAATTTTATGCCATTCTAGTACATCAGTAAAATGATAAATACAGGTATTCTATGTTTTGAATTGGTTAAGTTATATTACTGACCATTTTTGACTTGTTCTGTCTGATCTCATATAACTCATGGCTGTAATATTTTTTCACAAGAGTTGATAGTCCCTGTATACAAAACAACCTGCTTTTGCCATGATAATGACCTTACATTTAGCGCAGTCTACTCGAGAAACAAATCTACATTTTTATCCAAACAATTGTTTCAAAATGTCAGAAATAAAATTTACCTAAAATATATTAATTTTACCCTGAACTGAATATTTACATTAGCTAAACTACACAACACCTAGAAACTTAACGAGAACAAAATGAACTCCGTAGAATCCAATTTAAATGACTGGTTCTACCTGATTTGAATAATGCAACTGACTACTTTGCGAATTCTTAGAGCATCATGGAACTACTATGTTAAATGTAGGAAACATTCATAGAATATTATGCTTTAGATTACAGCAGCAATGTATCGACAGACATTATAATAATGTCAAGTTGATTTCACTTCATACAGTAAACATAAATGAGAAATACACAAACGTTAATCATAACTTCTATTAGAACAATAACAACTACAATGAAACAATATAACAATATGTGTGTTGTGAGTAGTACCATAAGATTCGTAAGTTATAAGAGTGGGGATACGCCACCATGACAGATGTATAGCGAGGCTTGTGAGTCAGTCACAGGGTGATCTCCATAAGAGCAACACGCTCACGATGTACTCATTATTATAGTTGTTTAATAAATCTTTTCATTATATTTAATAACCATCTAACTGTACATTTATTCACACATATAACATGGTGCTGCGGCTTTGAAGAACTAAAGTGCATAAAATATATAGTGGAGTTATTCAGTTTGAATACAGAGTGTGTAAGTTGCGTAGTGTAATTGTGAAAATTACTACTACTGCTGCAGGTACAGGAACGACAACAATGTTTATAATCGCGTCTACGTCATTAACGGGCTTGAAACCACCAAGTAGTTTACAAAAGTTAACTACTGAAGGATGGACAAAGTGGAAACAGCTTTTCGAAATATATCGTATTGCATCAGGTACTAATAAAATGGCCGATGATGTACAATTGGCCATATTTTTGCATTGCATAGGTTTAGAACGTGTAGACGTGTATAATACGTTGGGATTAACCGACGATGAAAAAAAACAGTTACGATACAGCAGAAATTTGAAGAGCACTTTGTGCCTATCAAAAATGAGAGTGTTAGTTCGCACATGTTTGTCACGAGAAATCAGGACCCTGGTGAATCGTTTGATGCATATTTGACTGAATTGAAGAAATTAAGTGCGGATTGTAATTTTAGTACTTTGAGAGATCGTTTGATAAGAGATCGCATTGTTGCCGGCATTTTAGACAAACGAGTCAAAGATAGGTTATTACGTGAAAGTGAGTTAACGTTCAAAAAAACTGTTAAAATTTGTAAAAGTGCTGAATTATCAGAACAGCATGTTAAAAAATTCGAGCCAACAAAGGAAGTTGCATGCATAAAAAAGCAGCTGAGTAGCGGCAATTCCAAGACTCATGACGGTGGCGCAGGCAACTACATGTCAGAGACTAAAGACCAATTATTAAAAATTATGGATAAAGTTTTTAAAAGAGCCAGAGAATATGGTATTAAATTTATTGCAGATAAAAGTGCTTTTATTGTAACGAAAGTTAAATATTTAGGTCATATACTTTCCACAGATGGAATTGAAATTGATACAGAAAAAGTTGAGGCAATTGAAAAAATGCAAATACCAAAAAATTAAAGAGAATTACTAACATTCTTAGGAACAATAAATTATGTATCAAAGTTTATACCAAATGCTGCACAATTAACTAGTAGTTTAAGACAATTAACAAAGAAAGATGTGCTATTTGTATAGGGTACTGCACACCAAACGTCATTTTTAAAGATTAAAGAGACGTTATGTAAACCTCCAGTTTTAACATATTTTGAGATGAATAAACCCATAACATTGAGTGTACATGCTTCCAGTGAGGGACTTGGATGTGTATTGATATAAGATGGAAGACCAGTGGCATATGGTTCCCGTGCTTTAACAGAGACTGAAGTAATGTACAGTCAAATTGAAAAAGAGAGTTTAACAATTGTTTTTGGTTGTCATAAATTCAATCAATATTTGTTTGGTCAAAAATTTATCATAGAGACTGACCATAATCCACTGATCTCGATCTCTAAAAACCAATGAATAAAATCCCTCCAAGATTACAAAGGATGAGAATAAGTTTACATAATTTTGATTTAGAACTTAAGTATGTACCAGGTAAAAAATTATTACTTGCTGATCATTTTAGCAGAATTTATTTGCAAAATACAGAGTCCTCTGATGAAGAAAAAATTGAAGCATATATTATGATGGTTGAGAAAAGTCTTAGTGTATCTGATATAAGAATGAATGAATTAAAAAATGAAACTAGTAGCGATAAAGAACTGCAAGAAGTTCTAAAATATGTAAAAGATGGATGGCCTGTAAACAAATCATCCGTTTCTGAAACTGTCAAACCATATTTTTCTTTCAAAGAAGAACTTTCAGAGTGTAAGGGTTTATTGTTGAAAAATACTTGTACTTAGTTGTACCAAAATCCATGAGAAAAGTAATGCTTGCAAAAATACATTATGCTCATTTTGGTAATGAAAAATGCAAAATGTTAGCTAGAAAAACATTGTGCTACACATAATAATGTGCATCACGCAAATAATATCTGTAATAATAATCCTATTGTTAATGTGACTGCGAATGATGCTCCGGTAATTACAACTAGATCAGGTCGTACGATAAAGAAACCAGAGTACCTAAAAGGTTATGTATGTTTAATAAATGTTATGTAATAATATTGTAATTTAATTTTAATTTAAGAAAAGGGGAGATGTTGTGAGTAGTACCATAAGATTCATAAGTTATAAGAGTGGGGATACGCCACCATGACAGATGTATAGCGAGGCATGTGAGTCAGTCACAGGGCGATCTCCATAAGAGCAACACGCTCATGATGTACTCATTATTATAGTTGTTTAATCAATCTTTTCATTATATTTAATAACCATCTAACTGTACATTTATTCACACATATAACAATGTGATACTACCTCACTTTATGGCACTCTAATTAACATATGTAAAACTGATACTTTTATAAGTTTAATATACAAATGTTTTCATTTAAATCTTGTAATGTACTGCTTTAATGATATAATAATGTTTTGCTGTATTATTAGTTCTGTTCAGTAATGGGTATGAAACCAAAGAAGTTGTAAGCAACAACTAATTGTAAAACGTTTTATAAATATAAAATATGGACTTTACAGTATGATTATAAAATCTACTATCTCCAGGTATGGGTATGAGCTAAGGAAGGAATAAGCATGCCAACCTTACAGTGCCAGTTTTTGTTATTCTCCACTATCAACTCTTGGAACAGAATTTAGTTATAACTGATAACTAGCAAAATTGATGTATTGTTAACATATGATCACTAAAATAAATATATCTATAATAATAGTGATCATGATAATAATAATAATAATAATAAAATTTATAATTATTTAAAAGCAAATCACTGATCACTGTAGCGCAGTGATCAGTGTCTCCCCCACTAACTCAGTGGTCCTGGGTTCGCATCCTGGTCAAGACATGGCATCTTTTCGTAGTCTGTTAAAATTCCATCTATCATTTTTATTAAAAAAATATACAGTCCAGAAACTCAATGCACTAAATCTAATGTCACTGCTAATGACATATTAGTTGTGCGATGTAAAATAAAGTAAGTAAAAAATCAAAACAAAACAAAATTCATACTTACAAAAAAATAGTTGTTTAAGTCCTCAACAAAATTTTCAGTGACATATTGTTTGTCACAATTCACAAAAGAACTTCCAGTTTCATTGGCTAATGATTTGGTAGTTTCATTTGCTGGTGTTTGAAACAACTTTCTACGGCAAGAATCTGAAAAAAACATCAATTTATTTACAAACTTAAAAAAAGTTAATTTAATAAAGAAAAAGGTGTATAGTAAAAGCTTCTTTATTACATCACAAGCTAAAAGTGGTAAAACTTAACTTTTAACTTAATTTAATTCAAAACTTATCATTTTAATTATTTATAATATTAAGAATTAACATGAACTGGGAAGAGTTTATGGGTCTAATTTATGTTTCAAAAACCATCTGTAATAATATTTTAATAAAATAATTTTAATGGTGTTTGTAGACCTTCTCTATGACCGTTAATAAGTGAAATCTCTTTAATAACACTGGCAACTGCTAATATGTTTACAATGAACATATTACTAGAAATGAAAATTAATTAGAAAAGTTTCATTATTTTCTTTTTTAATAGAAAATTGTATTTAGAAATTTGAGTGGATGCTAAGGGTCCTTGAACTGAGCCCATACAGTAGCCAATCTATATCTTAAGGGTTTAACTATATAACTACCCCACTGGAAGAAAAAAAAATGTCTTAGTTGGGGTAAAGAATTTTCACTTTAAAAGAAGTAATAAATACATAATATCTAAATTGAATAATGATTCTTTTAATAATTTTAGTGATTATAAAAATGTAAACATTCTGCTCATCTACTATGTATCAATACTTCAAGACTGAAAATATAATATATATATATATAAACTTTCACTATGAACAACTTACTTTATGGTTTTATTTCCCAAACGTTTCTACGTGGTATACGTCTTCTTCAGTGGGAGTAAATACTGAATGTCTTTACAGAGTAACGGTTATGGACTGTAGGTGTGTGTGGGGGGGGTTGATGGTGGGAGGGGATTGGCGCTGGGGTTCAAATTGTGTGTTTGAATCAGTGTATCGAAAAGTATGTGTGATCTATAATGTAATTGTTCATTTAATATGTTGTTTGGTTGTAGTGCGTGATATCTGTATATTTCAAATTGTTCAGCTGTGTTTAGTTTTCTACTTTTAGGTAAGTAGTGTAGTATTTCCATGTTGTGCTCTATGTTTGTGTAACTGTGGTTTTCATTTTGTTAAGCTATTTTGTTTTAGTTCTAATTGTTGTAAAATTTTAGACACTCCATTATTCATTTAATTCTGATTATCAAATCAAATTTTCTGAAAGAAAATAAAGTATGGGATAAAAGCTGAAGAAGTTCCTTTCAAAAACAATAGAACTACATATTCTATATAGCATATCAATTACATGCTACACGTATTTAGCACAAATCAAATTAAATGATGTTATTAATTTACAATTATATAACATATTACAGCAATTATTAATATAACAATCATTCACTTTTAAAAGAGGTTATGTATTATTCACTGAATAATGAACCTGGTTTGAAACAGGTTTGAAAAGGAGACAAGTATCCAATTTTCATCCCTGCTTTGAAACTTAAATTAAAATTAGAACTCAAATTCAACTACATCACTCATAAAAGTGAGGTTTATATGACTATTAGTGTACCTTTTAAATCCATTTTGGTTTGTGTAAACTTATTTTTAATTCACAAAGGTACTGGAAAACCAATGTTTATTTCAATTATTTTTGTATGCCTAAATAAAATAATTCAATACTTTTAACATGACTAAAATTTTAAAATACTAAATATAGTCTTTAAAAACGACTGAGATAGCTCAAGTCACGTGTATTTATAATATGAATAATAAATTTCAGTAAATTCTTAATAACCTAATACTTTTTAACTGTAAGTTTTCACTTGTTCGACTCTTTACAAATAAGCCTAAAATTATACAAATATTACGGTACCTGATTTTCATAAGGTAAATTAATATCTTAACATTTTTTGGTCAGTTAAATCTAATAACATTACTGTGTAAACTATTTGAAAGTAGGAGTGGCTATTTGTTTTATTTTTAATTTCAACACATAAGTTACAAAGAAGTACAGATCAGTTGCCCAGTTAATGGTGTTATGGATCTGCAATTAATTTTCATGCATAACAAATTAAAGCGTCACACCATAATAGGTCTTTCTACAAAATTGAGGTTATGAAGCCAAAAGATTACAGACATTTTGGACTTTCCACCAAAAAATGAAAATAATTTTCTAGTTTACGATCATTTTTCGACTCATTGAACTCTGATTCTTAATAGCACAAGCTAATTTGAGTGATTGTTGAAGAAATACAAGTTTCAGCTCTCCTAAACCTGAGTTTTAGCTATCACTAAGGTTAACAAGAAAAAACTCAAGTTGAAAATGTTTGTTTAGTTACTCACCACCAATACGAATCCCAACAGCATTTAATATTTTGTGCCCTCTCGTTTGAAACATAGCCTATCTTATTTTGAAATTAGAAAAATCTGAAAAAGTATAAAACATTCTAGTAAATAATTTTCTGCACTTAATTTAAAATAAATTTAAAAAAGTAATCCTGCATATCAATAATTAATTTATCATTTACACTATTAAAAGTAATAATCAACTTACGTTTTCCTTATCTTAAAAAATTGCAGTGAGATCCTCTTTTTTTTAAACAAACCTAACCTAGCCTTAGACTAAACATTTTTAAAAGACGTATTATTTTATTTAAACTTATAATATTGATGTTCAAATAATATTCTCATGAATGATAACATTATCAATTCATCAGACAATTTTGGGGGCAGAGCCTCCGAAATAGTAGTATATTTTTCATTAGTACAATTTAGTATTGCAAACTTGAACCACGAAACTTCATTACCATGAAATGTCTGGTGCAGACTGACCTACTGGTTTTGCATTCAATGCAGACAGTTTCAGACAACTTCTAATCAAATATTGCTATCATTTTCTAATACAAAACTTTTAGTTCTGTTGTTATTATCTCTTTACCATTCAAAATGTGGGTTTAAATCCATTATAAGCCCAGCACCATGAAAAAGCATTATTATGTATTATGATGAGAAAAACAGTGATCTATACATATAATGAGATGTGTTTTATTTAAGCTGGTTATGACAAGAGGGATTCATTAGTTTATTTTGCCGAAGAGAGCGGTGGGCCTATTGACCCAATAATCTGCGTAGACCAAAGAAACAGATTAAAGAGGAACTTATTCTTTGATTAGGTTTTACTGATTCTACTCTTTATCTGGATCAGTTGCCACATAGGCCATTGGTCGCTCCAGCAATAATAAACTAAAAAAACATTCTTGACATGGCCAACTAAAGTAAAGCGTAACTCATGTCGTTACATGCGTAGATCACAGGTACGCATTTCATTCCTTACCAGATTTATTAAGAGATTTTAACCAAAGTGTGGAGTCATTCCTTTCCATATAAAACCATAAAAATGACAGTTAAAAACAGAGAAATAACAGCTTTGTCTATAAAATCAAGTAAAGGAAAACTCTAAAAACCAATGTGGAAAACAATTTTTCATTATAAAAATAATGATTCTGAAATGGGAGAGTTTAAATTAAACCAATCAGTAAGTTTATTTAGGTCTGTAAACATAATATCCTAACAATATAATGAAATATTTTGGTATATAAAATACAATTATTTTTTAATCAAAAAATCATAATTTTTATTGATTTAATTATTCATTTAACTCTAAAAGATGAACAGTGTACCAATCTTAATACTGTTTCAGTATAGATATATTTAAACTGCAGTGAATTTTAATTCACCAGAAATTGATGGAAATGAAGACATTGATTATTCAAAGAACACTAGGTTAAGTTACCTAAATAAATTTTTAAAATACACTTGGATTAAGCTACAATGACAATTGCTTAATTAAACAGTTAGAAACTTCATTTTTGTATCATTAAGCCTAAATGTGAAATATTAGGCTATGTAATCAAGGCAAAGGTGAATTGACAGTATTAACAGTGACCATAAAAAAACCTGAAATGTTTTAACCTAACATAGTCCAAGAGATATTCATTACGATTGTAACTCAACTAAATAAGCAATTCAATTTATAAAAATTATAAATTTTCAACACTGCTATTAATAAAAGCTATATAGACATTTGACAGTTTTTGAAAACTTTCATTCATTCTTACATAATTATAGCACACTTAAGATTAGAGATTCCCTACAAATTAGATATAAATATGTTACAAAAGGTGTTTTGCTTACCAGATAATGTAAAATTTCACGAACACCACTCCAACAAAGCGTGCAGTACATCGTACTAAGACGTAGACAGATGTAAGCCTAGTAGACAGATTTCCCGCTTTACATAACACGTCTAACTTCAAATTTGAAGAGATTCATTCTGTAATAACTTTTGTGCATTCGACGACGAAACAAAACCAAAAGCAAAATAATTTTCAATAAAATAAAAACAAAAATTTCATTAAAGACGTCTTAATTTTGTATTAAAATAAGGTTTGTATAAAATGTGATCAACGTAAATTGTTTTCAGATGAATATTATATATATATATATACACACACACACAAAAGTATCCGGAGCCACAATCGATTCACTGAGATACAGCCACTGAAATGTATATATATATAAATTTTTCTATCCTTCGTTGATCTCACCCCCAACACAGCCACAATAGACGGGGCTCTTTTTGTGCCACAGTGTAAGGTAAAAAATAACCGCAAAATCAACAAATGATTGAGGGAGAAAACTATATATATATTATTTTTCTATATAAGTAACTCGACGTTTCTTGCAGTAATTATATAAATTTGTGATGTTATTCAATTTTTCTTTCTTCTGCAAGTAGTATAATTCATATATATATTTTTTTAAGAATATACAAATTATATTACTTGCAGAAGAAATAAATTGAATAACATCACAAATATAAATATATATATATACATATAAACGCTCCTATATATATTGCAACAGAATCAAGTTCTGATTTGCTGGTTTGTGAACATACCTCTTCCAAAATTGGTCAGGCTGACGATCTTGTTCAATCTCTGTTGGTGTGTAGCTCGTTGCTTCACCATAATTCCCATTAATGACTTTCTCAAAGAATGGTAAATACTCTGACCATTTATTGTGTTGGTTATGGCAGTAAATACGTAGGTACTTACCCAATTCTTTATTCACTCTCTCGGCTAAATTTCCCTGTGGATGTCTGATGGATGTGAGTATGGGTTGGATTCCATTTTCTCTTAATATTCTATTCCATACCTCACTTTTAAATTGCACTACTTGATCACTAAGAATGCTTTTCATCTTACCATGTATTGGAATACATTTTTGTATTCAAATTCGAAGAGATTCATTCTGTAATAACTTTTGTGCATTCGACGACGAAACAAAACCAAAAGCAAAATAATTTTCAATAAAATAAAAACAAAAATTTCATTAAAGACGTCTTAATTTTGTATTAAAATAAGGTTTGTATAAAATGTGATCAACGTAAATTGTTTTCAGATGAATATTATATATATATATATATATATATATATACACACACAAAAGTATCCGGAGCCACAATCGATTCACTGAGATACAGCCACTGAAATGTATATATATATAAATTTATCCATCCTTCGTTGATCTCACCCCCAACACAGCCACAATAGACGGGGCTCTTTTTGTGCCACAGTGTAAGGTAAAAAATAACCGCAAAATCAACAAATGCTTGAGGGAGAAAACTATATATATATATATATATATAATTTTTCTATATAAGTAACTCGATGTTTCTTGCAGTAATTATATAAATTTGTGATGTTATTCAATTTTTCTTTCTTCTGCAAGTAGTATAATTCATATACATATTTTTTTTAAGAATATACAAATTATATTACTTGCAGAAGAAATAAATTGAATAACATCACAAATATAAATATATATATATATACATATAAACGCTCCTATATATATTGCAACAGAATCAAGTTCTGATTTGCTGGTTTGTGAACATACCTCTTCCAAAATTGGTCGGGCTGACGATCTTGTTCAATCTCTGTTGGTGTGTAGCTCGTTGCTTCACCATAATTCCCATTAATGACTTTCTCAAAGAATGGTAAATACTCTGCCCATTTTTTGTGTTGGTTATGGCAGTAAATACGTAGGTACTTACCCAATTCTTTATTCACTCTCTCGGCTAAATTTCCCTGTGGATGTCTGATGGATGTGAGTATGGGTTGGATTCCATTTTCTCTTAATATTCTATTCCATACCTCACTTTTAAATTGCACTACTTGATCACTAAGAATGCTTTTCATCTTACCATGTATTGGAATACATTTTTGTAACAAATTTTTAGGACAGCTTTTGTTGTGTGTCGCATAATATCGCATAATAGGATACAGATGAACTGCCTTAGAAAACACGTCTATACAGACTAGTATGTGTTTAACCCCCCCCCCAACTTGATCATGGTAATGGCCCTAAGAAGTCCACTGCAACTAACTCCCCTTTTGCCTCCTTGCATTTCCACATATATGTGAAGATTAGGTTGCTTAGCAGTCTGGCAATCATAACATTTCTTCAATTCATGTTTAATTTTTCTAAACATATTATTGATAGTAAAATCTTCTCTAAGGAATAAATAACATTTTAATGCCGAGGCATGAGCTAAGCTCTCATGAGTAGGTGTTATCAATTTAAATAACATCTCGTTAGTCAACACAACTTTCCAATCATGTATTATTAATTTGAAAAGAATGTTGTTATGTAGCTTATATTGAGCTGGTAGGTGAGATTGACGTTTTAAATTTCATAAGGTAATATCTTGATCCTGATCTTCTGCTAGATTTTGTAGCATTCTTCTTACTTCGTTGTTAGCTTCAAATCGTATGGGTAATAGACATACTTTGTTATCTTCTTTATTGTAGATCTCCTAACATTCTTCTGTAACATAACGACTTAAAATATCTGCAAGGCTATTATCTTTCCCTTTGCAGTAGGCCTACTTGATAGTGAATGAGTACTCATCAATGGCTAAAATCCATCTCAGTAAACGAGAGTTCATTACTTTACATTTCAGTAGAAATGACAATGCTTGATGGTCACTATGTATTTCAAAATGAATATCATAAATGTAATATCGGAATTGTTTAAGAGTGTAGACAATTGCACGATACCTTTAAGCATTAAGATTGAACATGCTAAAAGAAGAATAATGGAAAAAAGTAATAAGAGAATAGAACGATTCAACAGAACTCACAAGTTGCAGAAGTTTAATGTGGGAGAGAAAATATTATTAAAAACCAATCCAGTGGGAAAACGTATTGGATAATACTGAGAAAAAATTCTTCAGATTGTATGATGGACCTTACACTTTGCTAAGACAAATTGGCAAACAAACTTTCATTGTATATGATGACACAAGATAGAAAGAATAGGGCAAGTACCATCCCAGCTCTTTAAGGAAGTTCTATGAATGAATAACTAGGTCACTGTGACAATTAAAGGAGAACACTTTAAGCAGATACTGTGAAGCAAGCACCAAGTCAACATGTATGGGAGGGGAATAATTTTGTTCAGCCCACCACACATAAGGGTAAATTGAATAATAGTTTATTCATTATTATGAGCATAATGTAAATAAATATTGTATTGTAAAAATGTACTGTACTATTTTGTCTAATGTAAAAAGGCAAAAATTTAATAAACAAGTTTATTAAATTTTTTTATTAAGCAGGGAAATAATGCAACAGTACAAATGTATAGGGTATTGTGCACTGCACAATTAATTAAGATAATTAATATAATTAAATAAATAATGCATATTGTTAATAATAATAATTCAGCTTTCAATCTGAACTGTGAAAGGAACAACCAAATTTCATGCTTGTACAGGTTTATCACGCCACGCAGCTGTGTCTGTGTGTACACGTGTATTTTATATGTATGTGTGAGACCAGTTGATTCCAGTAAAGCGTCACCACTAAATGAATGCTATTAATTATATTTAATTTAAATTGTAAAGAGTGCGTGCATAATATCCCAAAACTAAATAAGCCACAGTGTGTATAAAATAAAGATGCACATGTGGACAAAAAATAGTGAGAAAATAATAAAAAGTGTGAGTATAGTGAAAATAAATATAAATAAAACTGATATTATTTGGACCATATTCTGCAGAAAGGAACCAACCCACAAAAATTAAAAAATGGAACCAACCCTGTAGTGTTACTCCTCCGTACCGTTTCTATGTTTTGCAGAAAAGAACCAACCCAATTCTGAATTGTAATGCCATCTGTGGATAGGTAAAGAAAACACTGATAGCATATCCTGCATTTTCCATTCTGCAGAATGGAACCATGTGGGTTGGTTCCTTTTAGCAGAATGAAAATATTCAGAGGCCACAGGTCCAAGCCCTAAATTAAATTTCATTGTTAACAAATACTGTTTTGGTTCCTCTTTGCAGCATTATGGGACTTGTGTTTGTAAATATTCAGATAATATTACACGTATGATTGTGTTCTTATGATAATATTGTTTTGAAATGGATAATTATTTGAGCAGAGGAAAAAGACTTATAGATTTATGTGCTTTACAAACTGAAAATACTGAAAATATGTCTTTTATGGAAACTGAGGTTAGTATTTATTTTTAGAATACTGTATATTTGTTATTGTATTTATTTATATTATATGTATATTTGTTATTGTATTTATTTTTATTATACTGTATATTTTTATTGTATTTATTTTTAGTATACTGTATATTATTTTTACTTTGTTTCAGGAGTTTAATAACCCAACTACAGAAAATTTACTTGGTTATGACTCCGATAAAGATAAAGATTATGTTCCAGATTCACCAAGCACTTTTAGTTCTGCTTCCCCAACAGATAAACCTAGTTCTAGGCTCAAGAGAGGAAGACCCCGAAAATTTGAAACCTCAAGAGAGGAAAATAAATCAAAAAGAAACAAAAACGAAGAACATTATAACCATAAAGGTGTGAAATTGAGGAAGGATTTCAAGGATGTTATATGTTGTTGTGCAAGGAAATGCTATGAAACCTTATTAGTGGAATGCCGTAAAGAACAATTCAGAAAGTACTGGGAGCTTGGTTCATATGATGCACAAACCAATTTCATTGCAGCTTGTGTGTCTGAAAAACCAAAGAATCGATGCTACGGACAAAGTAATAAACCTGCAGGTCATATTCAAGATCTTACCACTTCGAAGGTTTGGAAGTGTGCAGAGATTTGTTTGTCATCACACTGGGAATATCTACAAAACGAGTCGATACAGCACTAAAGAAAATTTGATCACCTTCTGTGACTGACAAAAGAGGCAAACAACAATGTGGACATAACAGGACATCAGAGAAGAAGACAGAAGAAATTATGAAGCAGATTCGTATGATACCGAAGTATAAGTCTCACTACCGAAGGGAACAATGTGATGCAGAATACCTTCCACCAGGTATGACTTTACAAGATATGTATGATGCATATGTAAAAGATGTTGTAGAGCCTGTCAGTATTTCTCCTTACAGACACACATTTCTAACAAAGTTTAATTTAAAATTTAAAGCATTAAAAAAAGATACATGTAATGCATGTGATGTGTATGCAGCTAAAGTGCAAACCATAAACTCTGAGGAAGGGAAACAGAAATTATTGAAAGAGCACAATGAACATATTGATCTAGCTAAAGAAGCTCAAACCCTTATGAGAAGCGATATGGAAAAGCAAACAAAGAGCATTTTATTGAATGTTTAACATTTGATATGGAAAAAACATTACCACTTCCCAGGATCCCAACTAATGTAATGTTTTACAAGAGGCAATTGTGGCTATACAACTGTGGAATCCATGCAGGGAAGGGAAACAAGGCTTACTGCTATGTTTGGGTTAAGGGAAAGGCTGGTCAGGGAGCACAGGAAGTCGGGTCATGTCTACTTCACCACATTGAACATAACATTGAGAAAGACACCGAGGAGCTAATTTTATGGTCTGACAGCTGTGGAGGCCAGAACAGAAACATTAAGTTGACCCTTATGCTGAAAGCTGCTCTTGATTCTCATCCATCACTAAAAAAAATACATATGCGATTTCTTGTATCAGGACACAGCTTTCTACCTAACGATGCTGACTTTTCAGATATTGAGACCGCACTAAAACATCAGCAATGACTGTACCTACCTGATGACTACATAAGAGTGATGAAGACATGTCGTAAGAAAAATCCCCTTATAATTACAGAAATGAATAGTTTCCTTGGAACATTCCAGCTAGAACTCCTGATATGTAATAGAAAGGTGGATGTAAAGAAAGAAAAGATTTCATGGTTAGAAACCAGAGAAATAATGTTGGCGAAAACTAAACCCTTTTCTATTTTTCTGCGGAAATCTTTTAAAGGGGAATATGCAGAGATTGACATTACAAAATGCCAAATTGGTCGACCACTAACAGGAATTGCTGGAAAACTATCTCCTTTGTGGCCCAATGGTAAAGCAATAGCCGTGCCAAAGCTGCATGACCTACAATCTGTCATGGATCTCATACCTGGTGATGCTAAAGAGTTCTACAATTCTTTGTTTGCAGACTCTAATGTAGAGGATGATGTTGATGGATTTTCAGGGGTGCCAGACATTGAGATTGAGTAACCGACACTGCTTGTAATCCTGATGACTATGGACAACGCAGTGAAAGTTTTTTATTACATGTCCAAAGACAGTTAATTTTTGTATTTGTGATTTGAAAAAATATGGATTGTATCAAAGTTTGATTATGTATTCAATATTTGCACCTAATAAAAGTGTTTACTATTAAAAACAAGAAAAATATATGGGTTGGATCGCTTTAGGAGAACATAATTACCATCATATACCATTTTGCAGAAAGGAACCAACCCACAAAAATATGTAATATGTCAATAAATAATAAACTTCAAAAACCCATGTATCAGTATAAAGTATGCCCCATCATATGTATTTGGATGATATTAGAACTAACTGTCAGTATTTATTTGTGAATTTTTTATTTACCTTTAAATTTAACTACATTTTACTCAGCTTAAGTAATGTGTGGGTTGGTTCCTTTCTGCAGAATGTGGTCCAATTGAGATAGGGAAAAACGGTTTATACACAGTGAACACATAAAAATTACCGACAAGATGAATATCGAGTAATTTGCAAAAGACTTTGCATGTTGCGAAGACAAGCAAAATAAGTGTGAAAATGATCATGTTTAGAAAGGAACACCAACGACAGACTGAGACCTGCAGAATATTGTCGAAACATGATTTTTGCGCCGTAGGGTATAAATACTCAAGATGCGCTAACTTATTTCTCTTTCTTGTACTACTACCGTGGCAGCCGGAGGCTCTGCCCAACGACAACAATTCTTTTTCTATCAACCACAGCAGCAGCCGGAGGTTCTTCACGACTACTCATCACTTTAGTGATAGCACCTGCAATCTGAGGCTATGATGGAATACGCGTGAGCAGCCAAGTACATGGAATAGAGTCCAGCATACGGAACGAGGCAACGGACTACGGAGAGGATCTGAAGGACAAGGATCAAGGACTCCAAGACTACACGACTACAGAGGAGCATCCAGGATTGAGGACCTAGGACCAAAGAGGATACACTGAGCATTACCACGACAAATGAAGTGAAACAAAACCATGTATTTGTAAAAACAAAAAGACTCACGAAAAGACAATTAACTATGTAAAAAGAAAGACAATATAATTCAAAGATGAGTTAATAATTTTTGGAAATGTAAATATTTATTTGTAGTTTTAGAGTAATGTTTAAACACATGAAAGTGTAATTTTGAAAAATAATTTGATCAATGATATTTAAAGTAATATGAAAGTAAATAGTAAATTTTATAATCTTGAATAAATAATTTAATCGGTGATATTTTAATTAAGCTGAAAGTAAATAGTAAATTTTATTAGAAAACAAAGCAATGCATATGCAATATAATAAAAAGAAAATTGATTATTAAAAAGAGATTAGATAATCTAATAGTTATCACAGTAATGAGCAAGTCGAGAGCAAAATTATATAATAACAAATGTTTATTGTAGTATAAGAGTGTACATTATGTTCAATGTGTAATACAAGATTATTACTTATAAATTAATAACTAGATGTGTGGTACAGCTACACACATGCAAATAATAATGATATTTTTAAATTGCAACAGAATAGAAAATTTTAATTAATAAATTTTTAAATGATTCTAAACCATTTCACGTTGTGTTATTATTATTACGATTACACCTGTCATAATTTTATAGCTTAAGTAACGTTGCGAAATAAATGACTCACAAGAAGTTGGGGGCTTCACAAATACTTAACATTGTAATATATATCATTTTCTATATAAGTAACTCAATGTTTCTTGCAGTAATTATATAATTTGTGATGTTTTCAATTTGTTTCTTCTGCAAGTAGTATAATTTTGTATATTCTTTTTATATGACTAAAAAAGAATATACAAAATTATACTACTTGCAGAAGAAACAAATTGAAAACACAAATTATAATGTGTGTGTGTGTGTATATATATATATATATAGAGAGAGAGAGAGAGAGAGAGAGAGAGAGAGAGAGCGCAACAGAACAGGATTTAAAGTTTCATATAATAGGGATACTAATGCTGTAACACATTCCTGATGGCCATGGATATGTTATAAATTAATTTTGTTCTTTTTTTTGTAAAGTAGTCATAAGTTTTGAATCAAGGTATGTTTAATAACATATGTTATGTTAAAATATGCATAATTTTGTACTTTTTTAGTCAAGTGAAATATTTGTGTGTAAGTGCGTGAGTGTGTGTATGATTCACATTTTATTTAATAACTTCTTTGATAACTGACATTTCTTTTTGAAACTTGGACACGGTGTTCTGTAAGCTACATTTTCCATATACTCAATTCTCCAAAACTACAATTTTTATATTTTTTTTATGAAATCAGTTTTTTTTTATTTTGTTATCTCCTAGAGGGTAATAAAATTTGTAGATTAAATCTAGACAGGCCTTTGCAGAATCGGACAGAGTTTTAACTTGAAGTCTGTCTATCACTCTGAACATATATGACGTTGCTAGATTTTCCACAAATCAGATGGTCTAAAAGTTATTTGAGTCGGTACTCTACTGAGTACGGATGGGCCAGTTAGCTCCGAAGTCTTGTCATAGAAGAATGTACCGACTGTCGCAAGTTTTTCATGTCAGGACAAGTCTATTTCTATAAGACTTAGTAGTTTGGTAGACGGTACGAGTGATCGTAGTCATAGAACATTATAATAAATGCATAGATAGGTTAATTGAAATTATTAGAACAGAGTCTATATCCGGAGGTAGGAACATTTTATTCATTAACACATTAAAATTTACTATTCTCTTATGGCTTTATAATATAAAATTGTTTAATAAAGAATTGTCTTTCAACAAATGATTCTATTGGCTTGTTTTACATATAAGTTACTTGTGCGTAGAATTACAAATGTTACCTACGTAACCAGGCACTCTGCTCTTGCTGCTCCTCCGCACGTCGAATACCTATGTTGTCTATGTCCTGTTGAATACCTATGTCTTGTCACACACACACACACACACACACACAGTGATATGGAACTTGTTATTGTTTATAACTTGAATGCTCTTAATATCAGGGATCAAATCTTGGTATAAATAGATCGTGTATTAGGTTTACACAATTCCGGCTTCTTGAAGTGTTCTTGCATTATTAATCAGAATACCATGGTAGGTATTCTGCCCTAACCCAGAAATCTTCTACTCTTCGCGAAAAAGCACAATAATATGATCTATTTAATTATTTGAGTTGTATAATGTGGCAATAGTTACTAATAACTCGTACCATGAAGCAACTACTAAGTCTTATGGAAATCAACTTGTCTTGTCACAAAAATCTCGTGACAGCGAGTACGTCTTTCTTTGGCAAGACTTCGGAACAAACTGAAACATCCGTATGCTGTAAGCGACCATCTCAAATAATTTTTAGACCTTCTGATTGGTGGAAAATCTAGCAATGTCATAGATTTTCTTTGTGATAGCCAGACATCGGGTTGAAATTTTGTCCGAATCTGCAAAGGCCTGTCTAGATTTAATCTAAAAATTTTATTACTTTCTAGGAGATAACAAAAATAAAGAACTGATTTCATTTAAAAAATCATATAAAAATTATAGTTGTGGAGAATTGAGTATATGGAAAATGTAGCTTATAACAAAGAGAATACCCTGTCCAAGTTTCAGAACAAAATGTCAATTTTCAACTAAGTTATTAAGTAAAATGTGAATCACACATGCACCCATGCACTTACATACAAATATTTCATATGACATAAAAGAGTACAAAATTATGAACATTTTGACATAACATACTTTTTTAAACATAGCTTGGTTCAAAACTTATCACTTCTTTACAAACAAAAGAACAAAATCAGATTTTAACATATATTAATATATCAAGTAAACTGAACTAAATGTACACAAAAAACAATATAATACAAGAACACAAACAACAGAAATAAATGGACATTTCCAATGCATTACAAAATAACCAGACCCCTCCCAAAATTAAATTCCAGATACACTACTGTGACTGGATGTTGACTAATCAATTACATATTAACAGTGCAAAATAATTTAAAAATTCTAAATTAAACAATAATGCAAATGAGTACTATTGAAATTTATTGCAATTTTGATGAAGTCATAAAGCTTTTATTATTATTTCTTTAGCAATAATTATTTACATATAGGGAAATCAATAGTTCAACAAAAACTACTATGTGAATCAGTTGAAAAGATTTACTAGTAAACCTCAAACATAAATTAGTAGGCCTATTTGCTAGAAGTCCTTTCATTCAACATGAATTGCAATTCTTCATTTCATTTAGTTACATACCATCTATATTCAAAACTTGACACTATAGTTAATATATGCCTATTCATCATTATTTGGCAATATTGTTTTGTAACCAACTAAGTATCTAACAACCCACTTTGTAGAAACGACGGTCCAATCCAATCCGTACACAAATGCATGCAGTGTGTATGCTTAAAACTTTATATCTACACAAAGCAAAACTAGAATTTGGTCTTGGGGGGGGGGTACAAAGCTGTGTATTCAAACCATGGATGTTTATATACTAACTGGATGCCCGACTGCTAACCCTGTATGCTTGCGAGAGCTGAAGCAAGTGTGACGTCACGCCGCCATTTTTAACCCGGGCAAGAGATCTCGAGCCCACAGTTCTACCTATACAACTGGTACATAATTGTGCCATTAGGCCTAATTACGCGACAATTAATTATTTTTTGATAATAAATACATGCTACGGTACGTCCTGAATAATACGATTTTTTGTCAAACCCATCAGCCCGAATGGTAATTCTCACTTGCCTGTTAAATCTTTTTCTATTTCCACTCGTAATCAAAGAATTTATTAGCCGACACCGTGGGATCATAGTGTTATGGGAACGTAAAATGAAATTTTAAAACAAAAGTTTCTCAACGAAGAATTAGAAATAAAAGGCTGTATTTCAAACTTTCATTATTATTAGGGCATTTATCTGTATGAAAAGGTACCGGTACTCACCAGGAACTCGCGAGTTCAAATCCGGGGGAGGTAGATCGATGTAAAAGTTTGGAAAATTCTATAGAGATAAATGAAATTATAAATCTTGAGAAACTTGGGCTTACAAATGTGCCAGTACTGCATACCACCAGAAAAAGCCATTATTAACTGATGTTATTGTTGTTGTTATTATTATTATTATTATATTATTATTATCATCAATCTATATAAAATAAGCTGCTTTCTTCCTTTCAAAAATGATATTCAAAATAAAACAAGAAAAACACACAGAATCTAACCCAGTATGCTGGTATCCTTACTTTGTTCTCAGAAATGTGCCCAACCCAGTAAAATGGTTATTAATAGTTTTACAGGTTTTTGATTATTCATTCACAACTGGTGTTTTTTGATAATGGCTTTTAGAAGAGAGTACATAATGATAATAAACAGAATGAATGTGTAAACTTATTGACAATTAATGTAAGTGTTAGCCATAGATTACCATAAAACGTAGGCATTAGGTTTTGGTGGCCAATATCGTGATTTGTAAGAAATTAAAAATTCCACTACTGAATAAAATTAGTTAGAACTCTGTGATTTTCAAAATTCGTCAAAAATCAATGGAAACTCGATTATAACAAAACTTATTTAATTACATATTTGGTTGTATTCTGTGACTAAATAAATCTTGTTTGCATTATAAGCCATTTCGCTCGACTTTGATTTCATGCGTTTGCTAAACATTTTGCGTCTGGGAGAAATGGGACTATACCTTCTGTTTGTGTTCACCTTGTTGTTAGTCTATATGCAGTGAGATGTAATAATTTTATACTGTAACGCAGAAGCAATTAGACGACTGTTTGGCTAGATCTGACTGTAGACATTGTTCGGTTATTTATTCATATAATTACGTGTCAGATTATGCTGAAAGACTTTTAGTTTCTATGTTGGAAGATATGTTGTTTGTATGTTAGTTTCGTATTTTGTATTCTTTTCGAAGTCATAAGTCAAGCAAGCATTAAATCAATTTACACTCCAAAAGGTCCACACAAATCAATCTAACTCCACGTCTGTTTACCTTTTTCTGCCCGCTTTAAATATGGCTGCCGTGATCTGATTTGCTTCACTAGATAGCGCCCTGTCGGGCATCCAGTTATATTAACATCCATGATTCAAACTTACATATACATTTAAAGTTAAGCTACTAAGTAAGCTATATATTTAAAGTAAATCTGTATATTTAAAGCTTAACAACTTTTAGTAATAATTACATACAATTTGGGAATAATTTTAATGTACCACGGGTTCATAAACTTTCATTCTTACCTAACATATAGGTTAACTGTCTAAGTCGTTCTGTTAGTATGTCAAAATCGAAATATGATATAATAGATATATTTGATATAATATAATACAATATTTCAATCGTCACAACAAACATAAGATCATATTAAAACTATTTATTTCATTTTATTTCTTACCTTGAAACCTTCTATACATTACTAAACCGCGCCAGACGTAAAATGACGTAACTACACCAACGATGCGGAAAAAATCTGAACTACCGGAGTTCACAGGAAATAGCTCTTTGATCGCTATGGGCGCGCGTTATAATCGTGAATATGACTAGCGTCTACGCAAAAACATAGCGCGTTGGCTAAGCCGCAATCTGGCATGGTGGGGAGCTTAGCTGATTATGGTACGAATTCTAACGAAGACGTCCGAACATTTTACCACGCTTATTATAGCCTAAAGTACTAAGTGAAAGCACTGTATGCGCTTAAAGGTAAGAATTGTTTCATTTTATTACCACAAAATAAGTGATATTCAAACGTAGGCAGACTTTCTAAATTTCTGTAGGTAAAAAACGTATCTTGAGTATTTTACGGCAGCCAATACAATTCCGTATTTTCATTTCTTTAATATCAGGCGCAGTGATCCTTACAAAAATATGCACAATAAAATATATATTAGAAATGCCTATTGATATTTATTTATTACAAACAGTGTTTATAAAAACATTATTGTGATCATCCAAAAAATCGATTTTGAAATTCCAGTAGAAATAATTGTTTTGACGATATTTATTTGATGTATTTATATTATGGTTTTGTTTTAACATAATATATACAAATGTGTAGCAAACGCGCGCTCGCCTCTCTCTCCCTCGCCCCCTCTCACTCTCTCTCGCACGCGCACGCGCACACACACTCTTGAATACGCGCGCACACGCACTATAAGAAATGTAATTTAATAAGTGGCTTAGCAGTATAGTAAAAATTAGTGAATTAAACACAAAATGTAATATTAAAAAAAAACAAAAGCAATTAAAAGTAACAAAACAATTTAAAATTATAAGAATAATTTGTTCACAAAAACTTTAAAAGTTAGTTAGGTCAGATCAGAACTGGTTTATATACATGATGTGTGTGTGTGGGGGGGGGGTACACAATTTAATTTGATAGTAATCTAGTTAAAAAATATAGCGAATGAAATATATAAAATGAGTTAGGTTAAGTAAATAAAATTTTATAAGCACTGTTTATTTTACTCATCAGTCATTATAACTGGTAGGGGAGTGTGCCTAATATCGCACCCTTTATTAAAAAAAATTGCTACAACTTTATATAATATTACAAATAATTTAAATATTGTTAGTTTGATCCTTTGGTTAGTATTGGGTTTATTTATATTAAGTATAATTTTCTTATCAGTAAAATATAGCTTTAAAAAAATAAAATTCAAAAACATGTATTTTCTGTCCTAAAAAAAAAAATGTTCCTAATATCGCCCGGGTTGTGCGATATTAGGACAATAAGTTGCAGGCAACTTTTTCTTTTGTCACAGATCTCCTTACCCATAATATAAAATTAAACTATGAATATTAAGGTTAGTTAAGGTCAATAATGCATGAACGGAAAATGTCAGAATGAAATTGTTTAATTCAAAATGCAAAAGCCTTATAAGTTAAGGTTACAAAATATGGAATTGAGCTAAAAAACAGGAATTGAATTACAACGTAAACATCCAAAACATGTATGATTTTTAAAGTTATTAGCTAAAAAATGTAAATTAGCAGGCTAATCAAGCAGAATTAATACATAGTATAAAATTGTACAATTCAAAGAACTAAAACGCCTCATAGACAAATTATTTTAATCATTGAGTTAAACAAAATTCGCAAATGAAAGTTTTGTAGTCATCAGAACCAGAGCATAATTCATGACACCACTTGCGGCACTTTGTACAAGTTATCCATTTTTCCCCGCTCTTGTCATTAAAAAATGATTCATTACAGTACGAGCATTCACAATCCTCCTCGCTATCCTCCTCATCAGTTGAGACAGTTAGAGGTCCTGCAATTTGTTCATCGCTGGTATCTGAAGCAGATTCATTTGTTCTTTTTCTTTCTTTATCTAAGGCCTTTCCTTTCTTAGCTTGTTTTCCAGGGGGTTCAGCTTTTCAGCTTTCAGCAGCAACCGCTTTGAGGAAGTGGGTTTAATTTTGCCTTTATTTTTTTCTTCCTTTTTACTGATGTCATTTGACAACCGATTTTTGTAAGGGGAAGCTGTAAGCAGAGCTGCGGGACAACTTGGTATTCCTCTTCCCTTTTTTAGATTGGACTGAACTTTGAAAGATGGTAGAGGACTTATGTCAACAGGCATTACTTTTGGACTTCCTGAATTAATTGAGACAGGTTGTTGGATGCTGACAGCTTCATGTTGTTGTGTGATAGAATTTCTTGGAAGTTGGACACCAGAGAGTCCGGCTATCTGAATGTCAACAGATAAAATAGGGCTTTCCTTGATGCCCTACTGTCCCCGGGTGTTGAGCAGTGGGAGGATCAGAGTCGTTGATCGCAGCAAATTCATGTGCTTGGAAGACATCTGGATTGAGGGGGAACAAACCTGTCACCCTGAACCCATGTTCAGCTGTAGCTACAGTAGCTGATTTCTTGTAAGCCTCGCCTAACAATCCAGCGATTGGTAGTGGGTGACCTCTCTGCCAATGTGTTGTTTCATCCAGTTTTCAACAGCCTGAGCGTAGTATATCTTAAAAGGGAACATAAACGCTCTGTCCAGCGGTTATATTTTATGAGAACAGTGGGATGGTAAACTTACAATGTGTACACCATTGTCACGGGCGAGTTCAAGAAGAGGCAAGTTTCTTGTGTGGGAGTAGTGTCCATTCAAAACTAAAATCACTGGATCCTCTTTAGTCGGCTTTGTAATAGGCAAAAACTGTTCTTGGAACCACTTCAAAAAACTGTCCATTTCAATCCACCCTGACTTGTGACAGGCAGCAATGCATCCGTTAGGAGCGCCATCGAGTAGTTCTGGTTTCATTCTCTGTTTCGGAAACACCAAAAGAGGGGGGATAAAATGACCGCTTGCACTCATGCAAGTAACAACAGTTACCAGTGAGCCTCTTTCTGCTGACGAAACGGCTCCTACTTGGCGTTTACCCTTCAGAGAAAGAACTTTGCTTGTTTTGTGCTGGACAACTGTTAGCCCTGTTTCATCACAGTTATAGACCCTACATGGATTGTGATTAACTAAATTTAACAGAGGCTCATAGAGGTCAAAAAACCTTTTAACATTTTCTCTTGTAAATCCTTTGATTCGTTTCATTGACGTAGCCTGTGGTTTTCTGAGGCTAAGCCGCGGATGCGGCTTCATAAAAGAACGCAACCATTTCCATCCAGCAGATTCATTTTTTTCAGGAAAGGGATGCTTAAGTCCATTCTTTTCCGCTAGGTGGAATGCCATTTTCTTCACATCTTTAGTCGTAAGTCCATAAAAACGAGTTTCCATGTCTAAGCAGTATTGTTCTAAAGCCATTTCTAGATCTGCACTAAGCGTTGGTTTCCTCCCCAGTGTAGTTGACACTAATGTGTCAACACTTTTCTCTTCGCTGTTAACTTTGTCTTTTAGTGTAGACTTGGGCACATCATAGAGCTTCGATGCACGCAATAACCCCATTTCTTTTGCTCTAACAGCAATTATTGCACGCCTCATGTTCTCCTCCAACCACTGCTTTCGTTTTTTAGGAGGCATCTGTACCAAAAAAAAAACCTACTTTTGGTTTGCTGATGTTTGAGGGAATGTTCCCAATATCGCACAGTGCGGTATTATGACTACCATTGGTGTGCGAGATTGGGAACACACAAAGATACAAATATGGCGGTTCCTGGGAGGAGAACTATTGACTCTCCCTCTCCTATGGCGCTACAGCCCAAATCGGGCCCTGGCCTCCACCAATCTCCGCCTCCAATCCACTCTATCCACTGCAACCCTCCTCCAGTTTCTTATCCCCATGTCTCTCGCGTCCTCTGCAACGCCATCTTCCCACCTCTTCCTCGGTCTACCTCTAGGTCTCGTTCCCTCCCATGTAGCCACCAAGTACCCATGTTGTAGTCAACTATTGACTACAACATACTCAAAACTTACGTGAAAATTAACTATGTAATCTACTCTAAGCGTTAAGAGTAGTTACAAAATTATATCACTTACCTTTCCGCACTAATACGGATGAAAAACTCACGTCCCCACAAACTTGGAAGACAACAATTTTTGATTTTAATTCACAAGTAATGTAAACACGTTGTCTCAGTGCTCCCGCTTCGTCTACACTGCGGGTTAGACTGGAACTACAAACTGAGATGATTTCCGCTGGGCTGCAGCACTTACCGGGAAAGATACGGTGGTATGCGATATTAGGAATATGGGCGATATTAGGCGCAGTTCCCCTATTAATTTTTAAATCTGACTGAGTACTCTCACATCAATAATAAATTAATTATCTTATTTATCTAAGTGTCTGCAAGTGAAATTGGTGCAAATGCCGCTGTTCACAACTGGCAGAACAGTGTACTGTGTGTGCGGGTGCGCGCGCGCATTATATTTAAGAAAGAAACGGGATATGTGTAAGTTGCATTGGAAAAAGGTTTTGCCAGGCTCCCAGTACTATTATTATAGTGTAATTATAGTGTATTATTTATTATCATTTATGCATTGTACCGGTATCCTATTATACACATTTCACAATTACTCTTGTCAAACATTGCCACTATTCTAATATCTTTCAAGCAAAGACACACATGTCTATCCATAAGTTGTGAATAACTCATTAACCAGTAAACAATTGACAAAATGATCCGAGCAATTATGTTTTAAATTAAAATCAATAGAGACAAACTGATATTTAAATTAAATTATAAAATTAGTGTTCCCAGTCAATAGTGATAGACTACCTATATTTATAATCAATGGACAACAAAATCCAGGAATTAAAATTACATTAAGGTACTACATGAAAATTCAAATTTTTATTGTTAAATAGAATAATATAATAAATATTAAAATATGATTACGGTAAGGTAATATTTATTATTAAGGAAAATCGTTACAAGAAATAGTTTATACTATACTAGCAACACTTGTGCGCTTGGCTGCACGTGCCAACCAACTAAAGTTCTTACAAAACCGCCAATATCTTGAAAACAAAAAAGCGGATTTTATTGAAACAAAAACCAAAATAAAATTTGGAACTTTCTCTAAATTTCACTAGCTGGCACCATGTAGCTATCTCTCATAAAACGAAAGTTTGTTGCATGCCGAAAATTTCACTACATGCCAATTATAAAAGAAACTTCATGACGTGGAACTATCTGAAGACTCTGTTTTTGAAAACTGTCAAACTATCAGTTACAATTTATGCCTAAAACCATCCTCAAACTTCGAGGAACACGGTGGTGAAAGAATTTTAAAAATCAGATTAGCAGTTACTGAGGTTATCTCGGGCAATAAAATACATTCGCATTCTCTCGCGCTCTTCGCCCCACATGCGTAGACGCTAGAGTTAACTGCATGGAAGTAGTACCGTCAAGGTCACTCACTTTCACTGCTTCTCCCTGTCACCTCCACGCCCCTCGCCCAGCGTTGTTGCCAGCTAGTACAGTGTGTAGCGTTTTAGCAGTGTTATGAAAGCAAATTTCATACATCCACCTTATATTGCTCGTTTCAAATTTATTTATGCGTATCGCGTAAATGAATTTTTTTTATCAGGAATAATTAGTTGTGGGTAACATTACTCAGTTAAATTCTGGGCGCCAGTATTTGAGCTATAAAAATTTGTGTGAGTCGGCAACATAGTTTTTGTTGTCGCGTAAATATCTACAGAATTTCTATCTTTGCGTTTCTTCTCTTTCTTTGGCTTCTTTTGTTACGATTTGCAGTTCTCTGAATCTACGATTTATACTGCGCTGGTTTTTCTTATGTTGGAATCTAAAGATTTTAGCAATACACTCCCTAACTTTACGAAGTACCATTAGGTTAGTTATTTTGTGTCTTCCGTACAGTGAACTTACTTATTTAAAGTTTTACTGTTTTCTTCATGGGTGGTTATCCTACAGACTGACAGTTGTCTGAGAACGCTGACCTTGCCTGCTGTTGTCGCTTTAATTTTTTCATACTCACGGTCTTTTCCCTTTTGTAAATGAATCTGTTTTTGTTCTCTGCACGGTCGTTCCTAAGCCATATGGTTCGGAAGTTCTGTTAGGTATATGTACACATTTGGTATGCAAATTGCGTATACCCTGTCGGCATGTCTTTTCGGTAAATATTGCTGTCTGACACTTTTATGAATGCCTTTGTCATTTTACACTCCCCTCAAAAATGTGTATGTTTACTGGCCGCGCTACTAACTTTCTTCCGTTGCACAAAGATAAATAGGACTGAGCAATTTCTGTAAACAAATTTGTTGCTGTTGTGGAAAAAGCCAATCCCATTTCAGTTACAGTACTGACTATTATTTATAATACTCATAAGGAATTTATAGTTTATAAAATAAGGAAAATTTTAATTATAAAATTTGTAAGGACAATTCATAAAATATAGAATTATAAATTTAATTTCTATATTTAAAGATTTATAATATATTAATATATGAATAAGGAATTTTAAATTTGTTTCATGAGGCATTTGAATTTGTTGTTTATAAAATTATCCTTATTTTCTTAAGACATCCAACTCGTTTCATGTTTATACATACGATTATTTTTATGCTACTTGTGCATGTAACGTCTTATAATATAGTTCTATTTTTTTTACTTAATTATTAATAAGCAGTGCAGGAAATAAAAACAGAATATTTTTCAGAGTCACGAATAGTGCGGTGTCTCTTCAATAATTAAATGGGGCAAGCTTAAGACACAGGATGCGTATGAAAATTCGTTCAAAGAAACTATAGCTGACGCATCGCATTGAATGTTATGTATAAGTTACGGAAATTCATTGTTAATTAATTATTAACAATGTATTAATTGTGATGTAATTATTATTAAGAATTATTGACAATGTATTCTAATGTATGTATTAGAAACTTCCTCCCTGTTAAATTTTACTTAAAAAAATACATTAAAACGCAAGTTAACGTTACATTACACTATCTTACAAAACCATAACAACTATGTGATACTCGTAAGATTTTAAAATGTTTTTTACTTTAAATAGCATTAAATTTGATCTATAAAATTTCTGCAGTAGGCATCTATGAACCTTCAAAATGTATCGTTGTTTTTTCGGTCTTCTATTGTCATTGATTTTAGAATGTTCAACAGTTTAAAGCACAAAAAATGATTTTAATGGAAGCCTTATTGATAACAACAAAGTAAATATTTAATTTAAAAATCACTTTGTTATATTCTTTACATTAAGTAGGCCTACTTACTAGTGTAGCATTTTTCGGAAGAAAGGGAAACTGTTGATTAGTGGCAACGCTGTAAGTAAGCGGTGTGACCTTGACGATACTACTTCCATGCAGTTAACTATAGTGTGAATATGGGTAGAGGTGAACACGTTAAACTTCGGCTCTGTTATCGCTTGTTGTAGTTGAGACGCTAAGCCTATTAGCCACGTGCAAAAATAGCTGTTTTATGTGTTGTTAAAAGTGTGCTTGTATGTCTTATTACTTAGGCCTATATCATGTTCAGCACAATTAATTATAGGCTTGAGTGACTTACAAACATTCTGAGTAATAAACGTGTGATAATATATAGCAAAAATGCTCAGAATGTATGAATGGTTATAGTAGTCTAATAATTTGTGTGTGTATTTTTCATGTATGGGTAATTTTTAGTTTCAGTTAACAGTGCATGTAAAAAATTTATGTAGTAGTGCAGTTTATATATACAAGTTGCATGTTAAAATATGAAATACAAGTACCGTCCTGTTTTGTACCTGGATGTAGGAATGGATACGGTAAAGATTCCTACAAAGGAAATCATTTCTTCAGACCTCCCAGGGACGAAGATTAGTTTGCAAAGTGGGTGAGGGCAATTCCCAGGAAAATGTCTTATACATAAAGCTTATATCTGTCAAGTACATTTTTCTGATGATTTGATTGTCAAGTAATTATATGATTTGATTTTTAAAGTAGATTTATTTGTTGTGAATAATAAAAGGTCGAAATTCCAAGACTGAAATCGAGCTTAAAGACTGGAGCGGTACCTCATACCTTTCCGAATTTGCCTACATATTTGGCAAAGCCTCTAAAACTCCAAAAGTCACCCGCTAGAAGGCAAATACCGCAAATACAAATAGGCTAACAAAAAAGCAATTCGACAAACTGTTCTGTGACAGAAACACTGAGTTCAGACCCCCCCCACCCCCCGACTAGAAGACACTAAAACGATCATTTGGATGAACAAAGCCAAATCATGTTGCTGAAACGGAAAATAAAAAATATAATTCGTATTTTGATACAAACTAAGAATAAATTGCGTTTTAAAAAATCAAAAGTTGTTTTACTAGAAAAGAAACTTGTCAAGAAGTGACTCATATGAAAAAGAATGAAGAATGTAAGTAACATGATGTTAGATGGTATGACTAAAAAGTCTAATTTGTCAAATACCGAAGGAATGATGTACTGTAATTAGCTAATACTGGAAAGTTCACTGCTTAAAATCAAATCCCTAAAGGAATACAAACATTGCCTGCAACATTATTTATTGCCACTTCCGTCGGAACGCTACCTGAAATGACTGTGTAAAGGTTTGAAATACCCATACGGGGTAAACACTAATGATGTAAATGGCATATCAGAGTTTCTGCTAGAAGAAACTGATGAAAAAGGACAAATGTCTTACATATAAAGCTTATATCTGTCAAGTACATTTTTCTGATGATTTGATTGTCAAGTATATGACAATCTCGGAGTAGTAATATTCGAAAAAGTGAAGCTAAGGGAGGAAATTCAGTTTAATGCAACCTCTTTAAAAGTTGATGGCTCTGTAGACTTTAGTGATTATACACCTACGGACATGAAAACTTCTCTGGCAAACCATGCCCTAGTATTGATGTTTGTGCCTCTGATATTCAATTGGGTACAGCCTGTAGCCATGTACGCAAGCAGGGATGCAATACTGGATGATATTCTGGCAACAATTTTGTTACAGGTTATCTTGCAGTTAAAGCAGTGAGTTGTAAGAATAATTGAAATTACATCAGACGGTAGTCAATCTAATAAAAGGCGTGGGCAAAATTAGGAATCTGTGAGAAAAGAGGTAAGATTAAATGTAATATTCCGAATCCTGCGGATGAAGACACGAGGATTTGGACATTTTCAGATGCTGTCCATATGACAAAATGTGTGAAAATCCTTTTCCATGACAAAGTGTCAGTATTGTACAACAACGACATGGTCAGAACTCTTCATACTAGTATACAAACTGGACAGTTCTGTTGAAAACACAGGACTTAGGGCATGCCCTAAAGTGACACGAATTGTGAAGGGTTTGTACGTAGTGAGAAATTATAAAGCTTCAGCAGAGACATGAATGACCTTGTCGACGCATTAAATTCATCAATTCCTAAAAAGGGACTTTACAATGGATCAGCATTTCATCATATATTATTGAACGTTCTACAAATTCTTAAGTCAGAAAGCAACACTTTCGCCTCAGAGAGAACCTGGAATTACTCAGGGTTACTCTAAAAAGTACTCTGAAAGCATCTGAATATTTGTGGAGCAAGAAATTCAAATATGTACTCACAACAAAATTCAGTCAGTATCCTCTAGAACCCCATTTCGGGATTCTCCACTCTTTGTCATGCGATGACCATCCATCTACAGTTGACTTTCTACATCGTCATATGTTGCAGTCTATATATGTTCCACTTAAACTTACGTTGGCAAAAAGATCAGAATGTAAACCGAAAAGTGAATCTCCACTCGCTTCTTTTGTAAACCAAATACGCGAAATGTTTAAGGAGGTAGAAAATGAAAAATAAGGACCTCAAGATATCAATGGAGTTGCTCATCAAGGAAAAGGTAGTTTTAAAGGTCTCGGAATGCTACCATTGGGCAAAAGAACTACCTGAGCTTAAAACTGGTGCTCCGAAAGAACGTATCGTGTATCATTTCGCATGGTACATTGTGAGAAAACCGTCTAGAATTACTGACTGTGGTGACAGTGCTGTTACACTGAGGAACAATCATACTCTGCTGCTGTATGGACAAAAATAAAAGATAATGGAATCATCAAAGAAACATCTCATTTAACTCACCCTGCAAGTGGTGTTTATCATATACTGTGTAAGCAGAAATAACTCTTACAATAAAACTTAGTTCACCAAACAATATGTGGGGGGGATATTTTTATGAATGTTTGGATGAAATTAAAGATATTAATGTGCCCGCAACGGACAACGTAGAATGTTGTCGTGAACAAACACTAGACATTGTAGGCAAGCTAATTTTCAGATATCTCTAGTTCCGATTCTTTTTTCATTCAAAGGAAATACTTAGAGAAATTACCAATAAAAAATTGGCTAAATCGACTCGGAAATTTTCAAAGGTTTTGTACTGATGACAGCCTTAGCAGAGTACATAGATTAAATCTTATATCCTTTCCATCTGTATTTGTATGCATTCCAGTGTATCATAAATATAATTTTAATTGTTACAACTTGTAAATAGATTTCACGACAGTTTCAAATAAGTAGAATTGTGTTTGTATTAAAACTTCTCTGCGTGCTTCACGCTCGTGTACACAACAATTGGCGATGTTAGCGCCACACTGCGGGAAACACAGTAACTAGCTAAATGCTCTCACTTCTTTTCTACTCACTTTGCCATTAGTAAACTACTATTCAAAACACGTTTAGGAAAGTTCCGTCAAGCCGTAAACGAACCAAGTCAACTGATAGGTAGCAGCACCGTACAGCATTGCCATTCGTGCTCGCGTGAATATTTTTATTCTACCGGGGGGGGGGGGCAGAATGGGTTGATCACAACGCGTTCTGAATCCAGGCTGCTGCGCATGATGTCACCACGGTAGAAGAATTTCGCGCCTAACTTCTTGTTTAGTATTGTGTTATATGGGTATTATAAATTGTGAGTGTTAATCAGTGTTAATTTATGCATTTGTTCGTTGGTGTAGTAATACAGATTTACGACAAATATGTGTTGAGTGTAGTGTTTTGCAAAAAATTGGTACAGAATTGTTTAAATTCTGTGGTAAATACTGTCGTAATTGTTGGTACATTTCTGTGGGCTGAGTGTTTGTTTTGTCTCATGACGTTTCATAAGAACGTTTCGACAGTAACAGTGTTAGGTTACCAATACGTTTGCATCGGTGTTTACGAAAAAATCGAGGAGTGTGGAATGAACTAAATGTAACATATACAAATTCGTCCTTCCCAAACACACAATGTAGAAAAACGCATATGGGGTTTTGCAGATGTTCCCCATCTGTACAAACGTTTACGAAACCATTTTTTAGATGACGTGTTGACACTCTCCGACAACAATCACAAAGACGACTGTTGAAAAATTGTTGGCATTGGATAATGGTGAATGCTGAAATTGTGCCTTAAGGTCTCACATATTCATCTCACCGTCAAAGGTAGGGAACGTTTTTTTGCAATGCAGTTATTCTCAAATACAACGGCTGAAGCGATTCGTTATTTGTTACCCGAAGAGGAACATGTGGCTAATTTTTTTAAACTGTTGAACGACTCTTTTGATATTTCAAATTTAAGAATATGTGCAGATAACAAATCTTTGGCTTCCAGGTATGCCACTCACCACAAAGTACAAGAAGGTATACTTCAAAAAATCTCTACGTGACCATCAATTCGTTACTTGCCATTTTAACTGATATACAGAAAAATAATCTCAAGTCTATTTCAACTGCACGCCTTAATCAAGACTGTCTGGAAAATCTTTTCTCACAAATACAAGGCACTGGGCAATTTTTTAGTAATCCACCGCCGACAGAGGTTAAACATCGACTTCGTTTGCTTTTGGTGGGTCAAAAAAACATTTTTCGAGAGAAGCACCCATTGTCTAAGATGATGATCAAGAAATCATTACCTCTCATCTCTTGCAAGGCATCTTACCTGACATGAGCCAGAATCTATCTATTATTCTTTTGTGAAATAATTCCAAGATTTCTGCTTGTCATTTAGTGCAGACCTTGACGTTCCTGTGATAAATGATGAAGCAGACTGCTCTACTAAGGAGTTCCGCTACAGCTACATTGCCTATCGTGGGAGAAAGTATGATTCTTCAATAGGAACACCTTCTGAAAATGTTTTTTCTTTCTCCACTCGATGCTTGTGCTGGAGACTGGGTAGGGTTTTTATATCGAGGAGGTCTCCTTGTTCCTTCAGAAGACTGGCTGCACAAGATTTCACAATGTGAAATAATTTTGAGGAATATCAATGAGCCGGATAGTTGTATAAGGATAAAAATATTATCAAAAATATATCTACAAGAATTTGATGTAAATTTCCTGAGATGCCAGCAGAAATTGTAAAAACATAAGTTGTAAACAACAGGACGAGAATGGTCATTCGCTTTTGTTTCATGCATGGTTGCATGAAAATAGCAGCAGCACAGAAGAAAAAAATCACACCAGAGCACGCATCGTCTATAGTAAAACCCACAGAGTAATAAATGTTTTTCTACTTTTGCATTGATGAGGATGGTATTACAGGCACCATTATTCTTTGAAGTAAGGCAGAACTTAGCCGCTGTCTGGTTTGGACTTGGAATTGAGTAGAGGTCTGATAAGTAAGTAACTGGCCAGTGGATTCTGGGTTCCGCCTATAAACAAATCATAATTAGCCCACAATGTTTAAACCTCCTATATTCTGTAAAATTAAAATTTTAAATTAATTTTGTACAAAATATAGCTAGTCAAAAGCGTAGATAAAGAATGAGGAGAAGCTGTGGTTGAAAAGAACAAAATACACAAACACACGCACGTTACTAAATTCATCAATTTCATCAAAATAATAAAGAATTCTATAATAAACAATGAAGAGAAGTTACGAAGCCTACTGTACTGCAATATGATTTTCTAAAGTCTAACACAGGCTTTAAAAATTATCAAAAAAGAGGTTCCCTATTTGTACAACGTGAAAGCAAAATAAAGAAAACATTTACAAACATTTTGAAAATTTGTATTTGCTATTTGTATGAAGCTGGAACAACATAACTTTCATTATATAAATGAATTCAATGTGTGGAAACAATTCATTGAGAAAAACAATAATTTATTGTGTTAACAAATTCTTATCTTCAAATGTACCCATTTACCAATACCATAGATTGCCATAGGTATAGTTTCTACAAACAAAAAAATGGCTCTTAACAAACGCCACATTAAAATTATAGGCTTGTAAAAATCAACCCATTTGGCAAGAAATTATGAAAGTTAAAAAGCTGAAAATGACATTGTAATTGCATTACACCTTTCTACACATACATGTCGGTTACAAAACTGAATTGGAGCATATTAGATTAACAAAGAAAGACAGAGAGAGAGAGAGAGAGAGAGAGAGAGAGAGCATATTGCAATCCAGTCAGCAACCAAGACTCCTCGCTAGGTAATTTTAAAAGGTGACAAATGTTTGTCAAACTGTGACCTGTGAAGAATTTATCTGATATACAAGAAAGATATAAATATTGAAAAGAATTATAATATTTTATAAGTTATAGAAGTATACATTTATATTATTATTTCGAAAAACTCCTGATTCGAAATTCCTACCTTGATCCGTATGGATTTCGATAGGGGCTCCATAACGGTAACAGAAGTTGTAAACTAACGCTTTTGTCATAGTGGTAACCTCCTGATTTGGAATTGCGTAGGCTTCCACCCACTTAGTAAAGTAGTCACCTATAACTATTATGTACCGGTTTTCATCGTCTGTGACTGGAAAAGGTCCACCAATGTCTATGGCAATTCTCTCGAAAGGCAGTCCAAAGTTATACTGTCTCATTTTTCCTCTGCTTCTGGTCTGTGTGCCCTTGCTTGCAGCACATATTTCACATGTTCGAACCCATTCCTCTACATCATGGTGAAGATGAAGGAAATAGAATCGCTTTCGTATTTTGTCAAGGGTTTTGTTAACGCCAAGATGACATCGCTCCTAGACGTATAGCCTCTGACAAAGCTTATACCTACAGTAAAGCTTCATTTATACGTTTTTCAGGGACCTTCGAAGAAAAAACGTATAAGTGTAAAAAATGTAGGTATCAGTGAAACAGAACACAAATAGTATAATTAAATGATGTAGTACTAAATAGAAATAACGTGTAATTTACAATTTGGAATAATACAATAGGTATTTATAGGCCTACAACTTAACGCATATATAGAGGAAAACACACATATATATAATTTCCCAAAAAGTTCGGTTAGCATCCCTTGTTTCTTTCTTTTCTGCGGCCATAGAATAAACTGTGCCCTCAAATCTTGACAACTGCGTCATAATTTCATCGGATACATTACGGCGGGTTACAAAGTGTCCAGAGCATTAACCAGGGGCGCCGACTCCGGGGGTGCTCCGGTGCTCGAGCATCCCCCAGAAGTTTTGTGGGAGTGCTCAGCACTCACACATTAAAGGGAGAAGAAAAATATAAAAAAATAAAATCAGAAAAGAAAAAAGAAGAAAAGAAAAATAAAGAAAGAAAAAATGGGGGAAAATTCTAATCTTTCGTCATATTTCTTAAATGATAGTAGTGCCCGATTTTTTCATAGAGCGGAGAGGGGGGATATAAAGTTTGGTTTGGGCAAAGACTTTACCAGGGTATTTCCGTTTACGTGGGACTTGCGTTTCCCGCGATGAGACAGCTGTGGCAGGTCGCTCCGCCCACAAAGCCATTCCAGGCTCTGACCATCCTACCCAAGACACTTGTCCGTCATCATAAACAGCTGAACGAGATCACAGAGCAATATATTAAAAAAAAAAAAAAAAACAGCTGTTGCGAAACATTACATATGACGTACCGGTACGGCCTTACTCCTTTTGCGTATTTTTCCATAATCTTCAAAGTGTTAAAAAAGTTTATCCCAATTTTGACGGCGCGCTCACGCGTCGGCCCATGCAAGCACGGCCTCGCGACTCCTCCCCTCCAGAAACCACATATCGCATATACGTTTAAATACACGGAAAAGTTTAAGTTAGTTTAATTCTTGGTTTGCTCTACTCATTTTATTAGAATGGATAAATTCATTGTTCGCTTGTCAATGAAAAAGAGTGATTCGGCTACGACGTCATCAGCAGATAGTGCTTCAGGTGGCTCGGATTCAACTACTGCATCTAAAGAAACAAACAAAACTGGTGTTGGTGGGCGTTCTTTTCAAAAACAGTGGAAAGACAAATATAAGTGGATCTTATACGACGAGAAGTGTGATAAAGTGTTTTGTTCTGTGTGCGAAAAAACTAAACAAGACGAAGACGTGATAAAAGCATTCGTGGAAAGTCGGGTTTTCTTCTTGGAACAAAGCCTTACAAAAATTCGCTTCTCATGAAAAATCGGATTTTCATAATATTATGTCCTGCTGTACTAGGGAAACTGCAGTGGATAAAGGTGTGGACGTGCAGTCTTTGATGTCTAAAGGTAAGGAGAGAGATATGAAATCTGCAAGAGTAGCTCTCTTAAGAACGTTATCTTCACTGTGTTACCTCATGGTTCAGGGGGTTAGCAACCCGTGGTCACACAGATGAAAATTCTAATTATCATGCTTTATTAGAGTTAGTTGCTGAAGATAACTCCGATTTGTCCTCTTGGCTTCAACGTACAAAGTACAGATGGCTTTCACACGACATAACAAATGAACTAGGTTCTATTATGGCTAACGTAGTCTTACAAAATTTGATCAAGTTTCTAAAAGACTACCAATACTATTCGATAATTATGGATGAAACTATCGACGCATGTCAACACGAGCAAGTTTCAATTTCTTTTCGATTTGTCAGTGGTAAGGATGTTTAAATTAATGAATTATTTTTTGGTTTCTATAAAACTGAATCTACTACAGCTGAAATCTTGGTGAAAATTTTAATGGATGTTCTCACTTGTTTTTCTCTGGATATCAAGTCATGCAGAGGTATTGCTACTGACGGAGCGGCAAATATGACAGGCGCTTTTTCAGGGTTGCAAGCAAAAATCAGAGAAACTAAGCCGCGAGTTATGCATGTTCACTGTTTGGCACATTCTTTGAACCTTGTGACCCAAGAGGCAATGCAAAATGAGACCGTGGTGAGAGACTATCTTGCAAATGTCAAAGAAATGATCAATTTTGTGCGCGGGTCCCCCAACCGACTAGCAATATTTGAGTCTTTGCAAGCTGCAGGCCCGCCGTAAGCGGGCGTGCACCGCACGCGGGCGGCACGTTCAGGGGGGCGGCAAATACAGCGATCTCGTCATGTTCAAACTCATTCTCATTAATCAGTACAGCATTATGAATGTCATTACATTTATTGCAAGCATTGTCTCGCAATTATTATTTTTTTAATTATTCCATAACAACGCCATCTGCCGGCATTTATTGGAATTAAGATGCGAAACGTCTGCAGGTTCGAACCACCTTAACAAAAGTAGGTACTCGAAGGGACTTCCCCGTGTTGCCGTGTAGAATGAGTGAGAGCCGGGCGTCAGTTCCACGTAACTTACATGGGAATCCCCGTGGCATGTCGCATTGTAAATTTGATTGCATAAGAAATTTCATTAAGTGTTTGCGTGTTTGCTTTCTTCACTTGTTCGCACGTAACGCACGTTGATTGTTCACCGTTATTATATACGAGTTTTTCAAGTAATTGTAACTAGTATTTCTGAGTCAATAATTAATGCTATTTCAACTAGTTAATGTTATAAATGTATTATCAGTGATTGTTATATAACATATTAGTGGGAAAAATCGTAAACATGGTAAGTACGTTTTTTTAAATTTTATTCTACTAATAATAATTGTCCCTAATGATTGTCATATTTTTATTGCACACATCAATCGCGAAGCTTTGAGTGTGCTTTACTGTCGCCTAAAAATTTTAGACCGATATACTCACATTTACTTGTCCCCACTATCTGTATTGTATAGTACAGTCCAATGCTATATAGGTTATACCATTACAAAGAGGATACTCTAATAAACAAGTTTAATGCAATTTTAAGTCATTTTAATTTAATATTAACACATAAAAATCAATTTAATTAAAAATATTTTCGGTGTCCGTTGGTCTGTTCGTATGTTCGTGTGTTCGTATGTTCCTATGAACGTGAACAAGATATCTCCCGAAAAACGTAATGAATTCACTTATTTCTTTTTGCATTAGCTTCAGTTCACTTCACAGTAGATCTGTTTCAGGAACCACAGAAAAGGAAAAAAGTTTCTGGGGCTCAATTTCGACACCAAAAACGAGAGAAAGAGATACAGAAAGAAAAACTGGCAGGTTCTATTACGAAATGCCTAAAAATAAGGAATGTCAAGAATATCTTGACTCTGCTACAGCGTCGACGAGCACAGATCCCGAACCTATGGAAGTATCTGAAGAGAAAAAATATATTGCAGTCCTTCTTCAGATAGTGACACTAGTGATACAAGAGAAGGTACTGCTGAAGAACCTATAAGCGGTAAGTCGTCATCAGCGGTTTGTAGCAGTTTAACATGTGGTGATGACCCGGGTTTGTGGCCTGTTAATATTAATAGTGATCTTGTTAATATTTTAGTTAGACGTGGTCCTGTACAGGTGCATAACCACAGTTTTCCCATTAATGACGATGGAAGAAAATTTACTGACAATTACTATTACAGAAATCTTTCTAATGGCGAAAAATTAATAGAGATTGGCTTGTTTACTCTATTTCAAAAGATTCAAGTAGGGGGAAAATGAGGGTTCTAACGAACAAAGGAATGCCGCCTTTCTTAAAAAACAATAAAAAACACTAAAAAACAAGATCTAAGAGATGCCGCCGCCACCGCTGGACCCGCAGCATCCCAATGGACCACAGCATCCGCGAATTTCCGCGAATAAATTTTTTTATTTTTTTTATTTTTTAATTTGATTTTTTTAATTAAATTGATTTGCATATCAAGGGGGTGGGGAGGGGTTCAATGGACCACCTGCATCCGTGAATATAATTTTTTATTTTTTTAATAAAGCTGATTTGCATATCAGGGGGTGGTGGTGGGTGGGAGGTTCCAACTTGATGCATTATAGTGTATATATTAAAATATATGATCAGAGTTACTAACCTTTGCATGAGTTCAAATTTGTCGCGTGTTATAATGTATATTAAATCTATATGATCAGGTTTACAAACCTATGCATAGATCCCCTTTGTATTATTATTATAGTGTATAGATATTTTATATGAGCAGGTTTGCCAACATTTTCTGTGACGGGGGGAGGGAAATTCAAACGTATGATACATTATTAGCAACACGTTATAATGTATATATATACCTATATGTGTGTCCGGTTAGTCGATCGTGACGACGACGAAATCAACTTTCAATGGCGAAAAATTCAAACATTGATACATTAAGCGGTCTCCCTAAATCATATGTTATGTTCAAACAGTTGGGAGGGAAATTCAAATATGTGTGTTATATAGTATATATATTAAAATATATGATCAGGGTTACCAATCTTGCATTATTGTGTATAGAACAGATCTGTCAACATTTTTTTTTCTGTGGTGGGAAATTCAAACTATATGATCATGATTGTTGTCGATATCAATTCTCTCTTTGAATGTAAGTAACTCTCTGTCTCTAGACATAGTTATCCATCTCTCTCTCGTTGTCAAACGTTATGTTCAAACCGTTTCTCCTCTCCCTCTCTCTCTCTCACTGTGTACATGAGTAGATCTCTCTCTCTCTCTCTCTCTCTCTCTCTCTCTCTCTCTCTCTCTCTCTCTCTCACTCTCTCTTGTTGTCAAACGTTATGTTCAAACCGTTTTTCCTCTCCCTCTCTCACTCTCTCTCTCTCTCTCTCTCACTGTGTACATTGAGTAGAGTAGTCGGTGTGATGATTAAATAATTTTAGCTCACAGTCTCTCTCTCTCTCTCTCTCTCTCTCTCTCACTCTCTCTCTCTCTCTCTCTCGTTGTCAAACGTTATGTTCAAACCGTTTCTCCTCTCTCTCGTTAGTGGTCATTACCGCGCATGTATATGATTTTAGAAAGTTTATATATATATATTCGACAAATATTAACTGTGTACGTACGTACAAGCGCCCTCTCACTCTCTCTCTCTCTCTCTCTCTCTCTCTCTCTCTCTCTCTCTCTCTCTCTCTCTCTCACCCGTTGTCAAAACGTCGACTTCATTTTCAATGTATTAAATAATTAATTAATAGTTTTATAATGCAGTCAGTGTGATTGATCCTTGTTAGGGGGGTCTGTATATGATTTTAGAAATATATATATTTGGCAAATATTAACTATGTGTGCGTGTGTGTGTGTGTTGTTGTCAATGAACTACTTACATGTGTCCACTCTCTCTCTCCCTCTGCGTCCATTGTATGTATATCGTTACAAATGACGAGTAGAAATCCAATAAATCGCTGTCGGACAATGTACGCACTGCTCACACACACATTGTGTATGTCTCTCTCTCGCTGCAAACGTTGACAAGAATTCCCTTATTCAACACTCTCACTCTCTTTCTCGCTCGCAGATGTCAGAAGAAATTCCTACTTTATAATGTAATTACCTGTGCGTGTGCTGTTACAGATGACAAATCCATACGTTAACGGCTTAACAGACTCTCTCTCTCTCTCTCTCTCACACACACACACACACACACACACACACACACACACACACATTTAGTATGAACAGACGCGTCTTCGTTGGTAAAATGTACAAATCACATGACTTTATGTGAACGTCAAAGGGTTCAAAATAAAAATATGTAAAAAAAATACAGAATATATGAATTGTTATATTTACAAATAAAATATATTACATATACTATTTGCAAATACAAATGATGTTGGTAATGTATGATTTTAAAGACAACTTTGTCACTAGCAATCTTCAATACGGTCTTCTTCATGTGGTACTACATTAAGCCGGTCCCTGGACTTCACTTTTATGGGGGCTTCATAAACATAAAGATCACTACCACCAATAATTTGTGGTACAATACTTCTGTTTAATGGTAAAACCTAAGACAAAGCATTAAAGAAAACATGCAATCAGTATTAATTACAAAATATCACTGTTAGTAAAATTTACAAATCACATGACTTTATGTGAACGTCAAAGGGTTCAAAATAAAAATATGTAAAACAAAAATACAGAATATATGAATTGTTATATTTACATAGTATGAAATAGCGGTACATAATTGTCATCTACCCTGCCTGAAACAAAGACATTCTCAGTGTTTTATCACACACATACCCACACACGTACAAACACATTGCGGTCTCTCTCTCTCACACACACGCACACAAATCATTAAGTTTTGCAAAAGATCTTATTGATCCGTTTGTAACTTTATACTTTTACTTATAAAAAACCTAGTGTTCCGAGTCGTTAATGCAATAGTGATATTTAGTTAACCATAACATCATCATCATATATAAATAATAAGAAAACAGTCGTATACAATTTTTAACTAAGTATCAGATATGTCATAAATACTTTTATATTTCGTATATAATACCAATGATAATCGATTTTGTGGGAACGACAGTGTATAGGAATGTGTTCTCTATGTGATAACATAACGCTTCGTGTGAAGCGTTTTGTAGAGCAGGTTTCAACTGTGGAACAAAATCACGTCAACAACAACAACAAAAGTTGTTTGTGTTTCATGTGTGTGCGTGTGCGTGTGTATCATTGTATATGTGAATTAGTTGAAGCAATACGAGGGAGAATGGGTTTGATTGTTGACATAGGTCTATACATAATTTAAAATTTTGTATAATTGACTACAATTGACAAATAAGAGAAAAGACATACTTTACGGAATTTCTTGAAATTTTTTTTGTAGTTAGTCTTCACCTCATCACCCTTGCATGTACTAGCAGTGTGTTTGGGTACAATTAAAGATTTACATTCAATGTTCTGAGAAGTACACATATTCATCTGCTCGCCTCCCTCTCGTTTACTGACAGTATGTTTGGATGCAGTCAACCATTCAATGTTCTGATAAGAATTCATCTTCTTGTTCCTATAATAATAACAGTACCTGCTTCATTATCATATACATTATGCGCTATATATAAATATATACATAAGGCTTTCAACACACACACACACACACACACACAGCACATACCATAAATCCAGAACAGGAAAGGTATTATAACAAACATTACGAAAACAAGTACGTATGGTCACGTACATAGATCAACGTTTAAACAAACAGATTAATACCTGAATAAATTTTTTAAAAACAGGACAGCGTATTTAGAACACTTAAAATTGGAAATCTACAAACACATCAAAAATATCTGTCAAACCCCTATCAAACATCGTACCCAACAAAAACCCCGTTCTTATCGAGAGACAACAGTAACTGACCTAAGCACATGTGCTTCATTAGGCAACAGACCAAAAAATCAAAATAGACGACTATAAGCTCAATTTAAATAAAATCTGAATATTCAATAAAATTATGTTTACTTACCTCTTAAATGTTGTTGTTACACACACACACACACACACACACACACACACACACACACACACACACACACACACACACACACACACACACACACACAATAGTCGATTGCACGATGAGTGTCTCATACAAATGAGAAATAGTGACAAGTCTTCTTGTGTATATATATATATATATCATACGACGGTAGGATAGCTCGCGTACACGTTTGAAAGTTGATGCGTGACATATACCAGAAGGGGTTCCTTATTCAAAGCGATTACTGTACACAAACTGAAATATGGTTTACAGACCATTGTAATTTTGGCATTAATTAAATATATATCGTAAACAATGAAATAATAATATTTCGTCATTGTAAGATTTTAATAAAACAATTATCAGTTTTAAATAATAATTTTCGTGATTGCAAGAAACAACCCGCGACTTAAAAATATAGTTTACCGTTGTGGCGTTGTGGTAGGAAATTCAAACTATTAAATTGTCTCTCTCTCGCTCTCTCTCTCTCACACACATTTCTGATTACTATACAAATAATTGCATATATGTTCAGAGGTTTATAACGAAATAAATTAAAAAATAAACCATTGTGTATTTGCGAACTGAAACAGGAGTCTAAATCGATGCATTCTACTTTCACTTTCTAATTTGACACATGGCTTACTTTCATACAGAAATAGTTATCGTCTGCGTCCGTGTACAAGTTTCCTAAACGAAATTAACAATGCTGTAAGACATAACGTCCCGTGAAATAGATATGGTATGTTTTTAGGACAGCCAATGTCATCAAGATTTAATATATGATGATGGATTATTTTCGAGAGCGGAGTCGTCGGCAATTAATTTGTCACGTAACCGATAATGACCGTACGCAAGTGTATCACGACCCTTGTCTAGTATATAGCGCTTATCATCATACGGTGACAACGCTTGCTTTCAAAGCGTGTAGGTCCGACGGCATGTCTGCATACAAGTCAGGTGTTTGAATACTATACATCAGACCGTCTGTATCTGTCATTAGCAATCTAACGTTGTGACGATTTTAAAAGAGGAAAAAATGAAATAAAAGAAATTTAAAATAATTTAAAATCTCACATTAAAACAGAACATAAACCCCTAATGAAAATGATAATGTAACCCCGCCATAATACCCAAAATAAATAGTTTTAAAACAAAAAAGAATTCTATAATAAAATTGCGATAACACCCCTTAATAATTAACCCGGCTTTAACCTGCCGAAACCGGAATCAACACGCATAATTACCCGTGAATATGACTAATAATTGTATTAAATCGGAACTTGATAAAAAACATAATGATGTACAATAATAAAATAATAAGTAAGAGATACCGTAGTATAATTAAATATGTTAGAGGATAAACGAGTAAATATTAATCGAATATAGAACTACTTTTATGCTGAATAGTAAGTGAAGCGAGATTACTACTCTAACCCCGTAACTAATAAACCACTTGCAATGGAGCGGTCGAAGCGTAAACAGCATACTGCCGAGATGCGGTATAATAATTATATTTTCAAAAGTAAATAAACTCACAGTTGAGATGTAGCGGCACTAAATATAAATTTAAACAACATGTGAACCGCGAATATAATCTACAAGTATAATTAAAGTAAATATGTAGTGAACAAGTGAGTGTGAATGAGAATTGAGCGTCTATGACATCTCTGGGAATCTAAACAATAAAGTGTATGTAATTAGAAATATGGTGAAATTATAATGTGAAACTCAATAACTAAATCAACATGTGACGTGATTACAAGTGAATAAAACTTTTGTGTAAAAGTCCAAAACAACAAGCGATTACTACAACTTATTAAAAAAGGAGAGAACCAGGACTCACCATGACTAAAATGACTTCCGAACTTCACCAACAACAGAAACCTGATCTTCAGAAGAAAACTACAAGACACCAGGACAACCGAGAGAGTCGCCGATTCGCCGAGGATGATACCCACAGGTGACACTGAACTTTGAATTCAGTGGTTCAAAACTTGAAGTATAATATTGTATGATAAACACTAAATAGATAAAAACTGAACGTTAAGTAAAACAAGAAAGACTGATTTAATTAAATTAAATGTAATTTCATGTGTAGCAATAACATGCGTTAATTTAAATAATTTTTGTTTAAATAAAGCAGTATTTAAGATAACACAAGAATAAATATTATAAATGTAATATCATATGCTGAAACGAAGTAGTCGGATCCGAGGGTATTAATAAAAGAAAAACTATGTTAACTCAGTACTAAATTACTCTAATTCTCTTTGTACAAGAGGTACAAATGTTTTAGCTGTAATATACTCATTGCTAAATTTATGTAATAAAGAGATGTCATGGTTATCCAAAAGGTGAGTGAATATATCTACCAAATCCCTTGTCAATATCCCTCAATTCACGGGACCCTATTTAACATTTGTGTACGTAATAGTTATTTATGATTTTGTAAAGATTATGGCAGCCTGTTTAATTGACCTGAGCCAATTAACCAGGTTCCCGAATTGTAACGTGTGCAAAACGTTTCAACGTTACGGCCGTACTTGCCGACAGCATAACGATAATGCGTTTGACAACGAGAGGGTGAGAGAGGAGAAACGGTTTGAACATAACTTTTGACATTGTATATTGCAAGCATGAAATTATTATTATTATTTAAATCTGTTATCTGCTTTTATAGGGTGGTCATCTATAAATATCAGGTCA